>CM060731.1:67845708-68437230 GCA_030704615.1 Takakia lepidozioides | reverse complement strand
CATAGAAGAAGAACATGACAATGAATCATAAGTTATGTGGTCCGAGCAATTTGTAGATGCCATTCACCCCAAATAACACACCAGAAGACCAGCCAGATTAAGGTGTCGTTGACGACACCTTAATCTGGTACATTCGGGAAAAAAATAAAATAAAAATAAAAATTGGAAAACTTGCAAATGAACCCAACCCCTGCTTTGCAAGCAAAAGACCTAGCGTTTACCCAGCATGGATTTCTGGTCACATGGAAGAATGACATGACAATGAATCATAAGTTATGTGGTCCGAGCAATTTGTAGATGCCATTCACCCAAAATAACACACCAGAAGATTAGCCAAATTAAGGTAGATTAAGGTGTCGTTGACGACACCTTAATCTGGCACATTCGGGGAAAAATAAAAATAAAAATAAAAATTGGAAAACTTGCAAATGAACCCAACCCCTGCTTTGCAAGCAAAAGACCTGGCGTTTACCCAGCATGGATTTTTGGTCACATGGAAGAAAGACATGACAACAAATCATAAGTTATATGGTCCGAACAGTTTGTAGATGCCATTCACCCCAAATAGCACACCAGATGACGTTACAGATGTCATGTTATGCGGAGGCTGCAGCTTGCAAATTTAGTCTCATCTCTTCTCCCCTCCTGTGCTTTACGATCGAGAGGATTTTGTGCCGAGCAAGGCTAGTGTCTTCATAGACAGTTCGTTTTGGACTCTGACTCCAGTAGCAGTGGATATTCTTCGTCGGAATGAATCGGCTGTTTTCAAACGATTTATATTAAAGCACCAAAGGCCTCTCCACCTTCTTTGCAATTGGGTGTCAGCATCTCTCTCAACTTAGGATACCTGGTGAAAGGACAACCACAACCCTCTGCAGTTGGGAGAGGTTCACTCTGGAGCTCGGGGGATTTGGCAACCACTACTCAAAAATGCTTTTTAATTTTGCATTCAACCACAAACTACATTCATCCATGTGTCATTCGTCCAACATACATTCATCGTCCATTCATCCATCATTCATCCGTCATTCATCCATAACGATGAATTGGTATGCATGTTATACTGGACATTACCCGCAGTAATAGGTCCTCTAAGCCGAATAGGTGTCTGCGGTTATAGGTGAGCACATCCAGAAGCGTGAGTAGAATTCTGCTCACGGTTTAGCAATCCCCGGCAATGAGTGGGGGCGAGTAGGTGAGGACCACGGGGTACAGGCATCCATGGCATACGTGGGAGGTGCTCGAAGTTCAGAGGGAGTTGGCAGCCAAGGCGGCGGTGATGGATGAGGTTGGGGATTTTTCTCGGGTTGAGGATCCACTAGAGGAAAAACGCGGAATAACCACTCTGGCAACCACTCATTTTGAGTGGGAAAAGACACCCAACCACTCTGGCCCCAGAGTGGTCTAGAACCAGTGGATCTTGACTCAGCAGTGGTTAAAGACATGACGTGTCCAAAGTGGTTAAAGACAGTGATTACGATCACTTGCCTCCGAGTCCAGCTGTTCGCTTATGTGTCACAGTGATAAACTAACCACTTATGATGTGTCACAGTGGTAAACTAGCCACTTCAGAACATAGACCACTTCCACCGTATGCAACGTGGACGCAATAACTCCGTCGATCATGCTTAGCAATGGACGGACACGTGTCCGTATCCATATGGAAACGTGGCCGAATCCAATTAGACGATTATGGGCTCCATTATCTGGACACGTGGCGATATTGCAAATGAGCACGTGCCCTATTTTAGGGATGTGCTAAAAAATGCAATGACTTCACAAACAACTATGTGAGTGAGACTTAAATGACTCTAATAGTCATGATTCGAGAATAAACAATGTATATTATCACTGAATGTGTGGTTCTAATAGTATTGATGTGTGCTAAAACCACTTACTGAGTGGTTCTACCAGTATCAATGTAGTGGTTAGGTTGTGTGCTAAAATCACTGACGAAGTCATCCAGTATGTCCCACCAAGTAGGAACCATGTTTTTGAATTATTACTACCAGAGTGGTATGTAAGTGATTGGGGCTACATCTGGAGGAGTACAACCACTCTTGCATACTGTCACAGTCTTACATATACCACTGACAGAGTGGTGTGTAAGTGATTCATACATTCCCATATAATTCTCCTACAATTCCCATACATTCGAAGTGAATCTGCAAATCCAAAATACTCTTGAAGATTCACCATTCAAAAAACAGAATAGAATCCAAGACAATAAGTGTTGGAACAAAGTCAACAAAATCCAGCCATGATAAAGGGTGACATACTATATCTACACTACGTCTCCGCAGGCATGCTAAAAGCCATGAACTACTTTCTGCCTTTTGGTCAGTGATAGATATCTACCCATGCAGGTTTCTTGTAGCTATTGATCCACAGGGAATCATAGGTTACCTTATGCTTGAAATCCGGCCCTCTTGGATGAAATATCTGGACCCACACTCCATCCCTGCTTCTTCAGCTATCCATGCCTCTACACAAACCATGCATACATCATTGCATTGCTGCTAGCAGCTGACAATGACAGCCTAGAGTTGTTCTAGCAAACACCCCAACCCTACTTATCACACTAGTTCCTATGCTCAATTGCATCTGCTACTCTCTATAATCCAACAAGCATTCACCTTCTTGCCTCGATCGTCCCACCATTGACTGGGGTCAGAAAAGTATTCATTCCACAGCTTCTCCTTATCTCTGTTACCTGTTTCTGGATACTTTCTGTTGTCACATTGGCAGTATCATGTCAGTCACTCCAAACTATCAAAGGTTCACTCAACCAGCTAACTTGCAGAATTCAACATGGCCGATTCTGATAAGAGGAAAAAACATGGTGGAATGTGTTGAAGAAGGTGCTGTCGTGCGCATACGTATCACTACACAACTACATCGCTGTCCAAACCACACCACACATATATGCACAATAAAGTAGTCTGCCACAATCGCCCCCTAGCTGGTGGGTAGGTCCCTCTACCTCTAGATAGCTACAAGATGTAATAGCCACAGCCGTACTAAGTCCGCTATCACTGTCCCTATTGCACTCAAACTCTATAGACCAAGAGGCCGGGTACAAGAGTAGCCCCATCGTTAGTCGTCGTCTTGCAATCTGTGAACTTGAGCCAGGACCTCGTGTGTTCAAGGTCTCCTAATAGCTGGGCCTTGCGTTTCTTGTTAGCCTTCCATGGTTGTATCCACTCCCACTATCCAATGCAATGTGGACATAACCAATCCCCATCCGGAACCATCTCAAGAGGTGGAGTCAAGCATCCCATATGCCAACCTCTAGAGCATCGATCACACACCAGCATGGTGGCTGCCCCTCTAGCAGACCCATACAACATGCACCTCAAACCTGCAGATACCACTGCCAAGTTTGGGTCTATCCTGCCATCGACATTCGGAAGGTGACATGGCGCACAATTACGCACATGGTCCTTCCAAGTTATGCCATCCCGACCCTCCAAGACCAAGACGCCTGAGGGCAAGACCTCTCGAACCCTCAAAATAACACGTCCTGCAGTCACATCCAAGGTCGTAGGAGCAGTCTGCTGCAGGTAAACATAGTCACCAGGGTTGAATCTTCGAACCCCAGGACGATAGCCCCCACCACGTATGGTAGCATACCTCAACGTATCACGGTGTTGTGCGATGTCAAGGTTTTCGAAAGCCATGGGCATGACTTTCTTGAACAACTCTGCACGCTGCTCACATGCACGTGCCCACACGTCCGGATCGTCAAGGTTAGGAACTGCAGCAGCTTCTCTGCGAATGGATGCAGGCAAATCCGGCTCTCGGCCAAAGAGAAGAAAGTATGGTGAGAAGGAGGCAAGTGATGCTTGCTTGCTGAACCTGTAGCTCATGGCTAACCAGGGTAACTGAAGGTCCCAATCTCCTAGGTGTCCCTTTTTCAAGCCATACTTGCGCAAACCCCTCTTTACTGTCTGAACAACTCTCTCTGCCAAGCCATCGGCCTCAGGATGATCCCGAGAAGTGGTGCGGTTGTCTATCAAGGCCTTGTCACACAAAGCCTGAAACTCCCCCAAGAACTCTCTCCCTTGGTCCGTGAGTACCTCAGCTGGAGCACCGAATCGGCTAAGCACACAATCCAAGAATGCATACTCAGCTCCCTCACTAACCTTATCAGGCAATGGAACCAACTCAATCCACTTGGAGAAGTGCTCCACCATCACCAACATGTACTTATTGTGATGCATGGTCAGTGGCAATGGCCCTGCGAAGTCAAGACTCCACCTGTAGCCCAATCCCATGATCGGAAGAGGGTGCAATTGTGGAGTAGGGGCGTTGAATGAAGCACGCACCTTGTCACACACCATGCACCTAGCCACAAATTGTTGCACCTCTGTGTGCATACCACGCCACCAATACTGCCCCTGGAGTAGACTATGAGTGCGTCGCACCCCAAAATGTCCCAACTCCTCATGGGCATGCCGCACTAACCGTGCCCGCTGTGTTGGGTGAGGCACAATCCTCACTTGACCATCCTCCCACACTCGGAGCAGGTGTGTCCCCTCCCACTTGAACCTCTTGGCTCGTTGTAGGATCCGATCCCTCTCCTTGGCAGTCACAGTGGCTGCAGTGGTTCCAGTGCGGAGGTAGTCCAACACAACTGAATCCTCATGTATATCTTTGGCGCCACCTTGCTCATTGCTGGCCTCAGGGTCCTCAGACACTTGATCTACAGTCATCCCTGTTGCAGGTCCAACCTGGCCTTCCGCTGCCAAGATACACAGAAATGCAGATGCATGCCATCCGGGCACCATCTCCTCGTCCGTCTCACCATGCCACCGAGCTCCAGTGTCATCCTGCTGGCTCGTACATGGATTGTGACTCAACCCATCTGCATTGCGATTGACCAAACCCGGTCGATGCACCAACTGAAAGTCATACTCTTGAAGGATGATTTCCCATCGTGCAAGCTTCCCCGTAAGCTTGTCTGACTCCATCAACCACTTGAGTGGTTGGTGATCCGTGACAAGGGTGAAGAGATTGCCGTATAGATAGCACCTGAAGTGTGCCACGGCCCACACTGCAGCTAAGCATTCTCCCTCATATGAGCTATACTTAGACTCTGCAGCATTGTTCGAGCGGCTAGCATAAGCCACTACGAACTCTCTTCCCTCATCATCCACCTCTGTGAGCATCGCTCCAAGCCCCAGCATGCTCCAATCTGTATGCAGCTGAAAAAAGACGCCCCCTGATAGGTCGTCTCAAGATGGGCGCCGAGGTCAACCTCGCCTTGAGCTCTTGAAAAGCTTGTTCTTGCTCATCTTCCCACTGCCACTCCTGGTCCACCTTGGTCAGCTTGGTTAGACCCTTTGCAATGGCATTAAATCCTTAACAAACCGTCTGTAATAGTTTGCTAACCCCATGATGAAGCTCGAACTCGGCTCACATCCGTGGGGCGTGGAACCTGTGCAATGGACTCTACCTTAGTCTGATGTACCCCCAATCCTCCAGGATATATCATGTGACCCAAATACTCAATCTGGTTGTGGAAAAACTTGCACTTGCCCGGATGTAACTTCAATCCGTGCGTCCTCAAGCGCTCAAATACCCCCTGAAGGTGTCTCTCATGCTCCTCCACCATAGCACTAAAGATGATGTGATGTCATCTATGTAGCACCGAGCAAACTCCACCCCTGCTAGAATCATGTCCATGACTCTTTGAAACTCAGCGGGAGCGTTTTAAGCCAAATGGTAAGAACCGCCATGGTATATAGGCAATCCTTCCCGTGCTCATTGATCCCCCAGAATGTCGTCTTTTGCTTATCCGCCTCTTTGATCGGCAACTGGTGATATCTGGATCGTAAATCCAACGTGCTAAAGACCTTGGAATGCCCAATGGCATCAAAGATCTCCTCTGGTGTCGGCATGGCATACCTATCGGACTTGGTCTAACGATTTACAGGCCGGTAATCATGGCATATACGTCTCTCCGTCCAATTGCCATAGACATCCTTCTTGGCTGGCATCAATGTGGCTGATGAAGAATACTCTCCACCAGAGAGCTCCACCAAACCTGCCTCCCAGAGATCTGAGTCCTATCTGAATCAAAGACCTCTCCATGTCACTGTATCTATAGGGTCTCCGAAAGATTGGCGTGTCAATGGCCAATCAATACGGATCTCTGGACCCTTCAGTGCTCCAAGTACTTCAAACTGAAGGCCAAAGCAATTCTTGTAAGCCTCAGAACCACCGTATACGTCGTCTCTCTCCTCCGGTGACAATGGGTCCAATGTCAGGCTCCAATTGTCCTCCGTAACTGCAACCTTAAGTCCAGTGGGCTTAGAGGTAGAGGACGCGTCCCGTGGTTGCTATTGCTGCCAACCTCTTGAGCAGTACTCCCTTCCTGCTCAGTCAATGACAAGGCCTCAGCCTGCCCCATCATCTATCATTTAGAACCTCCTCATCCCGAGAAGAATCCCCAACCTCATCCATCACAGCTGCCTTGGTTGCCAACTCCCTCTGAACCTCGAGCACCTCCCACGTGTGCCATGGATGTCTACACCCCGTGGTCCTCACCGGCTCGCCCCCACTCGCTGCCTGTACCGTCTGGTAGGCAGAGAGACCGTCAAGGAAAGTGCACTCCGCACTCTACGTTGTTCAGCCATAGCCAAGCTGATAATCAAGGTCAAGCAATTGAGATCCATTGCTGCCCCAACACCTGACACGTGATGCTCAGAAAGAGAAGGCACCAACGTGGTCCCCTCCCAGATGGACTAAAACCCCCTTTGCCCTCTCTCCGCTGTTGGCATACCAGGCTCTCACTAACTGTTGCAACTGAGCATCCCACAGGAGGCCAGGTCCACCATCCCGAAAAGCATGGGATCCTGGGAAGCTGAGCAGTGTAGGTAATGCTGCTCGTGGTTGACCCACCCTGTTGACCACTGCCAAAGGCGAACGGTCATCGTGTCTCACACGTTGAGACTGCTCCCTGTGTCCAAAATGTTGTCCACTATGAGGTGTGTTGGCCGCTGCACCCCAATCAAATGCACGCTTGAGCAGTGCAGGTGGCATCAAGTTAGTCCACCATAGCCGTGGACGATGAGCCCGTGATCCCACTGCAGCTGCATCCAGCATCACTGCTGACCCAAGCCACGACCGGACTTGATGCACACTGGCCATCACCCTGGCCCGAGAATTGCCCATCAGTGGCACATTCTCCAAGATGTATGTTGGCGATACAGCTTGATGAAGTTGCAAGTGGCGCAAAATCCGCACCATCTCCCAAAACAGACCCGTCCTCGAGTTTGCAATCCATTGCCATGCCCGGCTGATGAATGCCCTTGGCAGGGCCAACCTGCCACTACCAGATCAATGGAGCCAACCTGCTCCAAATCCGGCGCCCCCAGCAACGAAATGTCTGCTGGCAAGGCTTGTTGGTCACTGGCAACAAAGCAGGGTACTACTGTACCAACTGAGCAACATGGCGTAGTGAGACACGTCGTGCAGTCTCATCCCTCTCCACATACAGGTAACGCCTTACCCGCACACCTGCCTGTAGCATAGCAGCCAATCCGGTGCTGATCCCGCCAAACAAGTCCAGAAGGCAAATGCCTTCATCCGGATACTGCCACACAATAGGTGTGGTATCCAATGGTGACAACTGAGGTGGTCCTGGTGCAATACCCGCACTCTCCTCCTCTCCTGACGGTACAAAAGCCTCTACCCAGGCTTGTTGCACCCGTCGATCAGCAACCTGCTGCAAATCCTTGCTCGTACCCCAATGGATCCAGGCCTGTAGAATGCTGACTCCTCCCAAAAGTCCAGGGTGAAGCCCATGGGGTATAACACTGCCCCCCCAACGAGGACATCGTAAGAGACCGCGTCTGTCACAATGGCCTTGGCTCGCATTACTGAGCCATCGATAGGATGATCCGGCTGCAGTCTAATGCCAACTGATGTCGTGTCATGCCCCGAGCCTGCTCTGATCCTCCCAGAGATGTCTATATCTGGAAAGGACAAGGCTCCATATCCGCCTCCATGAGGCCCAAACCTGCAATAGCAGCTCTGCCCAACATCAATGGCTGAGCTCCGAGTCCAACAAGACCCGCAGTGGCCGGTACTTCTTGCCTGCCGGTCCACTCAAAGAGAAAATGCCATCCTGGTTGTCTAACAAGACAACTCCAGGTGTCACCATGACGCTCAAAGGCTAGCCTAGCTGGTAGCTCTGTCAACCTGGCAGCTGCAGCTTGCCATGGCGCAGCCGTGGCAGTCTTGACCCTCAAATCCGAGGATCCCTCTGCCACTACACCTTCCAGTAACTCCGCAAAAGATGAAGTGACCTCCCCACTCTCACAGAGTGTTGCTGCTAGTCTGAACACTGCAGCTGGTCTTACCCCCCGCGTCGCAATCATGGTTGCCAAGAATAGTGGGGCTTGACACACAAAGGTGGCTGCCCCCAACAACACACCGGCTGCACTAGCCTTGGCAGCAGGTGTCAGTGATGCACGTGTAGCTCTCCCCAATGGCATAGAAACCTCCGCCTCGGTAACAGTCGGGCGAGAACTAGTGCCATGGATGGCGTTGACACTGTCTCCGCCAAGGTGAATGACTGAGGCAGCCTCGCCTGACGGCTTGCCTCCCCACGTTGTGGATCCAACTCCACCTCTGCCTCGTGGCTCAGGAACTCGTGCTGCTGCTCAAGTCACGGCTGCAGCAGACTCCACCTGCTCTAGTGGTAGTGCTGCGCACATGAATCCCATGCCTCCCATATCTTCTCCCTCAGGAGCAGGAGGTGGACCATCCCGCCTGGGAGCCGGTACTGCCTGAGCTGTAGCCATGGCAGCGAGCTTCTGCTCTAGCTGCTGAAGCCGGTTGGCCATGCCTTGGTCAACACCCTGACCTCCGCGTCCTTGGCCATGTTGAGCTTGCCCTTGGCCTGCACCTCGTGCCCGACCACCGTCCTCTCTGGGCTGGTCCACCTCGCCCCGGCCACCATTGTTCCCTTGGAACTGGCCTGGGCGCAACTCAGGATGCAAGTCATAACACTGGGCATCTCCATGCCCATACTTGCCACAATGCCCACACTGCAACTGTGCAGGCTGTGTTTGTGCCGGCCTTTGCCACTCTCTAGGCAATCTCTCTTGACATGGGGTCCTCCACATGTCCAACATATCACCCCTGGTTGCTGTTGGCCTGCAAAAGATGCCACGGGCCTCTGCACCTGAGGTCCCTGTAAGCTCCATGGAACTTGGGTTGGGAAACCTTGCCCCCCTGACCACGCTGTTGGGTAGTCCCTTGTGCCTGTGGGCTGGCAGCTGCGCCTCGTGCAGACATGTCCTTGCCAAACCCAATGGTAACAACTCGCTCCTCCACCATGTTGAGCTCAATCCGCTCAGCCAGCAGAAACACATCTGTTAATGTGGGTTGGGCTGCTTGTAACAGGGTTGCATCCCGCACCCTTCTCCTGAGCTCCTTGTCCAAAATTCCATACCAGAACTGGATTGCCTGAGCTTCAGTAACCCCTGGGTCACACTTATGAAGCGCCTCATACGAGTGTAGGCCTCTCGCAAGCTCTCACTGGTTTGCGCTGGAAGTCTTGCAAACTTCGCAGCTTCTCTGTCCATACACCTTGGTAGTTCCTCCGCAACTCCTGGAAGAACTCCACCACCGGGTTGAATCTAGGCACATGTGTTGTAGTTGTGGCAGGAGGAGTAGTAGCACCTTTTGAACTGGTACCACCTGCAGAAGTACCGGCACTACTTGTTCCACTACTAGTGCTGCAGTGGGAGATATTGGTACTGATGCAGCTACTGGTCGCGTCGTGCCTCAAGTAATGGAGACGTAGTCAGGTGACCAATACATCCTCCACTTCTCAATCTCTGCTTCATGTCCTCGCCTGAACTCATGGTAATCGTCCATAGGCGGGCCTTCCAAATGCTGGAACAGTCCCTTCCACGCCATGAATGGGGTGAATAGCTGTGGATTGCGCATCTGCTACAAATCACACCAGCTGTCGAACTCCTGGATAAAGTCATCCAACTCGATGTGCCCACAGCTCCAGAGTACCTACGAGGCCCCTTGGTAGCTCCATACATCTCCTCCATGTCGTCCCACAACAATGGCGAATGAAACTGCACACCTGTTGATGAAGCCTCCGAGTCTGTGTCTGACTCTCCACTAGTTGAGGGTGGAGGTGAAGGTGGTCTGAAACGAACACCTCGTCTGGTGAACCCACTCTCACTGCTACTGCCTGTAGCCGTACTCCCCTCAGATGGGTAACTCCGTGATGACACTCACAATGTGCACCTCCCCCACGTGACACTATAAGGCTCTATTACTAATCTAATAGTGACACGGGTAGGCACCTGTTGCAGTTTAAGGTCATATCCCAGTGGCTCAGGGCACCTGCACCTGCATCCACCGCAAGAACCTATGGTTGGCTGGTCATCAACCCAGCCTCACCATAGAAGAAACACTGGTGGTCTTGCTGGTCATCACTCCAGCCTCATCACCGACAGCATACTCTAGGATTGATCGGTGATCAAATCCGGCCTAATCCCTATGAAAGCAAGCGCCCACACAAAACCAACATGGCGCACAGTCAAGCATGCAGGTGTTGGGGAGGATCCAAACACAAGAAATCAAAACATCAACACCCCCACACCAAAATCCAGCTGCAATGCTCATCCTGCAGAATAGCCCAGCCCAAAACCCCCCTGACTGGCCTCCACCAAGAGAGGCTTTGGCAACTACGAGTACAAGGTAATGAAAATAGTACAGAGATGGAGGGGAAGAATAGAAGCCCCCAAGCAAGATCTAATCCTGATCTATGCTATCAACTGCCAGACTTCTCTCAAAGTGCCTCGCTCTGCATGATGGTAAGGGTGTAGGAGGTATATCTATGTCCAGAAACCTGCCACTAACCTTGTCCCAAGCTACAGTAGCTCGCTCTAACCAACCCTCCTCCTCTTTCTGCCAGGTAGAGACAAAGCAATACTCCCCTATCTCCCGCTCACTGAACACGAAAGAAAACAAAGGGGGGTTTGATAGTCTCTCAACTCGAAAGCTTTGAGACGGTTGCGGGTGTCCTCATTGCGAATGACTGCATCTCCTTCAAGCAAAACAAACTTGTCATTGCTAATGAACCCCCGCTCGTGGTTGCCTTGTGCAGAGCGTATCCGCTGCAACCATGTCTGATTGCACAAACTTGTGCAGCTCCTGCTCCTCTGCTCCAGTACACCACGGCCTTGTGGCTGGACATCTTGGTCCCTGGGGCTGTCTTTGGTTGTGTTCCAAGCCTAGCTTTCACCCACTTTGGTATTTCACCTACAGCTTCAGAACTGCTGGCTCCAACAGAGTTCTGACTATCCAAAGCAACATTGAGGCCATCAACGCCAACTACAGCAGTTTGTTGTCTACTGCTAATGCCTGACTCCCAGTATGCAATCAACTCATCCAACTGTTCTCCACTCAAATCAGTCTGAGTTCCTTGGGAAACATAAATCATGTCCCCTTGTGTGCACAGGCTAAGAGACGAGACTTGCCCTTCAATTACGTCCTCATTTCCCCCAGCCATACAAGAAGAACATCCACAGATTTGTCTCTCATATAGACCAGAACAGGTTCTAGAAACAGAATTGTGGATCTTTCATGGCACACTCACACTCTAAAAATTCCATAGATTTTTAGCAGAGTCCCAAAACCAAAAACCAGGCTATAGGTAGATATCCCCTTTCTGCAGCTATCCCCTCAAGAACTGAGTCAAACGGAGCTCATTTGACAAAGATATGACCAACCAGGCTTTTTAAACATAACACCTTTTTTTTTTTTTCTTTTTTTATATAAGACAAAACAAATACAAGGAAAACTCTATTTTCAATACTTGTCTTGGTTCCCCGTTCCCTGGTTTCTTGTTCCCTCGTTCCCAGTGACTGGCTCTCCTCCAGTCGAGATCCGTAGCTATGCTGAGCCTTAATCCTTTGCACCAATATTCCCAACAAAGCAGGAACACTTACAATGCAACCCGGAAAGCACCAGATCGGAAATATCTAATCGGGCTCAGCACTATAGTGCCAGGGGCACATAAACCAGATTGTAGGAGCAGCCAGAGGAAATGCAGTTATGCCAGCATCATCCAGACCATCCCTGCATCTTGGATATGCATCCTCCAGCAAGGGCCGTTGCCTCCATTGCCTGACACTTGGTTACATGCTCAGCCAAACCTAATCAGGTCATTTCCGTGACAGATTTCAGCGGCATTCAAATCACTGGCCTCGCTATGCAGTGTTGCCCTCAATCAAACATCTGCAAAGCTGGCTGTCTTTCTCTGGCAGATCGCAAATAGAATTCTAAAGGTAGGGCGTTGGCTTCAATTCACCCGTGCACTGATTTGCACATGCTGCTCGCTTGGGGTTTCAGAATCCCTGGAACACTGCCTACTGCAATGCAACATACCTTCAAAAAAATCTGACCCAAGATTCAGTGGCTGCTCGGACACTGGCATGACCAAACCTCTTTAACTCCAATCAGCCTGCTACTGAATTACGATCCCAATGCCCAGTTGAGCTGCCAGTCTCGCATTCACTGTCCCCACCAAGGCAGCTGCATGAATACTATGAATACCATCACACCTCCCATCTTCCACTAACCGGTTGGATGAGTACGGCCTTGAGGTCTGGTCAAGGCCACCAACTGCACCTGGGTTGTCCCAGTTCTCTGTTGCCCAGTTCGGGTCACCTTGCTCATCGTTGGTGTTTTCAGACGGGGTTCATCCCATACACCAGACAAAGGGATAATCAGGAAAGTCTGGAGTTCAGAAGCTGATAGAGCTCATATTCCTGCACCAATTAAATGAATGTGGTATCTCGCACTAAGACTCCCAGGACCAGCACCTGTGCAGAAGTAAGTACCCTTGACGCCGAAATGACAGTAGAGGCAAGTGATCAGTTGGAAGTGTTCAATGATGAGACAAGTAGAGCTGGAGCTCCCTTGACCTGTATCGCCACAATCCTGCACCAAGTCAGGAGGACTTGAGAGGACTTGGTCTTAAAGGAAGAACTTATCTTTCAACAATCAGAACCATTGGCGGGACGGAGGAGCAGTGTCAGATATATGGTGACAAACTTGGACTCGGGCAGTGTGCTGAGTTGAAAGCTGGGTTGTGAACCACCATTCGACTTTCCACCAGTTTCCACCTCAAAATGGTGGAACCAAGGTGCAAGGTAGCAACAGCTACTTGGCTTTGTACAAACCTGAAGCACTTAAAAACGACTTTGCACCTTGCACTCCCCGAAATCAACAATTCCCCCAACAACCCTTTTTGTCAGGAAGCTGGTTGCTTATGCATATAATCGACCAGGTGAAAGCAGCTTTCCCAGCCACAATCACAAGTAGCATGAAGCTTTGTGAGACTCCTGGTTTTGCAGTGTTGATGATATGCCAGCAATGGGCTCCCCGTTCTCCATCACTTTGCTGCTAGGCTTTCTCTCTCGGGGCCTTCACCTTCAACCAGCTCGCTGCGCCGTGCTCTACATGTTGGCGCTGCATTTACTGGAGGGGGCGGATTTACAGCTCCTCCTTCAACTGGCTCCACTACACCAGCTCCACCTGCTCTTCCGCTGCCTTTCCTGACCGCTTCTGGTCTGTGCACATCGAACTAAGGCGAGCAGATCGGCCATCTCCAGGCACAGAAGTTCTACCCATCTGCTCGATCACAGGTACCCCTTTAAGTCTCGCACTTGGTCAGTTTCCCAACGGCCAATCGCTGCTACTCCATGATGTCTCCTCACTGACCAAAACGAAGGCTGCTTCCATGCAGTGTAGCTCCGTCCTGCCCGGCGGCCATGCCAGAACCAACGCTGATCGAAACCTGCATATTTTGTTTTTTTTTAAGCTTCTTAAACTAAGCACTACTCTCACACAGGTAATCATACAAGTGCTAACCCTCAACTCCTACCTTGCACTCACAGGTAAGAGCTCATCTCTCTCGAGTGATAGAACAAGCTAAGAGACACACTGTTCACACCAGAAACAACATGAAATCCATCGCTATCACTTGTTAAAAAACAGAAGTCGAGCCAGGGGCACCCCAAGCTATGGGGACTCCACCCCACAACAACCTATACTCCCATCATAAGCACACTCAGTCCTAAACGATGCAGGAGCTCGGTCGCGCAGGCTCAACTCGAGAGAGATGAGCTGCGCGACTGCCGCTCTCGTGAAGATAAGGGCGGTTCAGGTGTCAAACTAAACTTGACACCTAACTTAACACTTGACCTAAATCCAAGTGTTAAATACAAATAACTAGCTTTATTCTAGTTGTTTTCACACTGTGCTTATTTAACTTGACAGCCTTCATTAACAGTGCCTGATTTTATCAATTGTGCCGCTGCTGCTGCAGCTTAGTTGACCATCTACCCATGCAGGTTGGTAGTAGATATTGATCCACAGGGAATCATAGGTAATCTGGAACTTGCACACAAACGTGATGCGGTTGGGCTTCACCCCTTGCCCCATCATTTGCTCATAGGTCTCCAAAGCCTCCATCCCATGCCCCTGCTGTGCACACCCTACAAGCATCGCACTCCACGACACCACATCTCGTTCAGCCATAGTGTTGAAAACTCCCTTGGCATCCTCAATGCTCCCACATTTGGCATACATGTCCACCAGAGCAGTGTTTAGGATGACATCTGGTACAATTGCAGATTTGATGATGTCACCATTGATCTCTTTGCCCTTTTCCAGGTCTGCCAGACGCACTGCAAACCGCACACAAACGTTATGTCGGCGGGCTTCACCCCTTCCCCCATCATTTGCTCATAGGTCTCCAAAGCCTCCATCCCGCACCCCTGCTGTGCATACCCTGCAAGCATCGCACTCCACGACATCACATCTCATTCAGCCATAGTGTTGAACACTCTCTTGGCATTCTCGATGCACCCACATTTGGCCTACATGTCCACCAGGGCAGAGACAGTGTTCAGAATGACATCTGGTAATCTGACAGGCATTCACCTTTTTGCCTCGGTTGTCCCACCATTGACTGGGGTCAGAAAAGTATTCATTCCACAACTTCTCTTTGTCTTACCTATTCCAGGATACTTCCCTGTTGTCACATTGGCAGTACCATGTCAAAGTCGCTCCAAACTATCAAAGGCTCACTCAACCAGCTAACTTGCAGAATTCAACATGAAAATTTAGGGCCGATTCTGACAAGAAGGAAAAACAGGGTGAAATGTGTTGAAGAAGGTGCCTTCATTACCAGTGCCTGAGTTTATCATTGTGCCGCTGCTGCTGCGGCTTCTAATTGACCATCTACCCATGCAGGTTTCTTGTAGCTATTAATCCATCTGGTACATTTCCAGCTTTGGTGATGCAACCATGCACCTCCGATGCCCTTTTCTAGGGCTGCCAGGCTTGCACACGCACTGCAAACGCACACAAACATGATGTGGATGAACTTCACCCCTTCCCCCATCATTTGCTTTCAGGTCTCCAAAGCCTCATCCAGCGCCCCTGCTCTGCACACCCTGCAAGCATCACAGTCCACAACACCACATCTCATTCAGCCATAGTTTTGAACACTCCCTTGGCATCCTCAATGCTACTATATTTGGCATACATGGCCACCAGAGAGAAGTGTTCAGGATGACATCTGGAAACAATTGCAGATTTAATCATGTCACCAGGGATCTCTTTGCCCTTTTCCACGGCTACCAGACACACTGCAAACACACACAAATCTTATGTCGGCGGGCTTCACCCCTTCCCCCATCATTTGCTCATAGGTTGGAGCCTCCATCCCGCACCCCTGCTGTGCATACCCCGCAAGCATCGCACTCCACGACACCACATCTCGTTCAGCCATAGTCACTACAAGAGATGAGCGTTTTTAGGACTACGGCTTTGGCGGAGTCATAAAAACTGCACTAGGTAGATGACTACAGAGCGCTGAAATGCATTACAATTTTAGTTTTATGACTTTGTAGTAATGGATATCACTACATGACTCCGGAAAGTTAGGGAGCATTGGTCAAACATTGTTGACCATGATGACAGGGATGGTTTATACTAGTGTGATATGTTTGACTACACGTGGACGACGTTTCATGGAATCTTATGACTCCATGACTGAAGATGGTTTCAGAGCTCTATTTATACGACTACATCACTACACGTGTCATTTTGAAGGCACATATAATGCAAATAAGGTTGCCCATTAGGTTTTAAAAAGTTAAAAAATTGCTAATAAGGTTGCCCATTAGTGTAATCGTGAACAGAAAGGAGGGCTAGGACTTGGCGTTTTTTTGTCTCCTGCGCCACACCACATAGCTGAGGGATGGATGGAATGCGATGATAGCAGGATATGCAGGGGCGTGGGATGGAGGCGTTGAGCAAATGATGCACGAAGGAGAAGAGGAGAAGGAGACGAGACGAGGAGAAGCGAGCTCGCCGTTCTTGGGAGAGTCAGCTTGGTCTTAGCAAGCGTGTTTCAATCTCTGACTACTCAGCTACGCCCTAGTGGTTGATCTCACAGACCAATCCGACATTACCTGACTACAGACACAAGAAGCACACACAAGAGGTCATCGGTCAAATCCTCCATGGGTCAGGACAGGTTAAGGACAATGTGGTAGGGCACCTTCTTCTTCAACCTATTTCAGCCCGTGTTGCCCTCTCATCAGACTCGGCCGCAAGATGCCTATTGAATTCTGTAAGTTAGGTCGTTGGGTAGATCTGTGGTGGTTTGGAGTGACTTTGGCAAGTTACTGCCAGTGTGGCAGCAGGGAAGTATCCAAAAACATATAATAGAGGTGAGGAGAAGCTTTGGGGTGAACACTTTCTGACCCCAATGGTGGGACAATGGAGACAAAAAGGCGAATGCCTGTTGGACTACAGAGAGAAGCAGATGCATTTCAGATTGTGATAAGTAGGGTTGGGGTGTTTTGGGGAAGAACTCCACACCAGTATGGTTGGGTGTTTTGCTGTAGAATTGTAGGCTGTCAGAGGCATGGATAGCTGAAGGAGCAGGGATAGAGTGTGGGTCCAGATTCATCCAAGAGGGCTGGATTTCAAGCTCCACATTACCTATGATTCCCTGTGGAAAGATAGTTACAAGAAACCTACATGGGTAGATGGTCAACTGGAAGCGGCATGCTGTACTATATGTCATTCCAGAGACTGTCATTGTTGGTCCATGTGTTTTACAACAATGCTATCAATATAAGACTTCTGGTTCGCATTGGAAGCTCAATCCTGTAAGTTCATTGTGTGTGAAGCTCAAACTTGTGATTTGAAGGATCTTGTAGCCAAGTTCATTCAACCGGAAAGGAAAAATTCTGAAAGCTCCCAAATTTGATGTGGGCAAGCTTATGGAGGTAAGAGCTTCCCTCCTCTAATGTAAGTGTTGGATAAGTTTCATTTAGTGTCGACCTTCACTGCATATATTGGCTCTTTTCTTGGCTGGTTTCATATTTTCTTGGCTGGTATGCTGTTGGTTGACTTCTTTCATTTCACGTGTGTAGTGGAAGGGGAGAAGTACTTTCCTAAGTTCTGCTGCAACAATGTCTTTTTCCAGCCTAGATGTTTTCGATGGATACAAATTGAAGTGCTTTGAATGTTGCTGCAATACTATAATAAAGTGGAGGGTGCTGAATGCAGTTGGCCTTGCTTCGTGCAGGCATAATCCAGGGAAATGTGGACATAGCTAAAACCCCATGATAGCATTTCCAGAGGACGGTGTGGATGGCCCTCACAATCCAGCATGCAAAATCCATGACAATGTGGAGATGGCTGAATGGGCAAACAGGTAAGTGGCGAACAAGCCACGTCACTGGTACATAGTTGCATGCTTACATAGTACGTGAAAGCGTACTATATGTCATTCCCGAAATTGACCTTGTTGGTCCATGTATTTTACAACAATGCTATCAATAAAAGACCAATGGTTTGCATTGGAAACTCTATCCCCGTAAGTGGCTTGTGCGTGATGCTCAAACTTGTGATTTGAAGGATCTTATACCCCAGTTCATTGCAGAGGTGATTGGAAAAGACATTGAGAAGGCAACAGCCGTTATCTATAATCTACAGATCCCCTTCAATTTGATGTGGGAAAGCCGGCTGGCTGGAGGTCTAGTCTCACTTTCACTCATCTAATGTCAGTGTTGTATCCATTGCAATGTGGAGATGTTTGAAACAACATTGGAGCATTTCCAGAGGATGGTCTGGATGGCCTTTCGTGGCGTGTGCCGAATCCATGGCAAGAAAACATTGCAGGCAGAACCCATGGCAATGGTACCAGCACGGGTTGGTCCAAAGCCAATTGCAACAACAAATGAATAAAAGGTGCTGAAAGGAAAGCACTCCATAATTGATCATAAAATCCAGTGTCCAAGCATGATATCTTAATGGGAATGCGAAGGGAGTGTTACCACCTTAAACTATCATGCATGGTCTATAACTGGAGTGCACAAATCTAGCATATCTAATCTTCATCATCCTCATCTATGTCTGGGTCACTACATCACTGTCTTCATCACAGACTTGATCTTGTCCAAGGGTTGGCTGAACATCATCACCACATATATGGGGTGCTCGGAGGTACAAGGAGGCCACATGCTCTGGAGTAACGGTACCGCTCGGCTGCATGTTGGGCCATCAGTAACCAGAGTCTCCTCTAGTCTTTGTTGGGCTAACAATCCTTCCACTTCTGCCACATCATCATTATCAATTGATATGTCGCAGACCACTCTACGTGCTCGGGGGCTCTTCTCCAGGACGACTTTCCACCCCGGCTCCTCCACACAATCAGAAAAAAACACTTGATCAACCTGGCCAGGAAACACAAAAGGTTGCTCAGAAGGTGGAAGCATACGGTTAAAAATTGACAAGTGTGAAGCCAGCATCATCCTGCTTCATTGACATAGGTTGATGACCCACGCGACTCGCCCGTATCCACGAACACAAAAACACTATAGGCTGTGTTTGGCCATAGTCAATTTGCAAAATCTCCCTTATAAGACCTACATATCTTGTAGGTTCCTCCATGTCATTGCCTGAATTGTTGGTAATGGGTTGGTGTTGGAAAACAGATGAGACTCCACAATCAAAAGACACCATACTTGTTGTGTTCATGTCGGGGGATGTAACCCTGTAATGGTTACCATACGCTGTCATACTCTTGAATGACAGGGCAGTAAATGATGGAGGCCTTGAAAGATCCAGTAATTCCTCACGTGTTGTAGGATCAAGCCCATCTGATTGAATTGAGAGATGATCCCGTACACCTTGAGGGAGCCAAACTGCAAATGGAGGACAAGGATGCAAATCAGGAGGGTACTGAATTGTCGTGGGATTGCTCATGCCTTCCAGCCCTTGCTCCTCACGAAACAAGCGTCGTCTGGCTTCTATCCGTGTGGACTCTGCTTCATATATCCTGTCACAATCCGAGGGTCAGCCAAGAGATTGACAGAGGTGGCGTGGGAGATTTGAAAAGACGCCATATGCCAACTAATGATAAATGACTAAAACTTGGAAATCTGAATGTCAATGAAGTAGATTTCTTACCCCAACATGACTGACAGACGAGGATGGTTCTGAATGATGTACTCATGTACAATATCACACAGGTCATTCAATTTTCGGGCTTTAGGACTTCCTTCCACAACTTCACGTTCCACAGATTCTGCCTCATCTGCATCCCACACCCTTCGTACACTTCCATCAAATCCTGCCATATACTCTGTGCAAAAACCCAATGCTTCTTCAAATTGGTATCCTTCTGCCATGCTCCCTCGGGCCTTGCCATGTTTCTTACGTAGCCCTTCATATTTTCATTGCCGCTCCATGAGGTACATCCAATGAGATGCTACGAGCCCGCATAAGTACAACTCATCCACTAGGTGAACAACCAGATGTGTCATCACATCAAAAAATGATGGTGGGAACTCCTTCTCTATAAGACACAGAGTGAGAACTGCTTCAGTTCTCAATTCCTCATACTCTACAAGATTCACCACTTTTGCACACAACTTCTTAAATACACGACATACTCGCAAAATGGCCCTTCGAGGACCACTTGCCATGAGCCCACGGATAGCAAGCGGTATAATTTGCTGCATGAGCACATGATAGTCATGTGATTTCATGCCAGACAACTTCTTCTTCACCACATGCTTTTTGAAAGCTGATGCGTAGCATGTTGGCACTTTCAAGTTCTGCACAATCTCCAGAAAGACTTGTAACTCAGCCTCAGTGAGGACATAAGGGGCAAGAGGCATAATTAACGTATCTGCTCTGTCAGGATCACGTTGTAGCCACAATTCCGGGCGCATCCCAAGTAGCTCCAAATCACGGCGAACTTTCAATGTGTCTTTCTCACCAAAGATAGTCTTAATAATATTTTCAGCCAAGTTCTTTTCGCAATGCATTGCGTCAAACGTGTGGCGGATGAGGAGACCCTACAAAATGAACATAAGCTATTGAGCATTTACTCATCACAATTTAAACAGAAAACGCAAAAATGTACACAGCAATTTAAAGGTCATGAAAGAATTACCTCCCAATAAGGTAAGACATATAAAATTGACAATCGCTTAACTCCATGAGTTTTTGCTGGGTTTGTCCTGCTATCTGGCGTCCCTCCGTTTTCCACCCATGCAGTGCGAGCTGTTGCAAGCTCCTTGATTTGTGTTCCAGTCTGCGTTTTGGAGGAGTTCCATGCTCAGTAGCGCCATTGAACATTCTTGACCTTCTATATGGATGATTGCGGGCCAAAAATCTTCGGTGGCCTAGGAAAACAATTTTTCCACATGTGTGTAACTGCTGTGAAGTCACCCCGGGTCCACAAGCTGGACAACCAGCATAACCTTTTGTCACTTGACCTGAGAGCAAGCCATATGCAGGGTAGTCATGGATTGACCACATCAACATTGCCCTCAGTGTGAATTCGCGTTGACCACGAGGACGGGAAACATCATGAGCTGCAATCCCTCTCCATAGTTCTAATAGCTCTTCCACTAGGGGCATCGGGTAAACATCTACGTTGTTCGAGGTAACAGACTCCTTACCAGGAATCAGTAGCGCTAACATGACAAAGAACTTTTTGGTCATTAACCACGGAGGTAAATTGTAATTGACCAAGAGAACGGGCCATGTGCTCCAACTTGTGGATTGAGCTCCGTAGGGATTTACACCGTCTAAGGCCAATCCAAATCACAGAGATCGTGGCTCTGCAGCAAAATCCTCAAAATGTGGTGTCAATGTGTCTCCATGCTTTGCTATCAGCTGGATGTCGAACCAACCCATCCTGGCTCTTATGTCTGTCGTGCCATGTCATGAGGTTAGTGATCGATTTACATCGGTACATATGTTTCAACCTTGGAATGACAGGGAAGTGTCACAATACTTTCTTGGGCACACTTCCACGACCAGGAATGTAACGGGAACTGCGGCACACTGGGCAAATGTCTACATTCTCATACTCCCCACGGAAGAGTACACAACCACGCTCACAGGCATGAATAATTATTTCATGATATTTCCATATTGATCATCCAAGAGTGTCCACTTTTTCCAAAATCCATGTACTTTTTAATACCGGACTTGATGCAAGATTGTTTCTCTAATGCTTCGTCACCATCTCCCAAAATAGGTCTTTTACGGAGCGGTTTTGGCTGTCCAACTGGAAGCATTGGAGAACATCGTCTTGTGCTTTCCACATTTTGACATTGCTATTTTTTGGAAGCCAATCCGAATCTATTGCAGATTTTTTGTATTACATTAGAGGCCAACCATCCGAATCAACAAAAAACCGAAAAATGTGCATTTCCATAGCTCCAACCAAAGCCTCTTTCCCCTCTAAAATAAAGCCGTCGACAAAATCCTTGAAAGTCTGGAACTTCTTGAATTATTTGTGGAATGAATTGTAGGTCTTGAGATACCATGAAATTTTCATGAGATCGGAAAGAACATAGGTGTTGTTCTCTTGTGATAAGAACGCTAATATCCACGTGTTCTTGTTGTCTTTGACACAATTGTCAATTTGTAGATACAATCTTCGTGGTAATGGAAACGCTCATTTCTTATCATTTTCAGAACAAGACTTCAAAACATCCAAATACCTGGATTTTCCTCTCATTACGACAAAAAGAAATCAGTTTGCATGGGGTTGTCAAAAATGGCTCTTGATTCATGATATGTTGGTTTCTCCAATTGTCGCAAAATTCTAGCCTAAGATCATATAACGAAGTTGGGATCTGCTGGCCAAAAAATCCATCCAATATTGAGCGTACGCGCCATCTCCGTGACCGTGAGTAACGATACCCGCCATAGACACTAGAAACTGCCCCAAGCCTGAAATCATCTTGTTCGTTGTTTGCAAACGGTAAGAGCAGTCTTTCGATGATCCATCTTATCATGAATGATGCATAAGAATTTTGGGCATCATAACCGATTCATTCCTCCAGCTATGGTAAAATCTCCGGCAAGACTCTTGATGCTTCAGATGTTTGTCAAGAGTTTTTTTAATGACACATTTGGTCTGCATTCGAATTCGACTCACCCCTGAAGTAAAAATAGGCCATAAGCCCAGAATCTGATTGGTCTGTCATGTGCGCCCAAGAATATATAGAACGTTGACACTAATGTCAAGGTTTCCTATAGTAATCTCATCAGCCTGATATAGGTAGATAATAGATCTCTGCTCCTTGCAATATGTATGAATTGCTTGTTGTTCTGTAGTGCTAAAAATTACAATTAGGGTACTTTAGCAGACCCCATACAACTGACAAAGAAAGATCAGAACTCCAGGCATTAAATTTGCTACAATTTTTTTCAATTCATCTTGTAGTCTGCTTCTGCAAAACAGACATATAAACCTTATGGCCTCGATTGTCCCACCACTGACTGGGGTTTGAAAAGTACTCGATCCCAAGCTTCTCCACGTCTGTATTAGGTTTATTGAACAGGTTTCTGTGCCGGAAACTTCCTTGCTGAGTGTGACTACGGACTGCCGCCTTGCTTATCCCCCTGTCTATAAACCTCCTCTACTGCTCTCCACTGCCCAAGCAATTGGTTGGAAACAGTTTGTCTCAATGCAATGCGGTTTGGAAGATGCTGAAGGGTACAGAGTGTTCAGCTCACACTTGGTTGAAAACTTCCACCGAGATGCCTCGAGAACATGCGGAGAAGGAAGACATGTCCCCTATGCTCACCGTATGCACTGCCATGATTTCTCTTTCTCCACCTCTTCCGACAAACGTAGGTATGAAAAATGAGGGAGGAAATTCGCCAGGGAAAGGAGCCATTCGCTCAGACATCCTTCACTCGCTCACCATGTAGGACTCCAGAGGAGCAGCCCAAGTACATAGGTGTGTTGGCTTACCTACAAAAGTGCACTTGAAGGAGCAGCCACGTGTAACTATATGTTTGTCCTTATACCTTTATGGAATACCTAGTCCCGATCTTACCACCCAAATGATAGATGGCTGCTTTCAAAACTTGGTAGTTTCTTTGTACACTAGCAATACTTTAGCAATCCTAATCCTAGCAATCCTAATTTGTTTTGATTTGTTTTGTTTGTCTAAGCGTTGAGATCTCCCAAACCGAAAGGCCTCCGCCCGGGTTTTTGATACCGCTTCAAGGCTCTTGATGGCAAGGTGCATCAAGGCAGTTTCATAATTTTTGGACTTGCGATGTGGGAGATAGAAAACTGGATGTGATAGGTATAAATAAATACATAAACATACCATTAATACTTACTCTTACGCACCATCACCCATACTAGAGTAAACGGCATGTAATTTAAGAAAAGTTGGAGTATAAATCCCATTCAATATAGCTCAACACAACGAACATAGGTAACGATATTTTCCACAGTTATATGCGAATGAATCAATTATAAGATCTTTCCAGATTAGACCTAAAACTTACAAATATACGGTACTTGCTGCTGATCTAGTGCTTCCGGATGTCACGTAGTATGCTTACAGAATCAACACATTGCAGCACTAACATGTAACGCGTTTGTTTGAAATAGCTGGTGCCCGACCAAGGTGAAATGGGTGGGGATTACATTTTAGCGCATGAGCTACAGGAATTTTGAACAGTGGGCGTCCAGCTGTGTTCGCACATCTGTTCAATTTGATCATGTAGACTTGTTGGAATGCTATTGAGCTGTCTTGGAGGGGAAAGTGTTCTACTGAGTAGACGCCCCCATCGATTAATATGTACAAAACCAAGGCTGCAAACATTTGTACTCATGCCGAAACCGTTGAGTGGAAGAAGATTTTCCCTGTTTGCGTGATCAGTTCGCCGACCTCTTCAAAGTGGGTGGAGCTGCCTAATGCCTGGAGGGACAATAGTCACACACAAAAATACTTTTTACACAGACAAGCCCCTGCAAAGGTATGTGTAGGAATGGATGAGTGAGGAATTGCCAGGTAAATCTTGGACCGTGGACTATAGACATGCCCAACATGCGCAATCGGGGGACCGGAAACAACCTTAGCAACTCCTCTCGTGAACATGGCAAGTGCATGGCAGGCTTCCGTAGTCGGAAGAGAATCCGAGGCAGATGGAGACAGAGAGAAGATATATATATCTAGACAGAAAGGGGAGTGTAGACTGCAATCACCCAAGGGCAAAGCAAACGAAACAGCAACTTGGATATATATTGATCTGGAGGAAGCTATGGGTTCAGTTACCGAGTAAGTTTGCGAGTCTCGTCACGGTCTTCAAAGCGTCGCCTTGAGTAAGTCGAAGCTCTGGACTTTTGATTGCATATATTTCCATGTTTTGCCTATCTGTAGCGTGCTGAGATGATGGTTTTACATGGACACGATCTAGAAATTAGATTAAGGCTCTATCACAGGAGTCAGTCGAGACTCGAGACTGTGGTGCTCATGTGTTTGAGTGAAATGAATCGAGGAGTGCAGATCAGGTTGTTTTAATTGTACAATTAGACTCCAATGATAAACTTATCATAGCTTACTATAGCTTTTTGTTTTCTTCTCTTGTTTCTTGTTCTCCCCCCCCCCTTTTGCAACTTCTCATCCTATTCACCCCTGTACATGTTGTAAATAAAGTCTTACATGGTTTCATCATCATCATCATAGATTGTTATTGATCTTCACAGAATGGGGGGGGTACTTACTGGTAGGGACTATGAATTGAGAATTACTTTGTGAAGAATTTGTGGAACCTTTGACAGAATATATCGCAGCCCCTTTAGGGCAAATCAATTATATGCATAGAGCACAAAGAACTAGGAAATTGATAAAGTCTACCTACCACTGTCGGTGATTAACTAACTGCCAACTACGCCGATGAATATGGCGAACATGTGGATTTTAATTAAGTTTCAACACCCCATTCTAAGCTTATCAGCTTACCCCACGAAGCTTGAAACAGCGCGGCCACAATGTCAGGTAACGGAGCATGTGAACGGTGATCACTGAATCTCCAGTAGACGCATTCTACTAGCTACTCAACTTTTGATGGCAAGACTCTAACGTAATCTAGTATGAGCAATCTAAAAATCTAATCTTTCCAACTAAGACAAAATACTAGTATTGCTACTAATTAAGTTAAGTAGTGGTAGCCTCTGATCTATTTAATTTGTCTGCTCTGCTGCAAACCCTAAGATCGTCTCTAAACCTAGAATGCTTGATTTTTTCAAGAGGCTTGGTTAGAATATTAGATAGTTGATCTCATGTTGGAACATGTACAAGATCTATTTCTCTATTTTCAACTTTCTTGCATATATTGTAATGATAATGTACTTCTATATGTTTGGTTCGTGCATGGAAGATAGGGTTGATTGTCACATAGGATGACAGTAGGTTCATCGCTTACAACTCCACCCGGGGAGATCACTCATTGTAAAATTCTGTTACCATCTGCAAACAAAAGGTATATAGTTGGGGGGTATTTTTTTTAAAAAAACCCTTATATTACATAATTTTGTAATACGGGTTTTTTGTAGACACCCTATTTTGAATTATAAAAAATACTAGATTCTTTTGTTAGCACCCAAATTTACTTTAAAATATCATATAAAGTTCAATTTGAACGGAAAAAATAAACAATAGCAACACATACACAACAAACAATAAAATACATGAACTTTATTCAGGCAAATATGGCCTACTGTCGTTCACTAACAATCTCATTCAATGTGTCTGCATCATTGTTATCTAACACAAACAAGTTTTTCTCTGGCTGATAAGTTAAAGTGACATCAATCATAATGGTGAAGGAAATCGTAGTTCATGAATCAGGAATCGTAATGGTGAAGGGAATCATAGCTCCACAACCCCTCGGTTTTTTTTTCTTCCCATATATTCTTTTTAAGAAATTTGTAACACAAAGGCAAAGAATTACCTCTATTTCTTTATATAAATGTAATTTTCACAATACCACAACCCTTTGTTAATTATAAATCTTTTAGAATTTTGATTTTTCAAAATTTGTTGGACCCTATGTTTTATTGCACATGGTTTGGAATTCATGCCGAGTGACTTCCCCGAGCAACTCCAAGTTCTCATATTAGATTTCTCAGCCATGTTGTCTCTTTGGCACCTTCAGTTAATGCGCGATACTCAGCTTCAATGCTTGACAGAGCAACTCTATGTTGTTTTTTAGAGCAAAAAGTGCGATTCGGGATCACAAAAGTGGAGTTCCTAGGGCATGTGATTACACAGGATGGGATCAAAATGGATGATAGAAATGTGAAGGCGATCTTGGACTGGGAGCCTCCGACTTCGGTCTCGGGAGTGCGATCATTCCTAGGATTCGCCTCCTATTACCGAAAGTATGTGAGAAATTTCGCCAAGATCGCGGGGCCGCTTTCGGACCTTCTGTGGAAGTCTAAGGTATGGGTATGGAACACCTTTTGTGGCAAGCTTTTGCCGAGTTGAAGCAGCAGATGGCGGAAGCTCCAGTCATGAATATCCCGGAGTTCGATTGTCCATTTGAGATTCATACAGATGCGTCGGACTTCGCAATTGGGGGTCAGCGGAGTCTTCATAACAAAACACGTACCCCATTGTCAAGCGTCGTTTTCCCAATCTGCATCACCGTAGCTATGGAGATTGTTGTTTATGCCTCCATGAAACAAAAAACCACACTCAGCAGTCCTTTTTATGTAGCTAAAAATTTGCTTAATTGCGTCAAGATGGGCTTCATGTGGATTGGACATAAACCTGCTGACTACACTTGTAGCATATGAAACATCAGGTCTCATATTTGTCAAGTAAATAAGACTTTTGACCATCTGTTTGTAAAGTGTTGAATCAACACCTGGAGAGTTCATGTTTGCGAGGAATCTTGTTCCTTCTGCCCTAGGAACAACTTGAGGTTTGCAATCAACAAGATTAACCGTTCTAATATTTTATTTTATTTTTTTGTTGAGTGATCATAATGCCTACAGATAAGTGACCAAGAACTCTGCTGCAAGGCAATGATTGATGAGCCCCAAGTCAGTCATTTCATAAGCATTCTTGAGCTAATTTCTAAGCCAAGCAATCTTCTCATGATTGTCTCCAATGATTGTCCCACCCCACAAAAAAACAAAAAAAACAACCTCCAAAAATACAGTTGTTGATGACCGCAATTCAAGTCTACGATTCATATCCCAAACACAAAATAAAATAAATAAAACACGTTGTTGGAGTAGCCATTCTAACCGGACGTGCTATTATTTCTTCATTTCATGATATATTCAACTTGAATTTTGCATTCTTTATGCTTCCAGGTATGGACCTTCTTCCATGGTTATAGGTCTAAAAGTGGTGTTCCAGTACGGATATAGGTCATATTTCTCATTAACGACGTGGCGTGAGCCTAGAAGTCTGTCACGTGGCAAATATGAACCTGGGCTCACGCCATGTCATCAACAGGTGAGATACGCTCATAGGCTCATGACCTAGGCTCACGGCGTAACGTCGTTTTGGCCGAATGAACTGGCTACAGGTGTCCATATCAAGGAGAATGCTTTCACCATAGATTTGCTCGATGAATTGTTTATTGTTTATGTCAGTCAGTGATCTAACAACTATCTTATGAGAGAAAATCTTTTAGATGTAGTAGAGGAGGATATCAAGGCCGCAATCATACGAGTCAAGCACAAGAAGAGGCTTTGAAGAAGCGAAAACGGAGAGCTTTTACCATCATAAACCTCTCACTTCTGACATATTTATTCCTTATGTCCAACATCTGAACGATCCCTGCAAATAAGTATGAGATACACTTGCCGGTCTCTACGAGGTCAAGACATATTCTAGGAGATTGCAATTCGGAACAAATTGACCAATCTGAAAATGCATTCAGAAGATTCATTCATTGAAAGCTTCTTGAAAACTGTCCAAGATTTGTTAAATTGGTTTGAAGATATGCGATGACATGATAGTCGAGATGGTCATGATTGCTCTCCTAAGAGAAATTAAACATTATGTTCAATCTATATTGAGTCAAAAGACCTTTCTTATACGCTTGAAGAACTAACTATAAAAATTGCTACATGAAGAAAGCAGAAGAGAGCTGAAAAAAAAAAAAAAAAACGAATAAGCTTTGTGGGTGAAGTTTTGAAGGAAGCCTGAGGGAGACCAAAATTTTGGAGGAAAGCAGTTTGGTGGTAGAAAGCAGACAACGACGTGCATGAACAGATTTAATAAGTTTGGCCATTAGGATGGAAATCTAATTGTGCGGTTCTTTATGAAGAAATTCTCATAGCCAGGAATCATCAAGTCAATGCAGTTGAAGAGAAGAATGAGCCTGAGCATGAATCTGATGGGAGTGATACGGCCTCAAATGCCACTACAGAACTTCTTGAAGATGCAATGGTAACACTTGATGCTCTTGCTACAAAAATCGAGGATGAAGATCAATGGTATGTTGATTCAAGCGCAAACAAACATGTTAGTGATAATCTAAAACTCTTGCATAGTATAGAAATAGTGCATAGTTTTTCTAGTGTAAGATTTGTCGGAGGTCATCTTCATAGTGTTGAAGGAAAAGGGCATGCTAAGTTCAAGAGTACCAGTGGTGCAATAAAGAAAATTACAGATGTTTTGTATGTGCATTGGTTAGAGAAATAACCTCATTTCTTGATATTGTACATGCGGATCTTTGTGGGCTGATTGCTCCATCACTTTCTGGTTCTAAATACTTCATAGCGGTTACTGTTGACTACAACCGCTTCACATGGGTATATTTCCTCAAGGAGAAGAGTGATGTATTACCAATTTTCACATATTCAAGGAGATGATAGAGAATGCCACAAGGAAACGCATAAAATGTCTCTGAAGTGATCAAGGGGAAAAAAAAATTCTGACACATTTACTAATTATCAGCATAAGCATGGAATTCCTCTCAGCGTTATCTCACACAACCAAGGACACCACAACAGAATGGCGTAACTGAATGAAGAACTGAACCCTAATGGAGTGTGCTCGCGATGTAGAATGACGTGGTGGTCGAAGGACACAGTGGGGGTGGTGACGGAGGCCAGTTAGGGCATAGGCTTCGAGATTGCACGCAAATTAACAAAACATGGGATCACCACAATTCTAACTGCGCGTGATGAATCGTGGGCGTGAGGCCCTTGAGCTTTGAAAATAGAAGGGTTACAACACGTTGTTTTCCATCTTTTCGATAATGACAACGAAGATTCTGCACGGACATTGACAAATTGGCCTTGCCACACCTACGGTGCTATCGATATCCTAGTGCGTTTTTGCGATACTCATTCCCCAATTTAGACCTCAGACATTTTATATCTGTGATTCTGTCACTCATATTGTCAAAGATCCAAGTATCTGATCTCCAAGAACATAGACTTTATAGTTATATATAGACAGACGCGAACCACTAGTTTTTTGTGGAACGTTGATTATTTGATTACCTTTCAGTTTCTGCAAAACAAGTTTCATGAAGAGTTAGCTGATCGTGAACACTTCGAAGCAATTGATGCAGATATTGAGGAGAAAAAAAATGCAGAAATAGAGGTTGCAATTCCTCATGTCCCTTATTCAAGTGTTCGTGAGGATTTGACCAATATTCATATTTTATTAGAGCAACATGATAAAGATGTTACTAAGGTGATAAAAAGAATGTCTAGCCTTGGATAAGGATATCAGTAAGTTCCACATTCAAGAAATTGACAATCAACATTGGAATCTTACTTTGCCGTTCATGAGCCTCTCTCGATCATGAGCCTCTCTGATATATATAAAATCATTTTTTTTCCCATAAGTGTTAGGTTCTGGTTTTCTGCAAGCTCTACATAAATGTTCATTTTTTAATTGCGATTTTTAAAAGATGCATATTCTATATTTGTGTTACATTTTCCCTCCTCCCTATAACACATATAAAAGGCATGCCCCAAGGAAAGCGCGCCTAGGATATCCAGATTGAGACATAAACACATGGAATACCGAATCAGTCCAAACTGCATGTCACTAAGCCCAATCCAACTAGCAGTTAGAGACATCTCAAGTTGGGCATGCAATTAGTAAAGTTATCATGCTAATCCTGGCATGTGTCAATATGCTAGATCAGCTCGCAGAAAAAATAAGATAAAGATAAGATAAAGTCTTTAATGTCCAATGAATTACAAAGCCTATTGCTCAACACACATGCCATCGAGGGCCCAATGGACGGTCTGCAGGCACATGTTGAAGGATTGAACCCAGGATCACCTAGGTTATGCACAGGCAAAGCACATACACCCAACCCATGGGCTACCTGCTCAAGATAGAAAACTCCTCTCAAAGAATGGAGGTACTCATTTGGTTGTGTTGGTATGGTTGGGTGCTCTCATTAAACTTTTTGTCTTTGATCCCTATTCATTTAGTATATTTCACAATATGGCTACCCAATTTACTTTCATAGCTTTCATAGCTTCTAAGAGGCTGGGATTTTAGAATAGATAATAACTTCTTACTCTAGCCCTTACCTCCAAGATTAAAAAAAAAATTAAGAAGACTTGCAAGAATTTGAACTTAATAATTTGATCCAAGAGAAAAGCTAGAAAATGATTTTGACTAGACAATAATAATTCTTGGGCTCAACACATTCATGTCCAAAGTGAAGAGGGAATACGAATTATGCAAATCACTAGCCTACCGTACTTACCTAGCTTATTAGGCAATAATTAATTCAAAATCAAGTGCCTAATTAAATTTAGAACATTTTTGGAAAATGTGCCTAAAACTTGCAAAAAATTCCTGAGTAGTGCCTAATTGCTCGAATTCTATTTTCAAAATCATTATGTTTTTTTTAAAGAAATTACCTCAACAATAGGGTCGATTGTAATACATGCCTAATGTTTGGAAATTACCTAGGTGAGGTGTCTAAATAATAAAAACGAATCTGTCTAATAATATTCCTTTTTTTATTAATTATTAGGCGGGGAAGTGCCTAATAAGCTAGGTAAGTAGGGTATCTCTCTTTCTACCGTCCATCTACAAGCCAATTGCAGAGATGAATGACGGTTAATAAAATTGATTATAATTGCATATAATTAATTGCAAGATTAGCCCCTAAATGACGATGCAACTCAAATTGGGTCGCCTGTTTTCATCTATGATCTGCTTTCCACGGAGGATGTTGGATGAAAAAAGTCTACACAAGAAGTGCGTGTGCTCTAGAGAAGCATAGACTGGAATTTACTGTGCCTCAGGGAAAAAAAACTCCGTCCTCTAGGATTTTTTGAAGTGTCCGTGTCAAAGAAACGTGGGTGGTTTAGGAGGGCCACCACGTTGACCTGCCAATGTGGTGGGTGAGAGTCGATATGGGTAAAAACCATATCTTGAGCTCAAATTTTGGACGAGTCCGTCGCTCTATATTCATCCACTATTCATCCCACGCCTGAATATGAAAACGTTGCGGATGAACGTTTGCGAACGGATGAATACGTGCGGGCTTCCTGTTACCCGGACGGGTCACGGAGGGCTACGGGCCACGTGTTGGGCTGACAGTGCCCCTGACGGCGGTTCCTATGCTCTTCTAGTGTTGTTCTGTTTGCACTCAGTTGTGTGCCTCCCAGGTGAGTTTGGGTTCAACTCCTGCTACCTTGTCGGGTGCGGTGTTATATTATCTGCTTCTGGTCTGAGGTTCAGTCTGCTCTATTCCTCATAAATGAAATGGGGTTCTTTTTCCCTCTTCTCTGTGAGCTGTCGCTCCCTGGTTTACTACAAAAATAAAAAATAAGAATGCTTTTCTTACGGTTGCAGGCATTGGTACCTGATGGGATATTACTGGAGGGCTTCCTTACAAACCCACAAACCAAAGGGGCAGACCCCCCAAGCCCCAAGGGGAAGAGGCTCTTATTTATGCTAGCTTTGCTTGACGTCTCTCTCTTCCTCTCTCACAAGCTCTCCCGGAAGGGAAGAGGCGTTGTCTCTCTTATTTACACTAGCTTCGGTTGGCATCATCTCTCTCTCACAAGCTCTCCCGTAAGGGAAGAGGCGTCGTCTCTCTTATTTACACTAGCTTCGGTTGGCATCATCTCTCTCTCACAAGCTCTCCCGAAAGGGAAGAGGCGTTGTCTCTCTTATTTACACTAGCTTCGGTTGGCATCATCTCTCTCTCACAAGCTCACCCTCCCAGGCATGGAGAGTGTGGGACAATGTTTCAATTTCTGGCGAAATTTCGCACTTTTTCGACCTCAAAAACAAATTCAAATATTCTGTCGTAAATTCCCTATTTTCTCATGGATGAAATCGCCAAACTTCTCAAAAAATATATAAATCTTGGATGAATTCGCCTAATATGGATGAAATTACAGAGGAGGATGATTCTGTCCAAATTTTAGTGGATGAACAGAAAATATGGCTATTTCCTGCCAAACTCAGTAGCCACTCCTGTTATTTTCCAAATTTGAAAAAAAAAACACTGGTGTGGGAGCCAACAGTGTCATCAAGGCCCTGCTCTCTTGAAGTTGAGACAGCTTTCAGCAGTCACATTTCACTTGCAGCTACATATAGAAAATATGTAATTATAGAAAATTACATAATGCAGCCATTAATGGCTAAACTGATGAGTATTACGCATTCCTTGAGTTGGGTAAATGGGTTGATGGCGAGCACAACGGCTCGCCATCCCACCAACTTCACCGTCGCATTTATTTGTTATTTAATATCAATATAGCAATCGTAGAGAAGGGTATGACGAAAATAAAAACCGAGATATAATTGGATGGCTCGCACTGGTGACTGCATGGCCGTCGATAATAAAAGATGGTCCTAAGAAAAAAAAAAATGGTGGATCGGGGGTGGTGGAATGGCGAAAGGGTTGGCTAAACTGAGTTACTGGTAATCTGACACATCATCAAGATCATGTGCAGCGTAGGGCGAGGGTTGGTGGAGTTTAGCCGCCCCTTTCGCGCTCACAAAGCTGCGTGCGCTCTGCGTTTCTCGCTGCTGGCTGCTGCAGATCGGCAACGCTGCCGACGCCATGGCTTCGATGATGGCGCTGAGCTCTGCTTTGTTGTCGGGGAGCACGCAGCAACGGGTAAGAGTTTTCGTTTCCCAGGCTTGGAGTCCCTGTGATAGTCGCTGAGTGTTTATGTGCATGTTGCGGCCGTTTGGAGAGGATGCGTTCTGCTTTGAGTAGGTTTCCGAGGAGTGAAGGATCTCTATTCAGTATTGGCTAGGGATGCTGTCGGAGCCCGTGCCACTGGTCTTTTCGTGCATTTTCAGGGGTGTCTACAGCTTCGTTTGTTATTTTTGCTATGGTTTTCTCCTCGGATATCTCGTTTTGAACTAGCATTAGGCTCGATGTGTTCGAAGAATGTTCTGACAGCTTTGGTAAAGTGCAACCCCGGCAGTGTTTTGAGATGGCAAGAGTCATGGCCAACTATTTGTATGCTGAAGTGATTGGATATGCACATCCGCAGGGTTGAGGCTTCCTATTATCTGGATGGCATATGTAATGTATAGTGAGGTCAGATACTACCGTTTTCAGATATTCGCTGAGTTGTTGTGTGGAGATGGTCTGAGGTTGTTACCTTATCTCATTTCTGAAGTCCACAGAGGTTCCTCGGACTCGAAAATTATTTCCTTGAGTATTGGTGTCCAGACTTCTGACTTGTCTCGAAGAACAGAGCGTTGTAAGTTGAGTCTCTTCCGCATGTTCCCGGCTGGCCGTCTCGGTATTGTACTTATGGTTCGTACTTCTCTGTTTTCCTTTCCAGCCTGTTGCACGATTCAACGGACTGAAGGCTTTCCCAGTTCTGAAGCAGACCAACGCTGTCGCGCTACGTTCGGTTGCCGTTAGACGGTCACTTTCCATCTCATGCGCTGTAAGTTCAAACTCGGACTGTGTACTTTCAACCATGCACTTGTATTAGAAGTCAGTTGATCCTATGAAAGATTTGCGTTGCTCCAGTTGGCTTGGTTCTGTACTTCAGAAGAGTCCCCGTTTTAAACATTTCGGGTTTATGTAGCAACAGTAGAGGGATTCCAGTCTATTGCAGGTTAGGCCAAGTGTTATTCCACATAGTGGTACTGAACGGTTTCTTTCCACACTCTCTCTACCAACGAGGGACAGAATGAACTGTAACATCTCTACGTGCTATAAGGAACTCTCTCAACTTCGTTGCTGCAGGGTTATTGATAGTGGATCTCTTTTGAATTTGTAGCAGTTTTGAAATTTACTCCTCTTCCTGTCTATTACAGGCCAAACAAGAGACATTGGAGGTTGTTCAAGGCGTCATTGCCAAGCAGTTGGCCATTGAGGCAAGCACTGTTTTGCCGGGATCAAAGTTTACCGAGCTTGGTGCCGACTCACTTGACACGGTAAGGAAGTTAAGATAGCTTCTAGACTACCACTTTCTGTTGGTTCCTGAATCTCACTAGGATATGCTTTGGTGAGCTGTTCCCAGGAATGGGGGCTGGCAGGCCCTTGAGCAGAACTGTGACTTAGGCAGCTGCAATGGGGCTCCTTGTGTGGTGCCTGTTGACTGGATGGTGTTATCCTCCTTCATTGTAGAGTAAACCAAAATTCTTCTGGTGCCTATTCAATCCAAAAATTGATCTGGGTGTATCTTGATTTGGCCACCTATTGGGCTGGTTTCAGGTGGAGATTATGATGGCTCTTGAGGAGTCATTTGACATTGAGTTTGGCGAGGAGAATGCTGACCAGATCACCACAGTGCAGGATGCAGCTGATTTGATCCAGGAAGTCATTGCTATTAAGGAGTGATAGAATCGTTTCTGAGCTTTTTGAGGCATACTGTCTTGAGACCCTTATGAGGGTAGATTGCCCCACACTTCAAGGGGGACATCATTTTTAGTTCTCCAACTATTTTTTTTTCCTGCTGCCCTGTATGAGGTATTTGATTCAAACAGGCTTGTTGCCTCTGGAGTCTATAGGTTTTGAAATGATACTCTATTTTGAAATCAAGATAGGTGCACAAGCAAGTGAAGTCATGTTCCTACTAGGCACAGACATTGGTTAGCCTGTTTGCCTCTGTTTCTCTATCTTCTCTTTCTCTGTTTCTTGCTAGCTTGATTGAAATACTTCAATCATGACCAGAGCACCAAAGTATCGGAGATAAAGAAGCCTTGTCACTACCAAGAGGTTAGGTGCCGAGTCTGAGACGGTCCTCTCTGCAGACTTGCACAGGAGGCCTGAAGGTAGTAGTTATGTAAGAAAACAATTGCCAACAAGTTTTTGTGGAAATGAATGTCGTTTTGCTTCTAATGCTCTGCCACTGTCCAAGTTCATACTTCTCTTACATTGCTGGATCTATCCAAGGAGGTTTAAGGAATCTGATGTTACCTCCATAATTAAAGGACTTTGCCTGTTTGTCCCCAGGTGCTACCATCCAGTTCATACCTGCACATTCTTTCTCTCAACCCCCTGTGCACTCAAGCCATTGACTTAAATGGGGAATCATGTCAAATTTTCTTCAGGGATTCCAGCAAGTGAACTACCTATAAAGACTGTCTATCCTCGTTCAAGACCAGAAGACAGAGGACATGTTCCTGAACGTGCAAGTGCAGACTGCAGACTACTGCACAAATGCCTGCCATAACCCTGTGAACTCCACAAGCATTTATGAGTCCAAGGATGAGGCTCTTACCCAAGAGAAGGGAGGAATCTGTCAAGCTCCAGTGACGAAGCTCCACTGGTATTTGGCGATGGAGATTCTCTGTCCCTGCCCACGCCCTTCCCTCTCTCTTGTTGCCCATGTGCTAAGCTCCAGCCATGAGATCCCCCCTCCAACAGGGGCAGTGGCCCTGAGTTCTGGCTGGAGTCTTTTCTCTGTCTGCACATCTCTCTCTGCACTTAGCACCAAGTGCAAGTGCTCTCCCTATATATAGACCGAGGCTCAGACCTGTTTGGGAGTCTGGGTCTGTCGTGTTTCTCGATGCGGATACTTGATGACTGTTCAATGCATTGTTAGCAGATGGTAGATTCGTTGCAGTATTCTCGGTGATAGACGGCTAGGCGAGGTGATAAATCAGGTTATTATATGGCATAGCCATGTCTTTTCCGCTTGCCAACCCCTCCAACATGGTTGTCCAGGACGGCTCGTCCTCCATGAGCTGGCGATCGACAGAGAAGTGGGCGGAGATGTCTTTTACGATTTCATCAAGTGGATGGAGTGGTGTAGGTGTGGACTGTAGTTATGGGGTTCCATCTTCAATTCGATTCGATAGAAGGAGGAGGAAGGTAGAGAACAGAGGGGAGAAGTCGAGGGCTACACTAGTTTTAGGTGTTCGAGATAGTGTTGGTTGGTTTTGGGGGTCTATGTATGTTGGGTTCATGAGAAGGATTGCTGGAAGTGTTGATGCAAGAACGAAGCTGAGCGACAACAGAGGCAGAGAGGGACAAACAGCTGTGGTAGAGAGCATTCATGTGCGGGGCTGATCAGACCTTTTCTTATCGATCGAATCAGGTTGACTGGGGTCTTTCAGAGCCATTTCAGTGCGTTTGCAGGAGGGCTGATCAAGATGAGTCCCGGTGGTGAAGTTACGCATATTTGGTCAGTTTTGGTTAGGCGACTATTCTCTGTGAACTTATGGTTAGTCCTCCTAGCAAACTACGTTGTTTTGGATTTGCTCTTCTATCACACACACGGTTCACAATCAAAGGTACAGTGGCCCGTAAACGATGTGCAAAAGACTGTATACAGCTCGGCTTGCAGTTCTGTGGAGGCGCATCTTCCAGCCAAGGCTGGGCGAATGCGAAATCCATGGAATCAGATGAAGTGGGTAGGAGAGCCAGCCGCATGTACAGTGAAAGGACAACTGATTGAGAGCCTGGATCCTTTCAACAATTTTCGGAGAGGCTACAGCTTGAGGTTCGTCGACGATGTTGAAAACAAAACACACATTCTTCCCTGGCTCCTAGGGAGCAAAATCAATCTCAACCTGAGAAAACGGCGCGTCTACTTAGATCTAGGAGCAAATAGTTTTAAGTCAAGCATCCAATGGTTTCAGACAATGTACCCTTGCGACTTCACTGAGATCCATGCATTCGAGGTAGTGGAAACTGTGCTAAAAATCCCAATTGCTGGACCTAAGGAAAAGGAGAATTGGAGTCCAGAAAATCCAGAGTCAGTCCGAGTGCAAGAGCCGGCAGGTGTTCCAGAGTGGATGCTTGATCGTATAAAAATCCATAACAGATTTGTGTCTGATTTCGACAACCTGGCCATGAATGCCACCAATATTACACGATTCATCAAAGAGGAGCTAAAGCTTACAGCAGCCGACACGCTTGTGATTAAGATGGACATAGAGGGAAGCGAATGGCCAATCCTGGAGAGATGGATTCATGGTCAGGATATAGCGGATATTGTTGATGAATTGTTTGTGGAAATCCACTATAGCGATCCTAGCATGGCTATTTTTGGTTGGGACAAATTTAATCACACCCGAGAGGAGGCCACCTGGCTGCTCGCTGCACTTCGAGCTAAGGGATTCTACGTCCATGCTTGGCCTTGATCTGATTGTTTGGACATGGCTCAGCAAGAGACCCTGTAGAAAGCTGAACATTCCTTAAGCCTATGTTACACATTTGACAGTACTTCAAACTAGTCGAGATGGTTCTTTCAATCCACAAACCACTGTCGTGCATCAGTCTCAAATTGCGCTAAATAAGTCGACTACAACTGTAGCAAACTTCAAAGTCGAATTGTTTGTGTTGCACAATAAAGACCTGACTAGCTAGTACACGGACAACCTTTCTTTCTAGAGGAGACAACTGATCATCTGTACCACCAATCTAACAACACTACACTGATCTACACTGCAGCTTTCAAAATTTTGTCTTGGGATCCAGTTCCCTATCTCCTTCAAGGTTGGTTTGCTCTATTGCTGGACACATCACTTCAATTATATAGAATGCATAGTCAACGTGGAACGAAGCAAAGCTAACTCTAGCTACCTGATACCAGGAGCAACAGATCAGGAGGCCTGAAGGTAGTAGTTATGTAAGAAAACAATTGCCAACAAGTTTTTGTGGAAATGAATGTCGTTTTGCTTCCGTGCTCAGGCTATGATATTGTCTTGGTTTTGCAGGTAACGTCTCATTAGGCTAGCGAGACCTGAACATTGTCGATTAGCCCTAAGTACGTATGCCTGAAGGGCCCCACAAAGAAACTTTTTCCTTTCTTCTTGAAGGCGTTGGTGATCGGTATGTTGATCGAGTAGCAAATTCGCTGCAGTTTTTCATTGTCTGTGAATGATTCACACAAGAGTGATACATGGGTAACTGAGGAGGTAGTCGCATAATATTCGACCCTCCGTTTTTTGGGCTACCACCAACCGTGCTCACATGTCAAAAGATAAAGGTTGAAATGATTGATGTGAGATAAAAGGGATGCATAACATGGGCTTTAGTTCGTGTCGGGAAGGGTGGGTGACGAGCTGGCAGCTAGGTGCACACTCCACACACGGCTGTCTGCAATGATGGTAAAGCTCCCATCATGCTGCTGTCAGAGACAGTGTGTGCAGATCTCTTTAAGACACAACAGTGCAGCGATCGCGCTGCTACTGTTCTCTCACGTTCTATCTTTGGTTCTTCTTTGATGGGTATTTAGTTCTGTCGGTGAGTTGAGAATTCGAATCTCCTAGAGTCGAGAATAGCTCGCTCAAGTGAGCTTGAATCCACTACGTGCATGGTGGGCTCGTGAAAGTGTGGAAGGAAGTGTTCTTTGAACCGAAGATCTTGAAGTAAGACGACGATTGCAGTAGAGACCCAGATGGTGTCCAGATAGAGCGGTGGGAAGGAGGTGAGACATGGTCTGATGAGGATGCTGCATACGGGACAGCCATAATCACTATCAAGCAGGTTTTGGAGGGATGACGACCTCATAGGATTGTCAATTCCATTCTCAGCTTTCTATACTGTGGGTGCGCTCCGATCCCAATTATGACTTCCCCCGCCATTTTGGCATCCCGTGAGACACCAGTACCTCCTCGGCTACTTTATTTCATTGTTTTCGTTCTCGCAAGCTACATTGCTCTGGATATCTCCTCAAGTATTTTGTTCTCAAAGTGCCCTGCGACGAATCTAAGCAGTCTGTTTAGTTCACAGACGACAGAAGTCCTCGAGTGTAAGTCTGTGGAGGGACACCTTGCGACGAAATCACGGAAATTGACTTGGAATGCATGGAATCAGATGAAGTGGATTGGGGAGCCGGCCGCCTGTGGAGTGAAGGGGCAACTGATTGAGAGCCTGGATTCTTTCAACAACTTTCGGAGAGGTTACAGCCTCAGGTTTTCTAGTGATGTTGAAGACAAAACACACATTCTGCCCTGGCTCCTGGGGAGCAAGATCAATCTTAATAAGAGAAAACGTCGTGTTTACTTAGATCTCGGAGCAAATGTTTTCCAAACAAGCATCCAATGGTTTCAGAGAATGTATCCATGCGACTTCACTGAGGTCCACGCATTTGAAGTGGAGGAAACTCTGCTGCGAGTACCGAGTGCCGGACCTCCGGAGGAGACAAACTGGACTCCAGAGGATACAAACTCAACCCGAGTGAAAGAGCAAGCAGGTATTCCCCAGGCTATGCTTGATCGCATAAATGTTTACTACAGCTTTGTCTCCGACTTCGACGACCAGGCTACCGCGGCCATCAACATAACGCGCTTCATCAAACAAGAATTGAAGCTTACAGCAGCTGACACCCTTGTGGTTAAGATGGACATAGAGGGAAGCGAATGGCCAATTCTGGAGCGATGGATCCAAGACCCAGCTATGGCAGATATTGTTGATGAGTTGTTTGTGGAAATTCACTACCGCCATCCCAGGATGAGTTATTTTGGTTGGGACCAGTTTAATCACACACTCGAGGATGCCACCTGGCTGCTCGCTGAACTGCGTGCTAAAGGATTTTATGCCCATGCCTGGCCTTAGTGCACGGAGCTATGCAGCAAATTAGGTGTAGTGTGCAGGTGCTGTGTACATCTAACAGACACTTCGAGACTTTAGGGTGCCTTCTGTAGGTTTGATGATTAAAGAGAACTTGCAGGTGGGGTTGCGTCAGCAATTAAGTGCAGTTGTTGATATCTGCCAGTAAGGAGCAAGTCATTCAAGTTGACAAGAGACGAAGCTTTCATAGCCCCAGTCGACTTGGCCGGTTTGGAGGTCCCTGCTGCACTGCGTTTTCTCCTTCTTTGTACTTCCAGGGAGTTTGCATTTCTGGATCTGACAAATGTCATCTTCTCCGACAGCTTCTATGAACGATTCCAAGACATTTAAATGAAGAAGGGAGCCTGAAGGGTGTTGCGGCATCTGCTTTGCTTGAGCTGAATCTGTATGGAGGAAGGTATGAGACATGTAATCCTAGTGTGACCTCTATGCGAAGGCTGAACAGAGGCAATAAATGTGGATGGGGATGACTCACCACTGCTGCCACTCTCTGCATGGAACTGGGAGTCAGATGGAGATATTCCACGGATTGAAGGGGGTCAGAGTCAATACCAATGCTCCCTGCATAATGTAGTCATGTGGACAAAGGGTTCCTTGTTGTATTGGTGGAGATGGAGGACACCCAGGTCCTCTGGTAGTGTGATGCAATGGCTTCTGCAACAGTGTGGTGCAATTGATATACATGTGGACCCTCTTCTCATATTTCACCTTGGGGCTTGCTGTAGCACTCAATGTGGTGTGACAATGAAGGGCATTTTGATAAAGAGTATGACTTCTTAGAAATCTCCTCTTACTTTATACAGTTAATGCCGAGAATTTGTTCATCCGGTACCCACAGGGTCAAAGCACAAGTGGTGCTTCCAGCTCACGTTGCTGGAAACAATCTAACATTGCACGGTCACAGTGCTTGTCGCATCCTTCTAGCGTTTTGGGCTGGAATGCCTCAGGATGCAATGCTAGATTCCACACAATCATGGATTGGCAAATTGAGTACATTCTTGTTGAAACGAAATGGGCTTGAAAGGTAGCTACTGGTCGAATGTTTGCTCCGAAGTGCCAGCGATCGACATGTTTCTGCCTGCAAGTGCCTACCCCGTCGTTGTACACCATATCACTTCGTCACCATAATTACTGACTTGAACTCAAAAAACTTGATCACGCAGATAGAATGTGTGTATGGAAATCTGACATGCATCTTATCGTTGCATTGAATTCCGTATCTCATAGCGCAAATTCCTAAACATGAAGCTGCTGAGGATGTAGGAAGAGAGTTTAGTAGAGATCGGAGATTACTGGCGACGTGATTTTCGCAGGCCTCACATCTGAAAATAGTGAAAAACCAGGGCGATGATTCACTGCCAGTTTTTGTGGTAGAGAAGATGAGATGCAAGAGAGAATGAAAGACCACGAGGGCTGTGGCTGTCTGAAATTAGGGAGCAGTACATGTGGGTGCAGCCTGAGATGCTGGAAATTGTCCAATACAGAAACAGAAACAGGAGGAGAAGAGGTTAAAGGTACTTGCAGTAGACTGAGGCTGCCAAGCTTGAGAAGATGAATGAGAAGCAACCTGCAGCAATATAAAGGAAAAGAACAGACTGAACGTTGTTCAACCTGATAAGCCAAATTCTTCAGGACTCGATAGTTTAGTGCGTGCATTAAACTGAGGCAGTCCCCTGTCAGCCTCCGTCACCCTGTCCACCACGCCTTTGGGTATCAACCAGGGTATTAAATAACCGACCCGGCTGGTATTGGCTGTTGCAATATCAGGGTTAATAACCGAACCGCCTGGTATTGGCAATTCCAATACCTACGTCAATACCTTATATAGGCTAGTATTGACAAGATAGGGTCCACCCCCGAAATGGAGTAGTAACCGTGAGGCGAAGTGGCTCTTATGGGGCCTTCTCTCTCTCTTTTTAGTATTGACAAAGGAAATGCCCGTTCAATACACATATTATGGGCAAAAACAAGGACTATACCATAGTATAGCTATAGTATACTATACCAGCTTCGTATCTATTGACTATACCATAGTATACACATATTATACCATGGTATAGATATGAAGTTTCGGCTGGGGTGGGGTCTGGGCATGTCCAGCCCCTTGGGCCCGCCACTCTTTTTCATTTTTTTGTGCATGTTGGTAGGGCAATGCTTACCTCGACAAATTAGTGCTAATTTTAAGTAATGTCGGTAGGGTACTGTCCACTTGGTGTCTCTTCACCACAAGGGCTACTGCCTTCCAGCTGAAAGGTGGACACCTTCATGACACCAGACCGTGGTTTGAACCCACAACCGCATCCAATGTGGTACGTGGCTACATGCTGATTGTCCAGATGTTGGCATGTTTGACAATGAGGCTTGTAATTTTAACAAAGCTCGCTTCACTTTGCGTACTAAAATCCGCAATATTATTATGTAATGCAAAGTCTGAATTTTTCAACAGAATATGAAATCAAGTATGTTTCCAAATTAAAGGCATATTAATGATTTGGTAGTTATTTTAATTTTAATTTTAATTATTTATATCCAGGTTTATAACCGGCTATTATTACGATTGGAATACTTGATACCCGTCCACAAATAAAAAATCATACTAGTATTGAGAACTGGCGGATATTACGATTAAGTGAATATTCCAATACTATGGAACCGGCTGGTATTGAAATATAATTTTTCTTCAATACCATTACCCACTAGTCGCGACGCCCCGCGCAGTCCTCTCACGTCCGTCGTCGCTGCCACTGGTCCCTCGACGTTGCGACGACACCGCTGGCCATGGTCCTCCCGACCAGCCGGTTTTTGGTTTTTCTTTTCAGGTTTTTTTTCCTACTGCCTGCCCTTTCCATCCTCACCACTGATCGGCGGATGGCCACGATTGCCGCCACATTCAGGATATATACATTTGGAAATCAGGTTTTCGGCATCCCCTTGATCGTTTGTCTAGTGAACTCTAATTATCTATTCTCATCTAAAAGTGAAAGAGAATATTATGCACTTGGATCTATAAGCTCCTGAATACGGAAATTCAAGTGATCCAATATATTGTGCGCATGCGTATCGCTACACAACTACGTTGGAGCCCTCGGTCGAGGTTGGGTAACATGTGAGCAGACTCATGTGAGCATAGAGACATATTTTGCATATTCCCCAAGAATCCGGATAATATGCGGTAGCGAAACCAAAATGAGCTCACGCCAAAAAAAAAATACGAAACTATCTGAAAACCGTGCTCACACGAAAAAACTTATGAAATTAATCATCCAAAGCTTAACTAACGTGAGCACAAAGACCCACAAATATATCTGCTAGAACTCAAAGGTCAGTGAACGTAAACAATGTGATATTTGATAGAACACTGTGTGTAGAACATCCCCAAGAACCACCCAAAAAATGGATTTCGTCGGTGAAACGCAAATGCATCTTGGATTTTTTGCTAGCGAAACTTGGAGTTCGTCATCGAAACTTGGGTTTCATCAACGAAATTAGGGGTTTTCCTTTCTTAAAAGGTTTCGCCCTTTCAAGCTCTATGTTTAAGATAATATTTAGACATTATGTAAGACCCTATCAACGCAGAAAGACCCTAGTATGTCCGTCTATTATATGTATTTCTGCTGTATTTCTGCTGGCATACATATCACCCCTATAACCGTGGATCTTGCTCATGCGACGTTTTTTTTGTGCTCAAGCCATTTGTGCCCACGCCATATCAATCCCCCTATGGGTCGCAAGCTTAACTCGAGAGAGATGAGCATAGCGTTAGGATAAGACGTTTCAGGTATCAAACTAAACTTGACACCTGGCTTAACACTTGATTTTTATTTTTATTTTTATTTATTTTTGAATAACATGGGATAGAGGCCCTCTATGAAACTTTATTGATGATTATTGAAGGGAGAAAAATTAAAACCGCCGTAAGGCTTGACACACGGTAGACCATGCTGGATAACTCACGAACAGTAACTAGGAACGAGGACACCATGGATTTTAATTACGGACCATTAAATGGACACCATGAGGAGAAGGAGGCCGCAGCTTCCTGAGGACGAAATAAACCATAGCGAAATTAACAGTAACCTAGCATGGACTCCACGCCAAAAACGAAAGAGATAGAGAAGAGGGCAAAGCAAAAGAAAGAAGAGAACTTAAGAAACTTGAGGAGAGGGTCGAACAGGACGGAGCGACGGAGAGGTCGAGGGAAAGAGACCTATGGTAGCAGGAACTGTGGTAGGGGCGAGGGGGGTGGAGTAGAGAGGGGCCTAGAGGAGGAGCGGGGGAGAGAAGCTACAGAGGGGAGGAGTATAAAGAGCAAGAGAGTCATCTATGGAAGTGGAGTCTGGCTGCTGAGGAGGGCCTGACATGCTTCCAATTAACACCTGATCTCTCAAATTCCGGGGAAGCCGAAGAGGTGACATCTGTGCCCCTGCCAGCCGGAGGGGATTCTGTCCCCATAAACAGAAGAGGTGACGTCTGTGCCCTTGCCAGCCGGAGGGGATTTTGTACTCCGCCCATAAGCAAATGAGATCATTAGCACAGCTACAAATGATCCCGTGCTTGGCCCATGTTGCTCGGAAAATATGGAGAAGAGAGGTCCGCTCTGGTTTCTTGGCGACTGCTGCACATAGCAAAGCCCAAGCCTTTTTAGCAGCCATGTAAGATCAAAGAAAACCAAAGTGAGAATAGCCGTAGTTGACTCTGGAGGGTCCTGCACATCTCCTACTAATTCCAAGTGTTAAATATTAGATATGTTCCGTGTCTAGCTTAGTTCACACTGTAATTAATTTAACTTGACAAATCTATGGTGGGGGTGGGAACTTAACAGTAGCTAGTGTTTGTGGTCAGAATCGACCGGCTGTTACGCAATAGAATGGGTCAGCGTTTTTTTTATTGGCGAATTATCGCCAGATTGCGACCTCAAAAAATAAAATCGAATATTCTGTCACAAATTCCCTGTTTTTTCATGGATGAAATTGCCAGACCTCTCCAAATAAAAAATAAATTGTGGATGAATTCGCCAAGTATGGATGATATAAATGGATTAAAGTACAGAGGTGGATGAATTTCAGTGGATGAACAGAATTTATGGCTATTTTTTGTAAGACTCTGTAGCCACTCGTGCTGTTTTTCCAAATTCCTTAAAAGAAACCCTGCTGCCTGGCTGGCTGTCCACCTCGGAAAGTGTCTCGCCCTACCGGGTTAATATCTGCTCGTTGTACTACGTAATAGCCAGGCCCGAGTACAAGGGCATTACAAAAATGTATAATGCACACTACACACTGTGTGTAATTCCGACAAATCATCCCATTTCTTTACGCAGGGGAAAGCCGTGAGTGGAGGGCCTTCCTAGACTCTGGGGCGTCAATCCGAGGGCGATAAAAATCGCACTACATTTCTTACGTGTCATGCCATGCAACAAACACTAGCTCCCTCGCAATCGACACCTGCACTGTCACTTTTGCTTCACGTGTCGCCCTTGACACCATCTCATACTTCTAACCTCGGACGATTTGGATCAAATGTCGCAGGAGCAGCGAGCCACGGAGGTCACTCTTTCTCCCCTCTTTTCACATACATTTGTGACTAGACAAGAGTACTCACCAGATCGATCGACAAGTTTCCTGTTTACACGCTGCAGAAGTTGGGTTGATGGGATCAGGTTGCATTCTCTCCGGGTGTTGAGCATTTATCAAATTGGCGGTCCGATCTTTAGCTGGGTACAGCTCTCTCTTTCCCCCTTCAGTTGGGCTCCCTTGATATGGATTTCACAGCTTAGGATGCGACCACTGACCAGCTTGTCTTTCAGAGGCTTGTGTCATCGAGGTGTGAACTTGTTAGGAGTTAATATGTATGCATACTTGCGAAAGAGATATCTACTCATGAACGATCCCGATCCGCGAGAGATTAATGTCATTTCAAACAATTCCAGAGGAGACCCCTGGAGGGAAAGACACAACGGGACTTGATGTCGTGTTTTTTAACCTTCAGTCTACTGCTCTACTCACAGCCCGTCGAGGGGTCAGATGTAATTACGTTCGGTGGAGGCCCTAGGGACACATAAGAGGGAGACAGGTACTAGTAAGTGGAAGGCTACATTTAAAGGTGTGTCAAGCTGGGTGATGGAATTTATATCTTTGCTGCACTTCTGTGTTCTGGAGACTTTTTTGTAAACACAAACCTGGACCACTGAAGCAACGGTACTGTGATAGCCTTTCCTCTGTCAGGATTACATGTGATGAAGTGAGTCCTGAGGAATGAGATAGGATATGCAATACCACTAGCAAATATTCGCTTCTCACTACTGAAAATTGTGCTTATTTGGCTGCAGTTGCACAACAAGAGTGATCCCTGCAGCTTTTCAAACCAATTGCAAGAAGTTTTCACTTGTATCCTTTGGTTGCACTACTGGTCATGATGCAGTCGAAGAAGGCCTCCGAAGCAGTTCAATTCGCCAAGAGAAGGTTGGAGGGTGAGGCTAAAGAAGTTCAGGAGAAACTTGGTGGTGGAAAGGAGAACAGTTCTGTCGCAACTGGGCTCGTCGTGGTGCCTTCGGATATCGGCAAGAGAACTGGGGAGGTAACTCTTGTCAACACTTTGAGGGGGTACCGCAGGCAGCTCGATACAGGAGTGGATTCGGAGAGAGGAGAGAGGAAATAACCCGAAAAATAGAGTTTTTAGTTGAAAATGATCGATCGATGGTGTACAGATGATCATCTTAGCGAGAGAGATTCATGAGAGAATTATTCCACGGGAAGCTGGGACAAAGGAAAGTAGAAAACAAGGAGATGGGCCCCCAACAACCAGCCAGCACAACCAGAATTGAGTTTGAGGATTCATTAAGGTGGAGAGCCTCATGTAGAACAGAAACACAGCATAGTGACGGCGGAAGTGAAACCGAGTAAAAGAGCCACTGCTTCATTCGAGGGTGACGAAGATGGATGTGTTTGCAATTCCCTTACGGATGGAGGGAGGCGGAATCGCTGTACCTGCAAACTTTAATTTTCGGGCACGAATAGCACTCCCAATTTGTGTACTTCATCTGGTCACCATCTAGATCTCATCTTGATTATTATAGAGGAACAACTGCGATCAGCAGGGCCTTTAAAATTGCTGCTCAGTTGACCTCTAGCCCTTAGTCTTGGAAACTGGGAACTCCCATCCATTGTAGTGTCTCCAGATGGTGGCCTGAAGACAGAATCAAAAGCTATTGTGAAATTGAGGCAGTACACGAACTTCTTTGTGGAGCCCGATAGATCATACTTTGTAGAGTGAGAATGAGATCTAGAATGGACCGCTACGCTGGTATCCTTCCCGATAGATGTAAGGTCCGGACTCCGATGCTTTCCCTCAATGATCAAATTCCCTAACTACCACTGCTCTTATAAGCAGTTGGGTTGTCAAGGAAGTGACCATGATTGTTCAGTAAATCACCCTCATCCAACTTGCTACCACTCTTGAAAAGTAGGTGAATGATGCTTTTGGTTCAATCTGTTGGGAAGCCACGTTGTAAGGTCTCGCTGATAAGATTTGCTGTATATAGGGCCAACGTAACTGTTGTATGCTTGAGGGACTTCGCTCTGTAATTCATACAAATCAGTGCTTTGTCTTTTCTTGACAGCATTGAAGAGAGTGTGTTTGAGATCTGAATCTCTGTGATTGGGTTTATGAAGTTACCAGATTGCTGGGGAGTGTTTGACTTGTGCAAGGAAGACGGACTGGAGAGAGAAAGAAAAATTTCAAATGGCAATTCTCTTGTAGGCATGAAGTGTAACTGTAATCTTCTCTCCTGAACTGGAGTTATCGTGGAATTCTTTCCTTTTCTGCAGAGAATCAAGTTCCTGGAGACTGAAAATGTGAAGCTCAAAGCCCGCTTGAAAGACTGTGAGGAAGCTGTAGACATGGCAAATAACGAGACAGACAAATCCAAGAAAGTAGCCCATGATGCAAAGGCAAAGATTGTGGACTTTCAGCAGAGAGTTGACAAGCTTGGGATAGAGGTGCAAGAAGCTGGTGCTAAAACTGCGTCTCTGGAAATTTCTCTAAAGAATGCTGAAGAAAGGTTTTTGTCCACGGAATCTATAAGGAAGGGGCTGCAGTCTAAGTTGCAAAACGCGTTACAAGCAAAACATTCGATTGAAGGAGATCTCAGAGGTGCTGACTCCCGCATCCGTGAGCGGGAAACTAAACTGGCGGATATGAGTAAGGAGATTGCTGACAAAGATGAAATAATCAAGGACAAAGAAGCGTTGGTTGGCGAGCTCTCACAGAAGGTCTTTGGGCGACTCGTCTTCAAAATTGCTGAGAGAAAAACGTTCCTGATGTAGTTCATGTTTGCATTTGATTCCAAATAGAATTGTTCCGGTGAGTTTGACGATGATCTGGATGTCAGGTTTGCTTACTGGAATATCAACAGATGTCTGCCTGCTCAGTTCACCTATTAATTTCACCAGACTTTCCTGTTTGTTCAGGCAGATCACTTCCAATCTCGAGCCATTCCAGCAGAAGAGAAAGCCTCTCGGTTTCAAGGAAGTGTAGGGCAGTATGCGGAGGAGCTGAGGAACGCGGTGGCACGTGCAAACAGGTTGGCAGCGGCTCTCAGAGCAGAAGAGGTAAAGTCAACCGGCCTTGAAAATGAGGTAAACTGTCTGAGGAAACATGCAGCTGAAGATTCTGCCCATGCGAAGGTTTTAGCTGCTAGAGTTGCAGAGCTGGACAGCTTGGTCTCTGCTGCAAAGGATGAGGCACTCAAGATGAAAATGAATCTGGAAGGGGATGTGAAAAGTCTGGAAGATGTGGCGCAGTGGGAGGCAGAGAGGAAGCAGGCTGCAGAGTCTACGGCAAAGAAGGTTAATAACGAGAAAACTGAGCTGCTGTCAACCATAGAGGATTTGACGAAGAAGTTTATGGGTGCCTTCTCCAAGGCAGAAGGAGAGGAGGATACTGCCAAAGCTAAGGCTGAAGAAGCTGAGATGGTAAAAGAGAAAAATGAGGAGCGTGAATGTCTGATAGCCTCGGAGAAAGAAAAGTTGAGGGAGTATAGACAGACACACAAAGCTCTCTCAACTGAGCTAGAGGCTGCCAAGGCAAAGGCTAAAGTTGGAGAGAGTGTTGCTGAGGTATTGCAGGAGAAAGAGGTAGAGGTTGGGAAATTGGGTGAGGACTTGCAACGGGCAAGTGAGGGGATTGTGGGTTTGGGAATTGAGCTAAATAACGCACTCTTGGAACGAGATGAAGCACTGGAGTCGGCTGCAGAAAAGGATCGGAGGTGAGCTTTCAATGTATTTTTGTTTCAGTTATACCAATGCAGCTAAAGGAATAAGAGAGTGAGCAAAAAATGGATGTGTTGGAGCCCAGCAAGCATCTCCATAACCTACTGTCCCTATAGTATTCTAGTACAAGCAACTAAGATATGTTGGCTGCAGTTACAGATTGTTGGATCCTTGGTACAATCATACCACATATTGTACCTTGACCTTTCCTCTTCTGCATGCAGGGTGAAAGAGCTGGAAGTGAAAATTGAACAGCTGCAAAATGAGCTACAATGTCTCAGTGAGAGAGACGGTGAGCTTGAAGAACAGCTCAAGCATGTTGGCGTTGAAGTTGAGAAGCACAAGGGGGCTATCCGAGGTCACGAGACCACCGTCAGAAAAGCACAAGAAGCAGCAGAGTTGCAGGAGCAAGTGAGAAGTACCGAGGAAAATATCAGAGGCGAAGAAGAAAATTTTGAGTCAAGTGTTCAAACTTCATATCAAGAGGGAAAAGTATGAAGTCTCTGAAAAAAGTAACATAGTTTGATGGACAAATCTTGACAGTTTGTTAACAAAGTCTTAATAGTTAGCTTCTGTACTGTTACAAGGGAAATTGTTGGATGTTACATTTCACACTTTCCATGAGAGTTGAATGTACAGTATTGCAATAACCCACTAAACCTATGTAGTAAGCAAATCACCATATTGTCCCTATGTTTTGACAACATATACTACATTCTAACACTTATCACCATAACATCTCAAACTCTTTTACAAAAATCACTATTGCCAGTATATGTCCAAGGTAACTAAAAATCAACTAGCCCAAATCATTCAGATACCATTGGTTTGTTGGTCCTTAGCTCCCCTCGCAAATGAATAAGTTACTGCCTCTTATGTTTTAGCATGTTCTTTCTCCTGGTAATATAGGCGCTCTGCCTCGGGCATTGTTTGCATAATAGAATGCAGCCGGAGGCTGACATCCTCCAGCTTATTCATCAGTGTGTCATTTGTAAACATACCTCTTGCCACCAGTTGAATAGTTTCCCAGCTTTCATACAAAGGCAAGATAATGATCACTGCTGATCCAATGGTGCCCCACACAATTGAGATTACAACCCAGAAGGTGAAATATCCTAAACCAAAGACCTTGGCGGGAAGTGACAAGATTGGCCAGATCACAACAATGACTAAAGTGAGTCCCACACCCCACCGTATGATCCACTTTCTTGCTTCATTCAACTTTGCCTCATTGTATTCCTCTGCCGGCGCATCGGAACTGTCAGTTTCAACCATGGTTATGTGCTTGGTAGTGTCCCAGTTATAATTATCAGGCCAAATCAAACTGAGCACTGCATGAATTGCACCTCCGGTGAGAATTGATACAAGGTTACCAGCAAGCATTGGTGCATTGCGACCAGTTGTATCGAGGTTGACCCGTCCATACTCAACCTTGGTCACAACAAGCCATGTGATGATACCTGAAATGCAGCCTGCAATAGTCCCAGTAATAGCTCCCACAGCATTTGCTTTCCTCCATAAAAGAACGAAAGCAACAGGCACGACAGCTGATCCTACTAGAACTCCCATTGCGAGGTACATCCATCCAAGGGACACACTTGCCTTGTTCAGCAACACTGCCAACACACCCATGAAGCATCCAAATGTCAACACCACCATCCTTGACACCAAAAGGACCTGTTTGCCAGTTGCTTTGGGATTGATGTATGTGCGATAGATGTCATATGTGCATAGAGAGGAGACAGCTATCAGTTCCGATGACCCTGCAGATGTCACAGCCCTGTGTTCACAGCCAGATAAATTTGCTGTTAAGATGGTAATGATTAGAATCATCTCTCCATCCCAACATGAATACATCAGTGGAACTTCTTGTCTGCTATGCTGAAAAAGAGAAAATTTCATGTACATATACAAAACCACGTATTAGCCTGCTGGACTATAAAGAGAGAGTACATCCGAAAATTTGTCAGTTTGATGACTGGAGGAGAGAGGCACGGACATGAAGAGCATGGTAAGAAGAAGCACCGCACCACCCTTGCCCATGAGAGCAGTAGCAGTGGCAGGAGGGACAAGACCACGGCTGGCCTCACTTCTTGTCAGTGGCAGATCCAGTGCCAATGCTCCGAGGCCCAATGATGTTGCAAGAGAAAAGGGAACTGCAAACCACACCAAACCCCCGAGCAAATACCCTTTGTGTGTTGACGTGGGCCTTGCAGCAATCGCACTCACCCAATAGCCCTGTAGTTCACCAAGTAACCTCTTCTCATCAATTTAGCTCTGCCTCAAATGATCAAAACACTATGAAGTGGGCTCTGCTTGACTATCAGACCAGCTCTGTGCATGGGAATCTTCACTGGAATAGTGCAGAGGTGTAGTGAGCACATTCCATTCCTGAAACCCAGGGCTGAATAACTCGCAACCTTTAACACTCCAACACCTTTGTAGATCTATTCAGTATTGTACACTCAACGGACAGCCCCCAAGCTTTGCCACATCTTATTTCCTAAGGTCATATGTGTTCAACTGTTTATAGGGCTTCTAGCTTGTGACTGAATACAAATTCAAGAGAAGAGCTTAAATGGCAGCTTTCTTGGTAGCACACCGACATACATCAGACTGACAAGTTTACATACCTCCTCCACCACTTGCCTTGTACAGCAATGACTGGGCACAAGTTGAGAGACATCAATTAAAACCCAACTACACCTTTTCCAAAACAAACATATAAATGGTCTCACATTGCTTAGAGGAGAAGAAACTTACATTATCAACAAAGACTGTGCCAAAGTTTCCCACAATATTGATTATACCGAAAACAAGGCCACCAAAGCTGAGCATTGTGAGGTAGGACCCACCATTGTTACCACTCACAGGCCCACATGCCTGATCTAGGTGGGAAACAGGCTCTGCGCAATTACGGGACTTGCTGGCCACGGCAAGTAGCTTGTCATAAACATCCTTGGGGCTTCCTAGCTTGCTACTTGCCACATACACCAAGTACACAAATATAACAAGCACCACGTGCACTGTCCCCGTCAACCCCCAACAACACTTCTTAAGCCAAAGAGTCACGTGTCCTTTGAACCACCTTTCGGTGAAGAATCACTGATTTGAATAGGAAAGGCAATATATTACAAGAACATGTATAGAAAGATGCAAAGTTGTCCATGGATGACTACAGAACAAATTATCCAGTTTGTAGCTGTGAGTTTGACTGTACACTCTGTATACTTATGTCACTGCATATTGTGAGAGAATGTACTCATGAGGCATTGTTTGCCATAGCCTTGCGGCCATAGGCCCGGCGCCCAGTTTGGGTGGCACAAGAGGGAACAGACACTACCTTTGTGAGGGCTCACTCCAGTAGTAGGACTTACATTGGTACAAACAATTGGTTTGGGCTTTCCCGATTTCCTATAGAAAGCCCTTCACACAAGCATCAATCTGCTGTGTGTGAGCTGCCCAGCAATTAGACCTTAACAGGGTCAGGGCTCAGAGAGATAGAGAGAGGAAAGGAACTTCATAATTTCGACAAAAGGGAGCTCATATATCGATCGATGAAGAGAGAGAGAGAGCTCAGAACACACAGAAAGACACAAACAACATAGGACAAGAGCCATCATGGCATGCACTCTGTATGGTGAAACTTTTGCAAGAAACAGAACTAGGGTATTACCTACAACTGAATGGAGGTAGCTGGCCAGAAAAGTGGCCTTGAGACCACCATGAAGGGTGTAGACAATAACACCAAGTGGAATGAGGAAGCTAGCCGCATATAGGTTCATGCCAGTCAGTGCATTGACCACTGCAGAGCCACCAAGTAGCAGCATGGCAGTCACAATGATATTGGTCATGAAGCAGAAAAAGAGGAATACCATGTGAGCTGAAAAGCCCCATCTGCACAACACTGCAAAGTCAAATAAAGTAGAAACGAAGTCTAAATTGCATGAACTTTAGGAATCCAAGGGGACAGAAGTCTCAGAAGCTATCTCAGTGTGAAGTATCAGTGTCCAGATGGACAGCGAAAATAAGCACAGTTTGCATGCCAAAGTCAGACCTGGCGCGTATGATTTCACAGATTGTATGCGCAGATGGTGCCTTCCTTTTTATCTCAATGGCCATTACTCCAAACAATAGCACCTGCATCATAAAGAGAAAAAAGTAGATAACTCAAAGCTCAATCAAACAGTCCTTGTTCACCCTATGACACAAGCCTGCATGAACACCTCCCAGAGATTGTATCCAAGTTGAGTTCCAAGGAAAAGCAGCCATGACTCAAAACTAGACAAACCACCCAACCAGCTGGGCTCATTCTCTAGAGTGCATGCCTTCCAGGAATGGTATTGCCCCAAACACTGATGAAGATACCTGAATGGTGGCCCCACTTGCATACCAGAAGGGACCGCTGACACCATACTCCCATGCGACATTGGAGCTCTGCAATATTGTAGCAGCCCATGTCCACTGTCCACACCAATCCATGCATCTGTTAGTATATATGGGTCATAGTGCGTTGAAAAAGAAAAAGTTTACCAATTTCCTTACTGGGTATTGGGAAATGATTGTGCACATGCAGGTGCTCATTGTGCTTGGGCACCTCACAGTGAGAATCAGTAGACCCCTACAAGGGGAAAAACAGGCTACAATTCGAGGATCAAAACCCGCTTAAATGACTCAATATTCTGGTTTTCCAAAGGATTTTGCAAGAAAAAACTATTTTGCTGTAGATAGAGAGGGGAAACAACAGAGTGCCAGTCATAGCCTACCCAGATTCCTGCTCTCTTTCAAACAATATTCAACATGGGACAGCTATCCATATTCAACCTACTAGATTACCCCTGCTCAACATGGGTATGGAGCAGTGGGCCTGAGCACGCTTGGAAAATAGCTGAAGATGGGTTGGTCAAAAAAGCAGGGACCTGCGACACTATGACACTGGCAATGAGACCAGTCTTGATGTTACGTCCAGCTGTATTGAACCATTCCGAATTGTGCCTGGATCCTACATACCGCTTCTCCAACCCCACCTGTTGAAGCCATGGCATACTCATCAGCAGTTGTGAACACTCTTTACTTTCCACCCAGACAGCTCAAAACATGCAACACACGAGGACCTCGGTGAGAGTACTCTGGAGTTGTCAGAGTCTTTGGAGGGTATTTCTGAGGTCAATTTCTCAACATGAAGTGGTTTGGGTGAACACAATATCAACTTTCACAAAGTTTTCCGACATCAAGGACAGACATATCTCTGGGGACACCTGCAGTCTCACTCTCCTCTCACTAAGCGAATTTCCCGACTACAGCACACCTACCAGGAAGGAGGTAAAGATGGCAAAGAAGGCACCAAAGCCCAGGACCACCGCATAGCCCACACCCTGTCCCAGCAATGCTCTGCCCCCAAAGAAGCTTTCTTGTCTCTTGCAGACCCCTCCCATATCAGTGTAGTACTTGACTCCCCACGGCAATCCCGGCGGGCAGCTTGTGGCAGCCATCTCTGAGGGAAAACGGGACAGGAGGTGCTGGGTTGGCCTGCCAGAAAGCGTGCGGCACCAATGATAAGGGAGAAACAGAGAGATACTGAATTTCCACGGATTTCTCTGTGCCAGAGAGAGACAGCCTAGGGAATCAGCACTCCAGAGTGAAAAACCACTGTGGCTTCCCGTGCACCCTTTTTAGAACAACTGATCGATATAACGAAGAAGTTGACATTCCCAGCAGCAACAGCCATCCATTGTATGCTTGATGAAAAGGATTGCAACCTGAATTCCATTCCTTTCTAACCATCAATCGGGCATTCACCGCATCGAAGAGTTAAATTCCCAGCATGCTCGTGCACTGAGGATTTGTCCCTTCCTCCAAGCGCAACTAGGCCGTCTCTCCAGGTTAGGAAACTGGAACGCGAGCCCCCAAATTGGGAGGGATAACTCCAAGACTAGCCGTGGGCCACTAAGTCCGAGGCGCCACGGAGCTCCACGATTCTCAAGCATCCGATGGCACGCATATTGCGCCAACTGGAGCCTCACTCTCTGTCTCGTCTCTTGTCCCTTCCAACTCGCGTCGCCGCGTCCACTGATCAGCAAAGTTTTGCACGAAACACCGATTTTTCTGCAAAGCAAAACTTGACAGACCTTCGTTTCCAGTTCTTTCACTATACAACTTTTGTAATTTGAAACCCGATTCTTTCTTTCTTTCGCAGCGCAATGGTCGCTTGTGTGTGCCCCGTGCATAGCCAGGTGATCCTGGTCCCTGGATTCAATTCTTCACCATGTGCCTTCTTTAAATCCGCTGGAGGTTATCTAGCCGTCAAACACAGAAGATGGCAGGCACATTGCAGCATTTGGTTTGGGCGGTTGTCAAAGCATAGCTCAGAACATTCATGTGCAGTGCCGAGCACGCTTCTTCGAAATCCTGACTGCCAGTCCTGAAAAGCCGTACTCACCAGTTTATCCAGGTCGTGTCAATCGTTTCTACAAAAAATTTACTTACAGACCGGTGTCGATTCTCACCATGGATTCTTCTACATGCCTGAAGCGCATTTGTATCAAATCTAACCCTTGCTTGTTCCACAAAAAGAGTTTGTAAGAGTGACCACGCACGATTTTGCACGCACGGGATAAACTTGTGGGAAGAGATACGAGGGACGCAGTAGACAACCCAATCTCGAGAACGGTAGTGTGCAATAAGGTCAGCTACACTAAGTAGTGTTCTTCACGTTGGTACTCTTTGCAACTTTCAAGAGCAGGCCCTTTTTCAGACGTGGGATGGGGTCGACGGTGACTTCCTCATTGGGGTGAACAAGCGACCATTGTAAGCGTCTAACAAACTGATCCAGAAACACCAACATCACCAACCGGGCCAACTCATAGCCAGGGCAGCTGTGTATACCTCCTCCAAATGGTACAAACGTGTACTGAGGAGGTCCCGTGCCTTCAAATCGGGAGGGGTCGAATTTGCGTGGCTCAGGAAAGTACTCTGGGACCATGTTGGAGCGATATGATGAATATATCACCTGCGACATAGTGATACAGTTGACATACTGATGAGTAAGATCTCTGGCTTCAGAATTCAAGCTTTCTTCAATCGAGAGTTGTGAATCTATGATTTTCTTAGGCCTAGTTCTTAGAAAGTGTGAGCAGATCATGCGAGTTACTGTGATATCCGACAATGCTGATTGTTTTCGACGAGTTATTGACATGAGGTTAAGTGGTTTTGATCGATGAAGCCCATGACAATAAAATCTCGTGCTTGGAGCATTGGAGCCCAATATTGAAGAGGGACAAAGTGAGAAGTAGATGCTAGTGGGTGGATCCGAGCAGGATGTACCTTCCAGCCCTTGGGAATTGTAAAGCCGTCGAATTCAAAATCGGTAATCGCCTCCCGAAAGATGAGTGGCACCACTGGTAGTATGCGCATACTTTCTTGGATTACGCGCCATGTGTACTTCATGTGCCTCGTGTCCGTCCAATTCAGTACTGCTCCAGGTTCCCTCTCTGCCTCAATCTGTCTTAGCTCTGGCAACTAGTACAGAATGATCAGTAAGCTTGCACTTCTACTGGAAAGAGAAGAAGAAAAGAAGGTCAGCTCCTGCTGAAGCAAGTAAGCCCAGTAGAATGTGAAGAGATAAGTTAATAGAGCTCTAGAGTAAGTTCTAAGTTGTTTCACTTCTTTCTTAGCCCATGTTATGACAGTTTGCTGGTATACTAGCGACTTCATGATTATATATTGAGACTGAGCTCGGCCTGTAAGCACTGAGCACCATCGAAGCATCTTCTGTGGTTGGGAGGTGAGCCTTTAAATGTAATTCTCATCTTTCTAGTGTGCTGGTCAATTTGCTTGTCGCAAATTATTCAAACAACTTCATCTTCGCAGTGTGTTCAATCTACCACTTGATGACAGGGCAGGTTGGCCTCAACCTCACACGCTGTGCACACTGGGAAGCAGCCTCACCCACTTTCGTCATGCCATCTCCCATATCAATGATGTCACAGGAAAGGTACTTCGGACAATGTACGTGAGATGAAGGCTACCTTCCAAAATCTCGTTCACGCAGGTCGGATTTTCAGCCAAGAGGCGCAACGTCATGGAAAGGGTGACGGCAGTGGTGTCATGGCCAGCAAACATGACCAGGATGAGGTTGTCTTGGATGGCTTCCTCGCTGAGGAACTGTCCATTCTCGTCCGGCGTCGTCAGGAGCACCGACAGAAGGTCTTGATGCGGCGATGCGCGTTTGTCTTTGAGTTCCTGCCATGGTACAGAGCATCCATGGTCATAACAATGCTTGACCACTCCCTGATCTTTGAAAAGAAAGAAAGACAACAACTGTTCAAAGCATAGAAAAAATCTCGGAGGAGGTGTAGATTATTGACCCGAGTCAAGTACATCATCTGCTTCGCCAAAGATCTCATCAAAAACGGTCATCCAGCTCATGAGCTTGAATTGCAATATGTAGCAAGTGTACTAGCACCTGGGAGATTATATGGTGGATCCAGCTTTGAGTGTACAAGAGGTTCTCGTTACCTGGCGCCTTCTTGTAGTGATGGCGCCGAGGCTGCTGAGGAGGGTCTGACGAGCACGTTTAGCTTTCCAGAAACGAGTGCCCGGGATATCGATGGGAAAGTCCATGAGGCCTTCCACCATAGTGTTGAATGCATCCAAAAGTCTGTTGAGGGTTCCGTTTTCTAAAGCGGATAGTCTCGTATGTCTGTTACTTACATGACCACATGTCGTGTGGTATGATGATCACTGCTCTACTTAGGATTCAGAAAGACAAGTAAGACTGCATGTAGGAAGAAATCATCAACTTCCAACAAGCTTGCCATCCAAACAATGTGCACGTACTCGACCTTGCCATTGTCAGACAATGCGACGCCCGATAAGAATTCCTAAAGGTTGTTACAAGTGAGCGCAATGAGCACTGCTGCTTTGAACTAATCTTAACGAAAATCATTGCGCAGAAGCACCCGCCGCGTCCTCATGACCTTCCTCAATCCTGAATCGATTCAGAGCTTTGTGCCAAGAGTGGAGGCATTGGCAGCTGCCCACATATCCAAGCACTGGGAGGATCAAGACCAAGTAACAGGATCTGGAACTTGTAAGTTCTACGGCTGAACATCGTTGAAATAGGTACCAGTTCGAAGGAAGCTTGTAAAACTAATCGTTCACTGTTTTTGTCCAGTGTCATCAATTGACAAGTTTGTCCATTTCAAAAGACAATCATTTGAACAAGGAGTATTATTTACCTGTGATATTCAGGCGTGCTGAAGGTATAGACCTCCTTTCCAAGAAAGATGACAAATGAGCTGGGCACGCAAACTCGAACCAGTTTGTTCTCATTGGCAAACACGAACTTGTTTCTATCGGGCGCGGGCATGCATACAGTCTGGTCACCCATCAGCGATGTTTTGAACACCCTTCCATATTTCTCCGCCCGAGTCTGCGACCAGATCAAACCATGAGATCATTTGGCAGAATTTCATATCACAGTGTTGCGACTTCGAAATTGACCTATTGTGGACACCGTATCTCATTCATGCTACCCGGATGATCGCTAAGTGGATCCAAAGAATTGGCAGACGATTGCCACGGATCTCAAAACTAATATAATAGCTCAGCTGCCCGTGGCAGAACTTTTCCTTCCAAATTGGATCGCAACAGCTGGCACGCTAAGCTGACGTCGACATGCAAGAGAACGGAAGTGGGTGATTGATGCTCCAGAATCGCTTCGTCTGTTCAACACTCCGCCCTTACCCATGTGAATCACACCCACTACGTCTTCATGTTCCCTTCATGACATCCGAGGTTTCCAATAACATAGCTCCCGCATATATAACAAGACCTCCATCATTCGAGTTCACGTAAGTCTAGTGTAAGCATCTAAACAAGCTGCATTCATGATCTAGTCGCGCGTCCTTGGGATTGCCTGATAGAAATCTTCGGGTCTGTTCATGCGCATCGCTGAGAGGAAGCTAAGTGTCTCCCCAATGACTGGAAGCCCGAATCGACCCGGTGGAAGTGGGGGCCGGCCTTTGAGCCGATTCTTCTCTGATTGCGAAGGAATAATCCGGAAAACCAGCCACAACACCAGAGTGCCAAACAGCAGTGCAAAGAGTGAACCCGAAGCGACCCCATTTCTGATCACTGTTCCCGTATACACTTGCCACAGTCTGTCGATCCCAACCAAGTTTGTCATACCTACACACGGAGCCCTCCAATATCTAGAATCCACTCATCAACCCTTCTCAAGCCCTGCAGCTTCAATCTCAGTCTCTTCACTTACAATCTAATCAGTCTACCTGTGACATGTATACCCGAACTAGCGCTAACTTAAGGAGCTCCATAACTCCTGCAGCTTCGGTCTTCACTTAAACTCGCACAATCTAATCAGTAGACCTGTGCATGTATACCCGAACCAGCGCTAAGTTAAGGAGCTCCATAAGTAGCAGCAGCCTCGTTTGCACGCTCATTTAAATGAACAAAAAGCGGGCTTGCAGATCTTGCAGATGCCAGGCGCGCGTGACAGGCTTTGACATATGTATTCAAATGCTCTGTGCATGGATTTTACAGTTCTGAGTTGGCCCGCCTTTAGCAGCCGATCCATGGAAGGACGTAAGCATGGATCATTGCTGGACGTAAGCATTGAGTAGCAGCACATTTAGTACGCAGCCCAGTACGTAACACGTTACACCAGTACGGAAGCCGAAATAAGCCATTCTGTAAACGATTCCAATATACTATGGACCTCAAACAATACGTAACGACTGCATAAGAATATTCTTTAATCTAAGATAACATCAGTTTTTTTGTATTTAAGAGCGATTCTCATTGTTGAATAATTGGGAGTTTAAGGCTCACACACAGCGGGCCCCACGCACAGACGTGTGGGGCTCTTTTGGGTGGCCCCGCCGCGACCAATGACCCGGCCCGGGTGGGTCTGCCACGAGGATGGGTCCGCCGCGAGACTAGGCCCGGGTGGGTCTGCCACAAGAGTGGGTCTGCCACCAGGTATGGTCTGCCGCTAGGTAGGGTCCACAAGCCCTGACCCTAGGCGAGACTCAGCTCGGGTGGGTCTCTCGCGAGGTAGGGTCCGCAGGCCCTGACCCTAGGTGGCGTTGGGGCTGACTGCGGTTGTTTTGTAGGTTAAGAGAGAAAAAAAATGTTAGGGTATCAGCAAGCAGTGGGTAGTGTGGTGGTTGGGCATGAGTGGTACCTATGAAATTGTGTGAAATCTGGTTGCCCCAAATGTGTGTTAATGATGGTTTCGGCTGGCGTTGCACGTGTATTAATGACCCTCTTTTTGATGGGCGAGTTTTCCTGCAAAAATTTCTAAGTCCCGCGGGCGGGCTGCGGCGCGACGAGCAGACCATTCAGTTGGACCCAAGACCCACGAGGAGACCCGACCTGCGAGCACTGAGCAGTGAGCAGACCCGACCCGACCTGTCAGCAGACCCGACCTGCCAACAGACCCAACCTGCGAGCAGACCCGGACCCTCCGGGTGGTCGCGGGGGCGCCCGACGTCCGTGCATGGGCCCGCTGCTTGGCATGCACGTGCGCCTTAAATTCCCAATTATTCAAAAATGAGAGGCTTTAAGAGCTCATTCATGACTTTATGACATGTTGGCCACTTCTTTTACTTTTTTTTCTTCTTTTTTTCTTTTTTTTATTCTCTTAACCCTTAAGTGTCAAACCGACCCGTTTTGCGCCGGTTGGGTTAGCTTAACCAGCCATAACTTCCTGTGGTTGAGGCTGATTGGCCCTTTTTTTGGGCTCAATCGACAGATAATCGGGCCCCCTTTATATGGCATTGGCCAATTGGTCAATGCCTGAAGGGGTAGGGGTCTAGACCAATTGGAAGGGGGCCAACTCAGCTTTTTGAGGCCATTTTGGCACCCGTAACCTGCCCAAGTTGCTGACATGGCAACTGCGGTCAGGTTGGGTGAATGTATGATACTCCATAAAGGGATGGGCGGCACGCTTCCCAAACCCATTGATTGCTCCACAGGGGTATGGCGGTCTGGGTATTCCCAGGCCTGCGCCCTAGCCTGAGATCGACGGCGATGGCAGCTCCGGCCAACACCATGGGCTCATAGCAGGGGGCTAGAGGAAGTGGAGCCGCGATGGCGGCAGAGCTCGCGGCTTGAGCGGCTCGAGAAACACTCCGATGAGGGGTGGGCCAAACCTAGGGCAGGGGTTTGATAGGGTTGAGGGTTGGAGTGGCCCATGAAAGGCTTCTCATTGTTGAATAATTGGGAGTTTAAGGATCACGTGTGCACCAGGCAACGGGCCCCACGCACGGACGCCTCAAGTCCCCCAGAGCCCCGCGGGGTCTGCTCAAGGGTCTGCTGCCCCTGACCCTGTGAGGGTCTGCTCAGGTAGGGTCCACCCTCCTCCTAGGCCACGTTGGGGCTGACAGCTCCCCTTTTCTATTATAACCAAATAAAAAACAGATGGAGTAGTAGCCAACAGTGGATAGTGTGGTGGTTGGGTGTTGTGGATGGTGTCCATGAGGTTGCAGGTTCAAATCTGACTGGCGCTGTGGTGGATTTAGTGATGTGCAGTGCATTAATGATGATTTTTTTACAGGCGAGTCCTGGAAAAGTTTCTAAGTCCCGAGATGGCGGAGTGGTCTGCGGCGGGTCTCCGGCTGCACACCCTACATTAGACGAGAGTAGACCCGGACCCGCCATTGGACACCAGCAAACCCGGACCCGGGAGCAGACCGTTGGACGCCAGCAGACCCACCGGGCGGTCGCGGGCTCCCTGGCCCACACGTCAGACATAAACTCCCAATTATTCAGAAATGAGAGGCCCATGAAAGCATGGCCGGGTAGCCAGAGGAGCTCCCAAACCCTTAGCCCTTCTGGGCTACGGCTCCAAATATCCTAGGCTTGCAGGCTATAACATAGGTGTGCCATTTGAAGTCTTGGACAGGGAACCTAAAGATGCGGTGGCATTGGCTGATTCGTCCCAAATTGGACATTGGTCCTCCAGCATTTTATTGGCTCTCTTGCATAGATAGACTTTGCAATATGTTCAAGTCAATGGAGAAAATGTGATAAATGGACCTAACACTGTGTCAAGGCTCCTATTGGTCTGATTGTGCTGCATCATGCCCCTTAAATTGTTTTAAAAAAAAACAAAAAAAAATGCCCCTAATTACTCTCACCTTTCTCTTGTGTTTTGCCAAAGCAAGAGTTCCCGTCGCCGTTTTAGGCTTGTTAAATACGGGGAAAAATAAAACCCGAATAGAGCCATAAAGCATACACACCGCAAGCATGCCGTGTGAACCCAAGAGAAGAGACTATGTATCCCTTTCATTTGGGGAGTTTGGGAAGGTCGGAAAACCGGATATGGGGACAGCCAATCGCATGGGATCGTGGGAGGGTTGGAGAGGAATGAAGTGGCTTGACTGCATGTAAACATGAGTATGCCCACACTAGCATAGAAGTAGGAGGGTGGGCCCTCCTTCTACTTCTAGAGCTTTCCATAAGGAGGATGAGGGGGTGGGCCCTTCTAGAAGGCTCCACCGCCGCCTTAAGAGAGTATATAAAGAGGGTAAGGGGTATTTATTTTACAAGGTTTCTTCTGGCTCCCTTTGGTGGGCTTTGCAAGCAAGCCCCCTTAGAGCATCTCCACCCTCACGCGGAATACCTCCCGCCAACGCCAAAGGGCCATTTTCAGTGCCATTTTGGACACAAACGGCACCCCACCCTTTGTAAGGAACTGTAAATCCCGTAATGTATGGGCACGGAAAATGGTTCCGCACACAGAATAATCGTACTTCTTTCAGTGCGCTGAACAAGCAACAGAACATGCCTCATCAGCAGGATGACAACCTCTGGAGCGCTCTCGCAGCTTTCCACCATTTGCATTCCATTGGCTCTACCTGCTCCTACCAAACACTCGAAGGTGAAGAATTTCTTGGTGGAAGAGGAGCGGCAACTATGTCACTAGAAGAAAAACGCGGAATAACCACTCTGTTAACCACTCACTTTGAGTGGTAAAAGACACTAAACCACTCTGGCCCCAGAGTGATGAAGCATTAGGACAAGTGAGTGGTAAAAGACATTACGTGGCACCGGTGGTTAAGGACAGTGGTTCAAACCACTCACGTCCGGGTCCACCTGTTAGCTGACGTGTCACAGTGGTAAATTAACCATTGTGACATGTCAATGACGTGTCACTGAGGTAAACCAACCACTTATGACGTGTCACAGTGGTAAACTGACGTGTCATAGTGGTAAAGTAACCACTTCCGTTTTGTAGTGGAGACGTGTAAGCCGGTGGTCCGTGGATGATATTGGAGATTATGTCGACACATGGCGACGCTCTCAGCATGGACACGTGTCGTGTGTCAGTGCTACGAAATGGATGGAGTGAAACATTCAATGACTTCCGAAACCACTTGTTGAGTGACCACAAAATGACTCATAGAGTCATTCTATGAAAACTGAGAATATACAATATCACTCACATAGTGGTTATGTGAGTGGATGATGTCTCTCAGCAGGTCATTGGAATGATTACCCATAGAGTGGTGTGTAAGCTATTTGAGTCATTCATGGTGTCTCTCTAAGTGGGAACTATGGATTGGAGTCATTACTAACAGAGTGGTGTGTAAGTGATTAGGAATACCACTGGAGGAATTCATACCACTAGTACAGTAATATATATGTGACTACTTATACCACTATATAAGTGGTAATGTAGGCAATTGTGTGCATTTGGCTACTCCCACAGTTTTAAATTATACCACTATTACAGTGATGTGCAAGTGATTATGAACATGACTAGAGGAACACATACCCCTAGTGTAGTATTTAAAGAAGTACCATTGGGGATTCAAGCTCCACAAAATAGAATACAATCCCAGAGAGTTAAGTGCTGGAACACTGTCAACAAAATCCAGCCATGATAAAAGCACTAAGCCTAACTTGTACACGGCGTCTCCGCATGCATGCTAGGAACATTGAACTGCTTTCATGCCTTCTTCTCACTGCCAGCAATGTCTATGCCCGGGCGAACGAAATCTAAGCCCTCTTCATGTTCTTCTCTGGCCAAAGACAATTCAGACCAACGACATCCTCCAACATTGTTTGCGGTGGGACCTCTTCCTCGTTAGGGTGAGGCAAGACACAATTGGCAATATAGATATCATTTACCTCAACCCGCCACAATCCCTCAGGTATAACACGGCAGTGACATGTATCTTTGCCAGGCACACCAATGACAATTCCACTGGCAGCCCTGTGTCGTGGTAAATGAGGATCATACAGGCTGATTTTGTCCTTCAACTTAAACTGCACACAGCACCCACCATAAAACCCACATTAATCAACCCATGAAGACATACATGTACATTGAAAACTAGATAATGAGGACCGCCCAGTATACGCAATCACTGAAAGTGTAGAGTACTTTTGGTAGCATAAGAATATCTGCCACTGTGGCCGGGGGTTGATATTTGGGGGTTGCCTTTGAAGGCGCCGCAGTTGGTGCACTGTCAGTGGCAGTATCAAGAGCGGCTTTCTCAGCCTGCACACATCACGCCCAACACCCCTTAGCAGTTTCATTTAGCAATGCATCTACTAATAGTTTGAAGTACCCAACATGTAAATGGCCACATTGTACAGAACTGATAGCCAACAGGTGCATGCATGCTCACCTCTAGTACGGAAACTGTTGCATGGAGAGGTGCCTCCTGAAGGCCCACCTGACTCTTACTCCCGCTAGAACTTGGTGTTATGTCACCATTTGCATCAGTCAAGGACTTTGTGCCTTTGGCAGCAGTGCCTCTGGTTACACGCTCTCCTTTTCGCATGTACTTCTTCTCAGCTCTCTTCACGATGGCTGGGGCAGGGTCCTCTGCTTTAGTCCCCTTCTACATGCCAACAAAACAACAAGGTATAGTACATGAGTATGTCTTACCATACCTGATGCATAGAATTCATGGCACACACCAATAAATAGATCATTCATGAAATGTTTTCAAAGTCAAAAACAGAAAGCCCAAGGACAGGAACCAAGACAAAGTCTTTGAGGGCGTACCTCTTTCTGTGGGGAAGTTGGCTTCACATGCTGATCTGCCAACCCCCTACTGTCACCCTTACCAGCACTCTCGGTGGAGCAGACGTCCTCACCAGTAGCCAATATTGTTGTCCCGCCAACTCCACCTCCCTTCTTACATGGCAATTTATCAGGAATTCCCTTGCGCCCCAATTTTACTTGGGTCACCACAAGGTCCTCAATGGCAGATGACTTTGGCTTTTCCCCAACCTCAAGAGGTTCTCCCTGCACCCAAGCAAAACATACCAGAGCAGTAAACTTCAAAGTCAACTAACACTGAATGGATGACAACCACAAAAATAAGTTGGGGTGAAGGTGCACAAACCACCTTCTCCGTAGCAGTCTTGCCTCCCAAGCCTGCGTCAGAATCGCAAGGTTCAATAATAGTACATATTGGGATAGTAGTTGGAGGAGGGGCGGTTGCTGACATTCCCAACATCATTGCCATCAATGCATCCAGTTTTTTGCTATTGTCCGCATAAGCCTTAGCAACTTCTGCTTTTATAGTGGCCAATTCGCCCTCAATCGTCGGGATCTGAACGTCTGCCAAGGCAAGCACACTGTCCTCAAGGGACGACAGTCGAGACTGCATCACACTGCCTCCTCCCTATACAGCCAAAGAAAGACACATTATCAGCCCGCATGGCCTGGCTACTGCTCCAGCAAAATGAATGCAACCAAAAAAAAATACCCCCACGCCATTTACCTGTGCACCTCCAATTGAATGGGAGCCTAAACCCTTGTCCGTCTTCAATGCGTGTGCCAGCTCAGTGATGCTTGGACTTCGTGCTCTCTCTTTCTTCTGCCAGGGCCACAACAAAAAAAAAATTAGCCCCTATTCATCCAAACAAATGGGGCGTTTACAGAGGCATGACTGTAGTGACAGTTTGCAACTACCTCACAGGGCAGAGATGGTATCCTACTCCATCACATGCATGTGTATATATGTACATACATATAGATGTATATATATACTAAAATGCGGTGCAGATATTCATATTACCAAGCGTCGGGCCTGTCCGGCCAACCCTACTCTTCCAACCCTCGATGGGTTGGTAACATTGGATCGTGCTCTCTTCATGTTCTCACTCTCTTTCTTGCCCTTGGGGGAATCCCAGTACTTCACCAATGCATCCCAATGGCAGGACTCTACACTCGGAGGGCATGGACCTCCAGCCAACCACACCAGCTTTAACTTTTGGCGGTGTACTTTTATAATCCTCCCACATGCTTTCTGGAACTTGTAAACGCTCATAAGTTTAGGATAGTACTCAAAATCCGCGTCCATGGATTCCTTAACCTTGGCCATGTCACTGGGTTCCTGCTTGTCTGCTAGCAAAATGCTAGGATCAAGATATCTGATGCAGAGTCCCCGCAAAGAGCTCTGCCAGTAATCCTTCCCCTCACACCCCTGGTCTACTACCTTGTGCGGCTTCAGCCCAACAGATTTGCCGGCTTTCGCATCAGTTTCATGTTCCTTTGCAGCCAGCCTTTTTTGTCTTTTTTTGTTTGCAGCCTGTGACGCCACATCCCCTTGCTGTGTGGAATCTTGATCATCACCAGCAGGGGGGGTGAATGGAGGAGCAGCACCATTAAAAGGGGGGCCTGCCCACTGCCCACCAGCGGCGTTGCATGGAGGGCCCCAAGTTTGGGCACCTCCTTGTACCCAAGCTCCTTGGGGTCCTCCATTGGACCCACTTGGAATCCATGACCACGTGTTCGTCGTCTGTGGAGAGGCCATGGGCTGCTGCCAGGTAGGTGCTCCTTGCTGCAGCCACGTTTGCCCACCTCTGGATTGCACCCATGGGCCATTCGGGCCTTGTTGCACCCATCTCGTAGGTGGACCAGTAGCATTCGCCACAGCCTCAGTCCCCCCTTCCTTTGCGCGCTTTGATGCAGCCTAACACAAGCCCCTCCACCCCACAAAGTTAGCAATGATGGAAAATAAGGCCAACCGGGCAACGAGCAAGGTCGGCAGTTCATGAACGCATACAAACCTTGGCCCAACGTGCCAAGAAAAGTTTGGCATCCAATGGCGTGAATGTATGGAATGTCATGCTCTGGCGCCCTAGCAATGTCCCACATCCATTCAGTATAAAACCCTAACACATGTTCTAACCCTTTGAAATTTAATCCAGCAGTCAAGCCATACATAGTCCAACTCGTAAGCCATTCATCTTTCTAACAAAGTTTCCAAGTCATTCACATTTAGGAAAGAACCAAGGTTTGATATATAACATTTACCACCATATATGCAGATTGTAAACTCATCACAAAAGCTGATTGTAGGTCTGGAGATAAATCTCCGGAACCAGGCTCAAAACCTGGATCTCAAGGGTGAGATTGTACTCAAAAGACGTTGTTTGCCGTAGCCTTGTGGCCATTGACCCCCGCGCCCAGTTTGAGCGGGAACAAAAGGAACAGAACCTACTTGTGTCAGGGGCTGACGTTGGTAGTAAGACTTACCTTCATATAAAGAATTAATCTGGGTTTTCCAGATATCCTCTAGAAATCCCTTCACACAAGCATCAATCTGCTGTGTGTGATTTGCCCAAAAACTAGGCCTCAGGAGGGCCTGGGCTTTTGGCTCAGCCTCGAGACTTTCAAAGTTGGTAAACAGGGGTACAGGCACAATTCCCTTAATAGATTTGAAGAGAGCGTCTCTTTGGTGAGAGAACCCCGGACAGTGTATCAGAAAATGAATATTGTCTTCAGATTGCCCACACAACAGACAATTGCACTCTCCCTTTCCTCTCTGCTTCTGTTAGCTGTTCAAAGGTAGGCTTCCTGCCCTGAGTTTAAATTTCAGTCTAGTGCCGAGAGTGGGTAGACCCTTGAGGTCATCCAAGATGTCTTCCCCCATGTCACTGACTGGAAACAAATTCAGGGAAGTTTTCTCTGCCTAACTTCATTCTCATCAGACAATCTCATGGCAACAGACATGGCTTTGGACACTACAGCCTCTAAGTCAGATTTATCCAGCAGGGTCAAGACTTGGGGATCCAGGTCCAGGTCCTTGAGAATCTCTTCTACTCTCTTCTACCAGGACTTAGCCTGTTTGACAGGGCGGTCCTGTTTCCAAGATATAGAGTCGATTAACTTAGGATATCTGGTCTTGGGCATATGTTGCAGCTGACCCCACCATCTGACCTTGAATTCATGTCGTCGGGAGCTTAAGGACGGAATGCCAAACTCACCCCGAACAGCCACATTGGCTGTTTTGGAGCATGCTGACATACACTCCTTAAGCACCCCCACTTGAATGGATTCTACAGACTTAGCCTGGTTGGAGTTATCAACCCATATAGCAGATTCGTACTTCCATGCAGGTCTAATAACGTAACAAAGCATGGTTTTTTAAACCTCAGAGTTGACCCCTATGCAGTGGAAAAATTTAGTGAGCCCCAGACCTTTGCCTTTGCCAGTTTGAACAACTTTCCGGATATGTGCATCCCAATTACAATTGGAGGAAAACTGAACGCCCAGGTAAGTGTAGGGTTTAGGGTGGACCGGGATCTCTTGGGTATCCCACTGCCACTTAAGATCACTTCCTCCCTCTCCTCTGTCGTTGAATGCTACCACTGCACATTTGCTGACATTAGCCTCTAGCCCCCAAAGTTCAAAGTATCTCTTCGCGCAATCAATCAACTCCTAGAGATTGGTTGGAGTCTCTCCTATGCCTGCGAAGTCATCCGCAAACATAAGGGCTGGTATGGTGGTATCACCCACCCTTAACCCTAAATCCCTCACTTTCCACATCCTCGAGGAGTTGATTGATGAAAACATTGAAGAGCAGAGGGGAGAGAGTACATCCTTGAGCTACACCTTGGTCTATGTCAAAGAAGTTGGACTTCTGTCCGTTAATAGTGACACAACTATGTGAACTAAGGGTGAGAGAGGGAGAGAGATAGAGACAGAGACAGAAGGGATCTTAGGGATCCCACCGCCAGCTTGTTACCCTCCTTGGTTGGGGTGGATGTCCTTAAGGGCCGCTTGGAAGGAGTCATGCGAACGACGATCTTCTTAGCACTCTGGTCTTCCTCCTCGTCCGTGCTCTCGCTCTCTGCTGAGTAGTCAGCACTAGGAGTCGCTCCACTATCCTCCCCCGGGTTGGTCTCCAAGTCGTTGGACTCCTTCTCCGCCACCCCCATGTGAACAAGACTCCTCTCCCTCAAACGAGTACTCCTTTGCACTGGGCCGTTCCACACATAGCGGGCAGTACGCAGGGGTCTCTCTTTCTCTCTACTCTCCCACAATCGCCCGGGTCACTCACAACAAAACGCCCTCACAAGCCCAGGAAGATCAAAAAGCAAAGCACACACACTTAGTACGCTCGCGTGAGAGACATGAGGTTGTCCAAGTGCCGCGCAGCATCCGACCGTCCACGTCCATCCAATGGCGGAGATGGGATGTGGACACGTCGTTTTTTTTTTAAAAACAAATTAGGGTACATATTAACCACTACACTAGTGTCCATAACCACTACATCCTGCTGACATGGCAGTCTTCTAGGGGCTCTTGGGACCTCAACTACCTTTCATGAAACAGACGTAATTTTGCGTGGAAGCAACGCAAGGGAGGCCATCTCTCGGCTCAGGTGTTGCGATCGCATTGCAAGTGCAGGGAAGGAGGGAACAATGCAATGAAGGAGGGAAGGAATCATCGCATGAACAGTATTCGAGCAGGGAGACAGCGACTTACAATGCAGTGCCCTTGGAGCTCCAATCCAACAACCAAGCTTTGTTTTCAGCTACCCTGATAGCACGATACCGTTCATATTCCACCATCCCTTCGCATTCTCCTGGGGTAAGTGACTCCTCTTCTCCTCCACTTTCGCTCTCTGCTGAACCAGGTGCTCTTGCCCAATCGCCTCCAGTGCCATCGTCGTTCAAATGTTTTGGGCTGCGTTCACTCTTTGCCATAGAACCTGCACTCTCCTTCAGCAAAATTGAAAAGAGACTAAGCCTAACTAAACCCTACAAGTGCACATTCAGATTGAGCGATGGAGGAGGCTGTAGATATAAGCACATGACAACAGACGAGCTAACGGCTTCGTGCTAACTACAAATGCATATGATGGGCTGGGCTACTGCTCACAACCTTCAAGACATCCTATCTTAAAGCACTATAGCTTGTACCTAGAAGTAAGGTCTGCTAGGTCACCATGTAGTGATTCAATCCACTCTGAATATTACTAAGAAGGTGGTTTGTAGATGACAAGAGACAACTTTTTCCATTTTCTACACTCTCAGAGTCATACTCACTCTTTTTGTAGTTCTAAATTGAAATATGAGGTGTGAAACAACCACTCAGAAAGTGGTACCTTACAACTCTATGAGTAGAGATGTACAATAGATTATTGAAATTCTTGCTTTTTGGGACTTGGTATATTAATCTTGATTCTCCTCTCATACCAGGAAAGGAATTCCTTAGCATCATGGAGCCTAACAGAGCAGCTGCCGTGCTGAGATTACAACAGCGCAACGATGCTCTTTTTCAGCGTAAGGTTGCGCGGTGTCGAGAGTATGGTCTCAACAAGTTAAGATGCCCTTGCAATCACTGTAAGGGTGGACGACCGGTCTCTATAGAGAGAGTGAGAAAACATCTAATGGCCAATCATAGATCCCCTGCGTTCAGATCCTGGAGAGGAGCAAGGAGGCATGCTTCTGACGATGAATGGGAAAACACGGCCGTGGTGGTTGGTGACGACGTAGCTTTAGCAAATCATCGGACACAGGGAGAATTGGACAGAAATGTTGAGGTATAGCGCAGATCCAAGAGACCTTTCAGATCATAGACACACCTGAAACTGGAAATGGGGCAGAAGTGGAATTAGATGACCTAGATGTTCCCGGTGACATGAACATCCCTTCCTTAGCCCATGACCCGGTTGCGGGTGGGGACTTTCACACTGATGATCCCATCTCATTGGAAGAGGCATGTCTACCTTTGTATGAAGGCTGTAAATCCTCTAAGCTTGCATCCACCATGCTTATAATGAATCTATGCGCAACACATGGGGTTACAAATGGCTTTGCGGATGAAATGTTCTCTTTGCTGCAGAAAACCTTGTTGCCACAACCAAACGTACTACCCACATCTTTCTACCATGCAAAGACCATGGTGAGCAAGCTTGGGCTTGCTTATGAGAAGATTGATGCTTGCCCAAAGGGGTGTGTGTTGTTTAGGGGGGACTTGAAAACTTCAGAGAGTTGCCCCAAGTGTCAAAGCGCCCGATTCAAAAATGTGGGGAGATCCAAGGTACCTGTTAAGGTGCTTCGCCATTTTCCATTGATACCACGCCTTTTGCGTATGTATAGATGTTCTTCTATTGCAAAATTAATGACATGGCACAGTCGGAATGCAAGCAACGATGGCCTTGTGCGCCATGCAGCTGATTCAAAGGCTTGGAAACACATTGATGCTACTTGGCCCGACTTTGCAGCAGAGCCTCGCAATGTAAGGCTTGGTTTTTCCTTCGATGGAGTCAACCCGTTTGGTGATAAGAACAATTGCTGGTCAATATGGCCAGTGTTGACGTTGGTATACAACCTACCTCCCTGGCTCACTACAAAGAAGTTCTTTGTCATGCTTACTCTCTTGATTCTAGGAAAACAGTCAGTTACAAGTGAGCACATAGATGTGTACTTAGCACCACTGATGGAGGAGTTACTTGTTTTGTGGAGGGGGGTTCGGGCATATGACATATGTAAACCTGTTGGTGAGAGAACCTTCATACTACGCGCCATACTACTGTGGAGCATCCATGATTTTCCTGCTTATGGCCTACTTGCAAGATGTGTCACAAAAGGCTACAAAGGGTGTCTAGTATACGGTCCTCATGTAGATGCAAGACATTCAAAAGTTATGGGCAAAACTGTCTACCAAGGTCACCGCAGGTTCCTCCCTCAGGCCCATCCATACCGCAGGAACCGCATACACTTCAATGGACAGGTGGAGATGCGTGCGAAGCCACATCCGTTCACACCGGTTGAACAAGAGGCCGCTGGTGTTGAGGCTGAAGGTTATGACCTTGACCCCCGTGCTTTTCCTGATGCTGAAGTTCATCCAGCCAAGGTTCATGGTATCAAAAGGCGTAGCTACCTATGGGATTTACCATACTGGAAGGTACCCCCTGCACTTGTACTTGTTTGAGTTCAATGTTCTTTGTAAATGGAAAAGGTAGTGCCCCTGTAGTGGTTACTTCTTACTTTCCGAGTGGTAAAATAACAGTACTGCATATAATTTGGACTTCACATTAATAACTCGTGGAGTGGTAAAAGGTAGTATCCATGATGCTCAGGAAATTGTTGACATCACTTGAGAGGCTAATAATGCATTAAAGGAGTTGTTTGAACCACTGAGGAGGGATTGTCATGCATCACAGCCACTTTAGACATGGAAGTATATAGTGCTTATAAAGGAATCTGATTTGTATAGGACTGCAATCTGTCGGAATGTTCCTGAAATGGTGTCACCAATTGCAGGATCTGTTGCAATGCTACTTACTGGATCCCATGCATTGCGAAAAGAATTTTTGTGAAAACTTGTTGAAGACGATTTTCGGACGGAAGGACACGGTGAAGGTGAGGAACGACATGGAGGTAATCGGCATCAGACGTCATTTGTGGCTTCGGCCTGACCCACAGAACCCTTCACGTATCATGAAACCAGCAGCACCGTATGTTCTCACTCCCGCTGAAATCACGATATTTCTTGATACTTTGGGGGCTATCAAAACTCCTTCGGGATTTGCAGGTGCATTTCAGAAACACATACACCCGTCTAGGAAACATTTGACGAGTATGAAGTCCCATGATTATCACGTTTTAATGCAACAGATTTTATCTGTGTGTATTCGTCATTGCATGGTGGGGGGCCCACGTGGGGTCATTATGCGTGTGAGTCGCATTTTCTGCCGGATTTGTGCCAAAGTATGGGACCCTAATGAAATAGATTCATTGCGTGATGATGTTGAATGTCCAAGTGAGTGACTTTTTGGAAGAGCATATTCATTTACAAGTCATTCTGCTCACTCATCCAGTGGTTTTCAAAGTATCATTCATGCTAGGTATTTTTTGCAAAGTAATGCAACACTTCATTGCTAACATGTGTCATTCTTGTTGCCATTTTGTGACAGAAAGTATGCAACAGAGAAGGCACAGTTCACTGCAGACAGAGAGGCATGTGCTCGTGAGTGGCGTGCCAAACGTCGACGTCACTGCCGCCTTCCAGTGCCATACCCTCCCCATTTGTTGGAGTTTCCACCCCTACCGGTATGGATACGCCATGCAGTCCAGGCCCATGTCTCTGAGCATGGTATTGAGGATACAGATGTAATTCATTTGTCTACTCCCCCCTCATTGAGATCAGCTTCATTTCGTGGCCTGAAGGCGTATGGAAATCATTATTGAGTGGATGACACAGAGAGTCGCCTTCTTGTCTCTTTTGATTCCGGAGTTGCATCCGTCTTCCAGCAACAGAGCAGAAATAGTGTGCGTGATAGAAATCCAGCCATGTCACCATTAGAGTACGTTGGGGTCATCAATGAGATCTTCAAATTGGATTATGGATGAGTACACCCCATTGTATTTCGTTGTGCCTGGGTGAGGGCCAACCTCGTTGGACAAAATGCTACAATGAAGCGGGATTCGTATGGTTTTCTACTTGCAAATTTTGGGAGGATGTTACCCGCCAATGATCAGCCGTTCATCTTTCCATCTCAAGTTGAACAGGTGTTCTTTTCGGATGAGTCCCCAAGTTCGGAGTGGAAGGTAGGCCTTCGGAAGGATCCAAGAGCAAAAAAGATTGTGGCGGACATAGATCAATGTGACATTGGCGAAAATGCAGATTTCGATGGCCTTCAGGCACCGTCCACCTTATCAGATCAGCCAATACCTAGGTCATTAGATGGTGCCACGGCTCTAAATAAAGAAGACCTGGCTATGTTGGCTACCATTCAAGCGGCGTTTGTGCAACCAACCGCTATTTCAATTGAGCAAAGTGATTCAGTGGGTGACGAATATGTTTCAGATTCAGAATAAAGTTTATTGTTGGAACCATTTGTTCAATATCATCATGCCACAATGGTCTGGCCACTTGTCTGTTTTTCAAAGTCTGTCACAGCTGCACAAACCACTTAAAATTTTTCATGTATCACCCAAAAAGTGGTACCAATCACTTGTCTGTAGGCAACCACTCATGAGCAACCACTAGAATAGTGGTTCCAATTACTGCAGTATCTTTCACCACCCACTCTCCACCACTGTCAAAGTGGTACAAATCAATGAGGTGTCTTTAACCACTCAAGATCAACGTGCACTGTCCCCGTCCACGTGGAATATTATATCTATGAATTAAAATATATTTCCAAATCATAAATCACAAATAAAATTTGAATTATTACACGTGGAGTAGCAAGTGGTTTCAACCACTTCCCATCACTGAGGTGTCTATAACCACTCACAATTTACCACTGCACTCGTCCACGTCGAATTTTATATTTATTAATTAAAATGTATTACTAAATAAATAATAATAAATAAAAACAAATTATTACACATGGACTACTGAGTGGTTGAAACCACTTCCAACCACTATCTGTGATGCCACCGTGGCATTTCATTGGGATTAACCACTGGCAAGTGGTTACTAGTGGTTTATAGAGTGGAAAAAGACAGTTGTGGTTAAAGGGCCAGTGATTATTCTGCGTTTTTCTTCTAGTGTGTAGATCGTTTCTGGCTGTGTCACAAGACCCGATTACTGGCAACGGCCAAAAATCCGAAGCATTTTGGAAAACTGTTGGTTTTCATTTCAACTGCAAGTGCCATGATGGTTTGCCTGAGCGGCCATATCAGAGCCTGGAATCAAAGTGGCAAACGATTTGCCACGACGTGAGCAAATGGGTAGGAGTGTATGGGCAGGTAGTGGCATTGAGAGAGAGTGACACTTCAGAGGACGACCAAATGCAAAAGGCGTTGAAACTCTATGTGGACAAACACCCTAAAAACCATTCGTTTGTGTTTCTCCAATGTTGGGAGATCTTAAGTGCCGTGTTGGGCAGAGCTGCGCCTTTGACGATTGCAAGAAGACTCCAGAAATGAAAAGAAAGTTGCCGCTTCCCTCATGTGAGGTGGACGACATCCATATGATGGAGAACGATGCAGATGCCTTGGGGAATGAATAGCCTGCAGCCGCTTCAAATAGAGGTTTTCCCAATCGCCCTCAAGGTGCAAAGGCTGCGAAGGATGATTAGAGAGAGAAGCGAGTAGCTTCCAATAAGTTCATTGTTTGGTCATCAATCGCCCAAGTCCCAGTATCTGAAGTCAATAGATCAAGAGGCCGGGTGCAAAAGTAGCCCCATCGTTACTCGCCTTCCTACAATCCATGGCTTCAATTGGGTGTCCATGGCATCGAACTCTCGTTAGCTAGACCTTGGATCACTTGTCAACCTCGCCACTGTCATGCCCCACTATCTCTGTCCAAGGCATCGTGGACACAACCATTCTCCACTATGAACCTCCTCAAGTGGCGGTGTCAAGCACCCCATGTGCCACCCCCTTGAGCATTTGTCACACACCAACATGGTCGCGGCACCACCAGCATGCCCACATAGCATGCAACGCAGCCCTGCAGGTACCACTGCAAGGTTGGGATCTATCCTCCCATCCACATGTGGAAGGTGACATGGCGCACAATTGCGCACATGGTCCTTCCATACCATATCATCTCGACCCTCCGGAATCAACACTCTTGAAGGCAACACCTCCCGGACCCTTAGAATCACATGACCTGCTGTGACATCCAAGGTCGTAGGCGTTGTCTACTGCAAATACACATAGTCCCCAGGATGGAAACGCCGAACACCTGGCCGATATCCCCCTCCACGTATAGTGGCATACCTCAATGTGTCTCGGTGTTGGGCAATAGCAAGGTTCTCAAAAGCCATAGGCATGACTCTTGAACAACTGTGCCCGTTGGGCACATGCTTGTGTCCACACATCCGGATCATCAAGGTTGAGGACTACTGCAATCTCCCTTCGAATAGATGCAGACAAATCTGGCTCTCGGCCAAAGAGAAGGAAATAAGGCGAGAACGAGGCAAGTGATGCTTGTTTGCTAAACCTGTAACCCATGGCAAACCAAGGTAGCTGAAGGTCCCAATCTCCCAAGTGTCCTTTCTACAAGCCATACTTGCGCAAGCCTCGTTTGACTGTTTGCACAACCCTCTCGGCCAAGCCATCAGCCTCAGGAGGATTCCGAGAAGTAGTGCGGTGATCTATCAAGGCTTGTTCACACAAAGCCAAAAACTCCCCCAAGAACTCTCTCCCCTAGTCCGTTGGTACCTCGGCTGGAGCACCAAATTGGCTAAGCACTCGATCTAAGAATGCATATGCAGCCCTCTCACTTGCCTTGTCAGGCAATGCCACCAGTTCAATCCATTTGGAGAAATGTTCCACCATCACCAGCACATATTTGTTATGGCGAATTGTTAGTGGCAATGGGCCTGCGAAGTCAAGACTCCAATGATAGCCCAAACCCATAATGGGTAAATGATGCAATTGTGGAGTAGGTGCATTGAAAGAAGCCCGCACTCTATCACACACCATGCACCTTGCCACTAACTGTTGCACATCCGTGTGCATGCCCCGCCACCAATATTGTCCTTGCAACAAATTATTAGTGCGCCGCACCCCAAAATGTCCCAACTCCTCATGGGCATGGCGTACCAATCGCGCTCGTTGTGTTGGATGAGGCACAATCATCACTCGTCCATCTTCCCATACTTGGAGTAGGTGAGTCCCCTACCACTTGAACCTCTTGGCTTGTTGTAGGATCCGATCTCTCTCCTTAGCAGTCACACTGGCTGTTATCTCTCTAGTACGAAGGTAGGCCAACACTGCTGCATCTTCATGTACATCCTTAGTACCACCAAGCTCCTCACTGATCTCTGGATCGTCATGCACACTATCTCTATGACCAATCGCATGGGACGGACCAGCTTGAGCTCCCATTGCTAGAATGCATAAAAAGGCAGATGCGTACCATCCTGGCACCATCTCCTCATTCGTCTCACCATGCCACCGAGCTCCAGTATCATCATGCTTGCTCGTGCATGGATTACGACTCAACCCATCTGCATCCCGATTGACTATACCGGCTCGATGCACCACCTAGAAGTCGTATTCTTGAAGCATAAATGCCCACCGTGCAAGCTTCCCTGTAAGCTTGTCTGACTCCATCAACCACTTCAATGGTTGGTGATCCGTGACAAAGGTGAAGAGATTGCCATAGAGGTAGCATCTAAAATGTGTCACTGCCCATACTGCAGCTAGACACTTCCCTTCATAGGAACTATACTTCGCTTCGGCATCATTGTTCGAGCGGCTAGCATATGCCACTACGAACTCTCTTCCCTCATCATCCACATGTGTGAGCACTGCTCCAACATACTCCAATCCGTATGTAGCTGGAAAGACCGCCCCCGAATAGGCCGCCTCAGAATAGGCGCAGAAGTCAATCGAGCCTTGAGTTCCTCAAAGGCTTCCTCCTGCTCCTCCTCCCAATGCCGCTCCTGACTCACCTTGGTCAACTTGGTAAGAGCCTTTGCAATGCTGCTAAATCCCTTGACAAACCGTCAATAGTAGTTTGTCAGTCCCATGAAAGCACGAACTCTGCTAACATCGATGGGGCGTGGAATGCATGCAACGACGCAATGGCGTGAGCGCGCGAGCGTACGCTCACGCAGGAGTGACGTGGCGTGAGCGTACGCTCACGCCAGCTGACGTGGCGTGAGCCTGCACACACGCTGACGTGGCGTGAGCGTCATGTCAGCATGCTGATGTGGCGGTAAATGATGACGTGGCACTCTCCGTCATCTGCCACGTCAGCATTAACATGCGCCGCCTATAACCGTGGATGGTCCTATGACCGTGGAATTAATGCAAGGAATCTTGCCTAAATAGAATCAAGATGAGCGTTGAGGCCTACAATTGCAGCATCCAACATTGTACAATTACAAATGCTTGTTTCACTTTTACAATTACGAGGACGAAAAAATATCCTCACAAAGTGTGCGCCATAAAGGCTGCCACGGGAAGACCTTCCTCCCTCCTCAAATAACAATGAGAGTTAGGATCATCTTCAAAAGATGATTGTAGTGCATAGCGACAGCAAGACATGTAGACTTCGAACGGTGCAATGACAAATGTGCACTACCTAAAAGTTGTCACTCAGAGCTCACTCCGTATAGTTGGAGGCCATATCATTGCACCGCCGACGAATTGATGTGAATTACACATTTCAAATCATGGTCGTCCACATACCACATTGCATAGTTGATGCTACCCATGTGTTGTATCCCGCTGCAAAAGAGTATCGACCTCATTGAAACTCATAGTGGCCTGGTAAATGAAGTTGTCACGTTTGGGATCGCAAACCATCCTCTTCAAAAATATGAAATACAAATGATTGCAGGGTATGAATTTACCTCTCTTGCCCAAACTGGTTGATAGCATATTCACAAAATTAGAACATGTGCAATTGGGGAAATTGGAAACCGTGATGTCGTAGGTCCTGTCATGAACAGCAGATGTGGAAGTGATGATTGTGAATACCCGACCATATCCTGGATTGGGTACTTCTGTGGTGCTTCCAACACGAGCTTGGAGCATTCTTGCGGACTCCACTTTGCCAAAGTGTTCAGCGGTTGGAGGGAAACGCCGAACGAGCTTTCCATCTCGTTTGGTTGGCCACAAGTCAGGATTTGTCGGGGGGACCCGGGAGGACGCAGAAGTAGTAGCACAGAGCTCAATATATTACACAATGTCAGTGGTAGTATAAAGCATGGTAGGTGTGGTTGCCTCCTTACTTAGACATGTGGAATTCCCTGATACGTGTCATGGGCTGCCATCTCCAAATTTTGCAGGTTTCATGGCGGATAGTGCTGAAGCAAATTTCAATGCTGCTCGTATTGTCTTCGAATCGGGCGACCCAAAAGTGCCTATGCCAGGAAGAGAGCGTACATGTCTATTCCATTGGACACAATCTCTGGAAAAACATACAAAGTCGGACATCAAACCAGAGATGCAGACTCAGCACCGTAAATTGTGCAAAGAGTACAAAGATGCTAGAACAATGAAGGAGGCGAATACTTTGTTCCAGACAATTCGTGCCTGGTGGTTCTCTTCTGGAGCTGCATCACTTGAGAGTATGAGAGCATCGGAAGATTGGCTGGCGTTTTGGCACTTCCGGTATAGACAGTGGGGAGCAGCCATGCCATTGGTACGAGGCTTATATTTATTGCTTTATTCATACATTTGCTTTCCATTTTATTGTGTCCTCGCTTTCTTTATGTTGTTTTCTGTTCACTGTTTTGAAGTGTGGTTCTGCACTTTGCAAAACATGTCCATTGAGGAAATGGCGGACATGCCATCTTGCAATTTGGCAGAAACTGTGCACAACGCATGGTTGCAGCAGTCTGGAAAACGAGGTCGGGATTTGTATGTGGCAACAACAGATGATTTGATACATGCCTTGCAACAACAAACCCGATACCGTGATTTCTTACGAGGTGGGGTTGGTGGCAAGGATCCGGACAAATGGGAGTTGATGTTGCGTGCTGCAAACAGATCTGGGGATCCAATCAAGATAGCACGGGCGGTGAGCATGTATGCCCAGGGAACGCCACTTGTTTCTAGAGTTCCACATCTTGAAGGGGAGGAGAGATTCAGCTCCTGTAAGAGGAAATTGAACACTCCACCTGGTTCGGATTCAGATTCCCACAGGGCAGACCGTGATAACTTCTCGAAGCCTCGTGTTCCCCATGACAGCTCCATGTCCGGAACCTCCAACACAACGGCAAGCTCCAGCATCAAACAGTGCCACGGAAATGGTGCAGGAGAGAAACAACCCCCTTGATGTGCTTGAGTCCGCATGCCCCGATCACGTTTGGCACATAGAACGCACAAGTGTAGGGTCTCGTGTGAAATGTACAGCGATCAGGGCAACTAATTCAAGAAGTGCACTTCATCTATATCCAGAGGTGGTGCCCGAACTCCTGCTCCGACTTTCACGGTCCATACGGTCAACCAGAAGCCAAGAACCACAAGTTCTGGTTCTGCGCAGATGATTGTGCCAGATGTGTGCATGGAACTATGCGTCCTTCCGTAGTGATGAAGCCATCTCCTCCAACCGTTTGGCCCGTGAAGGTGGGAACACATCTGAGCTTTCAGGAGATTGAAATGCTGGAGGAGGCAGGTTTTTCCCTTGCAAGACAACCCCAACTCCGTATCCTCGGATTGCATGTCACAAACTGCAATTGTCATAACTCGTTGGTACACTGGATCGTAGACATGACAAGCCATTGTTGTCCAATCCTTCACTCGTTTCACATGATCAAACATAAGAAAATAGTTCTGCAAGTCCCCAGTCTTCTGCATCCGCTTCACGAGGCTAACCCCACTGCCCTCCCCAACAATCGACATTTTGAAAAGAAAAACTTTGATGGCACCTGGACCTGGGAATACATTGTCCTGGATGTAATCGTACTTGCTCACTCGTTTCAATTCCAAAATGTTGTCTATGTAGCCTCTGATCCCAGAGCCCATTCTCAATGCATTGATCTGATGCTGAATGTTAGGTGAACTTAAAGTGGAGAAATGATCCATGACCAGGTCCAATGCTGCACCGTCAAGTTTAGTCCCCACAGAATCCCCTTCACTCAAAATATGGCTTTCCAAGAAGGACTTGCTTGCGCCAAGAGCAATTGCAGATGTTGTTGCGGATGGGTTTCTCCCAAACTCCTGTTTAATCAACCTCGATACTGTCTCAACACTCTCCCTGTAATCCCCCTTCGAGACAAGATGGTTATGGAATCCAAAATGCACACAAGCTCTTGTCATTGTTTTCAAACGGTGGACAACATAGTACATTCTTACTCCGCAGAGCGCCAAGCAGGATGGCACAAGTTTGCAGAATTTGCAGACAAAAGTGTTTGCCGGTGGAGGGGCAGTCCCAGGCTGAAATGGATTTTCCGCCAGACCCTCCCATTCGCTTTGATTATAAACCCCAGACTGAAGAAAGTGTCTGCAATTCAAATTATCACACCTAAGGTGTCCATTGCAAACTGTCCTCCTGAAAACAAGCTTGTCATCATTCTGAATATTGGATGTTTTTGTTCTGCACCACGGGTGCCCGTCGTGTTTCTTGTCCATTCCATGCATCATGATTGTTACACCTCCAACTCGCGGAGGAGGAGGCAACTCAAATAGGATATCGCCATCAAAAGTCGACGGCAAGAAATTCACAAGCACCTGCTTCAAAGATTCCCAATCAATTCCCCGCAACTCACTTTTGAATCCAGCCATTCCTCCCATCGCCCGCAATTTTGGAATGACACTACAAATCTCTTCTTCATCAGCTTCTCCAACCACAGTAGGAAGGACTGGATTTGGTGTTTTGCTTGCTACTCCTCTGCTAAGGGTTTACCGCACAATGAGTGGGTGACTATCGGTACTGTCATTCACTGTTGTTCAGATCATACAGTATGTTTGATTGCCTTTCAAGGAGTCCTTCCTCTTCCCTTCTTTAGCAGGAACATGTGATTGAAGTCTACTGAATTGCGAGCGTCGTTAACGCCATTCGATTCTCCTCGTGAGATTTATGTACCTATGTGTTTGAAGAGAGAGTGAGGGTCGGCATACCGTCAATCATCGTTGTTCAGATCATACAGTCTGTCTGATTGCCTTTCAAGCAGTTCTTCCTCTTCCCATGCTGGCAACGGTAATCACAATGGAGTCAATCTGAATAATCTGCACTTACTGTCCACCCTAAACTATACTGAATGTCATTGCCGCCAATCACTTACACATAGATGTCATTACACAACACCGATCCAGCAGGTCCTTATCTTTGTGATTGTCGTTAACGCCGTTCGCTATCGCTCTCGCTTTTGTTTTGAATACGGCAGGATCAGCTTTGCTTGTGTAGATGTGCTGAATCGTTTCACACCATTCATAGTGAGTTTCTTGGAGACAGAGTGATGGTCGTTACCGCCGTTCACTATTTGCAAATTACTCAGTCAGAATTGAATGGCATCGTGTAGAAAACTATGAGGTCGAAGCCTACAGGATCAGAGGGGAAAGGATCTGGAGATGGGGACGAGTCCGGAAAAAGCTCAAAGAATACAGATGAAGCAGATGAATCTGAAGTGCACTACCTTGACAAGGTGAAAGAACTCATGTCATTCCAGAAGGTAAACTCTCAGGAGGTTATTAAGGACATGCTCGTATCTGGAGGGCGTCTGGACATCCCTCTGTGCCGGATGATATCTATGCTTGTTGTGCGTCCACCTCTTTCCCATGACATAACAAAATTGGAGAGTGATTTTGTGCATGGATATGGACTTGGTGCACAAGTTTTTTATGTGTCACTGACGGATATAAATGGGAAAAACACATTAGTGTCTCCAGAGATCAGTGATAACTGGGATGAGTGCTGGAAGATGCCAATGAGGAGTTCGAGTTGGGCTCATGATGGGAAAGAACACCCAACAATTCTGCAACCACATGTTCTACGTCTGGGACGGCAACCACCGATTGCTGGCATGGATGGGATACATTCAGAAACACCATGCGAAAGACAAAGACAAGCATGTTGTTGTGGAGGCAATGGTTTTGGATCCTGGAAACGACATCGCTAGGCTTCTTACAGCTATGCACGATGTGAACAAGTAAGTCATCCAGGAGATTTCATTCCCTCTGTATTGTCTTATTAATCCCCAAAAAACAGTGTTAAGGAATGCAATGTTTCCAATGTTTTTGCAGATTGACAGAGAAATCGCATGTGACAACAAGCTTGGTCCACACACTATTCCGAATTCAGAGGATTGGTCTGATGAAGCTGGATGATTTTTGGACAGTACTCCCACCCAATATAATCAAGAAGTGCGAAACAGGAAGAGCTGCAGACACTTGGTATTCTTTGACACGAGAGGCGTTTCTGGAGTAATGCAGCAAGAACAGGCAGAGACAGCTGAGAAGGGAAAATCCGAATATTACCGCACTACACCAGAGGAACTAAGGACATCAAAGGGTGTGGAAGCTGCAATAAAGAAGGAGTTTGAAATGCGAAGAACCAAATTGATGTCCGCCTTCGGAAAGCAGCTTAGAATAGTAGATCCTGGACTTGGTTCTGAGTTCCTTCAGCAGATCAAAACACACTATGACAAGCATGTGCATCCGGAGATGCAGCAGGAGAAATTGCACCAGCTGGCCATATCGATGGTCGACCCACAAACAAAAATAAGGTGGCTGGAGATATGGAACTCAGATCAAACAGTAAAGGACTTGAATCAGTTCCCAAAGAGCACCATACAGCCTGGCACAAAGGTGGAAGGAATCAGTGATTTGGTGTTTGATAACTGGCTCCACAAGGCTACATTTTGGAGTCAGGTGTGTATTCAAACATGCCGTTTTCTTCTCTTCAAGTATGTGATGAGTATCTTATTTGCAATTCTGACAAATATACAATTTGCAGCTCGAAAAGCGCGCTGTCATGTGCTGGATCAGACTTTGAAGGACCTGAACATTTCGATTGTTTCCCCTCCCCAAATGTCATTGGAGGCATACATAAGGAAGTGGAGAGGTCTCACCTGGAGATACTGTTTTTTCCGGGAGTTCTCCAAAGATGGTAACATTTTACGGTCCAACGACTTTGACAGTCAGGTTGGAGGAGAGTGGGCCATGATGCGAGTTGTGTACAAGTGCAATGTCATACTTGAAACTCTACTGCTTTTTTTGGGAAAAAATGTGGCTTCATAAGGATTGTAATCATAGATCCAGATTGAATGTCGTTGACGACATTCACTTCTTTGTCTGAGTCATTCTTAAGCGAGTATATGAATTCACCTGGTTAGGATCTAAGGGTGTAATTATAGTGTCCCTGATTAGAATTGATAATGTCCTTGAATGGTGTTGACGACATTCACATCCGGAGTTGTTGAGAGGTCCTCAGAGTTATGTAAATTTTTGTAATGTCCATAGAGTTTACAGTGAGGGTTCCTCACTTCATTTTGCTGAATGTCAATGCAGACATTCAGTTGTTCTGCATTGTTTTTGCCTCTTGCAAGGAATCTGGAGGCTTGATAAGCTTTGTTATGAGAAATCCAAAGTGAATGTCGTTGACAACATTCACTTCTGTGTCTGTATTATTCACCAGCGACAATTTGAATTTACATGGATTGGGAGCTAAGTAATTGGTTCTTTGTTGGTATTTTTGTGAATGGCGTTGACGTCATTCACATACAGTGTTGTTGTGAGGTCCTCAGTGATATGTTCGTTATGAATGTGCATTGAGTTTTCCGGGAGGGTTCCTTACTCGAGTTTATGATTTCCATCCTTTGATTTTGCTTCATTTGAGGAATAATTAGGCTTGATTAGGAGTGTATTCACAAATCCAAAGTGAATGTCGTTGACGACATTCACTTCTATGTCTGTGTCATTCCAAAACGATAGTTTGCATTCACCTGGATTAGGGTGTATTTACAGTATCATTGAATGGAATGTTTTGAATGGCGTTGACAACATTCACATCTGGAGCAGTCGTGTGGTCCTGAAAGGTCCTTGGAGCAGTTCTCAGAGCCATTTCATTCTATGTTTTTTTCATTCTGTTCTACTTGCATCTTACTCACTAAGCGCTTTGGTGGGTTGGGATTTATCTCATTTTTTTCAGGTACACGAAATATGTGCTTATGGAAGGAAATCACCTGAGCGGAATTCCAGACTATCTTGACATGTGGTCGGACCCTACAAACGATCCAACCATGTATATTGCAGGGATATTGAAGGACTGGAGTCCTTCTCACTTCAGAGACTGTGGGTGGTACCTTGACTGCCCACCGGAGCACACGACTTTTCAAGAACAACATATGAAATACTTGAACAATAACGCTGAGATGTTGGCGCCTTTGACTGACGAAGAGTACCAACGAAACATAGCAACATTGGCTGCCAAGGAGCCTGATGCTCAGGGAACGCCGCAGAAGGGAAAGAAGGCGGGCCGCAAACCAAAAGACAAGGTTGTTGATGTCATAGCCATCTCACCAGCAAAGCCAAAGGACAAAGACAAGTCCAAAGAGAAGGAAAAGGACAAGGGGAAGGAGAAAGAAAAGGAGTTGGAGAGTGGGCAGGACTTTACTGCTGGAAGATATACCCGCACTGTTCAGTGCGTGTTCGATGCCAAGCCACACCCTTCCCGTTCTGATTCGGCAGGAGAGATAAAAATTGTTAATGAGGGTTGGCTGTCGATGATGCAGAGTTGAAAGAGAGGATACACTGGGGTGCCTTCGCCTACCTAGGACAATATAATCTCATTCCTCAATCTGGTGAGAATTCTAGTTTCTTTCCTTTTTCTCTGAAAGTTTCGTTGGCAAAATTTCAGTCTCGTTCTTTGAAAACATTCTTGCCATCGTTCTTATAAAAAACATGTCTGTTGCAGGTGAGCACAGGTCCCACCTTCGTGTGCGGTGTGCAGAAAACTTATGCGGCCGACATTGTCATTCTCGACATCCCGGATGGCCAGGCTGTGCCAGAAGTTCTTCCAAAGGGCAAGACGCCAGGCTGGAACAAATTCGAGGACAACTACTGGAGTTGGGTGTTCGGGTTCTGTAATAACTTCCTCTCTGATGCAGGGACACTTCTGCTTTTTCAGTCATGTGACAATGATAGTCGTCGAGCATTGGCATCATACCTCAAGTCTTCAGGGTTTGAAGTTTTGCGCATATGGAATTGTGTGAACCACCTCTACCTTGTGAAAGGGGGTTTCCCTGGTCAGCTGGTATGCCGTCTCCCTTCTACTTGTGCTTTCATGATGAGTTTCAATGTTCTTTGCAGCTCCACTCTAGTAGAATCTGTTATGATCGACACCGATCATCACCGATTCGTGATAAAAATGATTTTTTTGTGTCTGAGTTCTGAATAGCCGATGTACACACTTCCTGTGTTGGCTGTGACGGGCTGTGTCGGACTGTGATGGGCTGTGTAACCCCCCCCCCCTAAAGTGCGCTGCTGTCAACCACACTAACCTGCTATCTTTGGCAGACGAGGATGTTCGAGGCGATTTGCCTGCGCAGGATTCGCACCTCCAAGACACCATCCTCCATCCGCAGCTTTGAGATTTCTGACCAGGGTTGTTTCGTCAACCCCCCCTATGAGCCCCATGTCGATGACATTTTGTACAACTTCATGCAGTCCAGTGAGACTCTGAAGAGACCAGATGGCACTCCCTGGAGAGGTGCAAAGGAAAAGTCCCCAGCGTTCATGCAAATACTGCTGGAGTCATGCAGCCACCACTCTGCACGGGTGGTCGATCTTTCTGTGTCCACAGGTTCGTTCTTTCCCTTCCGAATTGGTTTTCTTTCAACAGTTTCATCTGCTTAAATCCCCCCCACCAAACTGTTCATGTCCTCATGTCTGGTGCAGGAGCAACTTACCATGCATGCAAGGCAGGCGGAAGAAGCCTTTTTTGGCATGGAGGGTGATTCTGACCTCTACAACACAGTGCTCCTCCCCCTTTTGTCTGGCTCCACTTTAGGCACACAGACTGATTGGATTCAAATTCGAAATGATGACGATCCCGAAGATAAGCAAGTCGACAACGACTTTTCATGTGAGTAAGTGCTAAACCCTCTTTGGGAGCCATACTCAATTTCTCAATAACATCAAAGTTACAGTAATAACTTTTTCAGGCTGTCTTTCAGGAAAGGCAGCGGTGGATCTTCAGGAGATACAGTCATTTCTGGCGAGTCTGTTTTCAACAGCCCCTTTCCAATTTTCTGCTTCCTGTTTATGCCGAAGCAACGACACTTCACGCGGCCGAGTCCCTATCCCCTGACTTTACTGCCCAGCCGTAGGTGTATCCAGCGTGGATCCGGTGTTCTAAAATACTTAGACTTAGATGCTGAGGAAGTGGGGATACATTGTACTGACTCTGAGTCAGACTGAACTATATTCTTTTAATATTCATTTTCATACTATCTAGAAAACGTTGAATCCCCTTCCTCCACCGTAGTTGTTCCTTTAGAACAAATAATAATCACAGAATCAACTTTCATTTTTAAATTACAATATGTATGAATCCATCTCACAAACCTCCCTGACTCTTCTCATATCCATTGTGCATTCATCTACAGTGTATTCATGCGTGCTCCATTCATGAATTTTTTCCTTTGTTCAACATCCATTGTACATTCATCCTCTGTACTCTTTAATCCCCCCACAAACCTTCCACACTCATTTCATATACGTTGTGCATTCGTCAAAAGTTTTGGTCATGCATCTTCCTTTCATGAATTTTTGTCATTGCTCAACATCCATTATACATTCATCCATTTTACTCTTATCCATCCCTCATTCATCCATCTACATTCATTTTTCACACTCATCCATCTATTTATCATCCAACAGTACATTCATCCATCCTTTATTCAATGCCTTTATTATATCGTCCAGCTTGTTTCCGCGGTAAAGGGTTGCCAATCCGCGGGAATACACTCCACTTCTTTCTGGGCGCGTGGTGACGCGGCCTTCACGTGTGATGACGTGGAGTGAGCCCCGTGACGTGGCATTGGCGCAAGGTGACGTGGCGTGAGCGCAGTTGCGCTCACGTGACCAGGCTCACGCCGAGGCATCCCTGGAATGCATGCAATGGCCTCCACCTTCGTCTTTTGAATACCCAATCCTCGAAGGTATATCATGTGGCCCAGATACTCAATCTGGTTGTGGAAGAACTTGCACTCCCCAGGGTGCAATTTCAACCCATGCGCTCTCAAGCGCTCAAACACCATCTGAAGGTGTCTCTCGTGCTCCTCAATTGTAGCACTTAAGATGATGATGTCATCAATGTAGCACCGGGCGAATTCTAGCCCCACAAGAATCCTATCCATGACCCTCTGAAACTCTGTAGGAGCATTCTTCAACCCAAACGGTACGAACCGCCATTGGTACAAGCAATCCTTCCCATGTTGGTCAATCCCCCAGAATGCCGTCTTTTGCTTGTCACACCTTTGCATGCCCAATGGCATCAAATATCTCCTCTGATGTTGGCATGGCATATCTATCGGGCTTAGTCTGACGGTTCATAGGACGGTAGTCCCCACACATCCTCCTTTCTGTCCAATTGCCATAGATATCCTTCTTAGCTGGCATCACCGTTGCCAAGACATACTCCCCGACTAACAACTCTACCAATCTAGCTTCGAACAACTCCATAGCCTGTGACTGGATCAAAGACCTCTCTATATCACTATACCTATAGGGCCTTCGAAAAATTGGCGTGTCACTTGCCAAATCAATACGAATCTCCTGGCCCTTCAAACTCCCCAAATCCTTCAAACCGAAGGCAAAGCAATTTCTATAAGCCCTTAGAAATCGCTGGATCCTCCGTCTCTCTCCTCCAATGACTGTAGGTCCAACATCTGGTTCCCAGTTGTCCTCAGTGACTACAACCTTGGGTACACCAGGCTTGGAAGTAGGAGACGCATCCTTTGGTTTCTAGATAGCAACCTCTTGGGCTTTATCCGCCCACCCTGACCGTGGCGTAGCCTCCACTTGCTCCGCCATAGTCACCTTGAGAACATCCTCTGGGGAAGAAACACTCTCAACCTCTTCAAAAACATTGGCCACCTTGGCCTCCAACTGATCCTCAGTGTATGGCTCTCCTCACTCCTCATACTGCTGCTTGAGAGATCCAATGACTCTTTCTTTGCGCATCTCATCCCATATCTGCCATGGGTGTTTGCACCCAATGATCTTGTGCTCGCCCCCACTCACTGCCTCCACCGTCCCGGTTGGCAGAGATGGTGCAATATCCAATGGAAGTGCAGAAGTAGCCACCAATGTTTGCAATCTCCGTTGCTCAACCATGCACAAGCCAATGACCCATGTCAAGCAATTGAGATCCATTTCCTGACCCAACACCTGGCGTCGTGATGCCTCTGACAGAGCTGACACAGCTGTAGTGCCCGTGGCAAATCCCATTGCCCAGCTCTTGCTCATCCGCATTGGGCTCCGCCAATTGCTGTAGCACACTGTCCCAAATCAACCTAGGACCATTGTCTCAAAAAGCATGAGACGAGGGAAAGCTCATGAGAGTAGGCAAGGCTGCACGTGGCTGCCCCACTCGATTTACCACTGCTAAAGGTGGACGGTCATCATGTCGCACCCTCTGTGGTTGCCTCCCTTGGTCCAAAATGCCCTCAACTTTGAGATTGGGTGGCCGTTGCATGGAATCGTATGCTCTCTTGAGCAGCTCAGGTGGTGCAAGATTGGTCCACCATAATCGAGGTCGATGCGCTTGTGATCCCACCACTGCTGCATCCAATAGCACCACCGATCCAATCCAAGACTGCACCTGATGCACACTGGCTATAACCCTGGTCCGAAAGTCCCCTATAAGAGGAACATTCTCCAAGATATAGGCTAGAGGTTGCACTTGCCTCATCTGCAAGTCACGCAACACTCTCAACATCTCCCAAAACAAATGCAATCGTGCATCATGCAAGCCATTCCCATGACCTGCGGGAGAGTGTCATTGGCAAGGCCATCCAGCTATCACCAAGTCAATGGCACCATGCCGGTCCAAATCATCCGCCCCCAGCAAATTAATGTCTGCTAGCAAGGCCTTTTGATACCATTGAATTGCTGAGAGAGACAAAAACTCAGGATACGGGTGTGTGAGCAAGGCGATGTGGTGCATAGAAATATGTCAAGCTATCTCATCCTTCTCCACATACAAGTACTTGCGTACTTCAATCCCTGCTTGCAACACTCTTGCAAGCCCAGTGCTCATGCATCCAAACATGTCTAGCAAACAAATCCCTGAGTCAAGTGGTTGCCAGGTAATGGGCATTATGTCCAAAGGAGCTAACTGAGGAGGTCCGGGTGATATCACTGAACTCCCCTCACTCACCAATGGATAGGCCTCCTGCCATGCTTGGTGCACACACGCTACTCGATGCAAATTCCCAACTGTACCCCACAATGGGATATGAATAGACACATGAGGAAGCAAATCAGCCTTGTATGCCAATTGTTTGTTCTCATCAGGTGGTGGCCTATCATCTGCATGACTATTGCCCTCCAAGAGCTCACCACCCCAAGCCACCACCCCTGAGAATGCAGCCAATGTGGGCATCATGTTCCTATGATCCACCGCTACATTCCCAATAAACCGCACTGGGAGCAGTGCACGTCGACCATCCCCTGACTGCCATTCCGGCCTGTAGGATGCCGTTTCCTCCCAAAAGTCCAAAGTAAGGCCCATCGGGTATAACACAGCCCCACCAACAAGCACATCATAAGACATCCCGTCCGTAACAATGGCTTTAGCTCTCATGACAGAGCCATCTGTAAGATGATCTGGCTGCAATCGAATGAAGAGCTCATGGCATGTAATCCATCGTGCCTTCTCTGAACCGCCCAAAGATGTTTGAATTTGGAAAGGACAAGGCTCCAAATCCGCCTCTGTAAGGCTCAAGCTTGCAATTGCTACTCTCCCCAACATCAATGGTTGTGCTCCCGAGTCCAACAAGACCCGCAGTGGCCTATACCTCCTCCCGGCTGGGCCACCCAACTGAAACACATCATCCTGATTGTCCACCAGGACTACCCCAGGAGTTACCATACTACGCTCAATGGCTAATCTAGCTGGCAACTCCTGCAACCTTGCAGCTGCCGCTTGCCATGGCGCAGCTGTGGCTGTCGTCACCCTTGAATCCAAGGCATCTATGCACTGTACCTGATCCGCTATCCCCACAGATAGTACCGATGCATCACCACTCTCACAGAGTGCAACTGCCAGTCTAAACACTGCAGCTGGCCGCATCCCCGGCATTGTAATTGTCGTGGCAGAAAACAATGGAGTTTGGCAAATTGCCATAGTCGCCCCCAACAATGTACTGGCTGCACCTTGCTTTGCAATACCACCTACTGGCATTTCCTGAGCCATACCAACTCTCCCAATGTCACTCGTGGCTCTACCTCTGACACACTTGGGCGAATGGGTGTCATTGATGGCGTAGGTGGCACTGTCTCAGCCAATGTAAAGGACTGTGGAAGCCTTGTCTGATGACTTGTTTCCCCCCTTTGTGGATCAAAATCCACATCCGCTCCTCTTGGCTTAGGAGCACGCGTTGCTGCTCGAGTGACAGCAGCAGCAGAGTCCAATACATGCAATGGCCCTGCAAGTGCGGCTCCACACATGAAGCCCATACCAATTTGATCTTCCCTAGGCATAGGAGGTTGTGCAGGTGGCCGGGCTTGAACCTCAAGCCTTGGAGCTGGTGCAACATGAGTAGTGGCCATGGCAGCAAGACGTTGCTCTAGCTGGGCAAGTCTATCCACCATGCCTTGGTCATGACCTTGACCCTGACCCTGTGCTCCTTCGTTTTGGTTATGAACTCCACCCCGATCTCTGCCTCCTCTACCTCTCTGGACTACATTGCCTCGTCCTTGGCCACCATTGTTTCCTTGGAACTGGCCTGGCCGTAGCTCAAGATGCAAGCCATAACAATGGGCCTCCTCATGCCCATATTTTCCACAATGCCCACACTGTAATTGTGTAGACTGTGCCTGTGCCGGCCCTTTGCCTCTCTCCGGGCAATCCTTCTTGACATGGGGTCCTCCACTATCCCAACATGACACACTCGTCTGTTGCTGGCCTGAGAATGAAGGGAGAGACCTCTGAATCTGAGATCCTCTATGGCCTTCCCTAGGCTTCATCTGAGCCCCCTTGTTGCCTTGAGCACGTTGGGGAGTTGGTTGTTGTTGGCTAGGAACTCCACTTCGTTGTGTCTCCTTGCCAAATCCCACCATGATCACCCGCTGTTCTATCCGCTCTGCCAGCAAAAACGCATTTGTTAAGGTGGGTTGGGCTACTTGTAGGAGAGATGCACCCTTCTCCTCAGCTCCTTGTCCAGGTGTCGCGCGGCTTTTACTCACCCATCCCTTCGCTATCCGAGGCGGAAACTCCAAGATAGAAGAGTTGGAAATCTCTAAGTACTCAGCCCGCTCAGAACAATCAGTCATGTCCTACAGCTAGTGTATCATGGGGGTGTTTCCTATTTGTTTTCCTTTCCGCATTCATGTTAGCTACCTGGCTATTGATAATTAAGTATCAGTTTGCTTCATCAATCTATCGGATTCCATCAACTCATCCATTCATTCCACAGCTTCACTCAGATCTCTCTACACGGTGTGATTGTATCGTATAAGTATCAGATTATGATTTATCAGGTATCAGGCCGAAGCCATTGTGTCTCTAATCTGCTCTACAATATCACTACAGCTTTGCATATCACAAGCATCTACTAATCATCTCTCCTCCTTCACCGTGCTCTCCATCTTTGCTTCCGTTCTTGCTCTCCGCCCGATCCCCTCTCATGCATCACCCCCAAGTTCCCTCGCCCCGTCCTCTCCCGAAAAATCCCCCCTTCCTGTCCTTGCTCCTCGCTTTATTTTCCTACCCGTTGTTCTAACCGTTTTCCTCACTAACCGTCCCCCTTGAACTACATGTTCCATTCGTAGATGTTGTTCCCCTCAGTCGTTCCTTGTCCTGCTATCCGTTCCCTATGGTTGTGACAGCTATGTCAAGCTGTGACTAGCTGTGTGAAACTGTGACGGGCTGTGACTGGCTGCGCGACTGTGTTGGGCTGTGACTGGCTGGGACTGGTTGTGTGGCTGGTGTCGGGCTTCGGGCTGTGTGGCTGTGTTGGCTGTGATGGCTGTGTGTTGGCTGTGTGGGGCTGTGTTACTGGCTGTGTGGCTGTGTCGGCTGTGACGGGCTGTGTAACTCCCCTCTCAAGTGTGCTGTTGTCACCTCTAAGGCTCCTGTTGGTCTCAATCTGTGCAAAAATTAAGGGTACCCTACAGATCCCGTATAAGTGTCTAAGTCCCAGACAATCCTCTAACATTACCCCTTCCTCTCTCAAAAAGCCGTGTCCTCACGGTTTACTGATTGCGATTAGCAAACCCTTGTGAGTGAGCACCTTTCTGACGTTGTTGAGAGTTTTGTGGCGGACTGTGTGTACGAGCCCGAGGTCTGTCACTGGTTGACGGAGATGTTTGAACACTACCCGGATAAGTGAGGCCCTCTGGAGGCTGATATCGAGGTAACCTTTCAGGCATAGGAGACCCCCGTCGCTTCTTCTCTGCCATCTGAATTGCATAGTCTTCTCCCATGTCAAAAGAATCCGTTGAAGAAACAGTTAGTTGTATCAGAATCCTCATCGCTCTCAAGTGTTTTAATTGTCGAACTTTTGTGGAATCCTCTGGGGCATACAATGTTGTCCTACCATGTCTGGAAGTTTATATTTTAAACTTGCTGTAAACGCTGAACAGCAAAATTGGGTGAAGACACTGAGCTCCTTGTCTGTCCAGGTGAGGTGAGTGGGGTACCAATTACTTGTGCACCGTGCAAGTATTTCCATGCCACATGTCATTTATAGAAAATATCATCAATGCCGAATTTCTGTGTTGACAAATTGTTCCAGGCCGCTTGAAACCATGAACGAATTTGAGAATCCTTTTGCATCATAACTTTTGCCTCATATAGGTACATATGAGGTGGCACTGAAGGTAAGACCCAATTTTCCCCATTGGAATAACTCAGAAAGCGCGATTGCATCTTGTGCTGCTCAATGTGATAACGTACCAGAAAACAAGCAACGTAGTATAACCCGCATCCCATGACAACACTTGCTACCTCCTTGGTCTTGGTATAAATGAATCCATGTACAACTTGGAAGGCAATTAATTCCTTCAACATTGTACTTGCTTCATGCCAGTATTGTGCAAAGTGATGATCCTCAATATGTCGATTGTTCGGAAGAACTTTAGTCCTAGTTGCCACTGGCAGCCAAATACGCATGATTTGGTAGTAATGTGCGAATGACTGTGGAGGACTAAATTCTTTCCAAGCCAAATCCAACATGATGGGAATTTGGTTGAAGGGCATAATCATAGCCCTATTGTACTCTCTTGCAGCTGGAGTTTTAGGTGGGTTAAAAGCAGCATTACCCCATACCTCCGGTTGTGGTGGCTGTGGTGTGGTTGTAGTAACAACAGGTTCAGCTACTCGTACAGTGACTTGTTGTGGTGTTGGTGGTACTGGCTCTTGCATCATTGGCATCTCCTGCACCTCCTGTGAAGACTGAAAAACCAAAGTTCTGGCTTGCAAATAAGAAGCCCTTAGCTGTTCCTGAGGGATATAGACTCTTTTGTCGATATTTGAAGTGAGGTCCTCCACTTGAGTCTGCAGTCCATCTACATCCTCCTGTAACTCCGCTATTCTACTATAGACATTGTCTATAGTAGTTGTGGCAATGTTCTGCACTTGCAATCTGAGCTCATTCATCTCGCTTTGGGTGAGCTTTCGTGGTGCTTTGCCCTCCACTGGCCCTTGTGCTAACTAGACCTGCATAAGGTGGTTATCCACCAAGTTGCTTGTGATTCCTCTGAGAGTGTGTTCCTCTCTTAGTTTGTACACATCCAATTGCTGTATTAAAGCCTCCATGCGCTTCGCATGAGGTTCAACCAAATTCGCATAGGCAGCAAGTAGATTATTGGCTTCCTTCCAAGCCTTGTTATTGACCGAGATTTCATTTCTATTGGCCATGATCGTTTGTTGCAACTCCACGATGTGCTTCTCTTGATCAGCTTCAATCTGCCTGTATTGCTTGAAAGTATCCTCATGGCGACAGATTGTATTCTTCATGTCGACAATGAGTTTCATTTGCTCAACATTCTCTGCTTCTGCCTTCATATTTTTTTCTGCTTGACTGTTTATTTCTTTTGTAGTTTGGTCAAGCATAGTTGTGAGTGTAGCACATTGTATGGCCATCCTGTCATGCACTGTCTGCAACTCCGTATGTTTTGCATTCACTTCTTGCAACTTGCTTCATGCTGCACCTGCATTTGGTATAGCTGTTGCTTATGTGCTTCGTGCAACTGGTCTTGCGCGAGGCCTGCCTCAAAATTGTTCCTTGGCCAATTGCAAAGCCGCTTCTGTATTCTCCAAGTCTTGCTGCATCTTGAGAGTGACCTCCTCATCGACCTTGTTTGCACACTCAGTGGCTAGTCGAGCCTCAAACTCCTTATTGAGTTCCTCTCTCAAGGCTGTTAATTGGGTAGTTGGAACATGGGATTTGACATAAGTCCCCAACAAATTAAGTGTCCTGCCTATGGAACTCATCAGCATTGCCTGTTGAGGGTCATCATGGTGAGGTTTGCTGCTGTTCTCCTCCTGATCCTCAACCGTGTGATGTCTCACGAACCACTCAGGCCATTGTCCACCGGATTTTCTTCCTGAACCATTTCATCCTCACGGTGCTGCTTGCAGTGTCTGATATTCTACCTGTGGTACACTCCGACACATGTGTGTGTATTATATGCACCTCAGGATTTTCCTGGGCAACTGTTGCACCTCTGGAATCTCTGTCTCCTTGACCTGACCAGAATATTCATAGAGAAGGTCCCCCTTCTCAATTTCTGCCACTATCTGTTCTGTAGTTGGAATATCTAACCCTTCTTTTTCCAAATCAATTATTTCTGGTTGAGCTGCATGGACAACTTGTACCTTGTGACAAGCCGCTCATCTGGCTGTGATGGCTGTGATACTGAAGTAACTTCCTCTTCCCCTCTCTAAAGGTCCTGCTTCCAGTAATAGCAGTTCTCTGTGCTGCTGTGCCCCTTCCTACACATGAGCTTGGGAAAATTATCATGCGGAATCCGTGAAGCCAGTGGATCCGCCACTACAGTCTTTCCCCGTCTGGTCTGCCTCTTATCTCGGGCTGCCCTGCTAGTCCACCCTCACTGTGTGAAGAGCCTTGCTCTTCCATTGCAGTGGTTTCTGGCTCAAACACTCCCATCTCCTTTCTTTCTTGCGCATCAAGTATGCCAGAATCAAGAATTATTTGAGCATGATTGGGCCAGACACTATGATAGGAGACTTTGCGGCAGTACCTGTAATCTTTTCATCTCCTCTACCAGTGCGTTGTACATATGTCCGCCCATTCTACCTCTTCTCCCTCAGGGCTTTGAGTATTTCCTCTTGAAGGATCTGCTCAAATACTGTTGGTTCTGTTTCATGGCAAACAGAACGTTCAATACCTGGCCTACCTCCTTAAGCCCTGGGTACACGGCCTTGGTACAAGCATAACCCTGAGTTTTAAAGAAACTCCCTTCTTGGAATAAGTCCCTATTTGCAGTCTTGCCCTGTGCTCCTCCACATGCACCTGCCCTGCTGGCAATCGAAACAATTGCTGTAGGTATAGGGGAGTAATTACTAATTCAACTCCCTTCACCGTTGTTGCTCCTGTCCTTGGCTCAAAGTTCTGTAAAAATTGTAACATGTACTGTTTATGGTGCAATGTCCAATCTTTGCTTTGCAATCCTTGCAATCTCAGCTCCTTCAGTATCTACATCGCGTGTGGGTAGCAATTGTTTGTTTTTGCAGAATTGTGGTGCTCTTCACCCCGATTTCCTCCATTCCTCTCACTCTCTTCTTCTAGACCACAGAACTGTTTTGGCTGTAACAATTGAAGAAATGCCTGTAGTGCACAAAGCATAAACGTATGGTTGCCACAAAAAGCTATGGATAATTTCTTGTAAGCCTGTGGAGCTTGCAAGCATCGATCAAGAGAAAAGCTCCGCTCTGTTCTTTCGTGTCTATGCACTGCGTAGTAATATTGCGAGCGTATAGTCTGTTAGTTCCTCCATAGTTTCAAGCTATAGCGTTGATGGTCTGTCCCGTCGAGACGACGCCGTTTACTTAGAACGACGCCGACTCTTGCGCTTAAATTCCCTCTAATTTCTTGATCTTTTTTTTTGTTTTCGATTGGCTGTAACCGTTGTGACTGGATTTTAAATTTAATTTTCTTTAGTGGGCTTTCCCTGCTGGATTGTCCACTAGGATCACACATGTGACAAGAATTTCGCTTTCTGTACTTGTTGTTTGTTCCGTTCCCCTTTTTCCGTATTCATTAATGGGCCCGCCATTCATCCGAATTGACACGCGCTAAGTAGGTACTGAAGGCCATCTTTGTCTCTTTTCTTGATGACACCTGTTCTTGGCACTTCCTTCTCAGCTGTGTGTCGCACCCTGACTTCCACGTGTCTATTTTTAAACTGGTTTCGTCTTTCTTCCGTCAGCCATTTTCCTGAAGTTATTGTGCGCCCACCTGTCACTGTTTCTATGGATCGTGTAACCCTAGTAGGCTGTGTTGAGCTGTGACAGGCTGTGTCATACTGTGGTATGCTGTGATAGGCTGTGATGCACTGTGGTAAGTGTGTTGTGATAGGTGTTTTGTGACAGGCTTGCGGGTGTAGGTTGTGATAGGCTGTGTTGCGCCGTGCTGGGCTGTGATAGGCTGTGTCACATTGTGATGGGTTGTGATAGGCTGTGTTTTGCCTTGATAGGCTGTGATAGGCTGTGTCACGCTTGTTCTGCCCGCCTTGGTCATATATGCTGCTTGGCCTAGCGACAAGTGCTCCATACTCCGTTGGTAACACTGGCGCAGCCCGTGACTGCTCTTGCGTTTCAACATGCAAATCATGCTACAATGGTTTGTCATGGATACCACTGTATCCCTTTAACTTATTGGCATTGACTCTTCCCAGCATTTCTTTGTTAATGTTTGTAACATGGCGGGGTTGTATCATACATCTTTTGTATGACATAAGGTCTTTTCCATGGTGATTTAAGCTTAGAAGCTTTAATTTTTCCCTTCTTCTGCAACCATAGAACCAAATCTCCCGTCTTAAAAATTTTGAACTTGTTTTCGTCAAACTGTTCCTTCCTCTTCATCTGAATTCCTGGTCATATTATCAGCTGCATCAGCACGTACTTCTTCCACATGGTATAATTCATGTTTCTGACCTTAAGGAATCTTGCAATTCCATTCTTCTTCCCCACTCCGTTCTCTGGGAGGTAACAGGAATTCCACTAGGTAAAGCTTCCATACATAAACTAATTGGAATGGTGTGGTATACTTAGTGGTGACTTTATATGAAGTCCTGTATGACCACAAAGCTGTCAGCAGCTTTGTATCCCAATCCGTTCTGTTTGCATTGACTATCTTAGCCAATAGTACATAGTATTTTGTTGGTAGCCTCTGTCTGTCCATTCCCTGTGGGTAATGTGTTGTACTCTTTCTATGCACAATCATGAATTCTTTAGTCAATAATTCAATGGTCTCATTTATGAAGTGACTTCACCCTGATCACTGAATAAATTCTAAGGGACAGCCAAATCGTGTAAGTATGTTCTCATACAGGAACTTGCTGTGGACTTAGCTGTGTTGTCCCTCAAAGCTTTAGCTTCCACCCACTTCGTAGTATAATCAGTGGCTTGTAATTATGTACCTGTTCCATGTATTCTTGGCTGGTGGGTTAATCGGTCCAACAAAGTCTAGTCCCCATTTCTGAAATGGTTCCGTAGGCATTGTAGGATGCAAGGCCATCCTTCTAGATCTTGCAAAGGTCCTAGCCTCTGACATTCATCACAACTCTGACAATACTCGTGTACATCTTTGAACAAAGTAGGCCACCAGTAACCTGCGAGTGGTATCTTCCTACTGGTAGTCTCTTCTCCAAAAGACCTCCAGCCACTCCTTTATGAACTTCTTCCAAAACCTTATTTACTTCATGGTGGTCAAGCATCGTTTTAGTAATCCATCAGGTCCTAGCTATACATTCTGCTTCCTACCATAGTATAAGGGTAAGCTTTGATAGCGATCTCTTCCTCTGCTCCTTACCATAACTAGGTGGGCATTTAACCATGAGTAAGTAGTAATCTGATTGGCCACTGCCAATCTAACCATTATCTGCACTTCCTTGCACCTCCATTATAAATGAACTCGCATCAGGTAACTGATCGTCCATCCTGTGGCGGCCTCTCCTGTTGTTAGTCGTGACAAATGATCTGCTACAAGATGCAAACGGCCAGGCTTGTAAAAACCTCGAACTCAAACTCATGCAAGATTATTAAACCCACGCTATCCTTCACTTATCAAAGGTTTGTTCACCAGATATATCAGAGCCTGGTGATCCACATAAAACATAAACTTTCTTCCCAATAGGTAATGCCTGAATTTCTTGACTGCATAAATCATTGCCAGTGCTTCTCTTTCAATTGTGCTATAGTTCCTTCAGCACTATTCATCAACTGCTAGCATAGTACACAGGTGAATCTATATTTCCTGTAACATTCTGGGCTAACACCGCTCCCAACGCTTCTCCTGATGTATCGCAGTGAACATGAAATACTACATGCCACTGGGGTTAATCAGCACAGGTGTAGTTGTTACTGACAGTGTAAGTTCCTCAACGCCTGTTGACATTCAGCTGTCCAGGCAAACACTGCATCTTTCTTCAGAAGCTTGCTCAATGGTGCTGCTATTTGTGTATACCTTTTGACAAATCTTCTGTAATAACTGGTTTGCCCAAGGAATCTCTCCTTAAACTCTTAACATTCACTGGTGGTGGAGAGGCTTTAATGGCCTCTGTCTTCCAGGATCCACAAGTCCCTTCTTACACACAATGGTCCCAGAAGCACCCCTGAGTTACACACACAAAGTACACTTCTCTGGATTCAAGCCCAGACCTCTCATCCTGCATCTGGCCAGACATAACTCCAATTTAATGCAAGTGCTCATTCTTAGAGCTGTACACACTGAAATCATCCAAGAACACCTGCATGAAATCATCCAGATACTCATGAAAAGATTCACTTATACTCTCTGAAAGGTTGCTGGTGCATTACAAAAGTCCAAAGGGGCATGACTTTGTATGCATAGCACCCAGTCTGTGATGAAAGCTGTCTTTCCTTGATTTTCTTCTGCCACTTGCACTTGATTATAACCACTGAACCCATCCATGAATGAGTACATCTCATGGCTGCCACAGTGTCCAATACTGCTTCTGTGAATGGCAAAGGGAAAGGATCTTTTCTTCGTACAAGCATTCAGCTTCTTGTAGTTCACACATACTCTTAGTTTACCATTCTTCTTGGGAACTATAACAATGGGTGACAACAAGTTGTATACTCATTGGGTATATAAACTAGCCTCAGCCAACTTCTTAATCTCTTCTCCAACCTATGTGGGCGTAGTTGGGATTCATTCTGTACCTCGCCTGCTTGATTGATACTGACCCTGGTTCCAGTTCATATCTTATGCTGACAGACTTCAGGTGGTATCCCTTTTAGATCCTCATAGCTCCAAGCAAATACATCTCTGTATTTGATGGAAGCAAGCTTTAGCTTCTTCAAAGAATTCCGGCTCCAAATCAGCTCCTAACTTCACCATCCTCGGTTCCTCTTTAGTTCCCACATTCACTTCCCTCACCTGCTCCTCAGCTGTGATTGTCCAACCCGTCACTACTTCATCCTGTAAGCTCACTAGTGGCTGGTTCCTCTAGGATTTCCATTTCTCCTTCTCTTTCTTCATATAAATGTGATGGGTACTGCTGGTTTCCTCTTCGTTGGTGTTGCTGTCACTACCCCACAGCAGATACCTCTTAAACAACTTAGGCTTCAGCCGCATCTCTGCAATCTGCTCCCCTCTGGGTGTGCAGCAAATAGGGTTAGCCTCCTGCTCTCATCCAGTCCTCCTTTCAGTATACTCTCTGACTCCTCGATGTCTTCTCGTAGCAGGTAATCTACTAGCTTCTATTGTGGTAATTTGTATATTGTGTATCCCATTATGCACAGTTAGTACTGAGAATTCCAGTCATGGAATAACCCTGGCCTTGTTCAGGGCCACGACGTCCCAATAATAAGGAGTAAGCCTCCATGACTTCATCCATCTTCAATACAGTTACTGTGATCATAAAGTTCATCTTCTGTATCTGTATCTTAACTCTCTCTTATTAATCCCATGGCTGCCTTACACTTCCGTTGATCTGCCATTGTTACTGTAAATGGGGCTGGTTTCATGTTACTCTCTTAGACCAAGCTCTTCTTAATTGGTCTGTCATGATATTTACTCCAGAACCTCCATCTATCAGTAATCAGTTTAGTTCTGTGCTTCCAATTCTCATGGATTACTGCATAGATCATCAAAGTCCATGACTGTTTCTCGCCCTTCCGGCTTCACATTATAACTGGTCATGCTATCAGGTCTGTGTTTCATGTCTCCTGGGCAATTCGATTGATTGCTTGATACAGCCTGTGCCTACAATAAGGTGCCACAGCCAATAGCTGTCCAATGGTAATCTCTGCTTTGGTCTGGCATATTACTTCAGCCAAAGTCTCTTCATTACTTTGCATGTCTGCATCTTCTTTCTTCCTTTCATCCTCACTCACTTCTTCTTCTCCATCAGAATCAGAGGAATCTGCCACAGGAATATCAGTACTCTTCTGCATTTCCCTTATGGTATCTGCCACTTCCTTGTGCAGTTCCTTCTCATCTTTCCAAGTCTCTTCATCTTCAGGCATATCACTGCCACCTTCATTATCATCATCTTCCTCACTACTGGAGGTATTAGTTTGGCTTTGCTTCTGTTACTATCATTGTACTTACTTCTGGTACAACACATGGCCTAACCATGTGAGCTGCCACCACTGGGCCCTCATTCACAGGAGCTCTCATCTCATTCTGGTGTCTTATCCAGAATGAACAGGCTGCCTTGCGATGTCCTGGCTGATTACAATAGTAACATAGTTCTTCACCATTGGGTCCTCGCCCTTGGTCTGTTCTTGGATTATTTCTGTAATCCTGATTCCCGGGCTGGTAATTCCCCCTTGGATTACCCTGATAGTTGCCTCTGGAATTTCCTTGGTAATTCCCTCTTGAATTACCTCTCCCTTCCATGCCATTGTTATAACCACCAGACCTACCATAGTGGTCCTGATCATTGTTTCTTCTTGGCTGGGGCTGCACCTGATGCACCCTTACTTGCCTAGGTTCTCTTGCAGCTGTCCTTCTGTTGTAGTAACAATTCTCAGTAGAATGGTTATCCATTTTACAGATAGTACAGTGTTTCTCCTTCATGTGGCATTCTGTGGTGGTATGGCCTTCATTCTGGCACTTTGCACACCATACACCCTTCCTCCAATGTGTTGCAGCCTCTGTGGCATACTTCTTCAAGATTTCTTCCAATTTTTTCATAGTTATCCCTCTTCAACTTCTCCTTTCTCTTACTCTTCCTTTTTAGTTCTTGCTCTTCTTCTTCATCTGACTCATCCTCAGAGTCCTCATCATCCCTTTTCTCTCTCCTGAGCATTCCCAATTGCTCAATTCTGTTTGCAGTTTCAAATGCCTCCTCCACTGTATTATGGGGTAACATATCCACTTTCTTTTGCAACTCTGGTCTTAGTCCACTCACAAACCAAGTCTTCTGTAAACCGGGTGCTGGTACTGCAGCCAGCTTTTTCATCATCAATTCCATCTTTTCCATATACTCCTCAACAGTTTCATGCTTCTTTTGCTTTGAAACTGTTGTAGGAAATGATTATCAGGGAATCTTGCATACCATTCACTTGCTTTCTTGATAAGTGAACAAGGAAACAATCTCATCTTGGCATCATCGCCATTCTCATTGTTCACTATACACATGTGCTCAAATTGGCTAATGTGTACATCGGGATCCCCTTTTCCTGAATATATTGGAAAGGGTGGTTTTGCCCGTGTTGGTTGTAACGCCATCTGTGGCCCTACCTTCTGCCCACTGACAGGTGCTGGCACCCTTGCTGGTGCTGGTCCTTCTGGACCTGTTGTTTTTGTGGTGGATCTTCCACCAAGTGGTGGCCCTTGAGCACTCCCTGCTACTGGCCCCACGATATTCACAGTATTCCCAGCTTCAGTTGCACTACTTCCCACACTCCCTGTCCCCCCAGAGCCAGATCCAGGCCGCCCGCCTGATCCCCCTGAGCCGACACCTTCGTTGGCCTGTGATCCAAGTGCTCCACTTGATCCAGGTCCAACGGGTTGGGATGTCCTGGTTGTAGTCTCAACCTCAGCTGTTGGGTCTACTTCTTCATACTCTTCCTCTTCCAATTTCTTCTCCCTGTTTTCATCCTCCAAGTTCTGTCCTTGGGTTTCTTCTTCACTCATGTAACTCAACTGCAATGGTGTTGGAGAGCCTGAACTCTCCGTTGGCTCTGCCACATCCTCTCCTCCTTCTTCACCTTCCGCTTCAGAAACTGGAGTTCCTGCTTTTGGTGTTCCATGCCAACTCTTATCAAAGATTTCTGTCAAATCTTTTATCCAGGGATGTACCTCAGATCTTTCACCTCATGATTGATCTTCTTTCCGTATCAATTCCCTTAATCTTTCTTGCAAAGAAACAGAAGGAGTGGCATCCAACTCTAGTTCTTCCGGTATGGGTGATGTACTCTTTGATCTTAATGGTGTGAGAGGTCCAGATGATTCCCCTATGTCTATTCCTCTCTCCCAAAGATATGGATAATTAGCTTTCAGATAGCTTTCTCTTTTTGCTGAATATCTCTGGTGTCTAGCTTCTCTTTCATCACTCATGTCCCATGTCTTTCATTTCTTTTTAATGTGGCAATAACCAAAACTCTCTCCTGTAATATCTCTCGTATATGCCTGGGTTTCTTTCAAGCTTCAATGCACCCTTGGCTATACTTGAAGTCTCCGTTACCATATAACCATATGGCAAACAAGTCTGAAAAGCTGTTCTTGGTGTGAGTTTGATCCACAAAATATCCTTTGGAATCCAATTCTTTACCAGTATAAGCTCTTCATGCATATGAGTATAAACATTCACATTCTTTCCTCCCAGCCTTCAAACTCTACTCGCTTAATGGATAGCAATGCTATCACATAAACCAATGTTGGTAACCAACGTGCTCTTCCTCTACAGGCTACCTGATAAATCTTTATCACTCCTTTCTCCAGACCCCATTCCGGATCAGCATCATGCACTCGCTTAAGAATATTTTCTTTACAACCGTCTGGCAATTCCAAGAACCTTTGAAAGAATTGTTTGGACAATCTTTCTTCCTTCGTTCCACAGGGAATTTGATTCACTTCAAATTCTTTAATGGTCCAACCACCATGATCCCACCAGATGCCTGTCACATCTGGTTGTTCATGACTCAGTCCAGTACGGTCGCCAAATGTCGCGCGGCTTTTACTCACCCATCCCTTCGCTATCCGAGGCGGAAACTCCAAGATAGAAGAGTTGGAAATCTCTAAGTACTCAGCCCGCTCAGAACAATCAGTCATGACCTACAGCTAGTGTATCATGGGGGTGTTTCCTATTTGTTTTCCTTTCCGCATTCATGTTAGCTACCTGGCTATTGATAATTAAGTATCAGTTTGCTTCATCAATCTATCGGATTCCATCAACTCATCCATTCATTCCACAGCTTCACTCAGATCTCTCTACACAGTGTGATTGTATCGTATAAGTATCAGATTATTTATCAGGTATCAGGCCGAAGCCATTGTGTCTCTAATCTGCTCTACAATATCACTACAGCTTTGCATATCACAAGCATCTACTAATCATCTCTCCTCCTTCACCGTGCTCTCCATCTTTGCTTCCGTTCTTGATCTCCGCCCGATCCCCTCTCATGCATCACCCCCAAGTCCCCTCGCCCCATCCTCTCCCGAAAAATCCCCCCTTCCTGTCCTCGCTCCTCGCTTTATTTTCCTACCCGTTGTTCTAACCGTTTTCCTCACTAACCGTCCCCCTTGAACTACATGTTCCATTCGTAGATGTTGTTCCCCTCAGTCGTTCCCTATCCTGCTATCCGTTCCCTATGGTCGTGACAGTTGTGTCAAGCTGTGACTGGTTGTGTGAAACTGTGACGAGCTGTGACTGGCTGTGCGACTGTGTTGGGCTGTGTCGAGCTGTGTCGGGCTGTGACTGGCTATGTGGCTGTGTCAGGCTGTGTTGGCTGTGATGGGCTGTGTTTGGCTGTGTCGGGCTGTTACTGGCTGTGTGGCTGTGTCGGCTGTGACGGGCTGTGTAACTCCCCTCTCAAGTGTGCTGCTGTCACCCCTAAGGCTCCTGTTGGTCTCAGTCTGTGCAAAAATTAAGGGTACCCTACAGATCCCGTATAAGTGTCTAAGTCCCAGACAGTTCTCTAACACCAGGATCCCATACCAGAACTGGACTGCCTGAGCTTCTGTAACCCCTTGGGTTACGTTTATCAAGCGCCTCATGCGAGTATAAGCCTCCCTCAAACTCTCAGTAGACCTTCGTTGGAACTCTTGCAAGCTCCACAACTTCTCAATCCTTATTCCTTGGTAGTTTCTCCTCAACTCCTCGAAGAACTCCACAACTGGGTTAAAGGCAGACACGGGTGCTGGTGCTGCAGCAGGAGCTTGAGTGGATTTCCCAGCTCCTGTACCACTTGTCCCACTACTAGTGCTTGCAGTTGGAGATGTTTGTGTAGCTGCTGGTGTCACCGCTGCCCTTGTGCCTCTAGTGATGGAGACATAGTTAGGTGACCAATACTCTCGCCACTCCTCAATCTCCACCACATGTCCCTACCTAAATTCATGGTAATCATCCATGGGCGGCCCCTCAAGCCGCTGGAATAGCCCCTTCCACGCCATGAAGGGCATAAACAGTTGTGGATTGCGCATTTGCTGCAAATCATACTAACTGTCAAAGTCTTGTATGAAGTCATCAAGCTCGATGGTGCCCACAGCTCCAGAGTACCTACGTGGCCCCTTGGTAGCTCCATACATCTCCTCCCTCGTGTTCCACAGCAATGGCACGGAAATGGCTTGCACTCTCGGCGAGAATCCTCCTGATTCCGAGTCTGAACCTTCCTCAGAAGACACTGAAGATGAAGGTGGCCTAAACCGCACACCTTGTCTTATGTACCCACTAGTATCGATGGTGCTCGTACCGGCACTCCCCTCAGCAACTGGTGGCACCTCCATGATGAAAACTCACAACCCAACCGGTTGTCAATCTGTATCTAATCCCCACTTTCTACAAGGTAACCGGGTAGTGAACTTGTTGCGGCCTATGGCTTAGACTAGTACTACGTTCGTAACATAAACCTACACCTGCACTTGCATCCACCGCAAGCACTCATATGGTCTGCTGGTCATCAACCTAGCCTCACCATAAGAGAAACAATGATGGTCTGACTGGTCATCACCCCAGCCTCACCACCGACAGCACGCTCTAGGGTTGGCCGGTGATCAAATCCGGACCAACCTCCTATGAAAACAAGCGCCCACACAAAACTGACATGGCGCACAGTCAAGCATGCAGGTGTGGTGGGGATCCAAACACAAAAAAATCAAGACAGTAACTCCTCCACACCAAAAAAAACACTCCACAGTGTCGCTCCTGCAAGGACACCCTAGCCCAGACCCGGACTGACTCTTGCCTCCGCTTACGGAAAGGTTTTGGCCTACATAGAGAGTGGAAGACTGCGGGGAAGAGAAACTAAAGCAATTCCTGATCCCAAAATGCTCTCATCCCACTAGACTCCCCCTATCTCTAAACGCTCTTGCTCATGACCAACAGACAGAACTACCTTCCAGGGTCTCTCAAATAACTCTCCAAGAGCCCTCAAGATGTCTCTCAAACAATCTCACTAAGGCCCCCAAAGCCTGCCAAATCTTGGCCCTCAAGGACCCCAAAAAGTCCTTCAGACAAGTCGCCAAAGACTCTTTAAGCTCGCCAAATATTAGCCTCCAAGGACCCCAAAATAGTCCTCCAAATAGCCCTCCAAAGGCTCCAAATGTTTGCCAAATATTGGTCTTCAAGGACCCCCAATAATCCTCCAAACAGTCCTCCAAACATCCCTTCAAGAGCTCTTCAAGTGTCTTACAGAAGCTCCTCAAATGACCCCCCAAAGATCCTCCAAAGGCAATACTCCTCCAGATACACCATAGATGTCATACACTTTTAATGACAACGTATGGTAGGCCAAGTCTCTCCACTTGTATCCATACACTGATCACAAAAGAGTATGGTGGGGCAGAGGGAGCCCATACTCTGTTCACAAAAACGTATGTTGGGCAGAGGGGGCCCATACCTTGTTCACATTAGTGTATGTTGGGCAGAGGGGTTCCATACTTTGTTCACAAAAGTGTATGATGGGCAGAGGGAGCCCATACTCAGTTTCTTGAAGAGTATGGAGACTAGGGTTTGTAGAGTATAGTAAGAAACACCTTCTTCATGGTATCTCCCCCCCTAACATGCATGCAAGATTGCATTATCTTAATTTGCAATGCATTCATACGAAATTGACAAGTTCCTCTTGATCTCCTTGGAACTCATAGCAAGCTAATGTGCCCAATGACAAGCGCCAAGCCTTGCTTGAATTTGAATTTTGTATGCCATCTTCCATGTGCTTTCCCGTGCATGGGCTAGTCACACACACTTCCACCTCTTGACCTAGGTGTTGTCTTCATTCATCATAATGTGTATCCACACCTCTATTCAAAAGCTCATCTTCTCAAACTTGAAGTCACAAGCCTTAAAGAGCTTGCTCCACATAAGCATCACTTGCTTGATCAACCATCCACCACAAAACTTAAGCAAAAAGGGAATGAATACATGAGCTTCACCTTCCCCTTCCTTGTCTTGTCACATGCTAATGTATGGTTGAAGTTGTTATGCATGTCGTGAGCCACAATCTCTTTTCTTCATGAAGACCACCTCCAATGATCTCCCACATGTGCTCCAAGCTCTTCAATACTCTAGGCTTGGTTTCACATCATCATGGATAGAATTCTCACCCACATGCTTATCTTTGGAGTCATCTTGAACTTCTTGATGCTCTCCAAGTGGTTGCTTTTGTGGTCTTCAAGCCCTAGCCTATGTAGCTCCTTGGCTTTTCTTCCACAACATACACCACCTCATACACAAGGAATGAACTTGCTCACTTCACCTTCTAGCTCTCCTCAAGCTTGAATTGGAAGCCACACTTGGAAAGCATGCTCCACACATGCGCCACTTGCGTGGTCAACCACTTGCTTCACCAAGAGCAATCCAAGAACTCATAGAACTAGCAAAAACACTCCCTTCTAGCGCCGCCTTCGCTTGCTTGTTTGTCAACCAAATGAAACCCCACTTGGCTTCATTTCACCATTGATAGAACAACCACTTCTTAGCTTCTCTTGAGCTACTCAATTCTCCTCAAGCTACCCTTGTTGTACTCCTTCTATGGTGTTTCCAACCCAAGCATGTGCCGCTCTTTGGCTTCTCTTTCACACCATGAACAAGTACTAGAGTTTGCTCTTGAAACCCTAGTGTCTATCTTCTCCACACACAAGACGCTTCTCTTGTGATGCAAGAGTTTTTTTCCAAGCTCTCAAACCTTTAGTGCACATACAAGCACTTACCTTGCAAAACCAGGCAAGCTTTGTGATACAAGAGCTCTCTCCTTAAGCTCTCCACCTCTACAAAGTCTTGTAACTCAAGAGCTCTCTCCTTGAGCTCTCCACCTCTTTGATGCAATGCAAAAACGCTCCTCCTTGCAAGCCTTGTGAGATACTTGAGCTTTCCTAGCTCTCTCACTCCTTGATGTACACCAACACAAGTGCTAAAACTAATCCTTACACTCCGCACTCACAAGCATAAGGTGATCTTCTTGTAGTGATAATGAAAGTGAACACACAATGGAAACACTCCACTCATGAATCCACTCAATCACATAAACTAAGTCAAGCCAAGGGCACCTTTGCTAAAGGAATCCACCCTACAAAGCCCTCACCACACTCCCTCTCAATACCTAGAGCTATGGAGGTGGGAGAGGCTCATGGAGGCTCAACTACAAGAAGTTGAGCCTCCTCCATCTTCACAAGGGGAAAACCTATCCCCATGTCCCAAGTGAGGCTCGACACCTCACTTGGCATGTGAGACCCAATGAAGTCCCAACACGCAAAATATAAATATAAATATCTAAAATGTCCTAGTTAACTAGAAGTAGGTAATTCTAGATAACCATGACTAAAACCATGACAAAATTGTTCTTTGCAGAAAACCAAGGTTCTTTCTGTCCATACCAAGAGTATTTCAAGCCAGTAGAGAGCAGAAGTGAGGCATTCAAACCCGCGAACCAATTTATTCCTCCCCGTCGTGTTGATGATCAATTCTACACCCCCGCGCCATAATTCCAACAGGAGGCTGGCAATCGCCCAGACCTTGATGAGTCACAAGGAGAGGATTCAGAATATAGGGTGGATTGCATATTCGAATGAGATTGACTAGCACTCAAACAGCCCTACCATTGCAAAAATTGGTTCAATTTGCATGTAGTGTGGCTTCATAGATTCCTAACAAGTGCTATGACGATTGTATCAAGGCCTCCAAAGCCTAACATTTTTTTAATACATTGTGGACAGGCCCCAAGCACATCTGAAATTACTTGTTTGTGTTTTCGTACATACTGGCACTCAGACAACCCTACCATCGCACCCATTGGTTAGTTTTTCTTATGGTGTGGCTTGATAGGTGGGGGGCCGCACGAGGAATGTGTGGAGCCCTCCCCCATGCCATTCTCATTTTTTGGCATCAATATATGCCCCAGTTTGTGAGTATGTCTTTGAAAACCACAATGTGTCAACTTAGCATCATATCATCCTATGTATTTGAATTTTTTTGTGAGAATTCAGGACTACAGTACGTGGGGGACTTCACTGGAAATGTGTGGAGCCCTCTCACATTCCATTCTCATTTGTTGGCATGAAGATATGGCCCAATTTGTGAAGATGCCATCCAAAACTTGGAAAATGAGCCTTAGCATCATACATTCAACATTTGAGATGTTTTTGGTGAAAACTAAGGGTTGCAGTAGGTGGGGGGCCTCACTACCATTGTGTAGAGCCCTCCCACATGCCATTCTCATTTGTTGGCATGAAAATATATCCAAATTGTGAATATCTGTTCCAAAACCTAAAAAATGAGTCCTAGCATAATAGAATTCAATCTTCATGATGTTTTCAGTGCAAATTCAGGGCTGCAGTAGGTGGGGGCCCTCACTACCAATGTGTAGAGCCCTCCCACATGCCATTCTCATTTGTTGGCATGAAGATATGCCCCAAATTGTGAAAATCTGTTCCAAAACCTAGAAAATGATTCTTAGCATCATAGAATTCAATCTTCATGATGTTCTTAGTGCAAATTCAGGGCTGCAGTAGGTGGGGGGCCTCACTACCAATGTGTAGAGCCCTCCCACATGCCATTCTCATTTGTTGGCATGAAGGTATGGCCCCATTTGTGAATATGCCTCACAAAACGTAAGATATTCCACTTAGACATTTTATAATTCATAACTGAATCCTTTATGCATGTCAAGCACATGAAGTAACATACTTTATTGATAGAGTACAATCAAAACATTGTGGCACCTTTCAACTCCCATTGGTGTTCAATGAGGTCATTTCTCAATCTGTGGTACTGCTCAAAATTCTCAATTTATAGAGTACCTAGACGATAAGATTCAAAACTGAGACCTCTGCGAACGGGCACTACTGGGTGCTCATCAAATTGGCCTTCAAAAGCAGTGTCTCACTCGTCATCTATTATCATATTATGAAGTACGACACATCAGGGTTGCACACGTCAGTGACGTCACGTCGGACCTGACGCTGACGCGACCAACGTCACGTCAGTTTTGCTGGAAAATCAGTAAAACATGAGTTAGGTGAAAAATATGCCACGTAGGTGGACACGTTGTATTCCAAGCGACACATTGGCAAGTGAATGAATTGTTTTATAAATTACTCCATCCACCAATAGTTGAGGTCATTTTTAAATCATTATTGTTAAATTGGTGGGACCTCCAAATGGTGGTGGTCGCGGAATTTATCTTATTTTTTAATAGTTGCAACCACCAACAAAGGGGTTGTCGCAACATTTTTTGTTTTTTTTAAATAGATGCGACCACTAGCAGGGGTGATCGCATTTTTTTTCTTTTCTTAAACAGTATTTTTTTATTTTTTAATATCTGCGACCACCAGCATGGGGGTGGTCGCAGCATTTTTTTGTTTTTTTAATAGGTGCGACCACCAGCAAGGGGGTGGTCGCATAATTTTTTATTTTTTGTTTTTTGTTTTTAAAAAATATTCTCTGTGACCACGAGCATGGGGGTGGTCGCATCATTTTTTATTTTTTTTAATAGGTGCGAGCACCAGCATGGGGGTGGTCGTAGAAATTTTCTATTTGTTTAATAGGTGCGACCGCCAACAGGGGGGGGTCACATAAATTTTCTGTTTTTTTAATAGGTGCGACCACCAGCAGGGGGGTGGTCGCAGCAATTTTTATTTTTATTTATTTATTTTTTAAATAATCTCTGTGACCACGAGCATGGGGGTGGTCGCAACATTTTTCTTTTTTTTAACAGGTGCGACCACCAGCATGAGGGTGGTCGCAGCAGTTTTTTTTTAAAAAAAACATGCGACTTCCTCGTGCGACCTGGAGCGGTCGTAACATTGGATCTGATTCGTCGAGCGTGTGAGGCTTGGAGGCTGCAGGGTATATAAGGTGGTCTCAATGCCCATCACTTCTTTTGTGGCAAACACTTTTGTGGCAAGTGAATGTTCTCTATTCCTTGAGCAAGAGTGTAAGCCCAAGAGGAGGGTGCGGACTTTTTGCTGTTGTGGCTTCCACCAGAGCCACTGCAGCAAATTGTCGAAAAGCACAATATTACATGGTGCATTGATCCACTTGGATTGATGCCGTAGTGTTGGGCCATCGCATTCTGTTCTAACTTCTATTGCTCTTCACAAATCTACCAAGTACACTAGTGTTATTCGTTCAACCTTAAGCCTGTGATTAAGGTTTTGGGTGTGAGGATGAGGGGGGAGTGGATCCCTTGGTTCACCATAGACCCGCACAAAAAAAACGGTGTTCAATGCAATCTTTGTGCATTGAAGCTGGCGGGTCGCAAAGATCGCATGTTATATCACCTCGGTTACAGAGATGGGAAGAATGCAGGGGTTAGTTTGTGCCCAAAAGCCTCCATGTGAGTGAAAGCCCACTTTGCCCAATGTGGAGGCAATATCTCACCGTCTCTTGATGTGGCCGCGGCTTCTGAGCCAAACACTCCAGGTTCGAATCAAACTGTCCCTCAGAGTTGTACCCAGGGGTATTCTTGCGAGGCGTCTACTGTTCGTAGAGAACCCGGTGGGTCAGGAGCAACACCCAATTGAACGCCAACACTTGTACGGACCAGACCATTGAGGCAACAATCATATAGTGCTTCCATATTTCCGGAGAGAATCACCTGTCTTTTCATTCACCTTTTGGGTAAGGTCAGACATAGCCTCTTTTAGCAATTCTGTGCGGAGATCGCGATAACTCGGAGGAGTTGGGAATCAAACTCAGCGACAACGCCCTGATAATGCAACTATAGTGATCGAAAATGGCCCGTAGCAGAGATTGTGTATGTGGACTTGGAATCGGACGTGGCTTTGACAGCAGCCACAAACGCAGTCACCAAGAACCACCGCTGCCCCAACTTCCAAACTTCCCAACCTGGTTCCGCAAGAATGTTGGGGTCATTGTATATGTCCCAACGAAGTTCGCGCATGGCCCCTTTTGGTTTTTTTTTTGGAGGTCCAGGTTCATTATCGTCATCCCTGGGATGACTTCCTCTGTCTTCCTCCTCCGCCGTTTATGGCTTTGGCTTACCCCTACTCGACAGGTGGTTGCTAAGAAAAATGCTCTCCCAACCCTCCTAAATTGTACCTAATCCTACTCCCTAATGAATCCTCCCCAAGTACTAGAGGCACGTATCACTCCCTCGGCAGTTCTAAGTGATATGACGCAATGTGCAATGAAAAAAACGTGGGTGCTAGAGGAGGGCTTCCCGGGAGGTACTCAACATCGATTTCGTAGAATCCAACGGCCCATAATACCCCCCACCCAACCAATAGCACCTCTCTCCACTTGGACTCAATGACAAGGAATGCAACATCCTATCGCCCACCAAGTCCTGGTGTGGAGAAAAGTGAGGGAGAGAATGGTCTCCAAGGCCTTATAAGCCCCCCCTCCACACTCGGGGCGCACGCTGTTATCATGACTGCGCACGCTATTAATAGCTGCGATCGCCAGCAAGTACGGGTCATCATGCAACTTACGCCCTTGAACATGGCAGAGCGAGCGTTGTCCGAATACTAGGGCTTTTGGGATCCATTGACACAAGCGGGGAGAGAAAATATGCACGTTATCAAGCAGGGTTGTTGACGAGTTACATCGATAAAATTGGAGCTGATAAAATTGTCCAAGTGTGTATGGACAATGCATCTAACATGGTTAATATGGCCGATATTTTGATTGTACGATATCCCTATCTATATTACCAAGGGTGTGCTGCTCATATCTTTGATCTCCTTTTGGAGGATTGGGGAAAAGAATCATGGATGAAACAACTAGTAAAAAAGGCAAAGTCCGTTGTGACGTTCATTCGTACACATCACATCCCTCTGGCATTGTTTAGAAAGCATGAACCCAAATACAGCCTTAGGAATCCGGGTGAAACCCGCTTTGCCACAAACTTTTTGATGGTGGATCGACTGATGACTGTGAGGGCGGGTCTGGAGCAGGTGATCATTGACCCTTAATGGGATGCGTATGTGGGCACCTTACGCGACTGTCGGAAGTCCAAGTCTTTGAGCAAAAGTCGGAGGGTCCGCGCAATCATTCGCTCCGACGATTTCTGGGCGATGATTTGGCGGCAAGGACCGAGGATGCATTTTACGACCGCAAACGGATGATTTGCACGGAGTTGCATTATGCGGGGGCCTTGCTGAATCTATTCTTGCTGGACAATACGGATTTGAGAGACGATGTGGATGCCAAAGCCGGGAGAAGGCTTAAATTTATCGCACACGAGGACTCTGGATAAGAGGTGGGCCCAATTTTTCTACGAGGCCAATATTTCATTCAATGTCTCAAGGCTTCACATAAATCGTTTGTGGCCCAGGGATAGGCATGATCCACAAACCAAACAAAATCAAGCTAGCTTGTATTCCTGCGCCAACCCGCATTTCTGCCACAGGGCAGAGGAGGTACATACAACATTGTGGGGTCAACCGCTCGTCAACAACAAGGTCCCGTATTTATTTGCGACCATGTTGTACACAAAGTTGATTTTATTGCGACCAGTGGATTGACAAACTGCCATTGCGAGACAGCGTACTAGACTATACATGTTCTCTGATATCCCAGACTTGTATATACGTCAGGGGCAAGACATCATACGGTTCGATGGAAACGACGAGGTGGAAGAAGGAGGAAAGGCGGATGGAAACGACGATGTGGAAGAAGGAGGAAATGCAGACCAACATCCAGATTATACGCCGCAACAGGTCTCTGCAGCCAGGCCTTCAACGTCTGAGGTGGAGGGGGGCGAGGTACGCTCTCCGTTGGAGGAACAGTTAGCCGCACATGAACAGCACATCAAAAACCTGCAGGACATTGTTCATTTGCAACGGTGGCAACTAGCGAAGTTGCTAGAAAGAATGGGGTTGGGGACTCTCGACAGCGTACGCGGTGTGCTTCAGGACCCAAGGCCAATCACCAAGGAGCAAGACATATTGGCGCGTTTGAATATGCCACCAATGGACATTGACCGCGTCATCGACGGGGTTGACTCAATCAGGCATGAGAATGAAGTGCAAACGTTTGAACTGGACCCGGCGAGGGTTGAGGAAGAAAGACTTGCGGCGGAGAGGGCAAGAAAAAGGAAGGACCCCATAGTGGAAACTGGGGAATGTTCAGCCGTGCGAAAATGAATTAGATCAGCTTGTGGGGGAATGCAAGCAAGCTAGGGCTGTTGCATATCGGTACTCAAGTGCCATGCAAATCCGATCGTGGCCATGGTTGAAGGGGAATTGGCGGAATTGGGTGACATGGGCGGGCCATCTAGCATCGCGGGAAACACGGATAGAAGAAGCGTTGTCATCCCTCCAACGTGCAGCACGATTATCGAATCGAAGCGTATATAGCATCTATGCTAATTTGCAAAGGCACGACACTGTGCGTGATGTATTCACGTCGAAGTACACTGGATTCACCACATGGGGTGATCTGCATGCCATGTTTGAGCACTGTGTGCATACAATTTCCGATACCAATAACAGCATAAACTGGGATTTGGAAGTAGAGGAGGAGTGAGACACCAGGCCGAGGATATCATCCTACATTAATGAGGATAAACGGACGTGGATACCACAGAGCAATCCAGCGTCATGGGTAACAGATGGTACGGTGTGCACAATATGCCTAAACCCTTATGGACCGGAGGGAGGCTATATGTTTGGTTCATGTGGCCATTTGTTCCATCCCACATGTCTCATATCGACAGCCATGCGAGCCAGCCAATGCACTGACTGCCGTGGACCAATCCATCGACGTTTCTACGAGTTGTTTGGGTCGCAAGACAATATGCCCACGAGATACGAGTACAACCGGTACAACATGCCATTGGATGTATCGCCTTACAATTTTTTAAATTGGCAACACTGGGGGGAGACAATGACATGGGATGCTCCAAGAGAGATGCACGCCTTGGATGCGAAGACGTTAACTAGGGTTAAAGATTCGGTGACCTTTTGGGTGACATCCAACTGGGAAATAACCGTGCGTGCTAGAGGCATACGGGACCCAGTCCAAATGGAGTTTTTTTGCCAGAACTTGGGAGGGCATTGGAGCTGTACCAGACAAAGATTCTTCCAACTGCCTGAGGATCCGTGGGTGCCAGTGGAAAACGACCCATACAATCGCGAACCGATTGGGAGAGACCTATTTCTGAGGGAGTTGGAGGCCGCTAGCATCCGTTGGGAGAATATGAATGAGACGTACTGGGTGCCTCGTCGGGATGATGGGCCATTTCTTCCAGAGTTGCGCAGAGACCCCCAGCAAGAGGAGGTGTTGGACAATTTCAAGGTTGTCATCACGAGTGTGAAAAAGTATTGGTAGAACACATGGCGTGACCAAGTTGCCCCTATTCCAGGGATGTTCTTGCCACTTCCAAACATATCGGATTTAATTGAAAAATTGCATGCCGCCGTAGCAAGAGCGACACACCCGGCTCTGGAAAATGTGGAAGAGAGTCAGCACTCGCCTAGAACGCTACGCATGATGAGAAGGGTGGACCACACAACACTGGGTCCCTCTTTGACCACTCAAGCCCAGGCTCGAGCTCTCCGTACTGGTGGAGGCACGTCCTCTACACCCGAAGCATCTTCATCAACATCTGGAGATGACGACAACGAAGTAATAAGTCTAGATGAAGATGACTAGAAAAGCTAGAAACGTAGGGAGTAGGCCAAAGGTCTCAGGTTGCGAAAACTTAAATGTGCAACCCACTGTATAGACTACGTAATTTTTGGAAATACGAGGTTCATCCTTTGAACCATTTTTTAATGACCTCATACTTGTTCGGTACCTGTTTGACGGCATGTACAATATACTGGCAAAGTTTCAAAACAATCAAAAATTGCTGAATGAAGATACCATTGGTTCACCCATTGCAATACTTTAAATCGAACCCATATTTGTCCGGTACCTTTAAGAGGGCATGTACAATGCAATGGCAAAGTTTGAAAGCATTCAGAAATCGGCACATCAAGTAACCATTGGTTCCTCCTGTGAACCATTTTTTATTGATCTCATACTTCTTGGTTTATCTTTTCACCATTAACGATTAATCACAAATAAATGAACAGACGCATAAATCATTTGCCTCCAGATGATTTTGGTTCGCTTTGAGACTTGGCCAGTATCTTCAATGTACCATGGAAGAGGCCCCAGAGTAATATGAGATCAATCGAAATTCGTTCAATGGGCCAACGGATGGTTGCCCATCCAAATGATTCTCGTTCGCTTTGAGACTTGGCCAGTGTGTTCAATGTACCCTCTGATAGGTCCCAGTGTAATATGAGATCAATCAAAATTCGTTCGATGGGCCAATGAGGCGTTCAGTTGTCATCTGGTTTTTGTTCATTGCGAAAAAAAAATCTTGCAATGCGTGCACGGCTATTGCACCCATTGAACGGATGTGGTTGAAGCCCCTCTTTTGCCCGCATGTGCTTGAACATGTATGCAACACGTGTGCGGAGACACAACAGACGAATAAATCATTTGCCTCCCCATAAATTTAAATTAATTTTAAGCAAATAAATAGGTTTGCACTGCCTTTCATTGGGGGTTTCTGGCACGTATCGATTTTGTTTTTGGCTCAATTTTGTTCTGCGGCTTCCAGCATCCCACCACTACTCCCCCACCAAAATTTGGACCAATAAAAAATGCCCCCAAAAAAAAGTGTTCTCTTTGTTCACTATTGCAAACTCTCTATGAAGAGTGCATGGAATTGAACACAAATCAAGTTTGGAGTGCAAAATAGGGAAGAAACTGTGGTTTTGGGTCCAAATGAATTATGTTCGCTCCCAAATTTGGCACGCACGTTGCATATGGCTACATTATACGCCCCATTAAAAAACCGAATGAAAAAAAAATCGTGAGCACGCGAAACACAGTACAACAGGTCCCAAAGCAACAGCAGATCTAGCGGAATACATTCAACGGGTGAACGGATGGTTGCCCATCCAAATCATTTTTTTTTGCTTCCAAACTTTGCCAGTACGTTTGAGACACCCTCTCACAGGTCCCGGACTAATATCAGATCAATCAAAATTCATTCGATGGCTCAACGGATGGTTGGCCATCCAGATGATTTTGGTTCGCTTTGAGACTTGGCCAGCATGTTCAATGTGCCATGGAAGAGGCCCCAGAGTAATATGAGATCGACCGAAATTCGTTCAATGGGCCGACGGATGGTTGCCCATCCAAATGATTTTCGTTCGCTTTGAGACTTGGCCAATGTGTTCAATGTACCCTCTGATAGGTCCCAGTGTAATATGAGATCAATCGTTAACGATTAATCATGAATCATCCAATAGGGGAACTGTTGGTTCACCCTTTGAACCATTTAACATTGATATCATACTTGTCCAGTAACTTTAAGAGGGCATGTACAAGACACTCGCAAAGTTTCAAATGAATCCAAATCATTTGGCATGGGAATGATTGATTCACCCATAGCCAATTTCAGGGGCCGAAATTGTCATTCATGGGGCTCGAATTGCCAATTTGAGGGGCTGGACTTGCAATTTGAGGGGCTGAAACTGCCATTCCAGGGGCTTCAATTGCCAATTTCAGGGGCTGCACTAGCAATTGCCATTTCACAAGCTACAGTTGCAATTTGAGGGGCGGGAATTGTCATTTCAGGGGCTAGAAGTGCAATTTGAGGGGTTGGAATTGACAATTCCAAGGGCTCAAATTACAATTTGAGGGGCGGCCGGGGTTGGTCATTTTAGGGACTGGCAGTACCAATTTTAAGGGCTTGAATTGCATTTTGAATTGTAATTCAAGGGTTACAATGGGCCATTGGGGGGCTAGAATTACTAAAGCAATGACATCCAAAGCAATATAAAATCATTTGATAGCGGAACGATTGGTTCACCCTTTCAACCATTTTTTATTCACGTCATACTTATCCGGTACTTGTAAGAGGGCATATGCCTGACACTTGCAAAGCTTCAAAGCAATGTAAAATCATTTGATAGGGGAACAATTGGTTCACCCTTTCAACCATATTTTACTAACCTCATACTTATCCGGTACCTTTAAAATGGCATGTGAAAGACACTTGCAAAGCTTTAAAACACTCCAAAATCATTTGATATGTTCATGATTGATTCACCCTTTTAACCATTTTAGATTGATTTGAAACTTGTGAAAGACCTATAAGAGGGCATGTACAAGACACTTGCAAAGTTTCAAATCAATTTAAAATCATTTGGTAGGGGGACGATTGGTTCACCCTTTAAACCATTTTAGATTGATGTCATATTTCTCAAAGACGTGTAAGAGGGCATGTAGAAGACACTTGCAAAGTTTCGGAGCAATAAAATATCATTTCATCGGGGAAGTCGTTCACCCTTTCATCCAATTTTGAATTGAACTGCATTTTTACTAAATAAAACGATTTAGAAGACATAGGATTGTGGGACGCAAATAGTGTGGGGCGCAATGATTTTGTTTTTGGCTTGATTTTGTTCTGTGAGTTGAACCCTCACACCACCACATCCTTGCCAAAAAATGTACCAAAGAAAAATGTTTGGAAAAAAACGTTCATCCTTTGCTCTATGCTCATTATTGCAGAACTCTCTATGAAGAGGGCATGAAGTTGAAGATAACTTCACCTTGGAGTGCAAATGAGGAATAAAATGTGTTTTGGATGCAGACGATGTCTGTTCATGGTGATATTTTGCATGCAACTCTTTATGTTGTTATCAAGCATATGGCTTCAGAATGGAATTAAAAACAATTCATGGCAGGCGAAATGTTGTTTCTCCTTATGAATTTGAATAACCAATTCAAACAACTTTGTTGAAGTTCAACTTTGGTCCATATGTGTTTAAGTACGTACAAATCACGTACACAAAGTTGCAAGCGAAGAAATAATCATTTGCCCCCCGAACGACTCATTAAACCTTTCAACCAATTTTCAATCATGAATCATTTAATAGGGGAACTATTGGTTCACCCTTAGAACCATTTTAGATTGACCTCATACTTGTCCGGTAAGTTAAAAAGGGCATGTACAACACACTCCCAAAGTTTCAAATCAATCTAAAATCATTTGGCAGGGGAACGATTGGTTCACCCATTGACCCTGTGTACACTGTCACTCTTCAAGATTCGTGGGTGTGGTGCTTGATTATCCCATATGATGGACCTAGGTGCCATGGCCAAGTAACAGACCATTAAAACATTATGGTACGAGACAAACACAATTGAAAACAACATTTATTCAAACATGATGTACAGTCAGAGGTCTACAAGTTTCTATCCATCCTCCAGCAATTTTTGGGCTTAGGCCAATTGAATAGCCCCGTCATGAAATGCTTCACAACATTTTCTATAGTTGTACCGCAACTCTACTGTGTCTACACACAAGTTTTCCAGAGCGGAAGCAAAACAAGTTCCAGTAGACATATCGTTGAACAGACTTGCATCGAACATGTTACCCCCATTTATTGCCTGGGCTATCTTTCCAATTGCAAAGGTCTCTGATGGCACGGTTAGAGGGGGTCTACGAGATGTGCCATCTGACTGGTTGTTGGCTACATTATGAACAATTGCAATTTCAGGTGCAATCCACCATCTATGTGCGAGAGTCTTTATCATCTTGTCTTTGCTCTAAAAAATGTACAACGTGGTTTTTGAGTCATCCGTCGTGGAGACCATCCCCCAATCGCATACCCCGATGTACACATCTTCAGACCCTTGTGGAAAATGCAACAAGATGTTGTCGGGGGACATGTCGTTGTGCAAGAGGTGGTGATTATGGACGTTGAGCATGATATGCAAAAGCGTCCATGCCAATTGGGTGCGATTCTGTCGGAATCGAACCAGTCGGTTGACCTCCTGCATTTCCTGCTCCGTCCCCCGTCGTTCCATTAACTCCCTGTTATCCCGATCATTCCCCCATTTCCTGTCAATATTCAACCATGATCGTATGGTCCCATCATTCCACCAATGTGTGTAACCTTCATTTCGACGTGGATGCAACGCAAATACTTTATGATGCCGAAATGATGGAACTTTATAGTCAACGCCTCATTGTTATGTTGGACTTTGGCAAGCTCAGCATTTGTTTCCCTAGGCGTTTTCTCTGTTAGCTCCCAAGATGGACGAATGAATTGATCCCCAACAATTCTAACCCTCCGAATTGTACCATACCCTCCCTGTTTGGGCACGTCGAGTTATTGTACCTGTGTGTTTGTGGATATGTATCTCACGTTCAATGCTGCATCCGCGGACGAGGACCCTGCTTTCTATGGGAGTGGTTTTGTACGTCATTTGGCGTGGGCCTTTGCCATGTCAGACCACCAATCCACAAGCACAAACAACTCCTCCTCCGAAGTTGGCATGCGACCTTCAGCTACAGGTGTTCTCGTAACAAACTTATCCATGGTTTGCCTCAGATTCCATGTGGCATCATGGGCCCGGTCCTCCATCCATTTCGTGAACTAGAACTTCACCCTGTCCTCCTCCCATTCATCCCCGGCCAAAGCCTCCCTCATTCTCATCTCCATATTGTGCTGGAATCTAAAGAACCCCTCATTCCCATGTCGGACATACAAAAGATTCAAACGCATTATGTCATTGTCCTTCAAATAATCCAGCACTACTTGCTTCACCACCTTCGCGGCCTCTGCGCTTGGATAGTCTTTTTTGTTGACCTGACTATCCCGTTCATGTGCATGTTTACGCTTCCTATCTTTACGCCCATTTCCCGAGGAACCCCCTGACACTGCGTTCGAAGCAACGTTTCCGGACATGATGAAAGTACTCTGCGGAATAGACGCGGCTTCGTAACGGAAAACAAACCCAAACTATTGATAACCTTATATACTAGCAGACCAATTTCCTCACCCTCTATTGATATAGTACCCAAAGCAAACTCTCCCGCAGTCCCAGGAAAAAAAGGCAAAAACTCCTCCCCCACACAAATCCACTTTCTCCCCCTCCCACGCTCAGTCCTGGCCACCGAAGTTCAAACTCCAAGAAGCCCCAGAACCGCACTCACAGAGAGGGAAAAAAGTTGATTGGGAATGAGGGGTAGGCCCTTATATACTGCCTGGAGAGGCCTGACGTGCGACCGCCTTTGCTGCCTATTTACGCCTGGCCACGTGTCCAGGGAGCGGTCGCACCTAATAACAAAAAAGAAAAAGTCTGCGACCACCACCGGCTGGTGGTCGCACCCATTTAAAAAATAATTACAAAATGTGCAACCATCCCCTGCTGGTGGTCGTACCCATTTAAAAAATAATTAAAAACGTGCGACCATCCTCTGCTGGTGGTCGCACCTATTTAAAAAAAATGAAAAAGTTGTGACCACCACCTGCTGGTGGTCGCACATATTTTAAGAAAAATAAAAATTTGCAACCAACATTTGCTGGTGGTCGCACCCAATTTAAAAAAAAGAAAAAATGTGCAACTACCATCTGCTTGTGGTCGCACCTATTAAAAAAAATGAAAATGCTGCGACCTCCACCTGCTGGTGGTCGCATCCATTTAAAAAATAAGAATTTTTTTGCGACCACCCCCTTCTGGTGGTCGCACCTATTTAAAAAAAATAAAAATTTGTCCGACCAACCTTTGCTGACGGTCGCATGATTGATAATATAAATCATAATATATGAATTTTACAGATAATTAATGAAGTCCACGTAATAAGACCACATCGGTTGCCACGTCGGTTTTTATAGTAAATAGTCAATAGTAAAGTAAAAAAATAAACATATTTATGTACAATAACGTCGGTTTAGGACGTGACGTGACGCGACGCACGTCCGTCGCTGACGTCGGACGTGATGTTGACGCGTCAACGCCATGTCACGTCCAAATTTGCAACTAGGCGACACATGCTAACATGATAGATTTGATATTGTATACATCCCACTGTCTTGAAAGGTTTTGTATGATTGAAAACCTACTTTGTCGTACACCAAAAGCTCTCTCAACGTCCTTTCTCACTGACTCCTGCATCATCGCAAAATGCGCCCTCTTCTGGTCTTGAGGCTCATGAATTGTCTGCACAAAAATGGACCAAAAGAGATATATGCCATCTGCCAAGAGGTAATACCTCTTGTAGACATTGTCGTTGACAGTGAAGGCGACATTCTCAGCCTGTCATTTGAGCAAATTTGCAACCAACGGAGAGCGATCCAGAACGTTAATGTCATTATTTCCACCTGGCAGCCCAAAGAAGGTGTGCCAGATCCAAAGATCCTGAGAGGCAATTGCCTCCAGCATAATGCTGCGGTTTCCATCTTTATCTTGATACTGGAGGCAGCATACAATCTAAAGAGGCAAACATACCAGGAAACCCTCGAACAATATTGATCCACATTTGCCTCTGTATGTCTTGTGCAGTTGGTTAACGAAGGAAATTTTCTTCAAAACAGGCATGAACTGCATGCACAAATCTCTTCATAGCCTCCATAGCAGTGGATTCGCTCAACTTGCAGGACTGATCAACAGCATCGGTAGCTACACCATAAACGAGCATCCTTAATGCCGCTGTGCATTTCTGGATATTCGACAAACCCAACAATCCACACCCATCTACTCTCTGCTTCAAATAAGGATCATAGGCTACAACAGAGTACATAATCTTTAAGAAAAGATCCTTCTGCATCCTGAACCGACGGCGAAATGTCCTCTCATCGTACAAAGGTAATTCAGAGAACCCGCCACATGCTATTCCATTGGGGTCGTCAGCAGTGAGCCCGACGGCATATAGCATTGGCTTTTCCGCGTCTGCGGTGGGTCTGGGTCGATGCATTAAGAGCGACGTAAAATAATATTTAGCGCACGGAATAGGTGTCCCTATATGGAGCTTTACGGTTAAGTTTTCAGTGGATACGGTGGAGATGCTCTTAGAAAATTAAAAATTTGGAACCTGAACCAACTAATATTTCAGTTTTGTATATTGCACTTTCATCTATACATAACAAAACTAATATATATGCATACCCATCCTGCAGCGGAAAACAAAAGCCTTGAAAGCCCATAGGCCTCTGTTTTTGTAGCTTTCTTTAGACAACAAGTTTCTGTTGCTCTCCGCTCAATCTATTTTACGTCGGGCAAAGGTTGCTGGGGCGGCTTCATCTCGCCTCCTCGCACTCTCCGATCCACCCTCTTTTCTGTTGTCTGACCTTCTTCAGGCTGTAGATGATACTAGAATAGTTTGATTTCTTTCTTTGTGTCAATATATCCGGCTGTACCAGCTTTGGTTTTTCCTCTTCGGGACAGTTACACCCATTTGTACAGTCACCCCACTTGGGTCTTTTTATAAAGCTATGGAGGTTATGCTATACATATATAATTACATCCACGTAATGAATTGATTTTCAAGTATAGGAGAAGGGCCTGAGTGGAGGGCCTTCCGCCATGTGAGGGCCGTAGACGAGGGCGGTAGCCCGAGGCCCAGGTCCTGAAAATGGCGGAAGGCCCCACACATGGGCCCTTCTCTTGCGTAAAGAACTGCCCGAGAATTCAACTAAAACATTAAAAAAATCGAAGTGTGGCCTTACGAATTTGTTAAAAGCAGGTGTGGCGGATTCTGCCACTTTTTCGGCCTAATTCTCGGGCCAAATCGGCAACCAAGGGTAGAATCAGCAGGGATGGCCGATTATGCACAGAGGACGACAGACCTACTACCGAGGCCAGCCATCAACCCACCCACCTTTCCCTAAAGCTCGCCCCGTTTATATCGTCTCCGGGGCTCTGAATCTGGGCAATCGATATGGGATAATTGAACCTCAATCATATTGCACCACGTAGCGGCGAGAATCCGCCACACCTGCTTTTAAAGCCAGTGAACAGGCCGCGTTGGCCGACTCTGCCCTGTGCGCTGCCATAGGGCTCGCCCAAAGCCGCTTACAGGGCAGAATCGGCCAAACACGGCCCGTTCTCTAGTACGTAAAAACCTAGCTAGTGTAGTTTTGGTGCGCTTTTAATAGCATAAAATCCCGCTTGTCCTGTTACACACCCTGGAGCCCATGGGCTCGGCCCATAATCTGAGCAAGTAATTTTCTTTTCACACGGTCATAAATACAGTTTTTACGTGAGCTAAAGTCCTGTAACTCGGGCTTTACGGGATTCAAGATTCCCACGCCCTGGAGACTGTGGAACCTTGAATCCCGTACAGCCCTCGTTGCAGGACTTTACCTAATACGTAAGATCACTCCTGTGTTGCCGCAGGAGCCTTACGAAAACGTAAGGTCACTGTTTGTTAGAGTGGACATTGCACCCATGTAAGGCGCCTAGATATACACTGCAAAATTCTTGGGCAGTTCTTTACGATCCTGAAATGGATTGATATGCAAGGAAAAAATAACTTGCGGGGGGGGGGGGGGGGGGGGGGGGCCTCATAATAGACCAACAGTTCAATTAATCTTAAACCAGTTTCTTTAGAATAAATAAAAGGGGGGAGAGGCCCTGTACTTGATATTAAAAAAGTGCTTGCAGTGCGGGCCCCACCAGCCAATAAGGCACGGCCGAGGAGACACTTGTGTTGGATGCTCGTGCAAAAGTGGATGATGCACTATTTGCGTACCAAAGATTTTATGTAAATAAAAAAGTCTTCAAGACCTACAACGCATACTTAAAGTCAGCTGCAGCAAGAGGGACAGAAGTCCTTGTGCACCAAGGCAGGGAGTTGCAAGCTTTTTTGGAGCTTTGGTACACAAACTCACTGACCAAAGAAGCTGCCTCATACAACCCTCGTGTGGAGATGTGCATTCCAGCGGAATTCAAGAATCTGGAACTATAGACGCGGATGGGCTAAGAGACGCCTGGTTAACAAACTTGTGGAAGCAATTCTGGTCCTTTAGCTACGTGAGCAATTCTGATCTTTTTCATACTTTAATTGTGTCCATTAAAATCTGGGTTACAGAGTTGCTGGAAATTACACATACTGATGGTTTAGTTTATTCTTTTGCAGAACTACAACCAGATATTTGAATACACGGACAACCTACAAGGCCAATTGCTGCACGTGAAATTGGGCTCAGAGATTGTCCGGCCACAAATGCAGTTGCCCACGGTACAGTTGAAATTTGCATGTTATGTGTATTACCACACATTGGATTCACAAAATGAGTGCTAAAATATTGGAATGCTGAAATGCAGGCTGAAATGCTGGGTCACCTGATTTTCCAGCTTGGTACTTTCAGCATCGAAGTCCCTCGATACTTCTCCTACACGACACTCCTGATCCTGCTGGAGCAGGTGCCTGTGTCCACAAACTTAGGGTTAGGGGTGGACCCAAAGATGCGGGCTGACCTGGAGCGGGATTTCAAATTAGGATGGCCTAGCAAATGGGCCGTTCTAGAGAGGCTTTATAGATCATTCAGCGAAGCATCACAGACCATCCAGGATTTAGCAACAGACCAGATTGACGATGACCTTGGATGGACGTTCAAAATTTTTGAAGTGACACACGACACTTGGGAAATTGACGTGAAGAACAAAGTTGGTGCCATTATCTACAGCTATTTGTTTCAGGGCAGAAAAGAGATTGGGCAAGCGACGAGGAGAGGGTTTTTCAAGGCAATTGATGGTGCAAACACAACTGCAACTAAAAAATCAAATATGCGAGATGGTTTAATGCAGCTCACACCAGAAACACTGTGCATCTTGTTCAATGGGACCTGCGCAATAGAGGCTGCTGATTTCCTACGCCGCTGCTGCTTCCACCCTTCCATCGACCCCGTGCAAAAACTCTGGTTCATCAATTGTGTCCAGACCCTGTCCTATGCAGAGAGGACGAGGCTGTCAGTTTTCATCACGGGGTTAGAGTACTTTGGTGCAAAGGATATCACCATAATGCGCATGGATCACCGGAATGACAATCCATGCATGCAGTCCTCGACCTGTGTGCAAACCCTGTATCTTCCACCTTACAAAAGCGATGAGATGATGCTTGGCAGAATGAAGTATTCAATCATGGACAGCAGCTACGGAAGACCCTGAAATTCAATCATTGGCAGCAACTATGAAACTCTCATTAGAAGCTCTCTGAATGGCCACTTCTATAAAGACAATAAGAATCCAGATTCATATAGTTGTTCCATTCTTACTTGGTTAGCAGGTGCTGAAAACAAACTCTGTATACCTGTTTGCAAATATGAACGCTGCATTAATACGAGCATATTCAGATTAGCATCTGACCTTTTTCTTGTTCTGACATTGCTTGTCTTATCAGTTTGCATCCACTCAGTTCCTGTTTCCACCTTCCCAAGCTAGGAGAAACATTTGAAATTTATTTTTTGCTACACAGTGAGGCATCACATAAGGGTGACATGAATCATCCAGTGCAAGCTGGAGTGGTTGCATGAGTGCTGACCTGCACCTTACAGGTATATGATGCTAATTTGCTTTGTTGCAAATCCAAAAAGCTTATCAAAAGCGCCTGCACAACACATCCCCACAACAGATGCCTCTTGAACCTATTTTTCATCCTCCTAATATGAACCCAGTGACATTCCAAGCAAAACATGTTTTCTTCATAAATGATATCAAGACAATGGACTCTGAATTGGAAGTAGTGCCTGCCTCTCTTGCAAGACGATGTAGAATTACTTTATGAGGTGGAGCATACCTTACCAGGGAAGTCATGGCGAGTGAGCCAGAGAGCAACAATAAGGCCAAACATTGTGTTTAATGGCACCACAATGCCTGCCACTATCAGTGTCAGCTTTACCTGCCATCCCTCCACCGCCCCATCTTTGAACTTCAACTAAAAGGTCTCGTAACTGCAACTCTCTACCTCTCTTTGTTTCAACCAAATGGAAAACAATTAAGAGGACTTATTAAGAAACAACTAGAGGATTGAGGTGTTGACCTGCATGCAGCTCCTTGGGTCATCAAACAACCACTAAAATGTCACTACAAGAGGAGAGCTGACGGTGGAAAAATGGAGGACCTTTGCCAATAACTCAAACAAGTAAACCCATGAAAGATCCACGAAAGATCCACAACTGCTTCACGAACGCAAAACTTGCAAACACACTTTACTTTGTGGTTTCTGAACAAAGCCCAACTACTCTTTCCAAAAAACACGGACTAAGTATCATACTTACTGCATGCTGGAAATCAGGATAAAAAGGTTGTGAATAAATGGCTGAACGCCATTCGAAAAGGCGTGCAAAATAAAACACCTGCATGAGTCTAATCTCTGTAAAACCAATTGAATATTGGAAGTATGGAAAATAATCACGGCCAGGTCCAGAGGCATGGAGTTGGTGGACCCATATACTTTCGTTCATAATAGGCCCTTGAGTCTCTTGGTACTTCTCTAATGAGGCACAGGAAAGAGTTAATAGGTAATAGCCCACATCTCCTGTTTTGTTACCTACTAACAGCAAACCAGCCTTGCAAGTGTCCCTTGGCATGTTCACAAGGCAATGGAAATGAGGGACCTCACCCTGTGTTCTGTGTTGATGAGCATTGCATCCACGACAGCAGCCAAATTCCTTCATTATTGTCCTCACTCGCATCAATGAGTTCCATATCACTCTCCTCACTGCAGCTCCCTGGCAGTCACCTGTGAATGTGAATGCTGTGACACGATAGGTCATTTTGGATGCCTTCGAATCGCCAAGATCCAGAGGCTCCAAGTCTTTGATTGTGCAGCCATTTCCCTTTCTGTCATCACTCCACTCATTGCAGATAAAGACCCAACTTTTACCAGTTCCTTCCTCAAATACTTCGACTTTGTCAAATGCCATGCTGGTCTCGACCCTGAGTTGTCATGCCCGGTTTGAAGTTTAACAAGGGCTCCCATCTCTGGAGCCTCAATTGTTAATACATCACACTTCCCTCTTTCAAAGGCCTCAGACGATGCCACGATTTTCTTCTCACCGGACTCCCGGCCATGATCTCCGAGCTGAATGACAATGTTTGCATCAGTTCCACCACCCTTAATATCTGAGGTGAAGACTGCAAAGTTATCGCGTGATAGCTTTTGGTCTCCATGGTGACCAAGCACAATCTGTCTCCTGATGAGCCATCTCCTAAGTCTGAATCAAGCCACTGATTAAAAAATTCTAGCGATGACCGAAGGTCGGAAGCTAGTTTAGCGTAGAGCAGGTATAGGGTGCCATAGTGCCAAAACATCATAGACAGGTCATCGTAGACAGGTCATCATAGCCAGGTCATCGTAGCCAGGTCATCGTCGTCGTCAATTTATTTGGAATCTGCCCGGACGGCCCGCTCGAAATAGGCCAATAAAAATCGCCGCGCCAACGTTTTTGGAACTGCCCGAAATGCCCGGATCTTGATCTTCTTGAACTGCAGGAGCTCTGTGTTTTCCGCCATCGTTCACCTTGCAAGCACAGGCATGGATAGCTGAAGGAGCAGGGATCGAGTGTGGGTCCAGATTCATCCAAAAGGGTCGGATTTCAAGCTCCAGATTAACTATGATTCGAAAAGAGAGGAAAAGAGGGAAAGAGAGGAGGGGGAGGGAAGGAAAGGATGGACCAATGAACACACCAGGGATGGTCTCTGCTGTAACAGAGCAAATGAAATATGTCGTGAATCAAAGCGACAAACCATCAATGCTGAGGATGTGCTCAAAGCTATTGAGGAGCTGGACCTCACCGAGTTTTGTGAGCCCTTGAGAGCTGCACTTGCAGGTGTGTATGGCTCTCTCTCTCTCTCTCTCTCTCATGATGATTTGCAGTGATGACTTAAGTGGATTATTTGAGTTTTTTGTTCTGTCTTTCCTTATGGGGCAAGGTGCCAAATCAAACTCTAGTAGAAAACCTCTTCAGGGAACACCTCAAAAGTTTGAAAAAGCCAAAAAAATCAACAAAGACACTAGTCTTTCTCACACTCTGTGTGTCTTCCCTGGCCCTTGTTGGGGTCTAATTGCTGGGCAGCTCACACACAGCAGATTGATGCTCGTGTGAAGGGATTTCTAGGAGAACCTGGAAAGCTGTTTATACCAAGGTAAGTCCCACTACTGGAGTGAGCCCCTGACAAAGGTAGCGTCTGTTCCCTCTTGTTCTACCCAAACTGGGCGTAGGGTCTATGACAACATCATCTCATGAATACATTCTATGTCTTCCTTTTGCATGACTTATCTAGACTGTCTTTAAAGAACAAAGTTCTTGAGCAGTTATGGGTGTTTGCAGGCTTCAGGAAAGATAATGAGTCTAAGAAATCTGAAACGAAATGGAAAAGTGGGGTCAGAAAGAGAAAGCCTGATGGTGACACTAAAGAGGGGGAAGCAAATTCAATCGTAGATGGTATTCTTCCTGATGTTTACAAGGTTCTTGGGAGATTCAGCTTGGTCTTAGCATGCCGTGTTTCAATCTCTGCCTACTCAGCTGCACCGTGGTGGTTCTCACAGACCAATCCGACATTACCTGACTACAGACAAAAGCAGCACACACAAGAGGTCCTTTTGGGTTGATGGTCCGTCAAATCCTCCATGGGTCATGACACAAGGTCAAGGACAATGTGGTGAGGGCACCTTCTTCTTCGACCTATTTCAGCCTGTTTTTCCCTCTCATCAGACTCGGTCCTGAGATGCGTCTGATAATTGCAAGATATGATCAGCATGGCTGTGGTAGGGCGGCTTGCCAGATGTATGAACACCCAACAGCATTACATTCATTTCTATCTCAATGCTTGTGCCAGCCTAGAAGCCCTGGAAAAAGGTACATAGGTCCATGTTGACATTGTGGAAGCTAGAATTGCACCAGATATCATTATGGAGACTATCCTTGTCGATATGTATGCGCCGTGTTTCAATCTCTGCCTGCCTAGCTGCACCATTTCACTTTTCCGACCCCAGTCAATGGTGGGACAATGGAGACAAAAAGGTGAATGCCTATTGGATACAGAGAGAAACAGATGCAATTCAGAATTGTGTCAGTTGCTAGCAGGTCTCCATGGGCTCGTTGGGTGTATCTGTGGTGGTTAGGAGTGACTTTGACAAGTTACTGCCGATGTGGCAGCAGGAAAGTATCCAAAAACAGATAACATAGATGAGGAGAAGCTTGTTGACGTTTGTTTGCATTTGCAATGTGTGTGCAAGCCTGGCAGCCCTGGAAAGGTGCAATGAGGTCCATGGTGACATTGTCAAAGCTGATTTGTACCAGATGTCATCCTGAACACAGCCCTGCTGGACATGTATGTCAAATGTGAGTGCATCGAGAATGCAAAGGGAGTTTTCGACAGTATGGCTGAAAGAAATGAGGTGACATGGAGGGCGATGATTGCAGGATATGCACAGCAATGGAGGCTTCAGAGACCTATGAGCAAATGATGGGGGAAGGGGTGAAGCCCGACCGCATAACATTTGTTTGCATTTGCAATGCGTGTGCAAGCCTGGCAGCTCTGGAAAGGTGCAAAGTGGTCCATGGTGACATCGTCACATCTGGAATTGTACCCAATGTCATTCTGAACACTGCCCTGCTGGACATGTATGTCAAATGTGAGTGCATCGAGGATGCAAAAGAAGTTTTCGACAGTATGGCTGAAGGAGATGTGGTGTCGTGGAGGGCGATGATTGCAGAATATGCACAGCAAGGGCGCGGGATGGAGGAGTTGGAGACCTATGAGCAATTGATGTGCGAAGGGGTGAAGCCCAACCGCATAACGTTTGTGTGCATTTGCAATGCGTGTGCAAGCCTGGTAGCTTTGGAAAGGTGCAATGAGGTCCATGCATGTGACATCGTCAAAGCTGGATTTGTACCAGATGTCATCCTGAACACTGCCCTGCTGGACATGTATGTCAAATGTGAGTGCATCTAGGATGCAAAGGGAGGGTTCGACAGTATGGCTGAAAGAAATGTGGTGTTGTGGAGGACGATGATTGTAGGATATGCACAGCAAAGGGCAGGATGGAGGCTTTGGAGACCTATGAGCAATTGATGTGCGAAAGGGTGAAGCCCAACCACATCACATTTGTTTGCGTTTGCAATGCTTGTGCAAGCCTGGCAGCCGTGGAAAGGTGCAATGAGGTCCATGGGACATCGTCAAAGCTGGATTTGTACCAGATGTCATCCTGAACACTGCCCTGCTGGACCTGTATGTCAAATGTGAGTGCATCAAGGATGCAAAGGGAGTGTTCGACAGGATGACTGAACGAAATGTGGTGTCGTGGAATTCCATGATCGCAGGATATGTCCAGCATGGTTGTCATAGGGAGGTCCTGCAACTATTTGAAGGAATGTAAAAGAACGGCTTGAAGCCGGACATTATCACCTTTATATGTGGTCTCTCTGGGTAGATGGTCAACTGAATGCAGTAGTTGCAGCAGCACAGTTGATGAAATTAGGCAACTCATCCATCACCACAGCTTCTGAAAGAGGATCAAGAGAGGGAGTCCACAATGCCACTTCTGGCACTTCTGGGCATGTGAAGATGCTTTGTGAGGCAGGCAGACTGAAAGAGGCTCTACAGACTTTAAACCAAGGAGGCATTTCAGCAGATTCAGAAACGTATGTCTGTCTCTTGCATAAGTGCATCAAGGTGAAAGGCCTGGAAGTTGAAAGTTGGTGCACACTCACATTATCCAAAGTGGATTCACGCCAAATGTTTTTCTCCTCAGCACCCTCGTCAACATGTATGTTAAGTGCGGGGGTGTTTGCTGGAAGAATTCTAGGCTGTCATTATATGTTGCTAGCAGCAAGGCAAGGATGTATGCATGATTTGTGCAGAGGCATGGATAGCTGAAGGAGCAGGGATGGAGTGTGGGTTCCCTCTTATCAGAACCGGCCCTAAATTTTCATGTTGAATTCTGCAAGTTAGCTGGTTGAGTGAACCTTTGATAGTTGGAGTGACTTTGACATGATACTGCCAAAGTATCCAGAAACAGGTAAGAGAGACGAGGAGAAGCTGTGGAAAGAATACTTTTCTGACCCCAGTCAATGGTGGGACAATCGAGGCAAAAAGGTGGATGCCTGTTGGATTACAGTGAGTAGCAGACGCAATGAACATATGAACTAGTGTGATAAGCTGAGTTGGGTGTTAATCTAGGCTGTTATTGTCAGCTATTAGCAGCAAGGCAAGGATGAATGCATGATTTGTGCAGAGGCATGGATAGCTGAAGGAGCAGGGGTAGAGTGTGCATCCAAGAGGGCCAGATTTCAAGCACAAGATTACCTATGATTCCCTGTGGATCAATAGCTACAAGAAACCTGCATGGGTAGATGGTCAACTAAAGGCAACAGCTGCAGCGGCACAGTTGATAAAATTAGGCACTTCAACCATGACCACAGCCTCTGGAAGAGGATCAAGAGAGGGAGTCCACAATGCCTCTTCTGGCATTTCTGGGCAAAAGGTGCATGGCGACATCGTCAGAGCTGGAATCATACCAGATGTGATCCTGAACAATACCCTGGTGGACATGTATGCCAAATGTGGGAGCGTCGAGCATGCAAAGGGAGTGTTAGACAATATGGCGGAATGAGATGTGGTGATGCTCACCAAGTGTTCAACAGAATGCCTCAACGATGTTTGATCATGTGGAACATAATGTTGGCAGGATTTACCAAGCACGGGTGTGGTAGGAATGCTTTGGAGACCTTTGAGCAAATGATGCATCAAGGGTGAAGCCCAACCACATCACGTTCATTTGTGTTTGCAATGCGTGTGCAAGCCGGGGAGCTCTGGAAAAGGGGAAAGAGGTCCATGGTGACATCATCAAAGCTGGAATTGTACCAAGGTTGCAATGCGTGTGCAAACCTGCGAGCCCTGGAAAATGGGAAAGAGGTCCGTGGTGACATCGTCAAAGCTGGAATTGCACCAGATTCATCCTGAACACTGCCCTGATGGACATATGCCAAATGTGGGTGGATCGAGGATGCGAAGGGAGTTTTCAACACTGTGGTTGAAAGAAATGTGGTGTCGTGGAACGCTATGCTTGCAGGGTATGCAGAGCAGGGGCACGGGATGGAGGCTTTGGAGACCTATGAACAAATGATGGGGGAAGTGGTGAAGCCCTCATGGAGTGCAATGATTGCAGGATATTAAAGTGGAGAACAGCCTTCTTGACGCCAAATGTGGGAGCGGAAAAGATGCACGTCAGGTTTTAAACAAAATGCCTGAACGAGATGTGGTCTCATGGAATGCCATGATTACATGATATGCTGAGCATGGCTATGCTGAAGAGGCTTTCAAGATACAAGCAAATGGAACTGGACGCGATGACACCGAACAGGGTCACGTTCGTTTCTGTTGTCAATGCATGTGCCAGTCTAGGGGCCCTGGAAAAGGGCACGCGAGTCCATACTGATATTAACAAAGCTGGGGTTGTGTCATATCTTAACTTGGACAATGCCCTTGTTAACATGTATGCCAAATGTGGGAGTGTTCACGATGCACGTCAAGTGTTTGAAAATATGGTTCAGCAAGCATGGAATGCCATAATTGCAGGATATGCTCAGCATGGGTGTAGTACAGAGGCCTTCCAACTATTTGAACAGATGCAGCAGGAAGGCTTGAAGCCAGATGGTATCACCTTCGTTTCTCTTCTCTCTGCTTGTAGGCATGTAGGCCTGGTGGATGAAGGCCACCACTTGTTTGGTTCCATGAGTAGAGATCACGGCCTCACTCCTACAGTGGAGCATTTTTGCTGCATTGTGGACCTTCTTGGCCGTGTAGGCCGATGAGATGAGGCAGAAGAGTTTATCAACAAAATGCCAATTGAACCAGATGCTCTGGTTTGGGGGACCTTGCTTGCTGCTGCCAGAATTCATGGGGATGTGGAGGTAGCAGAACATGCAACAAAATCTCTTCTCAAGTGCGATCCCAACCACCATGCAGCTTATGTGCTGCTATCCAACATCTACGCCGCATCTGGCAGGTGACAATATGACACAACATGATGTGGTTTCATGGAGGACCATGATTGCAGCATATGCTCCGCATGAGTATGGCAGGGAGGCTGTTGAGATGTATGAACAAATGCAAATAAAGGGGTAACGCCCAACAACGTCACATTCACTTGTGTTCTCAATGCATGGCCAGCCTGGGAGCCTTGGAGAAGGGCAAAGAGGTCCATGCTGACATCATTAAATCTGGAATTGCATGCTACATAAGGAGACTACGCTTGTGGACACATATGCAAAATGTGGGAGCATAAAGGATGCACGTCAAGCTTTTGACAATTGGCTAAACGAGAGATAGTATCATGGAACACCATGATCGCAGGGTGTGCTCAACATGGATGTGGCAAGAGGGTTTCGAGATATACGAGAGATTGCAGCAAGACAGGATGGAGGCTTTGGAGACCTATGAGCAAATGATGGGGGAAGTGATGAAGCCCGACCACATCACGTTTGTGTGCGTTTGCAGTGCATATGCAAGCCTAGCAGCCCTGGAAAAGGGCATGGTTGCATCACCAAAGCTGGAATTGTACCAGATGTGGTTCTGAACAATACCCTCGTGGACATGTATGCGATGATCGGAGGATATGCTCAGCTTGGATGTGGTAAAAAGGCTTTGGAGATCTATGAGCAAAACAGAAAGGGGTTATGCCCAACTAGGTGACGGTTGTGTGCGTTCTCAATGCATGTGCCAGCCTGGTGGCTGAACGAGATGTGCTCTCCTGGAGTGCAATGATTTCAGGATATGCCCAGCATGGAGTTGGTAGGGAGGCTTTGGAGACATATTAGTGAATGATATGGGAAGGGGTGACACCAACCAGGTACCTTTTGTTTCTGTTTTCAACGCCTGTGCCAGCCTGGCAGCCCTGGAAAAGGCCACAGAAATCCATGCTGACATTATCAAAGCTGGAATTGAGCCAACACTCACTTTGGAAAGTACCCTTGTTGACATGTATGCCAAATGTGGGGATTTAAAGAATGCATGGCTAGTGTTTGACAATATGGTTGAACGAGATGTGGTCTCATGGAGTGCTATGATTGCAGGATATGCTCAGCATGGGTGTGGTAGGGTGGCCCTGCAACTATTGGAACAAATGCAACACGAAGGGTTGAAGCCGAATGGTATCACTTTTATATGTGTTCTCTCTGCATGTAGCCATGTGCGACTAGTAGATGAAGGCAGTCATTACTTTGATTCTAGGAGTCAAGCTCATGGCCTGACTTCCACAGACCAGCATTTTGGTTGCATGGTGGACCTTCTAGGCCGTGCAGGGCATGTGGATGAGGCAGAGGACTTCATCAAGAAAATGCCAAGCAAACCAGCTGCTACAGTCTGGGGGACTTTGCTTGGTGCCTGCAGAATTCATGGGAATCTGGAGGTGGCAGAACGTGCAGTAGAATACCTTCTTGAGTGGGATCCGCAGAATGCGGCAACGTATGTGCTTCTATCCAATGTTTTTGCTGCAGCTGGTAGGTGGGACGATGCCGCAAAGGTGAGGAGGATGATGTGGGACAGAGGTGTCAGGAGGGAGCCTGGTCGATGCTGCATAGAGGTCTATAGTCAGGTACAACCGAGGCAAAAAGTTGAATCCCTGTTAGATGACAGAGAGTAGCAGACGCAATTTTGCATAGGAACTATGTGATAAGCTGAGTTGGGTGTTTCCTTCAAGTGTTTTATACGCCCATGGGAATTTTCTTTGAAATGGCAGCTACAAAAGTGAATTTATAGCCTCCATTCTTCTGATTTTACTTTCTCTACTGTCCAGAAACCAATCAGAAGGTTCATGGATACAGCAGGCAAGGGTACCACCGACAGTTTGGAGGCTGTAATGGCTGCATGTGTGTGGAGAAATAGAATCCCCTCTTGGAATAGGAGTAAGATTGACCTGCATTGGCAGCATCCGTAGGCAAGTCATGCACCTTTCATGTACCCTCTTCTTCCACTACACAACATGTCCTTCAAAGAAATTCTGCTTTGATTACCCATTAACCGTGTTCTATTTGTGGATACATCTCAATGTGATCCTTCGACTTGCTCCATTTCATGCAGGATTCAGTGTGTGGCTAACAACACCAACGGATGTGCACACAATATTGAAAGAGCAAGCCTAGCAGCCCTGGAGAAGGGCAAACAAGTCCATGCTGACATAATTAAAGCTGGATTTGTTCCAGATATCATTCTGGAGAATACCCTGGTCGATGGTACCCTGCTGGACCTGTATGTCAAATGTGAGTGCATCGAGGATGCAAAGGGAGTGTTCGACAGGATGACTGAACGAAATGTGGTGTCGTGGAATCCCATGATTGCAGGATATGCCCAGCATGGTTGTCATAGGGAGGTCCTGCAACTATTTGAAGGAATGCAAAAGAATGGCTTGAAGCTGGACATTATCACCTTTATATGTGTTCTCTCTGCATGCAGCCGCACTGGCCTACTGAATGAAGGAAGACGCTACTTCGATTCCCTGAGTTAACATCATGGTGCCAGTAAAGCACTTTGGCTGCATGGTGGACCTTCTGGACGTGTGGGACAACTACATGAGGCAAGGTTCCTGATTAATAAAATGCAAATCAATCCAGATGTTGTGGTGTGGAAGGCCTTGCTTGGTGCCTGCAGAATCCATGGCAATGTGGAGATGGCTGAATGTGTGGCAACATCTATCCTCAAGTGGGATGAACAGGATGCCGCGACTTATGTGTTGCTATAATTCTGGGTTTGGGTGGTGGAGCTTCTCCAAAGCTTCAAGATGGAAGTGAATACGAATTTTAATGAGCTTAATGAGAGGGGCAGTCCTGTGCACAAGTTTGTTCAGCATCTTAAATTTGGACATGTTTGTTTGTTTTTCGTGGTGTGGCTTTGGATGGAGCCCTTGACGAACTTGCATGAATATTGTCAAAAGCTAGCCTAAACCCACCAAGATCCAATCCCACGGTGGATGATTGAAAGTTCATGCAGTGAATGTAAGGGTATTTGGGTATGTTGTTATTGATTGATGCGGCTTGTGAAAATTGAACATTAGAAATGCAGATCCGCCATTTTTCTTCCAGAAAAAAACAAAACAGGGGATCTCTGCATGTACCACCGAGGGGATGACCCAGCCCTTTTTTTGTGAAAAATTGAACATAGTTCTCAGAATTCGTCGCTAGTAGTGCGGAGCAACGCGAAGCCCTAGTCGTTATATTGAGAGGAGCTGAGAACAATTGGGCTTTGAGAACTGGTAGCTGAGTTGGATAGTGCACTCAGAAGATTATGGGGTCAAATCTTACTAGCTTGATGGTTGTGGTATGTTCTTCTCCCCTTCCCTTTGGCGGTGTCCCATGAAAGCCTCACCGCAAGGTTCCCATGAAAGCCTCACCGCAAGGTTAAGGTTACAGTGAAAGAGGTTGTTTTTTCCTCTCACTACAATTAAGGGGCCTGATTTGTGAGCTGTTGCTCCCAGGTGTTTTCTTTTTATAAAAACAATTAAGTCTTGTATCCAAATAAATGCATGGAATTCATGCAAGCCCTGCCCAATAGAGAGCTTTTGAAGCATTGTACACTTACTCAAGCAGATTTTTTTCATTGAAATTCACCGATATACTATCGCAACTCTTTGAGGCGTTCACATCCCAAGCAAATAAAGCTCTTTCATCATGGGATGCTCATATGTGTACTGTGACACCCATTGTATGAAGTGTCAAAAGCAGTCTATCAACGGGCAAGTATTTTCAGGCCAGTCAATCTCAAGGTTACTACGTTACTACGTTGAATTCACCTTGAAATTCCTGGGAACCCCTGCCTGAAGCACCTCAGGATCCACCACTGGTCGAAGCTAGGGACCACTCCTTTTAGATTCTTCAAAAAGGCCTTGGGATAGTCAACACCTCTCCTGTCCAAGTCATTCTGAGGGCTGATGTGTGAGTTCCACTTAGCTTCTACTTACAGTTGAGATCAAACTTCAACACCCAGCTTGCGAAACGCTTGGTCATTGCTAAAATTTCAACACTCTTTAGCGGTAATTCCATCAAATACATTTGGTTCCAAACTCGGAAGTGGATGGATATGAGTGTAAGGTCGGTAGCGTTGACACACAAGACAGACGGTTAGGTCGTCTTGCGGGAGGAGGGAGGGTGTATGGGTCGCAAGATTGCAGGAAGGCAGACTGAGTCTACCAGTTTGGCCGTAACTATGTTTCTATACGCATAGAAAAGAAAGTAAACAGCAAAATTCAGCATGAATGGGAGCAACCGAAATCCACGACTTTCAATTTGCTGTTGCCGTTCAATCCTTCTAATATATGAAGCTGCACTAACACTGTGACACTGTGTAATAGGCAGTTTTCCCTGGTCACGCGTCTTGACCATGATGCAGAACAGCAAGTACCTAGTTTTAGGGCGGGATTTGCACGATTCTGAGTTGTTGGTCTTTGCAGGTAGGTAGGATTTGAGAGGGAAGGGGAAAGATTGAGTTGGGCTTGGCGGATTTTGTGGGTTGTTAGTGGAGATTGGTAGAGAGAAGGCATCATCTTCTGACTATTCGAGGTGGTCAATCTTCCCCTGCAAATTAGAAAAAGTTTAGGTTTTTGGCAGATTACCCTGCAGCAATCCGCAGTCCTAGCAAGAGCCAGCAGAGGAGAGAGAAGGGGGAGCTGGAAGAGATGCAGCTGACTTTGGAATTTGGGTGTGTCTCTTTACTCTGTTTTACCCTCCTCGAGTGATTGTGATTTAAGCCACGTGCAAGTGAAGTTTTTGTCTTCTGACGCGCCTATTCTGGCGCTGGTGTCGCTCAATCTGACAATTGTGCGTGCTTGTTTTTTGTGTAGAGGTGGGCTGGACCTGCTGTTTGGGTCTAAGAAGAAACACGAGGTCGATGTTAGCCCCACCAACGGCCACGCCGAGGTACTTCTCCTTATTGGTATGCTTGTGATAGATACAACCCTCTTACGGCAGGGCCTACTATCGAGCTCATCACGTTAAGACATCCCGAAGAACAGAGATTACTTGATAAATTGGCCAATCCTGGAATCATCTTAAGGGTTCTCTGGTTTCACGTGCAACCAGCGGTTCTTTCTGTACTTCACTTTTTGCAGGAACTTGACCTCTGACCCGGTTTGAGAACCCACGACCAGGGCACTGAAGATTGTACTGGGTGTGAGAGAAAGGTGGCATCAAATGTAACTCACTGTGTCATGTAGTACATGAACAAAACAAGTGATAAACAACCACATATACGAAGCACACTATAGCCAGGCCACAGACGGGAAAACTGAAGTCTGGTGATCTCTCTCTCTCTCTCTCTATCTCTCTCTGAGGATTACAGCTCTCCTTGCAGCGAGGAGCAAATATTCCAGCTTACCTTCTAGGCAAGCATGTGAATAATAGTATCCAGTGGAATTTCTGAAATTCTTCCTTAACTGCAATGAGCATATGCAGCCCATCATGTATGTGATAGTAGTAAACATTCCCAATCAATAGATGTAAATCTTTACATTTTTTTCTTTTATCCTCTGCAAATCCCATGATTGCCTGCGAGTTTTAAAGGGAGTTCACAGGCCAACGACCTGTGAACTTGAAGTGCCCCCAGTTTGGATTTTTTCATTCCCAAAAAACTTCACCAACCCTGACATCACCTCATCTTTCGAAGTGTCTAATGGGTGTTGTAGAAAGAATCAAATGTTGCAGGAATCATTGTTCTTGGATTGCTTTAGTTTGATGGATCGAAGGGGTGCTATGCCCTGGAAAGCACTTTTCACTGTCTGAAGCAAATAGTCGGCTCTGATGAACTCCAGGCTTTGGCCTTACTGAAGAAGGATGCAGGTAGGCAAACAAACAAACTACCAGGATATCCATCACACAGTTAACATTTCGGAACACCCAGATGATCGGTGTTGCTATGGAAATCATTGCTCCTGGGCACAGTTATCCTGGTTTCCTTTACAATTAAGGAATAAGCAAGATGTCTGGCAAGGCCAATGCATGTTTTGGCATTTTCACTCACGTTTTTTGAGTTTTGGTGGCAGTTGACGATTGGAATGCTGCTGGTTTGGATTCGTGACAATCTGCTCAAGGAGAGGCCAGAAATGTTCATGAAGGACAAATCAGTGTGAGCAATAAGGATTTTTTTTGCAGACTGATGTATTTTTACTGCCAGTTGCATGTGTTTTGTGCACATGCAGACAGTGTGTGACACACATCAGAAGAGAGATAGTGATGGTGTCTCTGTCAAACCACTCTCATTTGAACATGGCCAAGAAATGACTGTCTTGTACTCAACCCAGGATCCTGATATTTTATATGTTAGGATTGCAAGGCCAGCACATCTGTGGCATTCACATTGTCCTTCTCTTCGTCAATGTGGATGCATAACGAATGCAGGAGGCCAGGTGTGCTAGTATTGATCAACGATTGTGACTGGGAGCTTTGTGGGCGCCTTGAAGCCATCTTGGAAGACAAGGACAGTGTGACATTCATTTCCACCCTGCATGGGGGTTAAGTGAAAACTTTTCACTCTGGATCGCCGCAAACAGGACTGCAGAATCTCTGTACACCATGCAATGGATGTGTAGTGGCCCCAGGTGAGCATGAGAGTGGGAGACAGTGGACTTACCAGGTGGCTTTTGTGTGGCTCTTGGTGTATGAGCAAATGGTGGGGCACACATGTGCCATCATGACACCAATTACTTCACCTGGGAGAACGTTCAGGTGGTATTGTCCCCTACAGCAAGAGGGCAACTGGTGTTACAATCTTAAAGTGTGTTACACAATGGTACACAGTGTACAGGCTTGTCCAAGGAAAATGGTCTCCCCTAGTAGTAGCAGTTTAGAACTTTGTGTCAGGGCACGGAAGACCCTTATCATCAGTAGGCAATATGCCTATGGTGGACAAATGCAAAGCACTTGATAGTGCCTCCAACTTTTATCCTGCAAGCATTTGGGATTAAAGATGGTGTGTTTTTTAAATGCAAATTGATGTGAATGTATTTTGATGATTTCATACGGAGATGTCTCAAAGGTCTGCCAGAGAGCAATCTATGAGCATTAACCGAAGATGGAATCATCTGGATTGTGAGAGACAGTGGATAGGTCAGTTGCCTACCCAAAGAGATGGAATACGGAGGAACTGATCACTCAAATTTCGCAGATGGAGACATGCATTGAGAGTGCATTATGGAAGGCAGAGTTTCTATGAAAATATCATTTGTTGGTCTCTGGGTGCGGTCCTGGTGGCCAGATTCTGCACTTAATCTAGGCATCACCCTTGGTGAGTGAGGCAACACCCTGTTAACTAACGATCTGCCTTCCTTGCAGGCCTCTGCTGTTGTTCACATGCAACCTTCAAGGAGGTATATTCACAAAGATCCAAAGACATTCCACTACCCTACAAACACCTCAGTTAGTTTTCATAGCTTCATGTCTCTCTTTGTTACTGTGTTTTCGTCCTCTCTGTTCCTACTGGCTTTCAAAATCACATAAGACTGCACTGACCATCATGAGGCCACAGAGATGGAGGGGGCTACTTCTGGAAGCATTGTAGACTCAGCCTCCTGGATATAGGAGATGTTGTCTGAGGGCAGAGACTTGGGATCCAAGTTAATAAATTCATTCGACTTGCTAGCCAAATGAGAGATGCTCACGCGGCCCAGATGTTTAATATAGTCAGCTACAGCCTTCATCTCTTCAGGAGAGATGTAGATGAACTTGCCCCTGTCGTCCATCACCCCTGATATTCGACCTGCCATATCAGACATCCCGACCACATGAGCAGCAGAATTTGAACCAGCAAGTCACTATTCCTGGCGCAGCCATCTATGTATGGAGCGGTACCTGCACCTGTCCAGACTTCTTGTTTGACAAAAGAGGGATCTGTTGCTCATAAAAGTTACCTATTACATACCTTTGAGGACAGTTCTGTCGTGGGGTCACACACACAAGACTTGATTGGGTTAGTCACTGCGTGTTGGCATTGCTACTTCCCCAAGAAACTTGAGGCAGGAGGCTGCTTCACTCCCCGGCACAGCTAATACAAACACAATGAAAGGATTCATTTAATGGCGAGTTTGGTTTGCCATACAGACCATCTTAGAGGATGATGCTAGTTCCGGATTAATAATGTAGCCCTACCTTTTACGCTGGATTGCAGTGACATTCTCATGCCACAGACAAATGGCCGAGTATAGCCCCATGTGCAATGTAAGTGTGACGCTGTCAAAGGTGGGAGCAGGAAGCTTACCCATTTGCTCTAACGCCATAACCCGGCTGATGCAGTCCTGCACACATCATGCACAAAAACGCATAAACACTCGTGTACCAACCCTCCATAAACACATAAAGATCCAGAGAAAATATCCGTATGTCAGGTATTACCTGCATTCCGTCTACTAATGCAATAGTAACATTTCCAGAGCTCCCAAAGCTGAGTCTGTGCCTTCATTCAATGTGAACTATCACTTGGCTACATATCATACACTCCCTTCTCTGGGACAAACTTCATTGCCTAGTACACTTTTTAAGTGCAAAAGATACACAACAAAGCAGAAAGTCAAATAACGATAACTTGCAGGGTTGTATTTCAGATGATTTTATGAGGTAAGCCAAAGTGCTACACCATACTTGAGTCACTGACCTGAGTTCGCAGATTGAACTCTGCTGCTAGATCATCCAAGGCCACACACTTATACTTCTGTCAACCCAATCAAATGTGGTTAGATCACTGTACAACTGATTAGCTTAAAAGTTGTATGGTGAAGAGGACAACAGGGACACAGGAAGGAGAAGGAGCACATAGTACTGTGCCTGACCGAGAGACATGTGTCAAATCAAGTGCGATTATTGTTTCACTCACACAAATAAGGTTGAGCAGCCAATAAACGTTGATATTGTGAGGAAGGCTGGAAGGAAGGAAGGAATACCTTGATGTACTCCACAAAGTCAAAGAGAAGGCCTTGGCTTTCTTCTTGCACATCGTTATCTAGGGTGCCCTCAGTGTCCACACTAAAAGCTCCCTTCCACTTGTCAAACTCTTCATTTGCTGCCTCTTCCTGTTTTTCTTTCTGTTGAAGTGCTTCCTCCTCCTGTGATGCCTCACCAACGATGCAAAACTAACAAACTTCAAAGAATCATCTTGTGGAATGTTCAACCACCACTGGGGTGATCTAATACCATAAAGAGAGATGTGGTCTGCTCACTCTCTTTATGATCTGCTCACTAGGCAGCAAATGTGGCCACAGACCACATGCCCAGTTAGGACGGAGCATGAAAAGGAGGAGATGGTCGTTAGCAGAGAAGAAGGGGGCCACTATTATCGCTTACGTCTAATTCTAGTAGCCTACCTTTGTCAACAATTTCACTCCCAATCCAGCTCTCCTGGAAAAGGCTCTTTTGAGTTGAGAGAGAGGGGGAGGACCTTGCGACGCTCCTCTGCTTCGTGTTCCTCATCTTTCAGGCGTCGCAGCTCTGCCTGCCTGTCTTGCTTCTCTCTCTTTATGTCTCGTGCCACTGCCTCAGCCTGTACATCCAGAAAGAGCCCTGACAGAGTAAGTCCCTAACATTCACCTTCTGAAGTGTAAATGTCTGCAAGCAAAGCACCAGGATAATATTGTAACGATTGCACCAACCTTGTGATCGTACCCTTCATTTGCAAGTGTCATCACACTTATGATTCGGAGAACAAGGTCAGAAAATTATACGACCCTAATAAGACTCGAATGACCAGGGAGAAAATGACTAACCTCACGACGAGAATCTTTCTCCTGCTTTTTAGACGCTTTCTTTTTGGAGGCTTTGGGGACGTAGTAGTTGGCTTCCCCACCTTCTTCTTCTTCTATCTCTCCATCATCATTTTGCCCCGCCTCTGTACTCGCACCCAAATCTAAGATCACATAAAGAGTAAAACATAGCTAGCGGCAGTAAAATGATGCTTAGGTGTGGAATTCCGAACACACCTGCAACAGATGAGGAAGGAGCTGCAGAAGCCACAGCTACAGCTCGCCGCCTCATTCTTCGAGTGCCTGAGGAGCGCGCCACCCCCGCTGCGACTGGAATGGGCACTACTTGCCGGCTTTCCCCTGTCTGCCAAACCCCTTCAATAGACTCTGTCAAAACCTCAAAACTATCAATGCAACATTGCTCTGCATGATGGCACTGCCTTCTGAATCCCACATCTTCCCTTGCATGAGAATTGAGCAGAAAATATTCAACAAAGGAAACAAAACAATTTTGAATCAAAAGAGAAGATACAAAACCTGTTGCTGCGGTGGTTGCACTGAATTGGGAGGGGCAGCACGGCGTCGCCACAGAAACAAAGGGACTAAGATCAAAAGAATCAGAGCACCTAAGATCCCCAGCAAAGGCTCCATGAGCTCCCTCCAATTCGCAAGGTGGCTGGCACCGGTACTAATGAAACAATTTGGCGTGAAAATGTCAAGCTTTTCTTCCAGTGCCGCGCAGAAATCCTCCTATCTGCAGAGGAATTGATTGGAAGTATCTACTTCGAGGGAGAAAGAGAAAACTGTGTGAGACGACGAGAAAGAGGAGTATTCCGACCAACTTGGACGAACCATTACTTCCGTTCATGCGGACATATAAGGCCAGCTCTTGCGGCCTGCCATCATCGTCTTCATTTCTGATGCTGCTGAAGGCAGTGGAAATTGTCACAGATGGGCAAGGTATCCATGAATCGATAGTGTGGCAATGAATCGATTCTGAAGGAGGTATGTTCCGATCAGTGACCCTGATTTGAAAGGTTCTGGGTGGAAGGACATGAGTGGGGGTTTCCTTCTGGGAATTACTGTCGTATTTACTATGGAAATGTCTGTTTGTGACGTCTTTGCATCCTATGTGCATGCGTGAGAGAAAGAAAGAAAATTCAGGTCGCATCCAGCCTGTGCGAGTAACCTCGCTCCTACAGTTCCGTTTCAACTCCTTGCACATTCTACATAAGGTTGGAGTATGCTTCCCCGGTGGTTAACTGGTTATCTTGGGGGTGCGCTGACTCTGTAGAAGCAATTTGGCAAACATTGTAGCCATGCCACCATAATCCCCATAGGATACAGCCGCAGTCCGTCGGGTGACAATCAAAGTAGACAAAAGGTAGTGGTCTCACAGGCCAACATCTCAACTTGTAACACTGAGCATTGCTCTCGCTGGTTATTATTAGGGTGGCGGGATGGCGGCAGCCATGAGGCGAGGCCCGCCGGTCCCACGGCTGCTCAGTAATCGCGTGGCCTGCATGCGCAACGAGCAAGTGATCGTGCGGGAGGTGAATATGACGCTGTACCCCGGCTCTGCAGTGCTGCTCACTGGGCCCAATGGCTCAGGGAAGTCCACCTTTCTGCGTGTGGTAAGTACGCTCCTTGATTTCTCTGGTATGTAAATCCATGTTTTCGGTTGAGAGATATGGAGGGATGCCTGCTTTACACAAGCTCAACAATGTTGCCTTAGCCTGGGTGTACTTTGTATCTAAATCTCTGTTGATACTTGGCATTCACAATGGTCGTGGGTTAAAGTAATCGCAGCATCTGCAATAGCTACAGTGGCTGGAAACACCTTTTGTTAGAGTCTTTGAAAACTTTGGTACCATATTGGTCCCATTCTGGGCTCTATGGCTGTTCGTAAAATCTGAGCCCCCCCACTATTTTATCCCTACAAGTGGATAATTCAAACGTAGCCTGAGTTGGATCTACTCTAGTTGGTGGATGAGGGCAGAGCAGGACAGGGTTACTTGTGTCTGTCTGTCAGTATTAACACTCTTGTGAATTGCTTGCCAGCTTTGTGGATTTATAAAGCCAAGTGCAGGCCGACTCCTTTGGGATGGCCATGATCTGTCCCAGTCTGGTCTTTATAACTGTGAGCATCATCTCCTTTTCCTCTTGCTCTGAGCTTATCATGCTATGGAAACTAAGTTGCACAGACGAAATTTTTTAGTATGTTCATTACTTACATATTAAAAATAAGAAACCCTATATAGTTACTTGATAAGTCTGCAGTATCAAAAGCAGGTGCAATCCCTCCAGACGCAAAACTAAAAAATTCAATATGAATATTTGGTTACTCTACATAAATGCAATCGTCTAATAATACTATACTTTTGTCCAAGAAACATATATACATACTATTGAATTATGTTGCGCCTAACTACACCTTCTATCTCCACTTACAATTTCATGGCCAACAGCAGGTATGGTCTCCTAGGGCGTCTTGTGATATGAAACAAACTTTCATAGTTTTTGGTCAGGAAAAGGGCTTTCCAAATTCTGAGGAGGTAGATCCATCTGGGTTTGAGCTTGGTCCTCTGCATTTGTTGCTGATTTGACAAGGATGAAGGCTAAATGTCAACCTAATGGGAGAAGCATGCGGTTGGGTGAAAATGATACTGGACTGCGTCTGAGCATGCGGCAGTGTATCAACCACAAGTGCATTTAATTGCTGCCAAGGATGCCATCAAGAAAGTTTTAACCGTCCACGAGAATGTGGTCAGTTGTTGGTTGGATTCTTTTTTTATGAATCTCACAACTTGTACATCTATTACTGAACTGTTCTTAATGTTGAATTCAGGAGTCTTGTGAGTCCCGAAGCTTCCTGCTTTGGTGTATAGAGCAGATTCCATGTTTTTGGGGTTTCCTATGACAGCTAAGTAGGCTTAGTTTGAAACCCTCCTGCCTCGTTCACAATTCAATCTCATTTCTAGAGCTACTGTCACTAGCTTTGATTTAGCAGGGTGCAGTCTGCGTTATGTAAACAACATGACGTCCAGTCAGGTTCTGCAGTTCTGCAGGGATGGTTGGATGATGCATTGGTGAAAGAGAGAGGTGTAGGGTAGGGTGTTTTTCCTGAGGGTAGGTATTGCAAAACCCCTCAAACAGGAGTGTAGTTTATTTCCAAGATTAGCAGGATTTTAGTTTGTCCAGTACTTTATTTGCCATTTCGTGGGTCTCCTTTGAATCACAGAGTTTCTGGGAGATGTTGGAAGGAGGTGAGGGGCGCACAGATCAGGCACTAGAGAGGGTGGGGCTGGGGCTATATGCTCAAGAGAAGGCGGTGGTGCTGTCCATGGGCCAGGTACTACTTGTCTTTATTGTACAAATAGCGTCAGCAAAAGAGGGTGAAATGGTGAGAGCATCTGGTTGTCAACAAAGTGAGTCATGAGGTGAATTTGTTTCTTGTTGCCAAGGTCCTCGTTGCACCATCTGGATCTTGACAGTGTCTAGATAAAGAAATGATAGGCAAGTCCTAGTACTGTCATATAGAGTACCACTGCTTTTCCAGGGAGACCCTGTGGAATTCACATATTTCTGTTGAGGCTTGTTTGAAATACATCGTTAGTGAGGGACTTGGTGATGCAGAAGAAGAGGCTGCAGCTGGCTAGGATGCTGGCCATTCCCAGGCCTTTGTGGCTGCTGGATGAGCCATCGGTGGGCCTCGATACCGAGGTAACTATTCCTCACCATGTGTATTTGACTTGCAGTTATGGAATAGATACTGTGTAATTCCAAGCGTTTGTTTTCTTGCCATGACTGCGGCCCTTTGAGGAACCTCTAGCATGCTTTCTGCCTCCCTTTCCCAGCTTATCCATTCAGAATTTTGAAAGGATATTAGATTGTCTCAAAGGCACATTGTATTCGTTGATTGCTATATTTTGTTGGCTTGTCCATGTGACTTTTGGATCAGTTGAACAGGGGGTGGACATGCTGGAGGGGATGATAGCTGAGCACCGCAGCAATGGAGGCATGGTGGTGGTGGCTACGCATGTCCCAATAAACCTTCCGGATACAATGCATCTGCGCCTTCCACCCAAGTATACCTCTCACATAACCTTTCTTGTGTAAGGCTTATGCTTGACTACCACGTGGACAGCAAACCCACTTCATGAACATGCTGGTTAACTATGATATCTAAATGTTTTTCTTAGGGATTAACTTGTAACAGAGGAAGCAATGTGTGATTCTCCGTAAGATTCTGTCTGATCTGCTCAGTGTTTTTGACGCATACTTGCTGATGTTTTATCAGGTTAAGCTGTAGCTAGCGTGCCTTGATTGTAGTTCTGTGTGGTATGCAGGGTGCCTCAATTTAGACAGTACACTGCAGCTGATTATGGATGAGCTTGTGTTGAGAGTGGAGATAATTGTGCATCAAAATGATGACTTAATGAGAAATTAGGAAGCTAAGGTCACGGACCTCAGCTCATTGCACCGAGTTTCTTATATTCAGCTTTCTGATGCTTTTCTTAGCGTAAAAGATACATTTGTCAAGGAATTAAAATTCAATTCTCTCTCCATATGCATTTACCAGTCCTTCAAACAATACTTTTTCCCTGTGGTTAAGGCCTGAAATTCGGGGCCCTCTTTTGCAGCTTCGTTTTTGACATTGATTTGCTTCAGAGCTGCAACCTGCTCCACAGATCAATGAAATATGTCACTATGTGAACTTGGGTAACAAGCTAGTGGCTAGTGGCCAGAGGCCAGAGAAGGAAGGAAAGTGGCCATCAGAGCAGAAACTATAATGTTTCCTTGAGCTCTTCTATTGTAGTCCTCTACCTTAGCCCCAGTGTTGCTTCAATCAAGAAATGGCAGCTACAGACAGTCAAGATTTCAAGTTACAAAAGCATGATGTCTCACTACTTTTGGTTGTAAAAGAGGAGATAAGGAGACCAACAATGTGATTGAAGAACTAAGGGTGTTAAGACAGCCAGCACCTGTGGTAAAAATGGAGCAATTTCAACACCCGTAGCGCACTGGCCCTGACTCTCGCCTACGTGGCGCTTTGGCATTGGTGCAGAGGTGAGTCAGCTACAGGTCATAGTGAACGACCTTGTGAAGCGCTTTGCAGCCTTCTGAAAGCACTCTCTTGATTTCTTTTGCGTTCAAAGATTTCTTTCAAAAGTGTGAATGCCAATTAACATATAGATACTTGGTCTCCCTGTCCAATATCAGATGTCACAATATATTAGAGTACATTACACTGAACATTCATATGTGTAGTCATCCTGGTGTTCTTTGGTGTTTGTACATCTGCAGGAGCTCTACTAGGAAGTGATGTCCACATTGTTAAAGTGCAGTTTAAAAGAATTACAATCTCACAACTAGTCCCCAGTCTCGGGAGGTTATATATTCTTTTCAAATACTCCACGACGTACAATCCATGTATCTAGACATGCAGATCATCTATGCAATTCAGCTATTCTTATCAATCTACTGCCGTCCAGCTGAAGTTGCCAGCTTTGGCCCTGCTGCACGGAAGAGGTGCATTACAGCTTTCAAGATGACGTAGAGCTAGCAGTGACCTCACAGAAAGCTCAGAGATGATCTGTATTCTCTATTTCAAATTTACATTTACCATCATGATCAATCACTATGAAGAGTTATGGTTCAGGGATTCCACATATATATCCTCCTGTCCACTTAGACTTACTTTTTGGATGTAAGAGCCAGGCACAAGTACTGGAAGCCCCAAAACCTGATGTATTCTGTTGTGTACACACAGAATCTCGATCAAAAAGTGCTCAAACAAAACTACTAGTTCACTACTGCATCGTGTTGTAGGCAGAGCAGTCCGGTATAACTCTCGTATAACTACAGATAGAATTAATAGATCGATAGAAGCTCAAATTAAGGCTGTTAGAGCATATCGCCTGAGTCCAACTTTGGCCAAATTGTCTTGATGATAATCTACAGATCCAGAATATCTCCCAGGCCCGGATCAGTTCAAAGAGACGCTTTATAGGGTTCCAGAAAATCAGTCACGTGCGACAATGTTCGATAAAGCTGCAATATGTGACTGTCTGTATGAGGAGATTTCCCACCTGTGTATGAAGTAAATGGCCTATGTATCAACTAGAATGGCCTCTGGATGGAGTATTTCTCCGCCTCTATGTCCTGCAACTTACAGGGAAAGAGCTAGAAAGCTCGATGAACATAAATTCCTCCAACTACCGTGTCTGCAGTCTCCACTCAACCTCAATGAACTACTCGGAGCCACTCGGAGCGCAGTCTCAATTCTTTTGACGAGGACAATTCCCCAAGAGTGACCCTCATATAAGGGTCCATAACAAAAGTGAAATTGAAGGTACTATGCGACATCACATTTCCGTGGCGAAACGAACTCCCAACTTCACCATTGCTCAGTCCAGACGATGGCGATGGCACCATAGGTGACAATCCCTTGGTCAATGAAACAATTGCCGTCGAAGAAACTGGCAAATCTTCTACACCTTTGCCTTTGTCAAAGAGGTGAGCAACGTCCTGAAAGCACTTTCTTGATTTCTTTTGCATTCAACGATTTCGCAGCTACCTACCTGAAAAAGCAAGGTACCTACCTGATTTTACAAAGTACGGGAGTACGGGAAGGCATGCGTGCGCTACGTACTGTAGCTGCCCCACGTAGCTACTGGGGGTATCCTACTCCTACCTGCCCTCGACCTTGCGGGTCTCGGAGCGCAGGTAGGAACAAGATACCCCCAGTAGGAGCGCCCCTAGTTCGTATTTCACACATGAATGCTACATGGATGATCGATAAGTGGATCCAAAGAATTGGCAAAAGATTGCACGGATCTCAACTAAATCATAGCAGCTGCTGCTAGAACTTTTCCTTTCGAAATTCTCTATTCATGGCAAGCGGCGTCCCACAGCGGCGTCCCTGGTCTGCCCCACAGCCTCTATGGATATCAGTCTGTTGGACTGTGCATGCATTAGTCTGTTGTGCCACGAGTCTGTTCGCAATGGGTGTGTTCAACTTTCCTGTTCTCCCCTTACTCTCTTTTGTCTTCATTCCGCTGGGAAGTGCCTCCAATATGAAGCCGCTTCGCCTCAGCAAAGCGAATAGTCCGCTGGACTGGCGGTCCGGTGGACTCTCGGCCCGATGGGAAAGGAGTCTGCTGCACTTGCGAGGAGCGTGGATAAATTTAGTACGATCCGTTCGTTCGGTGGACGTATTCAATGAGATGACAGCAGATAGTTGGCGCCTGTGAAATCGCGCCACATTGGCAGTGCCATGCCCGCTTTCCCCCTTCTACTCCTACTTTCTCCATTCTCTTCGCGTCTGTTTCTTCGCACAGTTTTGCACTGCTTTGTTTTCCTCTTTGCGTTTCCATCACCGTAACGAAAGACGACCGTTCTTCCCCAGGTGTGGAGAGTCGCAGTGAGCCGCGAAGCGTCGCAAACACGCTCGTCTTCGTAACAACTCGAAGTTCATTGGCTCGGTGAGGTTCTCACTTGCTGCGGTGTTTCCATTCCATTTTGTGTCCTCTTCTTACTTAGGGTGAGTGTTTTCATAGGACTTCTATCTGTCGCTCTGTCGCTCATTGTCCTTGCACCTTCGTTTCATTCTGCAGCGATGGAAGATGCTTGTGAAAAAGGTGGAGCGGACTGGTTGGATTTTGTGCACCAAACCAGACTGAAGAAGGAGCAAAGGTACTAGTACTCACCAGACGAGTTTGATCATAAAATAGTGGAAGCATTTGTAGACCTCCACGCCCGGAAGTCCAAAAACTCAAATTGGCAGAAGGACAAGCTCTTCTGTCCCTTCTGTGAAGAGGTAATCAAAGACAAAATCCAACTAAATCGGCATTGTGTTGACACGGGTTGCAAGGAGACTGTTGCAATGATTCCACGGGATTTCAAGCCTTGGCCGATACTGAAAGAAATGTCGATTGTCAAAGAGGCCACAATGCGCTTGCGCGGATCAGTGCTTGACCCCCGCACTTTGGAATTAGACGAAGTGCGCGCACGGTATGGCGTCGATTGTGGTGGCCCGTCAATGGAGGATTTGCAAGTGCAGGGAACGCTGGACGCTCCCAGAAAACGTAAACTGAGTGATGGGGCCCAAAAAAAGGAGAGGCAAAAAAAGGAGAAGGCTGCAAGGTCTGCTCGCGAGGCAAGGGCAAAATCCACGCAACAGACTGAACCCCGTCCTGGGCGGCAGACCTACACCATTAGTACTGATACTGAAAATGAATCTGCTCAGGGCCTGGAAGGGGTGACAAGTCCAGTGGACATTGACTTGCCTGACCAGACTTGACAACAGACTCACACAAATATCGCGACCCATGCCATCGGTTTAGGGTCAAAACCAAAAACTCAACAGAGCACTGAAGGGCCAGTCTGCCCTGGCACATTACGCCTCGTTGACTTTGGGCTTTTCCCACCAGAGTGCCCACCAATTGGGGATCCAGACTTCTTCCGTTATTTCTACAGAGTTGCCCAGTCAGGTCTGCTACGCACATTAATCCGACAGGCGGAACAGAACTGGTTGAACAGCTTTGAAGATGAAGATGACGATGATGAAGTAGATGAGGTAATGATCAGTCTGACCGCCCAGTCTGTTCTCTGTGCTATTTGAGTCCATCATCGGGGTCACGTTGCCTATTCAGTCTGGTCAGTCCCCTGCATTCTCTCCTCAGTCCGCTGGCTCAGTCCGCTCGTCAGTTAGTCTGTTTTATATCGCTGCATTACTTACTGAGTCCGTTTGTCAATCCGCTGGTCCAATCCACTGGTATAGTCTACTAGTTGCCTCCACCCTACGTACGCACGTTACAGTCTCCTGGTCTGTGAGTCCAGTCCGCTGCATGAGGTAAATATAGAGTCCACGTCCATGTTCCTGACGTCGAAGTTCTCTACCGTGTACCAGGATGAACGTGTTTCTATTCGTAGGGCCATTCAGGCTTGGCGGATACCTAGCAATGATGCCCCTTTACAAGCGACTGCAGTGCGTGCGGAAGTGGACCGCGTGCAAGAGTACATATTATTGAAGTATCCTGGGTCATCTGCTGATATAGCGGCATTACATATTGAAGACGCATCGGGGGGAATGCGTCTGGGACAGCCGAGTCTGCTATCCAGCAGACTCCCATTCAGCAGGCCGTCATCCAGCAGACTCTCGTTCAGCAGCTTGTCATCCAGCAGACTCCAACAGAGTAGACTCCCAACGAGCAGCCTGTCATCCTGCAGACTCCTCTCCAAGAGCCCATCATGCAGCCCATGCCAATGAGAAGTCATGTCATCCAATAGACTGCGGACCAGCAGACTGCCTTTCTCTCACATAGCACGGCGCTTTTTACAGTTTGGCGATCGCCATCACCGGTAATTCGACCCGGAGCTGAAGACCTCACACTTCCCCGACTTAGGGTGGGAGAAATTAATCCCCATTTGGATTGGCATAATGAGCTCCACCGGATTGTTGCGGACCGCCGGTGGTCATTTGTACCCTTTCATTATTCCATGGAGTTTTCTATTGAGGAAGCCAACCATGTTCTAGAAGCCGCCTCTGTTGTTGCCATTGAAGCCACAAGCGACCAAAATGCGCCGCCTCTACTTGTGTAGCTGATTCTCATGGATGACCCACGGCCTGAAGACCTCAGACATATGCCTATGGCACATCCAACCTTTGGGGTGCGAAGAAAGCACTTGTTCGGATTGACTGATGAGGACTTTGAGCGCATGGCAGCTTCCTTCCTACAACACAGATGGATGCAATTTGGCAATTTCCGCTCATACAACAAGTTGATGAAGGATCTGCATAGTTTGAGGATGGACTTACTCCATGGAACAGACCATTCACAGAAGTTTGTGGTGGATGACGCATTGCACTGGTTTGCATTGGTGATGGAGCGAGCAGTATTCGACATTGTTTTGCAGAATCCCAATGTCTTCAAAGTCCTGTGGTGTGGGATCCCAACTGAAGACCGCATCGGCACCATTGCTCATCTCGATGGAGCATGCCTGTGCCGGCAAATCAAGGACATTGGCCTCGTCGGAAATCTCTTGGAAGGTAAAATGTTATGGGCAACTTTCGTGTTTCAGCTCAATTTCTTTTGCCAACTTTTTTACAAGTTCACATTTGCATAAACATGTGTTGCAAGGCGAGTTGATCTGGGAGACAAGCAAGTGCAGGCTGCTTTCGACTCTTTTGCCAGAGGTGCAAGGGACCTTGTCCTGGCTTTACAAGGAGTTCGGGAGACTGTCCAGCAAACTGGCCACAAGAATGTCGAACAACATATTCCCCACGACACATGTGGGCAGACTGCCCAAGTGCTGGAGACCGAGCATGTGCACCAGACCGTCCCGGGTAATAGGCCGGATCACTCCCAGCAGACTGCCCTGCACACACATACTCAGTATGTGCAAACAGTACTGAGCGGGCAGCGAACTTTGCAGACTTTGCAGCAGACCGGAGAACAGACCGGCCAACAGACTGCCCCTCAGCCGACTGTGCAGCAGACCAGCGAACATGGCCACCAGACTGCCCCTCAGCAAACTGTACAACAGACCGTGCAGCAGACCGACGAATCCAGCCAGCAGATTGCCCTTCAGCAGACCGTGCAGCACACCGACGAATCCAGCCAGCAAATTGCCCCTCAGCAGACTGTGCAGCACACTGACGAACCCACTCAGTAGATGGCCGAGCAGACTATCCAGGAGACTAACAGCTAGTCTGTTCCCTGGATTGTGCAACAGACTCGGATGCACTGGCCTCACCGGGACCCTGTGGACGAATTTCTGCTGAGTTCCCAACAACATGTTTTTGGATTTGCCAGTATGAGTGTTTTAACCGAGTCCACTTTCCCCCTATGCACATTCACTGACGACGTCATCAGGTCACCGGTAAAGCATTCTTATCCATCTCCCCGTGGCCTGCCTTCTATGACCTTCCAGGTTAGTCCCGTTTTCGTGCGCTCAGTGGCGAAAGCCATAGATGAGTCTTACGTGATGACCGAATTCAATCTGGGAACGCAAAACCGTATCATAGATCTTACAGAAGAGTCTGAAGAAGCAATTGCCGGTGGGTCTTCCATACATGTTCTTGATGTTTCCCAAGTCCATGGAGATCCGAACACCCAGCCGGCTGTCCACCAGACTGACCAGCACACTGAACAGTGGACACATGGAAGGACTGCCGAGCAACTTGTGGCGGGGCAGCATACTGTCTTCATTGATGAGCAGACCAAACCGCAGACTAACCAGCAGACTGCACAGGTCACAGATGGAAGGACTGACCAGGATGGCTCGGAGCGGCAGACTGCACAGCTCAGCTCTGACTGCACAGTTCAGATTGCACGGCCTGACCAGCACACTGCACACTTCACAGAGGGAATGACTGACGACCAACCTGCCACCGAGCACATTGCCCACATTGAGGAAGAGACTGAACCGCAGAGTTGCCAGCAGACTGCACAGTTCACAGACGAAAAGACTGACGAAGAACCGGCGGCCGAGCAGACTGCCCACATTGAGCAACAGACTGAACATGCTGGCAGGCACACTGACAAGGAACCACATGCGGCGCAGACACCGTCTGGTATAGCGCTGGATTACATGGAGTCTGCTCCCTCACCCCTTGGGCAGGTTGTGCCATTTCCTCTTTCAGCACTGTTGTTTATGTTTTAGCACATTGTGAAATTGGGCTAATTCAACATTTTGCTCGGTATCCTCACAGGATGTTCGTCCCTCCGTCGGCAGACTGTCTACTTCTAAGGACATGACATCTTCCGCCCATGCTGCAAACGTGGGATCGACAACCATCAAAGGTGTGGGGGTGAGCACGCCCCCCGATGCGCGGGTCAGTTCTACGCATGCGATCCACGAAGCTGCAAAGACAGGTCCAGCAAGTGTAAACAAACCTGCTGACCAGCCTCTATTGCGAAGTAGGGCGGCAGCGCTGCGTTTGTCTGCTCTATCCAGCCCGCCTACAGCTGTCCCTGCTTCCCAGGGGAGAGGCAAAGCCAAGAAGCGGACTGTCGTGGACCATGCTGAGGAGATCGAGGAGGGTCCGAGTACCAAGAGACCGGCGAAGAAAAAGTCTGGCGTCTTTATGAACAAGAACCGCAAGCTGGCCTTGGACATGGACAAAGATGTGGGTCGTTTCTTGGAGCAGCACAGGTGAGTACTGTGCTCAGTCTCCTCGTCTGTCTTTGTCGTTAAGTGCTTTGCGGTCTGTTGTGGTCAGTCTGCACGTTGGTCAGTCTGCTGCTGGTTTCATCATTGTCTGTTGTGGTTAGTCTTGTCAGTCTGATGAATTGTTCAGCCTGTAGAGTGTTTGGTACCATGTTGACGTCAGTCTGTTCAGTACATGAGGCTTCCCGAAGGATGGTCTGCTCTGTGCAGGATGGGTGCTCGGTTTGGCAAAGCACATGCTCTGCACGTGAAGGCGGGTAATTCCATGCTGATGCTTTTTGAAGGGGACCCACGGTTTGAATGCGGACTGTCACCGGATGACATAAAGGCGGTCCAGAAGGTTGAGTCGGAGTGCACAGATAGACTCCTGGAGCTATGGTGTCGATTCTCTGAGAAGTCGGTTGAGGCTGCGTTCACCAACACTATTATTGTTCTTCCAACGTCGACGTGGATGGTGTTGAAGTCATTGGGGGTGGGGCAACATGAAAGCCTTCTGGAGGTCTTGAAAGGTTGCCTCAGCACTGAACGACTGGGCAAGGACTTGAAAGAGTGCGATTTCATTTTGGTGCCAATTGGGGACGAGTAAGAACTCTTCTGAGTCTGCTGAGACTGTCTGCTGAGTCATAGTCTGGTTTTGTAGTGTCGTCTTGACTCTGAGCGATTAAGTTGACCTCTGTATTTGTGCAGTGGACTGGGTTTGAAGATTGAGTCTGCTGAGTGCTGAGTCTGCTGAGTGGTCGGTCTGCTGAGTGTCAGTCTGCTGAGTCTGCCCATCATGATTGTGCAATGACGCCATGTTGTTTGATACCATTGCAGGGGGCACTGGAGTGTTTGTATCATCGACCTCCGCAAGGGCTGTTACACTCACCTGAACTCTATCAGGGACTTGCATAAATGTCCCTTTGTTCTAGGGTGGATTCGGAAGCTTCATGCGCAGTGCTTAGGGTACTCGATGGACTCACCAGAGTGGCATGAGATTGTCCAAGCATTTCAGTTCCACGCGCCTGATGTGCCCCAGCAACCATTCAGCTGGGAGTGTGTCTTTTACGTCATGTCATTCATTCAAGTGTTTTATGAGTGGGTAAAAGTCAGAGCAAATGTCTCCAAGACTGCAAAGCCAGAGAGAGGAACACCTTTCATAAAGGACTGGTTTTCTTTCAAGTTTGCACTTGGGCAGCGAATGCAGTGTGCCCAGTATATCGTGCGGGGGTTGGACAATGTAGAGAAACTGCTCTCATGAGTATGATGTACTTGTCCTGTGAAGTCTATGTACCGAAATAAAAAATGCAAGTCTTTTCGCTTACTATTCCAGTGGTGATGAGCACTTTTGTGTACTGTGGGTGCTGGCATGTTTTGTAATGTTATCACTAAACTCAATGGACACAATGGTGTCAATTTTTCCATGCACTGTGCACCCGAGTCTGCTGAGCTTGAATGTGCGAGCAGTACGCTGCCGAGGCTAGGACTGATGGGTCTTGGTACCTAGTCTGGGAGGCACCATGTCCATGAGTCCGCTGGGACGCTGGATTGGCATAAGTTGCAGGGATGAGGTGGAAGTGTGGTGAGCAGAGTTTTGGAGTGGGCAGCAGACTGGCCAGCAGACTGGCTTACTGGCGCTCGCAGTCTGTTGACTGTGACTCTGTTGGGAGACTGTGCGTGAGTCCGTTGGAGGACCGTAGCAGCATTGATACCTGGACAGAAAATTCTAAAATCGATATCCAACGACTTGAGGAAGCATAAAATCAGAGAACTCGTGAAACAAAAAATGGCAACAGACATGCAATGAAACGTCAAAAGGACTGAGGATGGTGCACACATAATACTGGACAGAAATGTGTTGGCTCTGGGTGCTTTTCGCGAGCCGGGTTCCACTTTAGAATGGACATTCACCCAAAACTGAGTGGGGTAGTCCTCCAAACTCTCCTCTCCCAGGACGAAGTCACCAACTCTATCCCAAAGTATGCAGGCCTTTTCAACATTCACTCGCACACTCATAAACCCATATTGCGTCTCACTCTTCCAATGGAGATCCTTCCTGTTGAAGGGTCCTGGTTTTGCTGTTTGCAAACATTGTCGAAGAGGCCGTATAAGCGGGCTTTCCGTGATCAGTATATCATCGGGTTTTGCTTCCACGTCCATGCCCTATACAGTACAAAGGACACGCTTCTGAACATGCAAGAAACGCGCCGCAGTACAAGACACGATCGACAACGTGCCAGGAGAACAGTGCGCACGTTCGCGGCTGCTGGCAAGTGGCAAACGGCAGGGATGCAGGTTTGAATTGCAGCCCTAAAAATGGAGGGCTCGGATGGGTTATGGGAATGGACGGTGGCGATCCTGCGCCGTCAGCGGACTGGATGGCAGGGGACTGGCGGGCAGACTGGCGGACTGGCAGCACCCACTATGGATCAAATCACACACCCTATTGCAGCCATGAATGCACCCATAAAAGCCACCCTTACAGGCCCTATCCTGAACATAATTCATCTGTCACATTTTTCATATAACATAGGTACTCTCAGATTTCGAGCCGCCACCATACTTTATGACAGTGTGTTAAAGAGGGGACAACCATACTTCATGACATATTGTATTAAAGAGGGGACAACTATTAACATGCCCCAATACATTCAAAGGAGATACTGCAAAAAGTGCGCAGCTATGCATTAAGCAAATCTAAACTTTAAATTGTTTCGATTCCATAGATCTTTGAGCTTCAAAATTTACCGCTCAAGCTCTCTCTCTCTCAAGCTGTCTCTCTCTCTCTCTCTCTTTTCTTTATACAATTCTTCCTCTTCCATCCCCAAGCTCTTTCTATTTTGCTGGTGACAAGCCTTTCACTTGAGGCAGCTTCTTGTTTTCTTTTGTTTTGCTCACCTTACTGGTCTAGTTTAGGAATGCAATTTTGTGGTTCATATATATAGATGTAGATCATGTTCATAGAATATGAATGCTTCAATTAGGCAACATACTAGGGTAGATCAAGAACTCATTATCAAACTAGTGTTAGAAACTATTGCTTCTAAGTTCAATGAAACATATCCTAGGGTAGAGTACACAAATGGTATGCCACATGACATTTCCAAAGAGGGAATTGCTAAACCACTGCACGCTGATTTTGTTTTTACATTTTACAAGCTTAGCATTTTAACTAAAGAGTGTCGTAGACATTGTTACTATCACCACAATGATTTAGCTAGAGTCAGTCGTGCTACAGTTTTCTATAGAACGCTTGGTGTCAGACAACTTAAGAAAATTCAAGCTGAAAAAAAGAATTAGGCGGTAGACTTTAGAAACTAAAATATGATTCCTCGCAGGTCGCAACGACATCGAGTTCAGGCATCAAAGAACTGCCATCCCGAAGCTGCTTTGGCTAATCCTGCGCCAGTTCCACACCCAAGAAGAAAACGGTCGTCTGTCAAAGAAAACCTGAACTGTAAAGTGGTGGAGCATGTGATTAAGAAGACTTTCAGCAAGGGCAAAGCAGGCAAACAAAGCACAACCAAATCCTGGACATGTGAACAGATGGAAACAACAATATTTGAGGTGAAAGGAGGTTGGATTATTATCTCAGGTGCAACTCGAAAATATGGTATCCCTCGCACCTCAATTAGAATTTGGTTGAATGGAAAGTATAAGCAAAAGAGGAGACCTGGCCCTCCTACTCAGTTAACCACAGAGGAAGAGAATGCTCTTGTTGACTGGAGCTTGAAGATGCAAACATTGAGATGTTTTATTTCTTTGAACATGTTAAAGTTTAAGGTCCAAGAAATTACCCAAAGACGACATACATGCTTCAAGGATGGGATGCTTGGAAAGAAGTGGTGGTACTGGTTTCAAAGACGTCATCCCCAGCTTGCACTAAGAAAAGTTGAAGGTCTTGAAAAAAATAGAGCCCAAAATTTGTGTCCTCCACTTGTTGGAAAGTTTTATGGCTTGATAGGCTCGCTTATGGATGTTCATAAATATCCACCAACTCACATCTGGAATGCAGATAAGTCAGGTGTCATGGCTGGGCGCAATGCAAAAAGGAAAGTCATTGCATTGAAAGGTTCCAAGTCTGTGTACGGGCTAATTCATGAAAAGAGGGAATGACTCACAGTGATGTGCTATGTGAATGCTACTGGATTTGTCATCCTTTCATTCTACATCTTCAAAGGACTCAGACATACAAGAAACCATGTGGAGAATTGTGAACCAGGTGCAGCCCAAACATTTCAAGAGAAGGCATGGATGACGTCAAGTTTGTTCTCAGCTTGGTTACTCCACTTTGCTGCTAATGTTCCGGGAGGTCTATCACCAACCAACCGACACTTGCTAGTCTTGGATGATCATTCATTTCACATTAGCAATGAAGCTATTGAGAGAGCAATCTCTCTAGGGCTAGATGTTGTCATGATTCCTTCTCATTCTAGCCACAAGCTACAGCCTCACAATGTTTCTTGTTTCGCTCCATTCAAAAAAACTGTCACAAAAGAAAGAGATCGATTTATGTTTGAGAGACCTACTGGTGATGTGTGCAAGACAGAGTTAGCTACACCGGTGTCTAAGTCACTAGCTATAGTACTTACACCTTCAAACATAAAGTCGGGATTCAAGGCTACATGTATCTACCCCTTCAATACTCATGCAATGGACAAGGAATATGGTCCATCTACGGTCTTTGTGGGTTGCGATATTCCTAACTATGATGGCAGAGAAGAAGAAGGAGGTACCAGGGAAGAACGAGATACAAGGACGAGGACGCAGCAGCTGTTGACAATCACATGCAGGCAGAATGGTTGGATGGTGAATATGGCGATCATGTTCCAACCTCCGGATTATTGATACTCTTGTCGCAAGCTGTCGATCACCAACAATCTGCTGAGTACACAGAGAGTGAGCACTTCATTCCAACATACGACAATCCAGGTGATGTTTATAGGGTACATATCCCTACTTTCTTTGAGAATGAACATGAGATAGAGGGTGGAGATGTTTGGATGCAACATATTCGTGACATGTCGATCTGCTCATACCAAGAAGTGCCTGCGAAAAATTTGCCTACTCAGCCCCATGTCACAACAAGATTTGCAGAGTCAAATGCATCGAGTATTCCTTCCAACAATGCAGAGACGATCAGTCCACAACCTGCAAGCAATGGTGGAGTACTTTTGACCACTGGAAACTCTCAAGATCTATCTAGGATATTGAGTTTGCCTGTGTATCCCACACGAGCACCACTTGCAAGAGCTCAAGGGTTTAATTTTTCTGATCCACAAGTGGTGACAGGACCAGAATTCTTGGAGATGAAGAGAGATATAGAAGAGAGAAAAGACAGTTGCTTGAAGAGAAAAAGAAAAAGAAGATCGACAGAGAGGAAGCAAAGAGAGCAAAAGAAATAAATAAAAATGCAAAGCAATTGAGAAGCCAAAAAAAACTGTTGAGCGTGAAGTAGCGAAGGTAGAGAGAGCTCGTTTGTCTGCTGAAAAAGCCAGGTTGACCATGGAAGCATTGACGAAGTAGAAACCCAACGCATCATAGTCTGTCTTGGTTCTTCGATGCCTTGAAATTGACGATCTTCTCCATATCTCTATATTCTCGATCTCAAAACACCTCTCTTCGCCTGTCTCTACACGCCACGTTTCGATGTCCACGATCTCCATGTGTCACTAATATAAACACCATCCATTCCTAGAAGCTCTCATGGTTCCAAATGTCCACTATCTAGCCGTTAAGTAGGTGAAATCGAATGGCCAAAATAAGACCCACCGCCACAAATAGGAATCTTGAAATGACAACAATAGGGTTGGATATGGCCTTTAATAGGTGTTGGTGTGACCAATATAGGGAAAATTTGATTTCTGCATACCTCCCTAAGTGTTGTTCCAATTTATGTCCATTGAAGGCTTTAAATTAGGCTGATTTTGGAATTTTAAAGCTTCTAGTGTATCTTAACTACTTTAACTAAACCCTTGTGAAAAACAAATGGCAAATTTTGACCATTTACAAGGTGAATTTGCTCGTAAAACTGTTATTTTGGCACTAATAGGGCCCTCTACCCTATCCTTGCCTTTCCACGGCTGGGCAAATTGAGATTAGGCTATATCTATCTTCTTTCCACATGTTAGTAGAAGACATGATTTGGCTGCTCCCTTTCTTTGTCATGATCAGGCATTATGTGGCCTTCCATCAGGAATTATCTTCGACTTTAGGAATTCTAGCCTCCACTGGGCTTCCACTCTGATCTCTTAGATATAGGGTTTCTCTCCTTCCCATTTCACTCTCCTCATCTCTCTCCCTTTCTTTCAAATTTCTTTAGCTAGTTTGATATGGTCTCACATGGATATTAAGTGTCGCGCACCTCACTTCGGTAAGCTCCCCCTCAAGTCATAGTTACTCGTTTTGATGCGCGCGCCTGACTCCCAACCTGGCCACCGGGCCAACTTGGAGCTTCGGCTGCTCACCGGGGCATAACGGTCCCCCTTTGTTCTCCCAAAGAACCCTCCACCGATTTGGAACCAGCGGGAATTCCCTTTGGTAGTGGCAGTCCGGAACAGCTCCCCACTCTTTGGTCGCTTTCCGGCTCGCTCGCTTACTCACTAGTTTTTGGTCACCAACGGGCTTGCACCGTTCTCGGGGTTACTACTCCCTATATATACTTCTGTAGCTGTCCGCGGGGGTTTCACAACCAGCCATGCCATTTTATGGCGAACCACCACGAAAACCCTCGACTCCCGGTGATGAGTCGCGGTGAGTCTTGGCCCACTCACCACGGCCCCTATGGACCGTGATGAGTCCCAAGACTCCCCACGACTCCCACCACGAGGTCTCCGCCCCCATGGTGAGTCCTATGCCACCCCCACTAAGTCCCGCTAAGCTACCACCACCCCTTGTGGAGCCACCCCCACCGCAACCCGGTGTGCGGGGCTCCACCTAGTGAGCGCCTCCGCCTCCTTGAGTGCCTTGGGCACTCAAGGGTGCTTCAGCCCCCCATACCTATCGCTGCCGCTGCCCCCACCACAGGGGCAGCCCCTCATGTGTCCCGACCCCCTGCCCTCAAGGCAAAGGGCCGCGACACACACCCCTACCAACAGGGAGTCGATGTCCTCATCGACTTGTCCATTTTGTAGAAACGAACATCCAAGTTGTGGCGTCCCACATCAAGGAGTTTGTTTCCGTACCATGGCGTCCCATGGCAAAGAACCAAACCCCACACTTGACTCTACTCTCCACTAGCTAGTTCGGCCGACTTCCTCCAAGTCCCGGCCAAGGGTGGAGCCTCTCCAGCTCCTCCCAGTGCACTCTTCTTGGCCTACTTCAAGGCCAAGGAACGATCCTCCCCGAGGATCGAATCGCCTTACTGCAACAACATTGCTTGCGACCGCTCATGATGCCGCTTTTGGCATCACCTTGAGCAAGGGTTCACCTGGAACCCTCTTTGACTAGGAAGATAACCTTGAACCAACCGTGCGCCCCAATCACTACAATTGGGTCCGCCTTGGAATGCTGGCCTGAGGTACGGGAACACGCCGAAGCCGCACTACGACTTCGTCCCGAGGCTACACGATTATAGTACGTGAACGGAAGCACGTAGCTTCCGCGTTAGCCCGCACTACAAGGCAACCCCCTCGGTAGCGCAGTTATAGTACGCGCACGCGCCAGGTGCGCACTAGCACGTGAACTCCCAAAGAAGGCGCAAGTTTCCTTGCCCCTTCGGATGGGGGTCACCCGATTTCGGCACTACGCAAACACACGATTAACCCAATTTACCTCTCCCACTTTTATAAGCTAGCATGCATTCTACACACTAGCCAACCATACCATGCATCACCATTCCAAACAAAATAGGACGCACAACATTTGGAATCCATTTCATTTATAGCACGTTTTGTACAATACAAGTTTTTGCAATCGGATTCCTAAGCTAGCTAAGCCGGGCTAAGCATGCATTTCCTCCCCCACGCTCCAAGGTTGATGTCCCCATCAACGCTTCTTCCGCTTTTGAGGTCGCCCTTCGAAAGCTGCAACCGCCTCGGATGCGTTTCCCATTTCTGAGGCACGCACCCAAGATGCCTCCACATGATGATAGCCCTTCCATTTGACGAGATACTCCGTTTCTCGGTTCCTGAACCTCCTCGACTTAAGTATTGCCTCCACCTCGTACTCAGGTTCATTTTCATGATCCAACAGCATAGGTGGCGGACGCAACACTTGATGCCGATTCGGACGCGCTTCATCTTTGAAGTAAGGCTTCAAAAGGGAGACATGGAATACTGGGTGCACCTTGCTGTTTGCCGGCAGCTCCAATTCATACACATCCTCATTCATAACCTTCCGAATGCGAAAGGGTCCCGCATACGGAGGTACGAACTTCGGACTCACTTCCGGAGGTAGTCGGAAATTCTTGATGTTCAACCAGACCTCTGTGCCTGCCTCAAACTTCACTTCCCTCCGCTTCCGATTCGCCTGCCTTTCATACCGTTTCCTAGCTTTGGCAATGTTGTACTTTGCGAGCTTCAACAAACGCTCGCGTTCTTCCCAGTACCGCTGCTACTGCCGGTTCCTCAACGTCCTGGGCGGCCCAACTTGTCGGCACCAGAGGTGCTTTTCCATAGACCAATACGAAAGGGGAAACTCCCGTTGCGGAGTGTTCTGTGTTATTATAACAGAACTCTGCCGCGTCTAAGTGTTCCACCCAGTCTGTTTGGTCTGCCGACACGTAATTCCGCAAGATCTGCTTCACTACGGAATTCACTCTTTCTGTTTGGCCGTCGGTCGTAGGTCGGAAGGCGGTGCTCATCTTCAGCCTCGTCCCCATCTTCTTCCAAAGTGCCCTCCAAATTTACTCGTAAACTTTGGATCGCGGTCCGAGACAATATCCTTCGGGACTCCATGATGCTTTAAGACGTGGGCGAAGTAAAGTCGCCCTGTCTCCTGCGCCGTTGCCGTCTCCTTGGTGGGGATGAAATGGCCCATTTTACTGAACCTATCCACCACCACCATGATTGCATCGAATCCTTTTGACAGCGGCATAGCAGTCATGAAATCCATCGAGACGCTTTCCCAAGTCCCCTCTGGAATCGGCAAGGGTTGTAACAGCCCCGCTTGCTTTTTGTACTCGCTCCGGTTTTGTTGGCATGTGGTGCATGTCTTGACATACTCCTCTGCCTCCTCCCTCAGTTTGGGCCAGAAATACTCTTTCTTCAGGAGTGCCGCAGTGCGCTTGGCTCCGCCGTGGCCCGCAAGCGGGCTATCATGGCATTCTCTCAAGAGGCTATCTCTGATCCCTCCCTTTGGCACGTAGAGACGTTTTTGCTTATACCGGAGCAGTCCATTTTGCAAGTGGAACTGCGATTTAACCCCATCCTCAAGTCCTGCATCACGGACTTCGCCAGCTCATCCTTCCGGCAAGCCTTCCGGATCTTCCTTTGGAGCGCCGTCTCGCCCCTGTACACCAACAGGAGCTGCTGCTTTCTACTTAAAGCATCGGCCACCACATTGTCCCGTCCCGGTTTGTACTGGATATCCACGTCGAACACCGCCAAAGTATCTTGCCACCTAAGTTGTTTTGGGGACAACTTGGGATGCGTGGCAAAATACTTCACTGGGTTGGAACCAACATAGTGGCGCCAAAGCTCAAGGCAATGCACCACCGCCTTCATCTCTTTTTCGTGCGTCGGCCACCGTCGCTCCACTTCATTCAGTTTCTTACTTTCGTAAGCCACTGACGTCCATCTTGCATAAGTACACCCCCAATCGCGAAGTCCGACGCATCTATATGAATCTCAAATGGACGATCGAACTCCGGGATTTCAAGACTGGAGCTTCCGCCATCCGCTGCTTCAATTCAGCAAAAGCTTGGCCACAAAATGTGTTCCATACCCAGACTTTGGATTTACACAGAAGGTCCGACAGCGGCCCCGCGATCTTGGCGAAATTTCTCACATACTTCCGGTAATAGGAGGCGAGTCCTAGGAAGGATCGCACTCCCGGGACCGAAGTCGGAGGCTCCCAGTCCAAGATCGCCCTCACCTTTCTGTCATCCATTTTGATCCCATCCTGTGTAATCACATGCCCCAGGAACTCCACTTTTGTGACCCCGAATTCGCACTTTGAAGCTTTGGCATACAGCTTCCCTTCTCGCAATTTTTGGAACACCCTTTTTAGGTGCTCCAGGTGTTCTTCCTTTGTTTTCGAGTACACCAAGATGTCGTCGATGTACACGATCACAAAGTCATCCAACCACTCCTGGAAAAGGCTGTTCATCAGCGTGCTAAATGTCGCTGGTGCATTGGTGAGCCCAAAAGGCATCACCAAGAACTCATATGAACCATACCTTGTCCTGCACGCGGTCTTCTCCTCATCTCCTTCCGCCACCCGAATTTGATGATAGCCGGAGCGCAAGTCGATCCGGCTGAAATACTTCGCTCCTGCCAACCGATCGAAGAGGTCGTCGATCATTGGCAAAGGGTACCGGTTTTTTATAGTCACCTTATTCAGAGCCCTGTAATCGACACACATCCGCAGCATCCCATCATTCTTGTCTGCGAATAGCACCGGGGCCCCGTAAGGTGACTTACTCGGCCGGATGTACCCCTTTGACATTAGATCCTTGAGCTGAGTCTTCAGCTCGACCAACTCCCTGTGGCTCAACTGGTAGGGTGCCTTGGCAGGCGGTTCCGTTCCTGGTATCACCTCAATCTTGTGGTCAACTCCTCTTCGCGGTGGCAAGCCGCTTGGTAAATCCTCCGGCATCACATCCTGGTATTTCTCCAAAATCCCCTTGATCCAATCTGGGCTCGGCTCCCCATCGCCTTCTCCCTTCACTTCTCTAATGTAAAGCAAAAACTGGGGCTCGTGTGCCTCCTCCACGGCCCACTCCCTTGCTGACAGAAGGTTTATTCGCCCTCCCACGGATTTGGGCGTTTCCGACACTCGTAAGACCTCGCTACCATTCCCACAAGGCAGCGTGACTACTCTCTTGCGGCCGTCTATGACCGCTCCGGATTTGCTCAAAAAGGTCATCCCCAAAATGAGATCTACTCCATCGATCACGCAGATTGTGAAGTTCTCACGTCCCTCCCTACTCCCCAGTTGAAGAGGAACATCAAACGCCAACCTTGTCGTCAACTGTGGTTCTCCTTTGGCAGAACGCACCTCAATAGAGGCCCCCACGTCACTTGTCTGGAGTCCCAACTTTCGCGCCGCCGCCGGCGTCATGAAGGAGTGCGACGCTCCTGTGTCCACCAACAACGACACGTTAGTTCCGGATATTATCCCATCCACGAACAATAACTGACTCCCTTTACGCAGGGCGCCAGTTTCCTGATACAACTCACAAGAATAGTTGCCTACCTTGCAAGTCCTGGCGACCACCGCTTCCACCAAGCGACTGATGGTATCTTCCGACAGCTCCGTGGTTGCCCGAGTCATGTTCAATTGTCGAGGTTTCGTGTACTTCTTGGCCATGTGCCCGGGCTCCCCGCAATTGAAACACACTCCATCAAAGGTCGCCTTCTGTCCGCCATAAGCCGCTCCACCCGCTTTTCCTTTCGAAGCACCGAGTGCCGCCTTGACGTGTGAAGGCCCTCCCTTCGATTTCCACGTGCCATTGTCGCCGCGTGGCCTATCCCACTTCTTTTCCGGTCGGAAGGAGTCACCTTCCGCCGGGTCTCCTTGTGGTTCAGCTCCGTACGGCCTTGTCTCTCACCCTAGGGACATCCGAGAAACATTCAGCCCTCTCAATTGTCTCGTTCAAAGTCTTGGGTGGCTTCTCCTCCAACTTCCGCCTGGCCCATGGGGCCAGTCCCGCCACAAAGTTGAAGACCATTTCTGGTTCTGCCATGTCCGCGACTTCGAGCAACAGCACATTGAAAGCCTGGACATACCCCCGAATGTCATCTGTTTGCTTCAAATTCCTCATCTTGTCCCGGGCAAGCCAGGACGCGTTGAGGGGCACAAACTGTCTCTTCATCAATTCCTTGAACCCACTCCAGTTCAAGGTTTCCGGGCTTGAACCTCGGTCGTGAAGGCGTTTCTGCCACCATTGTTGAGCATAGCCTCTCAAATAGGTGGGAGCCACTTCCACCCGATCCTCGTCACTCAACTTGGCCGCCCGGAAGTACTGCTCTAGCTCCAGGAGCCAGGTGTTGAGTGCCTTCCGATTTCGGACGCCCTCGAAGGTGCCGGGTTCCTTAGGCTTCACCTTAAACTTTGCCTTAGTGGAAGTGGCATTAGCCGCCTTCAACACCTTCAACGTCCCGCCAAACTGCGCCAACAACCCTTCCCAAAAGGCTGCCGGCATGGGAGGCATCTTTTGGTTTGTCGGAGCTCTCAAGGATTCCTCGGGCTCCGACTCCTCAGATTCCTCCCGCTCTTGAGCGGCCTCGCTTTCAGAAACCTGCGTCGCTTCCTCAAACGGCCGTTTCGGTGACACGTCGCCCCCATCGGGCTCACCAGGATCATCATCTTTTGGGCCGTTCCGCTTTCGCTTCGGCTTGCCCGACCCCATGATGAGGCCAATCCCAAGGACGATCGCGTACTGAACTCTAAGCTCTGATACCAAGTGTCATGCACCTCACTTCGGTAAGCTCCCCCTCAAGTCATAGTTACTCGCTTTGATGCGCGCGCCTGACTCCCAACCTGGCCGCCGGGCCAACTTGGAGCTTCGGCTGCTCACCGGGGCATAACGGTCCCCCTTTGTTCTCTCAAAGAACCCTTCACCGATTTGGAACCAGCGGGAATTCCCTTTGGTAGTGGCAGTCCGGAACAGCTCCCCACTCTTTGGTCGCTTTCCGGCTCGCTCGCTTACTCACTAGTTTTTGGTCACCAACGGGCTTGCACCGTTCTCGGGGTTACTACTCCCTATATATACTTCTGTAGCTGTCCGCGGGGGTTTCACAACCAGCCATGCCATTTTATGGCGAACCACCACGAAAACCCTCGACTCCCGGTGATGAGTCGCGGTGAGTCTTGGCCCACTCACCACGGCCCCTATGGACCGTGATGAGTCCCAAGACTCCCCACGACTCCCACCACGAGGTCTCCGCCCCCATGGTGAGTCCTATGCCACCCCACTAAGTCCCGCTAAGCTACCACCACCCCTTGTGGAGCCACCCCCACCGCAACCCGGTGTGCGGGGCTCCACCTAGTGAGCGCCTCCGCCTCCTTGGGTGCCTTGGGCACTCAAGGGTGCTTCAGCCCCCCATACCTATCGCTGTCGCTGCCCCCACCACAGGGGCAACCCCTCATGTGTCCCGACCCCCCCCTGCCCTCAAGGCAAAGGGCCGCGACACGGCCTCCCTGGTGGTTATTTTTTCCACCTTATGTGAACACTTCTTTATTTAATTTGAGTAAAAGGGCCTATGTCCCCTTTTTCTAAAATGATTTTTTTAAATTTTTTTTAAAAAAAAAAAAAAAAAAAAAAAAACCTTATTCTAGGCAAACTAAAGCAGAAGATGGTCGCTCCACGGTGCTGGAACATTCTGCATTTAAAATAAATAAATAAATGGGATGAAGCCCCGATTCTGCATTCATAATAGGTTGTTGGACTCTTAGCAGATCACAGGCCTCGCATAATCTGCCCCAAAAATCCTTTACGCCAGATAACGGGTTGGGATTGGTATATTATGCCGCCCGATTCTGCATTCATAATCGGCTGTTTGACTCTTTAGCAGCGTTTTATGGCCTGCAGCCAATCACAGATCTCGCATAATCTACCCAAAAATCCTTTACGCCAGATAACGGGCTGGGATCAAGGTATATTATGCCTTCCAGTGACCCGCCAGCTAGCGGCTCACTGTCTCGCCAGCTGGCGGCTCACTATCCCGGGCTCACCTAGTGGCTCACTGGGAGGCAATCCCAGCCCCTTATCTAGTACGTTACTTACCTCCTCTCATTTGCTGAAAACTATTTCATGGCAATAACATCTTTCTTAATTAACAATTTATGAAAAATAAATGGATGAATTTTCAGGTTTAGTATGGATAAAAGTAGATTTCACTATTCGCAAAGAGGAGCCATGCACCTCTAGCCGCTTGTTTATTTTGTTGGGAAGTAGAGATCGTTGCTTGGGGACGCTTACGGCACTCCAATGACAGTAATAAGTGGGCATGTCGTCATGTTGACGAGTGGAGGAGATTGAAAAATCTTCCCATTGATGTGAGCATTGAAGACTTGTATCAAACAGATCATAATCTCTTGTCGATATGCTAGCTGGATTCTTCATGCAGGTCCAGAAGAAAGATGGAAATTTTTAGACATAAATGTTTATAAACCCTACAATATTTCTCAATGTTCTCTATTTTGTGTGCATACTCTAAGATTGGCTTAGTACGTGGCGTTCTTGCTTGTCATTTTTTTGTCCATTATGAATGAAAGGATGTAGTTTTCAAAAAATGTTTTGACACCAACATATCTTATCCGTACGTATCAAACATCCAAGTGGTGTAACTGAATGGTAAAAAACTTTCTATCTGTACTTTCTGGAGCATCCAAGTGGTGTAATGAAATGGTAAAAAACTTAAATGCCAATCAATCGGAACGAAAATGTATGGTAAAACTGACAAAGTTATTGTATGAGGTTTTACTAACATTATATAGAGATGTGAATAATATATTGATAAAAGTATTAATAGTTGTCATATAATCGAACCACTTACAGCCACAACTATAAGCTTTTATGGATAAGATATGAGAAGGGCCAATAGGCACTAGTCTCAGAACTTGTAGATTTATATAAAACCGAAGTAAAACCCGTGCTGAATATTTCGCTCATGAAGGATAGAAAGAAAGAAGTATTCGAAATAAAAAATCACTTCGGAGAGAGCGTCAGAAAACCATTCGTCAATGCCAAATGGAGATGGAAATCCAGAAATCTAGAGAACAAATTTGAGACATTAGGAGATATGGCTTCTCTCACGACTTTCATGCATACATTTTTTATTTTTATTTTTATTTTTATTTACTCGCAGAGAGAAAGATAGATCGGGATTTTTTTTTTTTCAGTAAATTTTCACACCATTTCTAAAGACTTAGAGGATTCTTTTGACACAACTTCGTTCTCTACAAATTGCAAAAAAAATTCTCTACTTTATCTGACTCTTCATATGCAACTTTCTCCCACGTAGAAGCGGAAGAAACATAGACGGAATATCTAGAGAAGTTGGCTTGGAAATCGCCTTCTTTTGTTACAGGTTCAAAAATGTTTCGGAAAACTCTTAACGAAATTGTTGGGAATGATGTAGGAATGTTACTTGGGGGGATCCAAAAGGGAGATGTGGAATGACAATTAATTGCTAAGCCTAGTAAGCCCGGAACCATAAAATCTCTAAGAGAGATGTCGTGCACCTAAGCATCGTGCCACAACATACATCGTTGTCCACCATACATTCTAAGCACACAATCCTAGAAAGCTATGCCACAATTGTAGTGATAATGAAAGTGAACACAAGAGAAACACTCCACTCATGAATCCACTCAATCACATAAACTAAGTCAAGTCAATGGCACCTTTGCTAAAGGAATCCACCGTACAAAGCCCTTACCACACTCTTTCTCAATATCTATAGCTATGGAGGTGGGAGAGGCTCATGAAGGCTCAACTACCAGAAGATGAACCCTCCTCAACGCTCACAAGGGGAAAACCCATCCCCATGTCCCAAGTGAGGTTTGATACCTCACTTGGCATGTGAAACCAAATGAAGTTCCAACACACAAAATACAAATATGAATATCCAAAAAATCCTAGTTAACTAGAAGTAGGTAATTCTAGTTAACCATGACTAAAACCATGCCTCCCATCTCTTGTTAGCTGCCACTAGTCATATCCACTGCCACTATCCCAAGCAGTGTGGACATAACCAACGTGCAGCTAAGCATCGTGCCACAACATACATCGTTGTCCACCATACATTCTAAGCACACAATCCTAGAAAGCTATGCCACAATCGCCCCCCTAGCTGGTGCTTAGGTCCCTCTAACACCGGATAGCTGACAAATATCCATCTCAATAAAATCATCGTTCGGTCTTCAATTGCACAAGTCCCAACAACTGAAGTCGATAGATCAAGAGGTCGGGTGCAAACGTAGCCCCATCGTTAGTCGCCTTCATGCAATCCATGATCTTCAGTTGAGTATCCATGGCATTGAAGCCTCACTAGCTAGACCTTAGATCACTTGTCCACCTCACCATTGTCATGCCCACTACCTCTTTCCAAGGCATCGTGGACACAACCGTTCTCTGATAAGGACCTCCTCAAGTGGCGGTGTCAAGCATCCCATGTGCCACCCCCTTGAGCATTTGTCACATACCAACATGGTTGCGGCACCACCAGCATGCCCACATAGCATGCAACGCAACCCTGCAGGTACCACTGCAAGGTTGAGATCTATCCTCTTTTCCACATGTGGAAGGTGACATGGCGTACAATTGTGCACATGGTCCTTCCATATCATGCCGTCTCGACCTTTCAAAATCAACACTCCTGAAGGCAACACCTCCGTGACCCTTAGAATCACACGTCCTACTGTGACATCCAAGGTCCTAGACACTGTCTGCTGCAGATACACATAGTCCCCAGGGTGGAAACGCCGAACACTTGGCCGATATCCCCTCCATGTATAGTGGCGTACCTCAATGTGTCTTGGTGTTGGGCAATAGCAAGGTTCTCAAAAGCGATAGGCATGACTCTCTTAAACAACTCTGCCCGCTGGGCACATGCTTCTATCCACACATCCGGATCATCAAGGTTGAGAACTATTGCAGCCTCCCTATGAATAGATGTAGACAAATCTGGCTCTCGGCCGAAGAGAAGAAAATAAGGTGAGAAAGAGGCAAGTGAAGCTTATTGCTGAACCTATAGCCCATAGCTAGCCAAGGCAGTTGAAGGTCCCAATCTCCTAGATGTCCCTTTTGCAAACCGTACTTGCGCAAACCTCTCTTGACTGTCTGAACACTCTCTCCGCCAAGCCATCAGCCTCAGGATGATCCCGAGAAGTAGTGCGGTGATCTATCAAGGCTTGCTCACACAAAGCCTGTAACTCCCCCAAGAATTCTCTACCCTGGTCCGTGAGTACCTCGGCTGAAGCACCAAAATGGCTAAGCATTCGATCTAAGAATGCATACGCAGCCCCCTCACTTGCCTTGTCAGGCAATGCCACCAGTTCAATCCATTTGGAGAAGTGTTCCACCATCACCAGCACATACTTGTTATGGCAAATCGTCAGTGGCAATGGGCCTGCGAAGTCAAGACTCCAACGATAGCCCAAACCCATAATGGGTAAATGATGCAATTGTGGAGTAGGGGCATTGAAAAAAGCCCGTACTCCACCATGCACCTTGCCACTAACTGTTGCACATCCGTATGCATGCCCCGCCACCAATATTGCCCTTGTAGCAAACTATGAGTGCGCCGCGCCCCAAAATGTCTCAACTCCTCATGGGCATGGCGTATCAATCGTGCTCGTTGTGTTGGATGAGGCACAATCCTCACTCATCCATCCTCCCATACCCGAAGTAGGTGAGTCCCTTCCCACTTGAACCCTTGGCTTGTTGTAGGATCCGATCTCTCTCCTTACCAGTCACACTGGCTGCTGTCTCTCATGTACGAAGGTAGGCCAACACTGCTGCATCTTCATGCACATCCTTAGCACCACCAAGCTCATCACTAATCTTCGGATGTCATGCACACCATCTATTTGACCAATGCTATGGGATGGACCAGCTTGAGCTCCCATTGCTAGGATGCACAAAAAGGCAGATGTGTGCCATCCTGGCACTATCTCCTCATCCGTCTCACCATGCCACTGAGCTCCAGTATCTCATGCTCGCTCGTGCATGGATTACGACTCAATCCATCTACATCCCGATTGACTATACCGGCCCGATGCACTACCTGGAAGTCGTACTCTTGAAGCATAAGTGCCCACCATGCAAGCTTCTTATAAGCTTGTCTGACTCCATCAACCACTTCAATGGTTGGTATTCCGTGACAAGGGTGAAGAGGTTGTCATAGAGATAGCATCTGAAATGTGCTACTGCCCATACCCCAACTAGACACTCCCCTTTATATGAGCTATACTTCGCCTCGGCATCATTCTTCGACCGGCAAGCATATGCCACTACGAACTCTCTTCCCTCATCATCCACCTGTGTGAGCACTGCTCTAATTCCCAGCATACTCCAATCCGTATGTAGCTGGAAAGGCCGCCTCCGAATAGGCCGCCTCAGAATAGGTGCAGAAGTCAATCGAGCCTTGAGTTCCTCAAAGGTTTCCTCCTGTTCCTCCTCCCACTGCCACTCCTGACCCACCTTGGTCAACTTGGTAAGAGCCTTTGCAATGCTGCTAAATTCCTTGACAAACTATCGATAGTAGTTTTGCCAACCCCATGAAAGCACGAACTCTGCTAACATCTATGGGGCGTGGAATGCGTGCAATGGCCTCCACCTTCGTTTTTTGAACACCCAATCCCCCAAGGTATATCATGTGGCCCAGATACTCAATCTGGTTGTGGAAGAACTTGCACTTCCCAAGGTGCAATTTCAACCCGTGCGCTCAAACATTACCTGAAGGTGTCTCTCATGCTCCTCAACCATAGCACTAAAGACGATAATGTCATCAATGTAGTACCGGGCGAAGTCTAGCCCCGCGAGAATCCTATCCATGACCCTCTTAAACTCTGCAAAAGCATTCTTCAGCCTAAACGGTAAGAACCGCCATTGGTACAAGCAATCATTCTCATGTTGGTTAATCCCCCAGAATGTCGTTTTTTGCTTTTCAGCCTCTTTGATTGGCAACTGGTGGTAACCGGATTGCAAGTCCAATGTGCTAAACACCTTTGCATGCCCAATGGCATCAAAGATCTCCTCTGGAGTTGGCATGACATATCTATCGGACTTGGTCTGACGGTTCACAGGACGATAGTTCCCATACATCCTTCTTTCTGTCCAATTGCCATGGATATCCTTCTTAGTTGGCATCACCGTTGCCGAGGCATACTCCCCGCCTGACAACTCCACCAATCCAGCTTCAAACAACTCCATAGTCCGTGACTGGATCAATGACCTCTCCATGTCACTATACCGGCAGGGCCTTCGAAAGATTAGCGTGTCACTTGCCAAATCAATACGAATCTCCTAACCTTTCAAACTCCCCAAATCCCTCAAACCGAAGGCAAAGCAATTTCTATAAGCCCTTAGAAATCGCTGGATCCTCCGTCACTCTCCTCCGGTGATTATAGGTCCAAGATTTGGTTCCCAATTGTCCTCAGTGACTACAACCTTGGGTACACCAAGCTTGGAGATAGGAGACGAATCCTTTGGATGCTAGATAGCAACCTCTTGGGCCTTGTCCATCCAATCTGACTGTGGCGTAGCCTCCACTTGCTCCGCCATAGCCACCTTGAGAACATTCTCTGAGCAAGAAACATTCTCAACCTCTTCAAAAACATTGGCCACCTTGGCCTTTAACTGATCCTCGGTGTATGGCTCTCCCCACTCCTCATATTGCTGCTTGAGAGATCCAATGACTCTCTCTTTCCGCATCTCATCCCACATCTGTCATTGGGTGTTTGCACCCCATGATCTTGTGCTCGCCCCCACTCACTGCCTCCACCGTCCCGGTTGGCAGAGATGGTGCAATATCCATTGGAAGTGCAGAAGTAGCCACCAATGCTTGCAATCTCCGTTGCTCAGCCATGCACAAGCCAATGATCCATGTCAAGCAATTGAGATCCATTGTCTGACCCAACACCTAGCGTCGTGATGCCTCTGACAGAGCTGACATCACTACTACGTTTAGGGGGGGTTAGCGACGCCAGGACCCCGAACGTGCCGGACACGTCATCCCCCCTACAACTGCAGCGTCGCACAAGCGCCTGGCTCGGGACTTGCGACGTCGAGGCGTCGTAATGCCGGCGCTCGGACGACGTTGTGGCATCTTGCCATGCCATGCCATGCCGTCGTCGGAAAGGGGCCTGACCCCATTCCCCCGCCAATGCAGTGGGGGGGTTGCGACGCCCTAACATCGCAACAATTTGCTGCAACACCGGGGAATCGCAACGAGACGTCGCAGCGCTGCAGCCCAACCGCGCTTTTGCGACGGCGGGGAATCGCAATGCCCGAGGAAAAAAAAACAAAAAAAACAAAAAAAAAAAAACTGTTTTTTTTTTTTTTTTTTTTTTTTTTTCCCTATTTCCTGCCGTCGCAGGAGTGCCCGGCCGTCGCAAATACGTCGCTGGGGCTGCGGCGCTGCGATTCCCCGGCGTCCTGGGGACGTCGCGGAAAATTGATTCTGGGAGTAGATTGTAGAGCATAATGGGCTTGGCATCCTCATACCATAGCCATTGTCCAACAATAAGGTGCAATGCAGCTTTGCAAAACTTTAGGCCATTGATAGATATTTGTTCTCTGGGGACAAGTCTCGGTGCAAGTTCCAGCCGTGAGAGCTCCTGTAGTATACGCATAATCTGCAATACAATGATAAGATTGAAATAGTAGTAGTCACTAGGAGCTAACTCTTGATATGTATATATATACTTGGACTGCTTTTGTGATACATAGATGTATTGTAGATTTGTTGATTAGTGTGCAGTGTCTTAGAAATGTTATAATGTGGAGGTCCTAGATTCAAATATGCATTGCATAATATATGTAGAACAATGCATGAACTGCCATTGGACAAAACCAGAGTCAATGGTCAACGCCGGTCAATGGTCAACTAGTTTTTGAAAATTCAAAATTCAAATTCAAATTCAATTTCAATTTTCCCACCTAAATTCAAATGTGCCCCCCTACTAAATTCAAAATTCAAATTCAAATTTTCCCACCTAAAATCAAATGTGCCCCCCTACTAAATTCAAAATTCAAATTCAAATTCAAATTCAAATTTTCCCACCTAAATTCAATTGTGCCCCCCTACTAAATTCAAAATTCAAATTCAAATTCAAATTCAAATTCAAATTTTCTCACCTAAATTCAAATGTGCCCCCCTACTGTGACGTCTGGGGATCGCATTTACGACCTCCAGCCGTCCTTAATGCGACGTCGCAGAAAAAAACATCGCAGAAAAAAACGTTTTTTCCTTTTTTCTTTTTTTCTTTTTTCGCGATGCCCAGACGTCGCAAGTCGCGCCGGCGCCACGGCCGGGGTGTTTGCGATTTTCCGACGACGCTAATTAGCGACGTCACTACGACGTCACAAAATGCTCCCGGCGCGCCCCGGGCGCCGTACAGTATTCTCGTCGCTAATCGCAACGGTTGGAGGTCGCTGGGGCATCGCTAACCCCCCCCAAACGTAGTAGTGCACAGCTGTAGTGCCCGTGACAAACCCCATTACCCGTTTGCGCTCATCCGTATTGGGCTCCACCAATTGCTGTAGCACACTGTCCCAAATCAACCCAGGACCATTGTTTCGAAAAGCATGAGACGAGGGAAAGCTCATGAGCGTAGGCAAGACTGTACGTGGCTGCCCCATTCGATTGATCACTGCTAGAGGTGGACGGTCATCATGTCGCACCCTCTGTGGTTGCCTCCCTTGGTCCAAAATGCCCTCAACCGTGAGATTGGGTGGCCGTTGAATGGAATCATATGCTCTCTTGAGCAGCTCTGGTAGTGCAAGATTGGTCCACCACAATTGAGGTCAATGCGCGCGTGATCCCACCGCTGCTGCATCTAATAGCACCGCCGATCCAATCCAAGACTGCACCTGATGCACACTGGCCATAACCCTGGCCCGAGAGTCCCCCATAAGAGGAACATTCTCCAAGATATAGGCTAGAGGTTGCACTTGCCTCGTCTGCAAGTCACGCAACACTCTCAACATCTCCCAAAACAAATGCGATCGTGCATCATGCAAGCCATTCCCATGACCTGCGGGAGAGTGTCATTGGCAAGGCCATCCAGCTATCACCAAGTCAATGGCATCATGTCAGTCTAAATCATCCGCCCCCAGCATGATAATGTCTGCTGGCAAGGCCTTTTGGTACTCTTGAATTGCTGAGAGAGGCAGCAACTCAGGGTACTGGTGTGTGAGCAAGGCAACGTGACGCATAGAAATACGCCGAACTATCTCATCCTTCTCCACATACAAGTACTTTTGTACTTTAATCCCAGCTTGCGACACTCCTGCAAGCCCAGTGCTCATGCCTCCAAACAGGTCTAGCAAACAAATCCCTGAGTCAGGTGGTTGCCAGGTAATGGACACTGTGTCCAAAGGAGCTAATTGAGGAGGTCCAGGTGATGTCACTGAACTCCCCTCACTCACCAATGGATAGGCCTCTTGCCATGTTTGGTGTACACACTCGCCTGCTATTCGATGCAAATTCCCAACTGTACCCCACAGTGGAATATGAACAAGCACATGAGGAAGCAAATCAGCCTTGTATGCCAATTGTTTGTCCTCATTGGGTGGTGGCCTATCATCTGCATGGCTATTGCCCTCCAAGAGCTCACCACCCCAAGCCACCACCCCTGAGAATGCAGCCAATGTGGGCATCATGTTCATATGATCCACCGCTACATTCCCAATAAACCGCACTAGAAGCAGTGCACGTCGACCATCCTTTGACTGCCATTCCGGCATATAGGATGTCGTTTCCTTCCAAAAGTCCAAAGTAAAGCCCATCGGGTATAACACAGCCCCACCAACAAACACATCATAAGACATCGCGTCCGTAACAATGGCTTTAGCTCTCATGACAGAGCCATCTGTAGGATGATCTGACTGCAATCGAATGAAGAGCTCATGGCGTGTAATCCCTCGTGCCTTCTCTGAACCGCAAAAAGATATTTGAATTTGGAAAGGGCAAGGCTCCAAATCCGCCTCTGTAAGGCCCAAGCCTGCAATTGTTGCTCTCCCCAACATCAATGGTTGTGCTCTCGAGTCCAACAAGACCCGCAGTGGCCTATACCTCCTCCCGGCTGGGCCACCCAACTGAAACACACCATCATGATTGTCCACCAGGACTACCCCAGGAGTCACCATACTACGCTCAATGGTTGGTCTAGTTGGCAACTCTTTCAACCTTGCAGCTGCCGCTTGCCGTGGCGCAGCTGTGGCTGTCTTCACCCTTGAATCTAGGGCATCCATGCACTGCACCTGATCCGTTATCCCCGCAGATAATGCCGATGCATCACCACTCTCACAGAGTGCAGCTGCCAGTCTAAACACTGCAGCTGGCCGCATCCCCGGCATTGCAATTGTCGTGGCAGAAAACAATGGAGCTTGACAAATTGTCGTAGCCGCCCCCAACAATATACTGGCTACACCTTGCTTTGCAGTACCACCCACTGGCATTTCCCGAGCCATACCAACTCTCCCTAGTGGCACTCGTGGCTCTACCTCTGACACACTTGGGCGAGCGGGTGCCATCAATGGCATAGTTGGCACTGTCTCAGCCAATGTGAAAGACTATGGAAGCCTTGTCTGCCGACTTGCTTCCCCTCTTTGTGGATCAAAATCCACATCCGCTCCTCTTGGCTCAGGAGCACGCGTTGCTGCTCGAGTGACAGCAACTGCAGAGTCCACATGCAATGGTCCTACAACTGCGGCTCCACACATGAAGCCCATACCAATCTGGTCTTCCCTAGGCATAGGAGGTTGTGCAGGTGGGGCTTGAACCTCAGGCCTTGGAGCTGGCGCAACATGAGTAGTGGCCATGGTAGCAAGACGTTGCTCTAGCTGGGCAAGCCTATCCACCATGCCTTGGTCATGATCTTGACCTTGACCCTGTGCTCCTTGGTTTTGGTTATAATCTCCACCACGACCTCTGCCTCCTCTACCTCTCTGGAATACATTGCCTCGTCCTCGGCCACCGTTGTTCCCTTGGAACTGGCCTGGCCGTAGCTCAGGATGCAAGTTATAACAATGGGTTTCTTCATGCCCATACTTGCCACAATGCCCATAGTGTAGTTGTATAGGCTGTGCCTGTGCCGACCCTTTGCCTCTCTCTAGGCAATCTCTCTCAACATGGGGTCCTCCACAATCCCAACATGTCGCTCCCGACTGTTGTTGGCCTGAGAATGAAGGAAGTGACCTCTGCAATTGAGATCCTCTCGGTCCTTCCCGGGGCTTCGCCTGAGCCCCTTTGTTGCCTTGAGCACGTTGGGGTAGTGGTTGTTATTGGCTAAGAGCCCCACTTCGTTGTGTCTCCTTACCGAACCCCACCATGACCACTCGCTCCTCCACCATATTGAGCTCTATCCGCTCTGCCAGCAAAAACACGTTTGCTAAGGTGGGTTGGGCTACTTGTAGGAGAGTTGCATCCCGCACCCTTCTCCTCAGCTCTTTGTCCAATATCCCATACCAGAATTGGACTGCTTGAGCTTCTGTAACCCCTTGGGTTACATTTATCAATTGCCTCATGTGCGTGTAAGCCTCCTTTAAACTCTCGGCAGGATTTCGTTGGAACTCTTGCAAGCTCCGCAATTTCTCCGTCTTTATCCCCTGGTAGTTTCTCCTTAACTCTTCGAAGAACTCCACAACTGGGTTAAAGGCTGGCACGGGTGTTGTTGCTGCAACATGAGCTTGGGTGGACTTCCCAGCTCCTGTTCCACTTGACGTCCCACTGCTGCTTGCAAAAGCTGCCGATGTAGCTGCCTGTGTCACCACTGCCCTTGTGCCTCTAGTGATGGAGACATAGTCAGGTGACCAATACACCCGTCATTCCTCAATCTCCACCTCATGTCCCCGCCTAAACTCATGGTAGTCATCCATGGGCGGCCCCTCAAGGTGCTGAAACAGCCCCTTCCACGCCATAAAAGGCGTAAACAGTTGTGGATTGCGCATCTGCTGCAAATCACACCAACTATCAAACCCTTGTATGAAGTCATCAAGCTCTTGTATGAAGTCATCAAGCTCGATGGTGCCCACAGCTCCAGAGTACCTACGTGGCCCTTGGTAGCTCCATACATCTCCTCCATCGTGTCCCACAACAATGGCACAGAAATGACTTGCACCCTCGGCGAGAATCCTCCTGACTCCGAGTCTGAACCTTCCTCAGAAGACACTGAAGGTGAAGGTGGCCTAAACCGCACACCTCGTCTTGTATACCCACTAGTATCGCTGGTGCTCGTACCGGCACTCTCCTCAGCAATTGGTGGCACCTCCGTGATGAAAACTCTCAACCACACTTATTGTAAACATGTCTCTAATCCCCCTTTCCACAAGGTAACCGGGTAAAGAATCTTTTGCAGCTTATGGCTTAGACTACTAGGTTCGTAACATAAACCTGCACCTGCATCCACCGCAAGCACTCCTATGGTTTGTTGGTCATCAACCCAGCCTCACCATAAGAGAAACAATGATGGTCTGACTGGTCATCACCCCAGCCTCACCACCGACAGCACGCTCTAGGATTGATCGGTGATCAAATCCGGACCAACCTCCTATGAAAACAAGCGCCCACACAAAGCTGACATGGCGCACAGTCAAGCATGCAGGTGTGGAGGGGATCCAAACACAAGAAAATCAAGACGGCAACTCCCCACACCAAAAACACTCCACAGTGTCGCTCCTGCAATGATACCCCAGCCCAAACCCGGACTGACTCTTGCCTCCACCTACGGAAAATTTTTGGCCTACAGAGAGGGTGAAAGACTACAAGGAAGAGAGACTAAAGCAATTCCTAATCCCAGCATGCCCTCATCCCACTACCTTATCTCCACACTCTCTTGCTTGAACAATAGACAAGACTACATTTCAAGGGTCTCTCAAATAACTCTCCAGGAGCCCTCAAGAATATGTCTCTCAAACAATCTCACTAAGGTTCCCAATCCTTGCATGATGGGTGCTCCATTCACTTGCTAGCTCAAGAGCCACTCCTCTCAAGCTTGAAATTGCAAAGCTCAAGCCAAAAACATGCTCCACACATGCATCACCTCATACACAAGGGAATCAACTTGCTCCCTTTACCTTCTAGTTCTCCTCAAGCTTGAAATTGGAAGCCACACTTGGGAAGCGTGCTCCACATAAGCATCACTTGTTTGATCAACCATCCACCACAAAACTTAAGCCAAAAAAGAATGAATACATAAGCTTCACCTTCTCCTTCCTTGTCTTGTCACAAGCTAATGTATGGTTGAATTTGTTATGCATGCCTTGAGCCACAATCTCTTTTCTTCATGAAGACCACCTCCAATGATCTCACACATGTGCTCCAAGCTCTTCAATGCTCTAGGCTTGGTTTCACATCATCATGGATAGAATTTTCACCCATATGCTTCCCTTCAAACCTCTTGAGCTTCCTACTCTCCAAGTGTTTGCCCTTGTTGTCTTCAAGCCTAAGCCTATGTAGCTCCTTGGCTTCTCTTCCAGAACATCCACAATTGAGCTTGCTTAACCCTAGATTGATAGTGAAATGAGCACTAACAATCATTTGGTTGCTCTCCTCAAACCATGGCACATACCATTGACTCCATAATGCATATAAATGATTCTCAAACCCTAGAATCCATGCTTCTACACACACAAGACTTCCCTCTTGCAATCCTTGCAAATATTGTGGCAACAAACTCTTTCTTGAGCTCTCCAACATCTTGGTGTAATACCACAAGTACCTTTCCTTGCAAAGACTTGTGATCTACAAGAGCTCCATCTTTAAGCTCTCCACCTCCTTAGGGCAAAGCAATATCTCTCAAAGCCCTAACACCACAAGGATTTTCCTTTGCAATATATGCAACACCTTGCAACACAAGAGCTATCTTCCCAAGCTCTTCAACACACAAGTGTTAAACTAACCCTTACACTCCCCACTCACAAGCATAAGGTAATCTTCTTGTAGTGATAATAAAAGTGAACACAATGAAAACACTCCACTCATGAATCCACTCAATCACATAAACTACCTTTGCTAAAGGAATCCACCCTACAAAGCTCTCACCACACTCATTCTCAATACCTAGAGCTATGGAGGTGGGAGAGGCTCATGGAGGCTCAACTACAAGAAGATGAGCCCTCCTCAACGCTCACAAAGGGAAAACCTATCCCCATGTCCCAAGTGAGGTTTCACTTGGCATGTGAGACCAAATGAAGTCCCAACACACAAAATACAAATATGAATATCCAAAATATCTTAGTTAACTAGAAGTAGGTAATTCTAGTTAACCATGACTAAAACCATGACAGAGAGAGAGAAGACTCCGGCCAAAGTCAGCGTAACTAAGAGCCACATCGCCTTACGGCTACTGCCCCTTTCGGGGGTGGGCCATATCTCAATACTTCTTATTTATATAGTTGATGAAAGAAATGGATTTTTTTTCTCTTTATAAAAATAAAAATAAAAAACCCCACAAACCCCCCCCCCCCCCCCCCTTTTTTTTTTCCATCAGTAATCAGAATTAAAATTATTTCCAAATACAATCTTTTATTATTGTAATGAGTACCATCCGTAAATTGATGAGTAACCACTAAGGGCCTCACGAATGAAAGCACGGAGGGTGGGCCACGCCGACCTTGACTTCTTGTCTAGTCTTGTACCTCTAGTCTGATTTCTTGTTTGTGTGCAACAAAAGCCAACCTATTGGTTTATTGGGTTTTCTCAAGTTCAACACAAATATGACGAATTTTTCAAGGTTGGCGTTTAGATCCAATTCTTCTATTATCTCAAGTACTTCTAAGTGGAACTACTAGTTTTTTCATAGCGGAAAGCTATATTTACGTGACAACCAAATTGATTTAATTTTTATAATGGAAATTCCTTTAAAAAAGCAGATTGATAAAACAATTTGTTGATGTATTTTTGCAAATGCAAATAAGGTCTTAGGTCTTACTTAATAATCTAGTAATAAAGTTGAAACATAAATATGATTATTGATATGAGGGCACAATGGGGGGCGTGCCACATTAGTTATCAATTGTCTAGTAAAAAATAGCTAATTAGGGCTATAAAACAAGATATTATCCCAAATCTACACAAAGATCTTGACGGTATGTGCAAGGACCCTACTACCGTCCTTTATCAACCGTTTAGGCGATAATTAATTCAAATTGAAAGTGCCTAAAGCGTTTTGGGAATTTTTCAAAATTTGGCCTAATTGCATGGAAACCAATATTTTTTCTGGAATTTGAAAAAAAGCGCGAGTGGCTACAGAGTTTGGCAAAAAATAGCCATACATTCTGTTCATCCATTGAAATGAGGACAGAATCATCCATGTCCGTACATAAATCCATTTATATCATCCATATTTGGTGAATTCATCCATAATTTATTTTTCATTTGGAGAAATTTGACTATTTCATCCATGAAAAAACAGGGAATTTGCAACAGAATATTTCATAGCATGAAAATGCCTAATGTGAGAAATGGTTTGAGAAACGTGCCTAACCGCCTCGTTTGGTTTTTAATAATTATTAGGCACAAAAATGCCTAAACGGTTGATGAGGGACGGTATCAATGATTTGAATTTCTGGAGAAAACCAAGTTGCCGTTTCCCTTTCCTTGGTGGACATTATATTGAAAGTTCCAAAAGGTGGTTTAAAGTTCTAAGGTAAAACATACTCGAGGGAGGGTTTTTTTTTTTTAACTTCCCACGTGTTCACTCCTATAAAAAATTCTAAAAACCTTAAGAGCCATTTCCTCACCAACTAGGGTAACTATACCTATCATTGCCCGTTTAAGACTTTGAGAAGCCATAAATTGTTCATATGATCATATTATGGTGCAAAATTTGGACCTACGGGGAGGTTGGCAAGTTGGCTTCAAAACCCAATTTACTAAATTTACAAAACCCAATACAGTGCATTGAAGTATTGGGCACAACAAGCAACTGTTTCCAGCTATTGTCCCCCTCCCAAAGGCAGGTTCTTATGCCTTAATCACCCGTCCGCCACTAGAAATGCCACTAGGGTAGAAGCACCGTTCATGGCGCATGTGCCCCATAGTGGCGCTCAAAGCACGCCCATGGTTTGTAGAAACGTATGCCCATTTTCGGAGCGTGATAGGCTAGCAAGCTTACCCAAAGAGGAATGAACGAGTGTTGGAACGGTATATAGGTCCCACCCGGGTACCAATACTGATATCAATACGGGTGGGGTAATACCATTACCGACTCGTAGGTAGGGGGGCCCAATACCCAGACAATACCATACTAGGGGCAATACATACCTTCCTCCATACTATGGTATATACCATATCCATATGGTATTACGATGGACAAGATTGGTATTGATACCAATATTGCTGTAATATGTGGCTCCAAAGGCACAATAGGTGTATGTGTGGAGTTAGGGCAAGGGAATTCAAGGGCATTTCCGGCATTTATGGCATCTGTTTTATACAGGTATGGTATATTGGTATATTTTTGCATGTGGAATGTGTATAAGCACATATTTTTGTATGTGCATTGTGCTGTAATTGTGATCCATTATGAAGGTCAATTCTTTTTCTCAGTTAGGGATATTTACTGGAATATCCTAAATATTTCATAATACATACCCGGGGCAATATTCCATATTCCCCCCAAATGAGATGGAAAAAAAAAAATATTGATACACTACTGATATACATCCACAATTTTACACTATTGATACCCCTCCTATACCCTACCCGCCCCGTACCCCATTACCAGGACCATACCAGTATTGGGAAATGTGGGCCCTTGTGATACCAGGACCAGTCTGATATCATTATTTTCATGTGATACCAGTCAAACACTGGAATGAACTACACTAGACCATTTAATCCTCTAATTTACACTCAAATTATGAACTCTACAGAAAACTGTTCCAACTACAAAATGTTAGGGCTTGTTAAGAGCTTTCCAATGGTATATTTATTTCTTAAAATGTTTAAAATTGTTAAAGTCCAAGGTACCAAAAGAGCAATATTAGATCTTGTGCACCATGGGCCACTGTTTACCTTAAAATTTGATATAGGTAGATGTCCTCTACTGAAAATTGCTCCAACTACAAAAAGATGGGGCACATTAAGCGCTTTCCACTGGTATTTTTGGTTTTTTTTTGGGTTATCAACTCAGGTAAAAAGATATTAATGAGACATGAATGAGTCATCATAGGAACAAGGTGTGCCACAGATTGACATTGACATCCTCTACTTCTCTCCACTTTTTATGTTAGATAAAGCCAGAATCTCATTTAACTTTCAAATAGAAAGAAAGTTGACTTATCTTAAGAGCTTTTTGTTAAGGTATTACATGACCCCAGAGGTTAAGAACACAAAAAGTTATTATATTTACCCAACTTCTTGTGCCATGAAACGTGTTTCTACCAGGATGCTTCCCGTCTGACTTATATAATTACTACCAAGCCTGATCCAATTACTATCGAACCACTTGTTCTAAAGTTCTATTTGCAACTTGAAGCTCATTAAACCTGTCGTGCGCATACATATCGCTACACAACTACATCACTGTCAAAAAACACACAACACATGTGCACACCAAACACTAGTCTATCACTAATCCACCACTAGTGCACCACTAGGCAGCCACTAGTCACAACTAGTGCAGCCACTAGTCCACCACTAGTCTGCCACTAGTCCAACCACTAGGCTGCCACTAGCCACCACTAGTGCAGCCATTAGGCCATCACTAGGTTGCCACTAGCCACCACTAGTGCAGCCACTAGTTCATCAATAGGCTGTCACTAGTCACCACTAGTGCAACCACTAGTCCATCACAATGATAAGGAAAATGAACGAAACAAGCACACAAGCTCTCTCAAACTCACATACTTGCACATGAAAACATCACTCATATATTAAGTCGAGCCAAGTGCACCTCATGCCATCGGGAATCCACACTACGGCGCCATAGCTAGACGCGGTGAGGCTCAACTCGAGAAAGATGAGCCCACCGCGATCTGTTGTGAAGATAACAACGTCAGGTGCCCAAACATGTATTGGCCCCTGGATTGACACTTGGGTTAATCCCAAATGTCAATATATAAAAGCTATCTATCTCCTAGCGAACTTCACACTAGTGGTAAATAACTTGACAACTGTCGTGCGCATACATATCGCTACACAACTAAATCGCTATCCAAAACCACAAAACACATGTGCACACCAAACACTAGTCACATAGTCCACCACTAGTGCAGCCACTAGTCCACCACTAGTCTGCCACTAGTCCAACCACTAGGCTGCCACTAGCCACCACTAGTGCAGCCACTAGTCCATCCAATAGGCTGCCACTAGTCACCACTAGTGCAGCCACTAGTCCATCACAATGATAAGGAAAAGGAACGATATAAGCACACAAGCTCTCTCAAACTCACATACTTGCACATGAAAACATCACTCATATATTAAGTCGAGCCAAGTGCACCCCATGTCATGGGGAATCCACACTACGGCGCCATAGCTAGACGCGGTGAGGCTCAACTCGAGAAAAATGAGCCCACCGCGATCTGCCGTGAAGATAACAACGCCAGGTGCCCAAACATGTATTGGCCTCTGGATTGACACTTGGGTCAATCCCAAATATCAATATATAAAAGCTACATATCTCCTAACGAACTTCACACTAGTGGTAAAATAACTTGACAGCTGTCGTGCGCATACATATCGCTACACAACTACATCGCTGTCCAAAACCACATAACACATGTGCACACCAAACACTAGTCTATCACTAGTGCACCACTAGTGCATCACTAGTCACCACTAATGCAGCCACTAGTCCATCACAATCGCCCCCCTAGCTGGCGCTTAGGTCCCTCTAAGTCCAGGTAGCCACAAGATGTGATAGTGGTCATAGCCTCACTAAGTCTTCCACCACTGTCCCTACTACACTCAAACTCGATAGATCAAGAGGCCGGATACAAGAGTTGCTTCATCGTTAGTTGTCGCCTTGCAACCTGTGAACTTAAGCATGAGATCTCGGGTATTGACTCCTATGAGCTTGGCCTCCCATGTCTTGTTAGCTGCCACTAGTCATATCCACTGCCACTATCAAGCAGTGTGGACAAACCAATCTCATCAGGAACCCTCTCAAGAGGTGGTGTCAAGCATTGCATGTGTCAACCTCTTGAGCATCGATCACACACCAGCATAGTGGCGGCACCACGAGCAACGCAATCCTGCAGGTACCACTGCAAGGTTGGGATTTATCCTCCCATCTACATGTGAAAGGTGACATGGCGCACAATTACGCACATGGTCCTTCCATACCATGCCATCTCGACCCTCCAGAATCAACACTCCTGAAGGCGACACCTTCCCGACCCTTAGAATCACACGTCATGCTGTGACATCTAAGGTCGTAAGCGCTGTTTGCTGCAGATACACATAGTCCCCACGATGGAAACGCCGAACACCTGGCCGATATCCCCCTCCACGTATAATGGCATACCTCAATGTGTCTCGGTGTTGGGCAATAGCAAGATTCGCAAAAGCCATAGGCATGACTCTCTTGAACAACTCTGCCCGCTGGGCACATGCTTGTGTCCACATATCTAGATCATCAAGGTTGAGGACTACTGCAGCCTCCCTGCGAATAGATGCAGGCAAATCCGGCTCTCGGCCAAAGAGAAGGAAATATGGTGAGAAGGAGGCAAGTGATGCTTGCTTGCTAAACCTGTAGTCTATGTCTAACCAAGGTACCAGATTCCAATCTCCTAGGTATCCCTTTTGCAAACCATACTTGCGCAAACCCCTCTTCACCGTCTGCACCACTCTCTCTGCCAAGCCATCGGCAGGATGATCTTGAGAAGTGGTACAGTGGTCTATCAAGGCTTTATCACACAAAGCCTGAAACTCCCCCAAGAACTCTCTCCCTTGGTCCGTGAGTACCTCAGCTGGAGCACCGAATCGGCTAAGCACACGATCCAGGAATACATACGCAGCCCCCTCACTAGCCTTATCAGGCAATGGAACCAACTCAATCCACTTGGAGAAGTGCTCCACCATCGCTCCACCATCACCAACACATATATGTGGTGACGCATCATCAGTGGCAACGGCCCTGTGAAGTTAAGACTCCACTTGTAGCCCAATCCCATGATGGGTAAAGGATGCAACTGTGGTGTAGGGGCGTTGAATGAAGCACACACCCTATCACACACCATGCATCTAGCAACAAACTGTTGCACCTCTGTGTGCATACCACGCCATCAATACTGCCCCTGCAGTAGACTATGAGTGCGTCGCACTCCAAAATGCCCCAACTCCTCATGGGCATGCCGCACTAACTGTGCACACTGTGATGGGTGAGGCACGATCCTAACCCGACCATCCTCCCACACTCGAAGCAGGTGTATCCCCTCCCACTTGAACCTCTTGGCTCGTTGCAGGATCCGATCCCTCTCCTTGGCAGTCACACTAGCTGTCGTGTCTCCAGTGCGGAGGTAGTCCAACACAACCGAATCCTCATGTATATCTCTGGCACCACCTGGCTCATCACTAGCCTCAGGGTCCTCAGAAACTCTGTCTACAATCATCCCTGTTGTAAGTCCAACCTGACCTCCCGATGCCAAGATACACAAAAATGCAGATGCATGCCATCCCTGTACCATCTCCTCGTCTGTCTCACCATGCCACCGAGCTCTAGTATCATCCTGCTGGCTCGTGCATGGATTGTGACTCAATCCATTCGCATCCCGATCGACCAAACCCGGTCGATGCATCACCTGAATATGTCTCTCATGCTCCTCCACCATAGCACGAGAGACAAAGCAATTCCTGTAAGCCCTCAGGAACCGCCGTATACGTCGTCTCTCTCCTCCAGTGACAATGGGTCCGATGTCAGGCTCCCAATTGTCCTCCGTAACTGCAGCCTTAAGTCCAGCAGACTTAGAGGTAGAGGACACGTCCCGTGGTTGCTATGCCGCAACTTCTTGAGCAGTACTCCTTGCCTGCTCATTCAATGACAAGGCCTCATCCTGCCCCATCATCTCATCCTTGAGGACCTCCTCAAACCGAGAAGAATCCCAACCTCATCCATCACAGCCGTCTTGGCTGCCAACTCCCTCTGAACCTCGAGCACCTCCCACATGTGCCATGGATGTCTACATCCCGTGGTCCTCACCGGCTCGCCCCCACTCACTGCCTGTACCGTCTCGGTAGGTAGAGAGACCGTCAAGGGAAGTGCACTCCGCACTCTACGTTGTTCAGCCATATCCAAGTTGATAATCCAGGTCAAGCAATTGAGATCCATCACTTGCCCCAACACCTGACGACGTGATGCCTCAGAAAGAGAAGGCACCGCCGTGGTCCTAGTGGAAAAACCCATTGCCCGCCCTCGCTCGTCGGCATTAGGCTCCACTAACTGCTGCAACTTAGCATCCCACATGAGGCCAGGTCCACTATCCCGGAAAGCATGTGATCCTGGGAAGCTGAGCAGTGTAGGTGGTGCTACTCGTGGTTGACCCACCTTATCGACCGCTGCCAAAGGCGAACGGTCATCGTGTCTCACACGCTGAGACTGTCTCTCTGTGTCCAAAATGCTATCCACTGTGAGGTGTGCTGGCCGCTGCACCCATCAAATGCACGCTTGAGCAGTGCGGGTGGCATCAAGTTAGTCCACCATAACCGTGGACGATGAGCTCGTGACCCCACTGCAGCTGCATCCAGCAACACCGTTGACCCAAGCCACGACCGGATTTGATGTACACTGGCCATCATCCTGGCCCGAAAATCGCCCATCAGTGGCACATTCTCTAAGATGTATGCTAGAGATACAACTTGATGAAGCTGTAAGTGGCGCAAAACCCGCATCATCTCCCAAAACAGACCCGACTTCGAGTCTCGCAATCCATTGCCATGCCTGGCAGATGAATGCCCTTGGCATGGCCAACCTGCCACTACCAAATCAATGGAGCCAACCCGCTCCAAATCCTGCGCCCCCAGCAACGAAATGTCTGTTGACAATGCCTGCTGATATCCACGAACTGCAGACATTGGCAACAACTCAGGGTATTGCTGCACCAACTGAGCAACATGGCGTAGGGAGACGCGTCGTGCAGTCTCATCCCTCTCCACAGATAGGTAACGCCGTACCCGTACACCTGCCTTTAGAACAGCAGCCAATCCGGTGCTGATCCCGCCAAACGAGTCCAGAAGGCAAATGCCTTCATCCGGATACTGCCACACAATAGGTGTGGTATCCAATGGTGACACTTGAGGTGGACCTGGTGCAATCCCTGCACTGTCCTCCTCTCCTGACGGTACAAAAGCCTCTACCCAGACACCCTAAAATGAGCCTATACAGGATGACATGTTTCCTCAATAAGAGATAACTGAGAGATTTGTTGCACTATGGCCTTATAAGACCTCCCACTCTGGGTCAGGGATTCTAATTCAGTCTACATGAACCAAATTATCTTGCCAAACCTCAAATCTAATTGATTATCTCACCAAGGAGGCTTTGTCCACCAAACTTTTAATCACTATTGTTCAATTGTTATTGCAATCTACTGACTACTGTTTCAATAGTACTTGTTGCCAGTTGTTGCTGTGACAATATAGAGAAAACACATGGAGAAGAGACTTAAAAGTGAAGAGCAAATGCTGGTTCAAAATTTACCTACAATTGGGCTTCAGCTCGATGTGGCAGGTCTCTCTGACCCATGGATCCAGTATAATTGAACAGAAGTGGCGATGCACAAGAGAACCTGTGATGCACAAGCACACACTATAGCTCATTTACAGTTGCTCATTTACATAGATCTTGCACTATTCTGTCCACAACACAACTTCCTTCGAACATAAACCAACAACAATCTTTGTAGGAAACTGCAAGATATATAGCTCTACACCATGATGCCTACGTTCATATGCTATGTCACACCAAAACCCCCAGCAAAAGGCCAACAATGATGACAACCAATTTTTCTCCCTTCAAACCCAGACTCGATTACACATTGCATTCCCAAAGTGCAGAGGAGTTGAGCCCAAGCTCTCTAGCACATTGTCGCAGATGGGCAACCATGAATTGATAGTGTGGCAATGAATGAAAATTCAGGTCACCCCAGAGATATCCATCAAGCAAGGAATTGAATCGGAACTGTAGGAGCGAGGTTACTCGCACAGACTGGATGCGACCTGGATTTTCTTTCTTTCTCTCACGCATGCACATACTATGCAAAGACGTCTAAAACAGACATTGCACACAAAAACCATTTCCATAGTAAATACAACAGCAATTCCCAGAAGGAAACCCCCACTCATATCCTTCCACCTAGAACCTTTCAAATAGGGTCACTGATTTGGAACATACCTTCTTCAGATTCTGGGGCACACATGATCAGCTGAAATGTTAAAGTAAAAATCTCAATTGTGGAGCTTACTAGGAGTATTCCTCTCACTAGCATAGTGTATGGATTTTTCCCATTGACTCTCACTAATTTTTGCGAGATGTATTTTTGCGGATAGATGGCATTCATGAACAAAGGTAGTATTCGAAGACTCTTGAAGTTTTTGTTTCTTTCACCCTCTTTTACAACAAAAGAACATTGTGACAAAAATATATAGACTTGTTTAAGTTACTTTCAAGACATGTAGAACTTGGAAGTCTGGAAGCTGGGCCAACAGAATAATAAAGAACTAGAGATGCGTCAAATCTAGAGTTGGACTCTCCTCGCTGAATCCCTTCCCATCTTTCTATCCCATATAAGTATTGTAGGGTTGCCTCCCAACTTATGTCTCCTCCCCTACCAGGTATAGCAGAGATGATGTTCTGAACGATACGGGACATTATACCCTCCATATCTACGTCATATCTCATAATATATCCTTCCTCAGTTTGATGGCATGTTATTCTCATACCAATTTTCAGTGGAACTCCCATTCGATTTAAGCGGCTTTTAGTCAAAATTACCCTTGGAGTTTTGTTTGTAAACTGTCATGCATTGTTACCCTCGATATCAATAATTGTAATCACTTTTAACTATGTTGACAGTTGCGTTGTCCAACATGTATTTTGTTGTACGACACTACAAAAGTAAACAAGATGTCAAATTAGAAATTATATCTACTAGCCATAACATATTACCATTAAAACAATAATAAAATAAGAATTAGAGACATTAAGATAACCTTACCACTCCAGGCCATGCACAAGGAGTCCTATCAAGGGGCTTAAAAAGAACAGATGTGGTCCTACTTCTTCGTGTCCCCAGACTGAACGGTGATCATAGAAGCACCGAAAGGTTGCAAGAACGTCAAGAATGTACACCTGAACTAGCCTCCTAATTAATCGTTTAGGTTGGAAATGGAATATATCAAACTTATGATTCTTCAACTGTCGCTCATCGTAACGAACATAAGATCCAACAGGATCTCTTCCAAAGGTAAAGTCAGAGTCCATCATGTTATAAATTAGTTCCGTAGCACATCTGATGCAAAAACTAAGGGTGCAATGAAAGACGACTCTCCTACATCCCCTCATATCAACTTTTGACATGAAAGGTTCTTGGAGAATATGTATTCTCTGTTGATCTATTGTCATGATGTTTATAATCTTTCCCTTACGCCCATGTCAAACAGCTGCAGACGTTTGACAAGCTAATTTTGCTTTCTGAAACCTACAGTCTTTGAGAATATTGAATTGGAAGATAGATTTTTTTGTTTCCACATCATTGGCTTGAATGCGAGCACAGATTAGATGTCCAAAGGCTCGAAACAACCCAGCCAAGTTGTCGACCAAGAAAATCGAAATCAAAGTCAATGGAATCAATTTTTTTAATTTTATTCGATAAGCAATGCTCAAAATTCGAATAATTCATAATTTATTTTGCAATAGGGAGTCTCACATCAATTTTATCTTGACAAAAGTTTGTGGATATAGCATCTATTGCTTTGGATTCTGATGTATTTGTGGCGGATGTGATTCACTATCGAGTTGTCAAGTTATTTTACCACTAGTGTGAAGTTAGCTAGGAAATAGCTAGTTTTTATATATTGACATTTGGGATTGACCCAAGTGTCAATCCATGGGCCAATACATGTTTGGGCACCTGGCGTTGTTATCTTCACGGCAGATCGCGGTGGGCTCATCTTTCTCGAGTTGAGCCTCACCGCGTCTAGCTATGGCGCCGTAGTGTGGATTCCCCATGGCATGGGGTGCACTTGGCTCGACTTAATATATGAATGATGTTTTCATGTGCAAGTATGTGAGTTTGAGAGAGCTTGTGTGCTTGTATCATTCATTTTCCTTATCACTCGAGAAAAATGAGCTCGAGTTTGTGAGTGCCAGGTTCGAGTTAGTTGTAGCACTTGTGTTTTCAGATCATGAAAAGCGGTTCAGCCTAAAGTGCAAGGATTCGTGCATGAGCCTATCCAAAGGGGATAGAGTGCAAAGACGAACAGGTTGCAGGTTTGCAATGGATAGAGAGGCGGTCAGTGTTGCATAGCTCAACGCTATGGCAACTGAGTTTGGGCTTCTAGTGTGAAGCGGAGGAGATGCTGGCCACGAGTGGGCGAATTGGTGGTCGTCTTCTTCGGCTGCAGGCCGAGTTAAGGAGCTGCAGAAATATGGGCTGCGCATGGGAAACTAGCATGTTGCAGGTTGGAGATGATATGATCAGCTCTAGGTATTTCTGCCCGAAACTAGTTGTTGCGGGTAGATGAGGAGCAGCCGAATGGTGGAACTGCGAGGGAATGCATCGCAGCCCGTTGGGAGCTTTAGTTCCAAGCTCATGAAGAGGTATGAGTGAAGAGAAGGGGCTGGTCCCTCTTGGGTGCAAATCAGTTCACTTGTGAAACATATGCTGAGTTGGAGTTTCAATCTGAAACTCAGCAGTATAAGGGCTCTTGGAGTGGCAAAAAGCGGGCTGGAAGGGCAGCAGCGAGGCGTCCTAGAGCCAGGGGATATGCATGAGAAGTGCATGTGCACCAAGTTTGTAAATGTGTGTATTTTTAGATTCATTTTTTGTGAGCTTCATGATGAAATAGAGCTTATTGGGCAGCATATAGCTTGCTTGTTGAGTTGGGGGCACCTCTGGTGGGCCGTGAAAACCTAAGAAAGCATGACAACAGGTCTGGTGGCTTCGCAGAAGCCATAGCTTGGCGGCAGCAGGTGCAGGAGCAAACCCCAGCTCGGGGAGAGCTCGGGAACGCATGGGAACTCGTTGGGAGTTCCAGGGAACGAATGGAACAGTGGCCGTGATGGGCCGTTGGGGTGGTATCACGAGATACCACCCTGTTGTGGAGTTCTTCGAAGAGTTGAGAAGGAAATACCAAGGGGTGAGGACAGAGAAGTTGAAGAGCTTGCAAGAGTTCCAGAGGAAGCCTACTGACAGCTTGAGGGAGGCTTTCACTCACATGAGGCGCTTGATTAATGTAACCCAAGGGGTTACGGAGGCTCAGGCAGTCCAGTTCTGGTACGGGATATTGGACAAGGAGCTGAGGAGAAGGGTGCGGGATGCAACTCTCCTATAAGCGGCCCAACCCACCTTAGGAAATGTGTTTTTGCTGGCAGAGCGGATAGAGCTCAACATGGTGGAGGAACGAGTGGTCATGGTGGGATTTGCTAAGGAGGCACCACGGGGTAGTGGTGCTCCTAGCCATCCACTACCTCAACGTGCTCGAGGCAACAAGGAGGCTCAGGTGAAGCCCAGGGAAGGACAGAGAGGACCTCAGATGCAGGGGTCTCTCCCTTCATTTGCTAGCCAACAACGGACGGATGTGGTGTGCTGGACATGTGGAGGACCCATGTCAAGAAGGATTGCCCAGAGGGAGGCAATGGTTTGGCACCGGCACAGCTTGTACAGTTGCAGTGTGGGCATTGTGGCAAGTACGAGCATGGAGAGGCCCAGTGCTATGGTTTGCATTCTGAGTTGCGCCCAGGCCAGTTCCAAGGGAACAATGGTGGCCGGGGGCGAGGTGGAGTAGCCCAGAGAGGACGAGGTGGCCAGGCACGAGGTGCAGGCCAATGGCAAGCTCAACATAGCCAAGGACGCGGAGGTCAGGGTGTTGACCAAGGCATGGCCAACCGGCTTCAGCAGCTAGAGCAGAGGCTCGCTGCCATGGCCACAGCTCAGGTGGTACCGGCTCCAAGGCCGGATGGTCCACCTCCTGTTCCTGAGGGAGGAGACATGGGAGGCATGGGATTCATGTGCGGGGAAACACTACCACTACTGAGGGGTGCCACTACCACTACCACTAGTGTCGGGCACACTACCATTACCACTATGTGTGAAGCATGACTATTACTAATGCAAGTGGAGTCAGCAGCGGCACTAGTGACTCGAGGAGCAGCACGAGTTCGTGAGCCACAGGGTGCGGAGGTGGAGTTGGATCCACAGCGTGAGGAGGCAAGCCGTTAGGCCAGGCTTCCTCAGTCATTCATATTGGCGGAGATAGTGTCGACGCCGTCCATGGCATCTAGTTCTTGCTCGACTGTTACCTAGGCGGAGGTTACTATGCCATTGGGGAGAGCTACACGGGCAACACCACTACCTAGTGTTGCCGAGGTATGGCAGCTAGTGTGCTATTGGGGGCGGCCACATCTGTGTGCCAGGCTCCATTGTTCTCGGCTACCATGATTGCGACGCCGGGGATAAGACCAGCTGAGGTGTTCAGGCTGGCAGCTACACTCTGTGAGAGTGCGGAGGTTACTTCATCTTCTGCGGAGATAGTGGGAGGTGTAGTACTGGAGGGATCCTCAAATTTGAGGGTCAAGACTGCCACGGCGGCGCCATGACAAGCTGCAGCTGCCAGGTTGATGGAGCTGTCAGCTAGGCCAGCCATTGAACGCGCCATGGTGACACCTGAAGTTGTTATGTTAGACAACCAGGATGACATTTTCTATTTGAGTGGACCGGCAGGCAAGAGATACCGGCCACTACGAGTCTTGTTGGACTCGGGAGCTCAGCCATTGATGCTGGGCAGAGCTGCTATTGTAGGCTTGGGCCTCATGGAGGCGGATATGGAGCCGTGCCCTTTCCAGATACAGACATCTCTAGGAGGATCAGGGGCATGAGATGACATGAGTTGGCTATCAGACTACAGCCGGATCATCCTATAGATGGCTCAGTGATGAGAGCCAAGGCCATTGTGACAGACGCGGTCTCATACGATGTCCTTGTTGGTGAGGCAATGTTGTACCCCATGGGCTTCACCCTGGATTTTTGAGAGGAGTCAGCTTCCTATAGGCCTGGATGGTAGTCAGGGGAAGGCCGATATGTACAGCTCCCTGTGACGTTTATAGGAGGAGTTGCGGTTGCCCAGCAAGGTAAGATGCCGACACTGACAGTATTCACAGCTGTAGTGACTTGGCCTACAAAGTTGTTAGATGACAACACTCATTCAGAGGATGTGTCACCTCCGGGAGAGTAGGATGACATGTATGGTATGGCGGAGTTGTCTGCCATGGTTGCTCACACTCCATTGTGGGGCTCGAGCAAGGATTTGCAGCGGGTTGCTGATCGACGGGTGCAACATTATCATATCAAAAGGATTAGAGGGCTGGATGCAGCTATAATATAGAGCAGCTACGCATATATGCTTTAAATGCTGATGGGCCAGAGCTAAGATTTGATTGCAGAATTGGTAACCTAAACTACAGTTTAAAAATAGTTGCTCACTTGGATAGATGTATTGAGAGGCACAAGTTGGCAACGTATGTGACAAATTTTGGTTATGGCTGATCATTCAAGCGCAATGGAGATGTTGAAAGCAGTCCAAAAATCTGAGTAGATCTGACATATTTGAGTTTCAATAGACATGATCAAGATATTATAATATCGAGAGATTGAAGTTTGTCTTGCTCATTGCTGCAAGATTGAGCAGATTTAAAGACAGTATAATATATGGTTATATTCCAAATAGCGATTACATTTTTTGAGCTTTGTCAGAGATTATGGCAATGTCACATGTACGTAAACTGTCAATTTTTATTGTCATCTTGAAGGAGGTACTTAGAGTTTGTGGTTCTCTCACGAATCTATGCCACAACTATCTTTTATGCTTATTTCAATACGTTATCATGCGATAGCTGCAAATCATACTAGGCTATAGAAATTGAAAAGTCAAACTAGCACATTATGCTTTTGCATAATGTGGCAGAAGCCATTATGCAAAAGCATAATCTGCCAGCAATGTGGCTAAAACAAGAGCGATTTTCATAATTTCTACAAAATGAGCTGGTATATATGAACTGCCTGACAAATATCCATATATGCTCGCAAAAAATGATCATGATTTCTCAAAAGCGGCAGAATCGACTACCTACCTACTGACTATTATGGTTCTGTCGGTTCTATAAGTGTAGGTCCAGTTGCGCAGGTCTAGTTCTAGTCCGGTTTCTAATAACTGGAACCAGTGGTTAACCCAGCTCTTGGTGGTTAACACCAAACACCGGTCATGGACCCTCTGATGCCCCATAGGATAGAAGCAGGGCAATTGTGGTGTTGACTCCTGATTTGGTGCGTAAGTTCCATTGACTCTGGTTGCTAGCTAGGGCAAACTATGTTTCTCCATGCTCATAACATGGTGCAGTGTGTATTACCATGCACTAATAACGATAATGGTAAGTGCATCACTCAACCAAAAGAATAAAAGAAAAGAAAAGAAAAACGTTTGACACTTTCTGAAGGAAGCGTAAATTATGGTGTTTCTTTACCCGAAAGGACAATTGCCTTCCGGCTGGAGGGTGGACACTTTTCTGACATCAATTGTTGGATTGAACCCCACAACCGCTTTCTTGGTGGTATGTGTCAATTACCACCGGGCTTGGTGTCCACCATTAAACACATAAACCTACTATGATAGATAGTTTAATTTGTTTGTTCACTGTAGAAGGATCTAGTAAGCAACAGTTTACCCATCGAATCTGCTGTTGGTTTTTCCATCGATTTAATAATTCCCACAAATCAGTTTGTCCATGTTCAACAATCATTTATCAGTTGAATTATAATGAGTAAGCTTAATTGTCAAACTAGAGAGTTCCATTATATTATTCACATGGACTGGACATAGACAAATAGTTGTTCAAAAGCCTCTTACCTCATATGGACATGAAGATATACGCGCGCACGAGAGAGAGAGAGAGAGAGAGAGAGAGAGAGAGAGAGAGAGAGAGAGAGAGAGAGAGAGATTGCAATGCTCTCTCATATATAAACTCAAAACAAGATATTTTGTTATATTGCTCAATTTGCACCTACACCACTCACTTTTACAAAAGAGAGCAAACCCATGGTGGGCTAAGGCTAGGTATGTACCGCGTTTTTAGTTATGAGCTACTCTCACAGACCATGACATGGCTAGTCTCTTGTAGGTCGTAACATGAACAATCAACTCCTACAGTGTCAACATGCCTTCATATGGCGCCCCCAAAATCCATTCAAATCCATCACCGCTCGGTTTCTTAATGTGGGGAAAGAATTTTGGAATAAGTAGCAAGTCACCATCCTTCAAATCGGCATGCTCCCCATCATTTCTCGCAACCTGAACATGACCTCATCTGGTCTTGTACATAATCCTCCCAGCATTGAGGCAATATGACGGTGCCAAGATCGCATCCTGCATACAAATTGACAAGACTGAAACCAAAATGGATGTCAAATGGATGACAATCATTAAAAGAAAAACATTGGTCCTATGACAAGTGGGAGAAACCATTGCATAGAATCTGCCTGATGGCAGGGCCAACAAAGATGTAATCTTGGCCACCAATATATCCTAACAAGCATCGCATAATGTGCAACACCCAACCCCCTCAAGTACACAAGGTCACATCTTTCCCTACATTGCAAACACATCCCACATTACACCGTCTCCAAATAACTATACATAATCAAAAGAGCTTGACAACTCCAAAAACTTCTGTCTAGACCTCAACACCCTAGATCCCTTATACACTCATTCAAAATTGATAGCGGTCAACTAGTCCCCTTGTAGATATGTCATACTTGATAAATTCCACCACCTATAGGGTGCACTACTCTCAAAAGAAAGATGCATTTATTTACGCTATGTTTGGTTTATGTCATCTTTTTATCTCAATTGGGCCTGGCCCAACAAAAAATTGGCTATGTGTCAACCACGGAAAAATAAAAAAATGGACTTTTGCTGAAGCAACGTAACTTATGGTGTCACTTGACCCCGAAATGGCTACTACCATCCGATAGGAAGGTATAACATCCAACACACATACGTGGTTTTGAACCCACACCCATTATTGAAATGACATTATGCCCTAACCATTAGGCAATCTATTGGATGTCGAGCATCCTGAAAATGCAAGTAGAAGACACGTTTAGCGGAAAACAAAAACAAAAACAAAACCCTAGAAACTAACATCTATGGCATATTCATTGCTTTACATGGCCTAACGTGGGTAGAATTGCATAGTAAGAGAAAAAGTGGATAAAGTGGATATAGTGGATAGAGCCTTTGTGTGATAAAACTGAAAGGAACTGAATATAATGGAAGTCATTCTGATAAAACTGAGAGAAAATGATTACAGTAGAACTGAAGGGATAAAATTGAAGGGAACTGAATATAATAGAACTGAGGGGATAAAATAAAATTGAAGGGATAAATCTGAAGGGAACTGAATATGGGATAAACCTGACAAGAACTGAATATCATAAAATTAAAGGGGGTGGAGGGATAAACTGAAGGGAACTGACTATAATGAAATTATAGCACTCACCAAGTTATGAATGAATCGGTTACAACAGGCGGATGAGAATCTAGAGTATACTGAAAATGGCTATTTATTGGGAGGGGAGATCTTGATATATAGGTATTAACTTGGGAAGGTACATCGGGAGAAACCAATCAATGGTCTCTCCTTAGGGAGGAGCCAATGAATCCACCATGTCATCCGAATCCCATGATCCGATGCCAATGTTTCATGTTTCATGTTTGCATGTTTCATGATGGAATGCCAAATGCTCATAAGGAGTTAATGTAAAAGAAAAGTTCATCTGCAAAAACGTGTCGCGTAGGAAGTTAAGGGTTAACTTAAGCATATTTTGCATACCCTGAATCCACTAATACACAAGCTGAAAAAAAAAGTTGCCTAAATGTCGGTCATAAAAGTGATGTGAACATCCACCCAAATGACCAGAAGTGCAATCATCCACGGCTAGCCGTGCCTTAGAGCCTTATGGCGGCCTTGTGCTTTAAAGGGTTTTAATTTTTTTCCCTTCAAATAATCCTAATAAAATTAAACCAGGGCCCCAGACCCTGTTCAACCAAAAAAATAAAAATCATCGGTTGGATATCCGCACTGACTGATGGAATATTCTAATTACATCCTTGTATACCAGTCGTTCGCGCATACTGTTTCTCTTATCCTCCTTTTTGTGTCTGCTTCAAAGATGTAAACGAAAGGGAAAACAACGCCGTCTTATCTTCAATGCCTCAATTTCTCACGTGTTAAGTTAGAGACGAGCACGAGATAGAGAGAGAGAGAGCGAGGGAAGTCAACAAGTTTGAAAGCGTATGGATCTGGAATTTGAAGCATGCGCTTGCTATAAATGTGTGCAAAGCAGCTGTGAAGGTAGTAGCATCGTTTAGTTGGAGCGGCTTGGCTACAGCAATGGCCAGCTTGAAATCGGCACCCTCTGTGCTTCTGGGGGTTGTGCTGCTGGCGGCGGTTGTTTTAAAGGTAACAATAGCGATGGGTTTTGTCTTCCAGGAGCTGGGGATGCTTGCTTGTCGGGCTGCATACTTCATGGGATGTGTATGTCGGAAGCTGGGTCGTGGGTCGGAGAGCTGCTTTGCTTTCCTCGTCTGCTGTTCTCCATTTTGAGTCTGTTGTGTTTCTCGCCATTGACTCGCCATGCTGTGTTGAGAATGTTTCAAAGCAGCCCCCATTGCTGATTGAAGTATGTCTCCTAATCTTCTCCCTTCGCGGACATTGGCCTGCAGAGCCATGCTGCTGATGTTTCCGCGGCTTGCCCCAACCCCCCGCTTGTAAACGTTTCACTGGAAGCATACGCGGGAGTATGGTACGAGATTGGAAGCACTGCTCTGTTTAAGAAGCTTCAAGAACAAGACCTGATTTGCATAAGCGCGCGTTATTCCGTCATTCCTGACGGATCGCTGGAAGGGGACGTGAGGGTCTTCAACAGCGGTTACAACATAAGCTCGGGCCAGGATTCCGGTATTGTTGGATATGCAACTGCGACTGCGCCTGGTAGGCTTGCAGTCTATTTCCCCTATGTTCCCGAGCCAGGCGATTACAGGATCATCTATCTGCATGGGGACGCAGAGAGCAAATACGAAGTCGCGCTTGTGTATAGCTGTGTGGTGTTCGATGGCTTTCTTGACCAGGGGCTGTTCATTCTTTCCAGGACACCCCTGCTCCTTCCCCCCGTCACAGTGGATACGCTGCTTGATTTCGTCTCTGAGTCGGGGATCAGCCTCGAACCGGACAACCAGTTGATTTTAACTCCTCAAGGACCAAAGACTTGCGGGCGCAACTTTTAAGGATCTGAGGACCTACTCAGACTGTTGCTCGGGTCGCTGCTTCCATGGAAATCTAAAAACGCATTTTACCACTAGATCAAGTAGGGTATTCCAGTGAAGATAGAAGTAGCTTGTGGTTGAGGATTTCAGCATGCAATGCTTCATTAGTTAACCCGTCAATGTATTGAAATGACGGGAATTCCCTCCTCAGAGGGTCCCTAAATCTCTCCCTTTTGCCTCCGGAGCAAAAACTAGAAATAAATGACGAGAACTGTCCCCCTGCCGCCACCGACAATTGAGCTTTGAGTTGAGTGAGGAGATAGATTTGCTGGCAACTAGTGCTTGTGTTTCAATGACGTGTTTAGGACCAGAGCGATTGTGATGCTAACTCGAAAGCATCCATCAGCTAGAGTCTCCTTGAGGTGCATTCTTGGCACAGATTGCAGTGTTGGCTGAATAGTGTAAGACATTGCTGCAACCGTCAGTAACAATGCCAAAGCCTTCTCGGGGCTGGATTTAGTTTGGGGTGGGATCACTTGCACAACCTTGAGCGTGCTTTCAGAGGTTTGCAAGCACCCTTTGAAAAGATTTTCTTATGCACACTGAAAGAGAACGTCATTTTCATTTGTATGATGTGTGTATGAACAGTACCAGGAGGTAAGGCACATCTTTACAGAGAGAACTTCATCCAATATGGCCAGAATTGTGACGAGATTTTACTCAAAAACTTGCAGTTTGGCAGTTTTATGCCTTTAGAAACAATGTCAGCACTCGTGTCACAAGCAAGCTTTTGTGGATGCTGATTCAAAATTGTGTTGACTGTCAAGCTATCAGATCATGTTCCTTTCGCAATCTGTATCTCAAGTGCCTGGTACAACAACTCCACCGGTGTTGCTACTAGGTGGACACTTTTTGAAGGGCCACTTATTGCAGTACAACTTACACAGTAGGCTAAGGTCATCCATTTGACACTAAGTTCCAATCAACAGTGTTTGGCAGCGCTTTGTCTTCCTCTTTGCCCTGAAACCACAATGCTGCTCAAGTGACACAACCTGCACAGCGGAGATGTGACAAGTAATAAAGATAGTTATTGTGATGTTGGTCTTGCGCATATTAACAACAATACTGAAGATAACCTGCATGCAAGCAGGCATGAGATACTGTAGGCTGATGAAAAAACTTCAATCAGTGCAAAGCATTTGCATTTGTTAGACAAGGTTGAGGGCTGGAGAGAAGACAAGTTGACCAGCCACATGGGCTATTGACATCACATGGCTTAAGGTAAGTGTCAAGGAAATTTACTATGAAGCAGACAAGTCACTTACCACAGCTGCAGGGTCTAACCCAACTTCAACTTCAATGAGTGGATTCTGTCTGACATGCTGGTATGGAGGATCTTAAAACCCAATGTAACAAATGGGGCTCTATCAGTTGCACAAGAGTTGCTGCCATTCACCATCACCATTGTCATCAAACAAGGGGGGTGATATCCTGTTGTGGTGGAGAATTTCAGTAGCAACAGAGGTACCAAATTACCTAGGTCAGTTGGATGGAAGAGCATCTCTTGCACCAAAAACCGCTCGTTGGTCAATGTCAGCTCCTGATAATGAGAACAAAGGTGGCCAAGTACTCAAAGCAGTGTTCCTTCTCCCCACAATTGAAAGAGCTCATACATAATTTTTCGGCAATGCATCATTAAGATTCAAGTAACGACAGACACCAGCTTGAAAGGCTCATCTTGCTCGGTGGTCACTCCAATTTTAGGAGTTACCCAACAATTTCAATATCATCCTCCTCTTCCTCCTCGTCCTTCTCTCCCTGTGCAGCCTGCAAATACTCACCATTAATCGTCACTCATTATTAAAGACACTATTACAATCAGGATTTGCCGTAGCCTTGTGGCCATAGACCCGGCGCCCAGTTTGGGCGGACAAATGGGAACAGATACTACCTTTGTGAGGGGCTCACTCTGATAGTGTGACTTACCTTGATGAAGTCACAGGGGATTGAGGAGAGTGAGAGAGATACGGAGCAGTTGGGAGGTCTCTAGCAACATCCATAGAGCAGAAGCACAGCTTCTCCTTACTGTCATTCATGATATGGGCTTCATCCATTGCGTTCCAAGCCCTGTAAGACACCAACTCCAAGTAGTTCGTGAGCGCTTTCCTGCCTAATTTGATGAGGTTGAGCAGCTAGTCTCAAAGCTACTGAACTAGACGATGTGAGCTTAGACACAATGGAAGGCTGCCCTGCCCTGCCCTGCCTGTAAAGAGCACATTGGTTTGAATGATGGCTGAACAAGAGGAAATCTCATCTCTTTCTAACTCTCTCTCTCTTCGGGATAATAAACAGGCTAAGTCTTGGCGGAAAAGGGAAGAAGAGATTTTCAAGTATCGGAATATTAGTCAGAAGACTTGACCAACTGGAGGAAGCTGACCTGGAGGGGGGCGCGTCCAAAGCCCTGTCTGATGCCCAAGAGAGTCCGATGAAAATGAGGTTAGGCATAAAACTTCCCTGAACTTGTTTCCATGGGCAAAGGACCTTAAGGATGATCTGAAGGGCCTACCTACCCTCGGCACTAGACTGTTATTTAAACTCAAGGTGGGGAGCCTACCTTTGAACAATAAACAGACAGAGAGCAAAAGGAGATTGTAATTGCCCCACCCAACTTCGAAAATCTTTGGGCTGAGCCTTAAGCCCTGGCCCTGTTGGGGTTTAAGTGTTGGGCTGCTCACACACAACAGATTGATGGTTGTGTGAAGGGCTTTCTAGAGGATATATGGAAAGCCCGTACTAATTGTTTATATCAAGGTAAGGCACACTATTGGAGTGAGCCCCTCACAAAGGTAGTGCCTAGTCCGTCCATACTGGGCACGGGGTCTATGGTCACTACGGCAAACAATTTTTCTGCCAACCTACAAGAGCTTCTTTCATGTGGCGTGGACAGAAGGTACGCATATTTCTGTGGTGGCTATGCTGATGTGACATTCTCTTTCTCCCTGTCTTGCCTCTGCCCCCGAAGAGATACTTTCCTGAGAATGAAATGTGAATTTACCGTATGCAATCAAGGGAGAGAGCGAGCGAGTTGGAGAGAAGTCCAGTAATCACCAACCGATATCTGCAACATAGCTTTTCACAGTTAAAAGTCATGCCAATTCCTGTCAGATCGTAAATGGACAGCTTTCATGAACTTTTGAGTGTAACATAATGTGCCATGGTGAAGCTTTTCAGGCAATTTAAACTGGGATTCCATGTACGAGACTGCTTCCATCACTGAAATGATGGTTTGGAACATACAAGCCACTATTCTATTCTTAAATCCATGCCCCTGCCCCTGTTTTTGTTTCCTGCTGCATCCTAATTCAGCAAATGAACCAAGAACGCAAAGCTATGGCAAACACGATGTACTAATCAAACCCACCTCTGCAAATCTGATGAAATGGGTTGCCAAGTGCACGAGAGAGCATACGTAGCAAGATCTGCAAGGACAGGGGCCATGGTTGCGTTTGTAGAACATGTCTTCCTGAGCCACGTAGGAACCAATGAAATGGCTCCTGGACAAACGAAAAATCTTCGGGACCATCAGGAACATGTTCTCATAGTCTGCACCTCTCTTCACCAACTTCCAAAATCTCGAGGCTGAGCATAAGAAATCGAGAATCGTAATCTAATCTTTAGATTGCAATAGCCTTATTATGGCCATAGACCCTCCGCCCAGTTTGGCGGAACAAAAAGGGACCAGAAACTACCTTTATGAGGGACTCACCCCAGGAGTGTAATTTACCTTGGTAGAAACAAATAGTTCGGGCTTTCCACATATCCTCCACAAAACCCTGCACACAGCATCAATCTGCTGTGCGTGTGAGCAGCCCAAAAGGTAGATCCCAGGGCTTTAGGCTCAGCCTCGATTTTTTCGAAGTGGGTGAACAGAAGTGCTGAGACAATGTTCACACTCTCTGGTGAGAATATCATAAAATGGATACTGTCTTCGGGTTACCTGCACATTGGGCAATTACCATCTCCTCTTCCTCTCTGCATCTGTTGATAACTTGATGTTTAGACTCGACTTGAAAGTACCGAAACGAAACTCTTGTTACTAGGCTCATGTAGCCAGAGTTTTCTTTTCTAAAGGTCTGAGAGGGACCAGAGTTAACACCTTTGACTCACATAAGTTTGCCGGGACCAGCGTCCGGGAAATAATTTCAGTTGAACCAGCCAGTAGCCGCTCAGTCCCAGCAGCAATCAGCTAAGTGGGTTGGGCACTCGGTTGCTGCCCCTTAGTGGTAACTATACCCGGTCAATTTCCGAGATAATTTCTTTACAACCGGTAATATTCCTAATGATTTATTTTGTGTTCAGCTATAAATCCGGCCCTTATAAATATCAACCGGTTGACAACACAGGTGTCAAATGCACAACAATAAGTAAATAATAATAATAAAAAATAATCACAACCAGTTTTAAGCAATTCAAACAAGTGAAGAACATTGTATCCTTATAGAAGCTGGACCTGTCAATGCCTTCAAACCACATGGAGAAGAATTGAACCCGCGTGGACGGGTGAGCTGTGATAGCAGGCAGCGAGTGCAAGCAGGCGTGGGGCTGGGGGCTGCGAGAGCAACGTCCAGACTTAGTAGGGTTTGCCCGCGGGCCCGCCCTGTTTGAGTTCAATATTTTTTGACCTAAACGCCCTTCCTTGGATGTAACCCGGCCTGGCACGTTGGATTTCTGCCATGTGGTGGACTTCGACGGCCATTTCCATATTTTGTAATATAAGAAGGGCCGGAATCCGTCCAGGCCTTGCCAACTAAGGCAGATTTCCTGTCTGTCTGAATGATGGAAAGGCAAATATCCTTCCTAAGAGTAGGGCACCCGGTTGATTTCCACTTCGGCCATTTTTTCCCTGGGATCCATTTCCTGAGGTTTCATATTTCATTCGGAAATTCTGGAATTCAGTCGGCTAGCATGTAACTGGCTGCCGGTTCTCCCCGGACGTTGGCCGGGACTAAGATCACAAACAACTGCAAATATCTGGCTTCGAGTATTTGTCATGTGCAAGAGCTAGACGAGATGGTGCTCCGATTAGAAATTCTTCAACAATTCGGATTCAAATTATCATATCATTTGTTTCTGTTCTTAGATATCGTCATTTCCGTGTAAACAATGAGTCATGACTGTACGACTATACATATTTATAACTAATAAATTTTATAACAACATGAAGATAAAATGAAATAAATGTTGTTAAACTTGAGTACACCAGCTATCTCTATTTCGAGTTACAGCAGTGTTTTTTTTTTTAAATTTGAAAAATAGCACGAGTGGCTACAGAGTTTTGCAGGAAATAGCCATTTATTCTGTTCATCCACTGTAATTCATCCACCTATGTGCCATCATCCATATATATCATCCATATTTGGCGAATTCATCCATAATTTATTTTTATTTGAGAAATTTGGCGATTTCATCCATGAAAAAACGGTGGATTTGCGACAGAATATTCGATTTTATTTTTTGAGGTCGAAATCTGGCGATTATTCGCCACTAAAAGAATGGCTGAGTTAGAGCAAAGTTGTCTCATCAAGCATTGCCAGCACGTGCATTGAGAACGCAAATGAATGTGATTTTGTCAGGCGTCACTCCTTCCCGTACCGTTTGCTTATAAGTGTTGAAAGCCTCCATACCACACCCTTGCTGAGCATATCCTGTGATCATCGCACCAGTAGACCACATTTCGTTGAGCCATATTATCAAACACTTGACGAGCATCCTTCATGTTCCCGCATCTTGCATACATGGCAGCAAGAGCAGTCTCCAGAATGATATCAGGTGCAATTCCAGCTTTGCTAATGTCAGCATGGACCTTTTTGCCCTTCTCCAGTGCTGCCAGGCTGGCGCATGCATTGAGAATGCATACAAATATGACCTTTGTGGGGATTACCCCTTATCATTGCTCATAGATCTTGAAAGCCTCATGACCACACTCATGCTGAGCATATGCTGCTATCAATGCATTCCAGGAGACCACATCTCGATAAGCCATTTTGTCGAATACTTGACGCGCATCCTTCATGTTGCCACACTTGGCATACATGTCGACGAGGGCAGTCTCCAGAAACATATTTGGCACAATTCCAGCTTTGATGATATCAGCATGGACTTCTTTGCCTTTTCCCAGAGCTGCTAGGCTGGCACACGCATTGAGAACACAAACAAATGTGACATTGTTGGTTGTCATAAATCTCCAAAGCCTCCTGACCGCACCCATGCTGAGCATATCCTGCAATCATTGCACTACATGAGACCACATCTGGTTCAGCCATATTGTCGAACACTTGACGTGCATCTCTTATGATCCCGCATTTCGCATACATGTGAAGTAGGGTATTCTCCACAGTAATATCTGGAGAAAGTCCAGCTTTGATGCTGTCAGCATGGACCTCCTTGCCCTTATCCAGGGCTGCAAGGCTGGCACACGCCTTGAAAATGAATGTAACGTTGTTGGGCCTCACTCCTTCCTGTATCACGTGCTCGTAAATCTTGAAAGCCTCCATACCACACCCATGCTTCACATATCCTGTCATCATTATAGTCCACGTAAACATATTTCGTTCAGGCATTTTGTCCATCACTAGGCGTGCATCCACCATGCTCCTGCATTTGGCGTACATGTTGACAATAGTGTTAAGTAGAAACATGTCTGGCTTTAATCCACTTTGAATAATGTGGTTGTGCACCTGCTTTCCCATTTCAAGGTCTTCAAATTTGCTGCACTCCCGCAAAAGGTAGATGTAAGTACTGGAATCCACTGAAATGCCTCCTTGGTTCAGAATGTGCAGTGCATCTTTCAGTTGTCCGGCCATACATAGTGACCTCAAATCCCCATAAATTATAGAAGAGCTCTTATAGACTCCCTCCCTTGGTCGCCTTCCAGTATCAGACGTCATGATAGAGGTGGCCGATTCAAAACACTGTGCCTGATGCAACCCTGCCTTCCTGCATGAGTCATATCGGTTAGTTTTAAACCTTAAAACTACAACTCAGAATACATCTCAAATCTCCCACACTCATCAACAATCATGAGGAGGCTCCTAGTCGCCCTGTCTCCCCTCATGAAAATCATAGTGCAATAACTGAGGAAAACACCTCATGCAACTGACAGAGAGATCACAACTCTGCCAGTCTACATTTGTGATATGCACAAAAAGGGGAGAGAATGTGGGCTGTTGACTGTTGCCAAGCATCACCTCTAAGGGTCGTCCTAAAACAAACTTGAAGAGGGTTGATATTGGGGACAGCTGAGATCTCCATAACACAGTCAGTGACAATCAAGTTACAGGGAATTTGAAATGGAAGTAATACTAGCCTTGGCACTTTTCTGAGGAGTATCGAGGTTGCTGAGACAACAGTCCAGAGCGAGAGGCGCTTGAACATATATGATAACCCCTTTCTCCACATGGTCCCCTGCATTCTCAGCCAGCGGATCCCAATTATCCAACTATAATGTCAGTGCCAGCGTATAAAGTAACATGAAATCCAAAAGCTTGCCCAGGTCTTTTGCAACAATATTATTGCACACAGGTGGTGGAAACTCAAGCTGAGGTTCTTGTAACGGCATAACCTTTTTTGAGGACCAAAGTCAGGGTATGGGGTTGCCAAGGGCCAGGGAAGTCAGAAATTGCAAAAGCCCTGGCAGGGGACAGGCGGAAAAGTAGATTCAAGCCAGATATCAAGTCAGGAAACACTTTTTCAAGACTGTACATGACGAGCAGCATTGTTGCAGAATTGTTATCAAATTGCAGTGAACGTAAATCCTGGCCAACTCTCTCATGAATCACCATGTTTACAGGATTACCTCAGCAGGGGCCATGTGAGAAGGCATTAGGGCATTTTGTGTTAATGCAACAAAAAGAGGCTACCAAATATGATCACCATCAGGAGCTCCTTACTGCACCTGTCAAGTGTCACCTCCTTTGTCAGTAGCCCTCTATTGCTCACATCTCTTGGTTCCAATGACTTTTCTACCACCCATGATGCCATCCGAATTGTTGACTGCCCAGTGTCTATCTCTCTTGGATCTGGCAGCAATATAGCTGCCTCTGTGGATAACAGCTGTCTATCTTAACTCTCATGGATACATGAATGTCAGGGTGATTGTGGACAGTCAGTTTCTTCCTCTGCTTCTGCCCTTTTCCTCATAGGCACAGGTGTCACATCTATTGCAAAGTAGAGGGTGAGGGAGTATGCTGGAATCAATCTAATGCTTTTGAACATGATAACACTGTGAGCCCATCGACAGGTATGCAAGTTTGTTTGTAATTGGGAGTCTCTTGCCTTGTTGTTGCTCACAGTGCACAATTGCGGGCATGAGGAACATCAAATCCATTTAAGTCTCAAGTAGAATGGTTATATGCATGCATCAGTGATAGAGGTATGCACGTATACCCATTCTCCATCCCATCATATGGAATCCCTGCTTAAAACATTGCTGGTGGACAATATGCAACAACCAAGACTTATATCCACTGACTTCATGCCCACCCTATAAACTATGAGCACTATAATCTGCAGACTTCTCTGATTGAAGTTTTCAGTGCCATCTGCTAGCTATTTAGGTTGGTCCACCCCAAACCTCGAAAGTGCATCAATTGCAGTTTCCAGTTTCCATGTGCGGTGCATGGCATGAACTGCAAGCCAGCTCTCACTTTTCTGTTTCTGTATCTCGGACTCCCATGGTCACCTGTCTTGTGAATGTGATAAAGGTCCAGACTACCTTGCATCGAGTTTCCTCCAGATTCCATTTTGGGTTTTTTTGTGTCTTGTGGGATGGCAGTTTCTTACACCAGCAGACCTTGCGTGAAGGTTCTCAGCCTGCAACTGATGTGTCAAGGCCCACTGTTGTTGCGGAATAGGTACATTTACCACACATTATTTTCAAGCGCAAATGAAGGGGTGGTGTTTTTTGAAAACAACCCAGGATCCACTTTGACACAAGACCCACTTTGACATTTTTTAGGTTGCAAATGATGGCAGCCGTGAGGATTTTCTGCGATGACATCGTCAGCCCGAAGCATCGAAATTAAAACAAGCTCAAGACTGGCAAGAAACCAACAGTTCTAAAGCAACAGCCCCTCAGGCAATCACCCCCAAAGCAAGGGATCCATGACCACACTAGTTGAATCGACAGAATTCTTCAGGTGCCAAGAAATTTAACATTTGACAAAATGTTGTCACTGGAGAACTGTACTGTTTTTCCATATACATGATATATCCAGAACTGCCAGGTTGCACATGTCCTCGCAACTGTTCGTTCTGGAAATTAGTATATTCCACAAGAAGATGAACCAAGCCTGCGGGGAGCTCGAAGCTTTCTTCCACCTTTTATGGGTCACGATCCACTGTTGACGCACGCACCTGATGGGCTATAAGAATAAAACTTGACATCTATAGATTCGCTCTAGATCTAGTCCAAGGTGCAAGAGAACCATATCTGCTCTGGAGAAGATTTTGTGCAGGGATGAATTAACCTAGCCTGGTGGCTGTACATGAATCCATGAATCATCCGACCGTGGCTCGTTGTGGGAGAACCTCGGAAGAGCGTGCTTGCAGCTTCTTCCTCTCCGAGCTTTGCAGTTGCTGGCCACCATCTACCCTCGCAGTCCGTCCAAGCTGGTTCTCATATTCCCCTCTGTTGCCTTCTCATACCCCCCTCTGTTGCCCAAGAAGCGAGGAGAAGACGAGCTGAAGAGCTGAGCAAGGAGGTAGAAACAAAGAAACACAGAAGAAAGGAGCACATGATGATGTCTCTCTCTCCCCCACCCCAAGAACACCCTCAGGCTTCCATGAAAGCAGTCTGTGGCTTACGGTCTGCGAGAGACGAGCACGAGGAAGGAGGTAGAACGGGGAGCGCAATTTTCCATGGCTGCCTCGCGTGATTAAAGTTAATACGTGGGGGTGGGTAGGGGTTATCTAGTTGGACAAATACTAGGGGGTAGTTAGCGACGATTAACGCTGATTAAATTTAACCGTGGCTAAATTGCCTAGTGCGGCATCCAAATAAAGATTGCCGTGACTAAACTCCACTTAGCCGCGGTTAAATCCAGTGCGGCATCCAAATAAAGATAGCCGTGGCTAAACTCCACTTAGCCACGGTTAAATCGGCCAGTGCGGCGGGGCCTTACAGCGCTTTATAGGTAAAAGTCAGAACAATTTATACTTGGCGCGCCATGACTGGTGCTTCTACCCTAACCTCCGCGGAACACTCTTTTCGCTCTCATAAGAGGTCCAATCTCAAGAACTTCGAGGCCCCAGTGTAGCCTGGTACTACCTCACTGAGTTTGTGAATCAGATTCTTATCACAGGGAGTGCTGAAGAGTGAAGGTGGAGGTGGAGGATTCAACATTCATTCATGGTCTGACTGTAAGGACCAGGTACAGCGCTTTCCCTGTAGATGGATAGTGGGGTTTTAGCAGGCATGGCGGGAATCTGCTCGGTAGGATACACCTCGAATGATGTGACAGTCGTTCACTGCAAAACTATGGAGATGTCTTGCAACGTCGATTTACAGATTGCCATGGCTGCCGCCTTCTTGCTAGATCCTGAAGGCTACCATTTGTCTTTCAGGCCGGTGTTATTGAAGAATTCAAGGTCGATAGATCTGTGCGGCGTTTCTTCAGGTGTTAACGGAGTTTTATAACCGACTCGCCAGACGAGCGGAGGGAAGGAGAAGGGAATCTGGGAGCCGTGTGAGCTTCAACATTGGGGATGCGCTCACTTCACAACTCCGTGTCCACGGGCACTTGGGCGAAAATTCCTGGTAATCGGCATGTAACTACGTTGAGGAAAGTGTTCGAGTGGGCATGTATGTGGTTTGGGCCAAAGGTCTTGCCGGCACATATCGAGCCTACTGTTTGTATGATATACTGATTACGCAGTATGTATGTCAATCCATAAGGAAATAAATAAGTATACTATCTCAGAGGGCTCAAGGGACAGAGAACAGAAACAGAAAATACTACTGGGACGTCATCAAATAAGTACTGAACCCAATACCTTAAAAGCCTTTTAGGGAGAGAATGAGAGTGATTGCGAAAGAGAGAGTGTAGGCAAACAAGCTAGGTGGGGTGATAGTGAATTCACAAGCTCCAGATCTAGCTGTGAATGTTCTGACTGTAGCATCAGTGGCAAGGTTCTGTGGTATCAGGTTATTGAAAGGCAGTTTGGTCTATGGGTCGATCACTCACAGGGGCATTCACTCGTGATGTGTCTGAGTTGGTTCTCAAGTTGAAAAAAATTAACTCGTTGTTGGGGGGTCTTGTAGTCTGTTGCCTATGGTTGCTTTGACCATATAGAAATTATGTTCAAAAGCCATGTGTAATATAGAGACATGTCATTGTTCTCTGTGACGCCCATTGTCATGTGGGGTGTACACCCAACATGATTTGAAAGGCAGCTTAATATTTTTTATGAGCCCACTTTAGGAAATACAATCCAGTTGCAGGGTTGGTTGCCGGGCTGTATAGTCATATCATTTTTATCACGATGTAGATTCTAGCCTGCTAATGCGTCCTTCTTGTACGAGACAAAACAGACTTTGCTTCGACTGATATGAGCTGCTGATGTTAAGCAGGAGCATTTGCAAGGCAAGTACAGGTTGCGTGCTCAAATCTGGCTACCTCCAGCATGAGCCCTCTCTCTTCCACTACAGGGCATGTGCACATAGACCCCAGAAGAAGTCGAGGTTGGGACACAACATTGCGCCTTGAGTCCTTGACGTGGCGTCCAGAACAACGACCCCTGTAATACTTTCTGGTTTTTCTTTTCCTAAATCATCCATAGCTGGAAATGAATGGTTTGGCTTAGCGTGGGACAAGTGATGGCACCCATCATGCAGATTTGAGGGTAAGTGTAGGAGCTATACCATCTATATACCTTCTTTTAACTCACCTGTAGAATTGATCTTGGGATCAAAATGTCATTGATGTGATGTGGTGAATGTATATGATGCCACTGCATTCATGTGGCTAAACAAACTCATTCACTTGATTTGATTGTGGTTTCTCTTGTGCACATGCCCACCTTTGTGGTTGTGGCACCTCGGAGGCGCCTTCATTGGCCCCTCCGTTGTAGCACACCCGAGAATGACCCTAATGTGGCGTTGGAATCAGAGGTGAGACGCCTCCAAGAAAATCATAGCTTGGAGGTGGAGTTGGAGAAAGTGCGGAGTGACAACATGGAGGACTTCCGCAGGGACATTGAGGACTTCCGTAGGGACATGAAAGATGGATTTGCGGAAGTGAAGTCGGAGATAAAGGCCGTTTCAAGTGCCTTGAAGTTAGAGTTAAAGGCCATTTCCAATGAATTTAAAATGCTTAAGGTTTGGTTAGGTATTGCTCTCCTTATTGCAATTTTTTGAGTGATCTAGTTGTATCGTTTTTGTCCATTTTCAGAGTTTGGGCAGTGAGGAACAAGGGATGGCCTCAAGTGTAAGCACAGAAGGGGAGGTAGCGGAGCGGGCAAGGCTTTGATCCCTGGGTGTATGAAGCTTGCACATGGTTTGTAGAGGGTGCCGACTTTCTCGTGTTTGCCATTGTTTAATCGCCCTTCAGCTACAATCGACCTTTTGGTTTGTCCTTTGGCCCCTTTAATTCTTCAACTGAGGATGACGCCATAACGAATATGTGTTGGGGATTCCAATTCATAGGGATGGATGAAAGCAACGATATAGACAGTAGGGTAATAGAGATACAAATATATCAATTCCATTGCGAACTCTTTTTTGAACGTGTATCTCATGCAGGGTTTTAAGAACATAACTAATTCCTTGCCAATCAACTTTAAGGTTGCAGGTGTTTGTATATGTGAGAGAGAGAGGGGGGGCTGGGGGGAAGATATTCAAAGATTGTCATTGTGAGACGCAGCTAACATGACTTTCATTAGCTGCATTTTTTAGTGTTGTCACCAACCATTTGATCAATGCTGGATGGTTTGGATTGTGAAGGGTCTTACAATCTGTATCCCTTAGACAGTTGACTATTTCCCAACTCGTCCAGAGTATTACATGACGTCTTCCCCTCTCTTCCTAAAATTATGTAATTAACACAAGGAAGAAAATCACAGACACTGAGATGAACGTCCGCATCCTGTTTGTTTGTTTCCGATCCATGACCAGTGGAGCTTGAGATACGCCAAGTACAATCTATATGCATTCTTTGCACAATCGGTGTTGACTTTCAATGAAAAACTAGCTGCACGGGTTTGTTCAGGCTTGACTGATTGAAACAATGTACTCATAAGACGTTTGCCGAACCTTATGGCCATAGACCCTGTGCCCAGTTTGGGTGGAACAAAGGGGATCTTTGTGAGGGGCTCGCTCCGGTACTGTGACTTACCTTGATAAATTTAATGAGTTCAGGTTTTCCAGATATGCTCTAGAAAGCCTTTCACATAAGCATCAACTTGCTGTGTGTGAACTACCCGCCCAGCAATTAGACCCCACAAGGGTCAGGGTTTTAGGCTCAGCCTCAAGATTTCAAAGTTGGTGGACATAGGTGCAGCAGGGACAATGTTAATGTTCTTGATGGTTTTTAAGAAGGTCACTTTCTGGTGAGAATAGCCGATGATGGTAAGATGATGATAATGAGCGATTTCTCTAACCTCAACCAACAACCCTGAATGGTGTGTGAAATCACATGTGTTGGCTCACCCATCACTTTGGTTTAAAACCCCCCTTGACAGACAGTCCTCATGTAAAAGAGTTCGAGTCCACCTCCCCAACTGCAGGCAATAGACCTATGCAAGCAAGAGGAAACATAATTGACGCCACTTAGGCACTTCCGCTCAGTGTTTAGAACAAGATTCTTGCACAACTACTTGATGATCTGCAGCAAGTTTTTTCTTCTTCTCTCCAAGATGAAAAGATCTATGATGTCCACAGTCAGCGTGGGCAAAACTTTGTACAGTTCTGCTATGGTGGAACTGAGACAAGTACCACAAAGGAAAGAAGAGGAGTGACTCCGTGCAAGTTGTTTCATGGACACAGTCAAAACTGGCTGCAGGTGAAGCAGTTGGAGTGTTGGCAGCCACAACAATTTCTCAGCCAGCTTATGAGCTCATGCTGGATGCACCTCACATGAGTGGGTCTTTCCAACTTTGGCCACTCGAGCTGGTGCAGGTAATTGAGTAACACTAAAAAGGCCATCTTTGTTTGAGAGCATTCAGATGTGAAGTGCAGAATCTAGTCCCACGAAGGATGCACGTCAGCTGTTGGACAGTATCATGACATGGATTCTTCTTTCATTTGAAGTCCATTCTTTAGAAACCCTGGCATCCAACAATTTTTGAGGGCCATGGACACTCAAGAGGCTTTTTCTCTTTATGCATTAATTTTGTTTGCATAGCTTACTTTTGGTTGCTAACTTGCTAACCTGCTAACAATGTGTTTGTGCTTAATCAGCATTGATGTGATGGTTCATGTTTAGCCTTGAATCTGGTGCTCTTAACTATGCAAACAAGCCGGAAGAGCAACTTGTCGAGGCATCCAACGCATAGTAATGAAGCAGACACATACATGATGGTGCATACCGAGGCGAAAAAATGGTGTTGTCATATAGCAGACCCTGACCTCTGTATATTACCCCAAAATCAATTGCTCTTCCTTTCTCATGTATGGAAACAACCTACTTTAAGAACTATCCTTTAAGAACTTCAGAATTATCCTTCTAGAATGTAGTCGCAAATGCAAACTTACCAACTGTAATTCTCACCTACAGAAGTCCTCTTGCCAGCACAGTCTGTCTTATGTAACCCATCTCAAGATACTGTTCTGTTTATCACAAGATATTCCTGCCGAATACTAGTGTCCAACTGGCGGTCCTAAGCGTTCTAAAAGGGCTACCACAAAATTTACACAATCTATAGTACAGATGCAAAGTGCATGCCAAATTTCATATCAAACCAACATTTTGTTGTATAGGCTGCTTTGAATGTCTTTTGGTGAGGGTTTGACATATTCATCCCTCAAGCCTAAGGCTTTCCTCCCAAAAATGCCCAAAAACCATAATTACATAAATCCGTCCAGTGAGGGTTGTCTTACAATACCCATAAGCACCAAGGAAAAGTTTCACGAGGATCTATCCGTGAAAACCGAATTTCAAATAAGTCGTGTCGCATCAAACCTTTTGGGCATCCCTGGCCTAATATGCTTCAATGGTCCAATCAGGGGGCCCACGTTTCAAGTCAACTCCCCTCCATCCAATAATTTTCTGACCCCTAACCTTGAGAAAAATTTAGAGGTCACATGCCTACTCCAAATTGCTTGCAATAAATTGGAGTAGGTGGGCCACCTCATGCGCTATAAATGCTCAGAAGGAATGAATGTAAAAAATATTCATCAGCAAAAGTTAGGATGGTGCACTCAAACAACGCAACCTGAAATGGGTCGTGTAGGAAGTTAAGGGTTAATCCAGCCCTTGTTCGCACATGGGAATTCCAAAAAAAAAAAAAAAAACAAGCCTTAGCGAACTGCCCTGTTCGTGCAGGGAAACAGTCTGGGAATTAAGCTTGCGGTTTAAGCTTGTGGTTATAGTGAGGTGGTTAGATTTTTGCAGCGGGACAGCTCACCAAGTCTTATATGAATCCGTCCATGTACCGTTTTCAAGGCAGTGGGATAGTATATTTCATGTTCCACAGTCCTTACTTGTGTTCTGTTTCCTTTCTACAGATCTGAGTTATAAGTTTGGGTTTTGAGGAAACATTCCTTCCAAGTCCATCATATGTCTTCTGAGAATTGTGCTTGCTTTGTAGATTACAAAGTTGTGCGTTTATGTGGTCTGAATTATGCTTGCTTTAAAGCATTCCAAATTCTGACCACTTTCAAGTTTTGCATTGTCTTGCTCTGAATTATGTTTGCAGCATTTGTAGCATTTGTCTGCTCTTCCACAAGCATTTCACTTCACTTTGCATCCATGGTAGTAGGGCCCATGTTCTCCCACGGTTATAGGCTCTGCTTCTCCTTTCTGCTCACGATTTATATTTTCTCACGTTTAATCAAATCTGCACAAAGCATGAGCCTGCTCACGTGAGCGGCTCACGTCGTACTCTCCGTCAGGATCGTGGGTTTGTTAGTTTTAGACGCCGATTATGGATGGGAGGATCAAGGCCCTTCCGTCTGTACCAGTTTTTAACATGTGCAGATGATAGAAGGTGCTTTTTTGACAAGTTTGCAATCGTGGTCTTCCTGTGATCTCCTACAGAATTCCCATACAGCTTGCTGCATTCCCCGTAGTACAGCTTCACTATGGCTTTGGACATCATCTTGATCCCATGACTTTAAACATTACATATGATCATTTATGCTAATCATTTTCATCTCCGCTTTAAGCTTGTCAACTACTATAGTGTACTACTGTACAATTTCTGCCGAAAGTAGAGTAGATTTCATGTTAGGCTGTAGAGCTTCAGGGGCTCGGCCTTCAGAGATGCAAGGTAGACTACTCCCCATTCCAGAGTCAAGAATGAAGCTCTCCAAATCAGGACCAACCGTGTCCTCTGAGTCCAAGTGCGGCATAGAGTTAATGTCCTGATCGTCATCATAAAGAAAAAAACAAGAGTAGAGGGAACTTGCTTCCTCTTTATGCCCACACCTAGATCACCCTGCTCAGAGGTGGGGATGATAAACACATTTGCTCCTATCTTGTTGAACCTCTCGAGCTTTGATTTGATGCGGCATTTTGAATTAGGGTCCAAGTGAGTCTTAAGAGAAATTGAGTGTGCAGCCAATTTTTTATCAATTTCCGCCATCCAGTCTGCAGGTCCGCTGAGCGCTTCTGGGTAGGTTGAACCGTGATTGTTTCCACCGTGTCCAGTAGTGCGTGATTAATGTTGTCCACTAGCATTTTATCTAGTAGCTAGGTGAATGCAGGGTTGACTGGACCAAAATGGACGTTACCAGCACAGTTTTAGATGACTGCAATTGATGGTGTCAATTGAAATTGAATTAACTCATTAAAACCAGCAAATATATATGTCATTGGATTCCTAGCTTTAATATGCACCCATAGCAACTCTCCAATCATGAATCCGATAAGAAATGACTCCGCTATGGACTTTGGAACACCGTCATTGTGGACTGTTACCGCAATGAATGGAATTACAAAGGACTGAAGTTATCGTATGTGCCATTGGTGAATTCTATTGAAATTTGGACATAAGGTGGTCATTTTTGGTCTACATCATAGGTATGGATTTGAAGTGACAAAATCATTTGTCATTTGACTCATATGGACTAATATATGTAAAAACAAATAGGCGTATTTTGAAAAGTACATAGCTCATCTTGTTTTTTGGATTTTGGGTGTCATTTGTTTTCTAGAAGTATAAAAACATATAATCTTCAATGGCTAGATGAATTTTTTTGTAAACTCTAATTTTTAGTTTTTCATAATTTCTCTAAATAATATACTAAAATATTTAATGAATTATATCTTTAATATTTGGGGTAGGACTCTTTATTTAATATGTTCAGTATACCATTATTTATCACTAAACAAATATTTTGGGATAGTATTCTCAACTTTGTTTTTTGGTCATGGACTTTCATGGAGCAGGATCTGCCGTTTTTGGTCCACTCAACCTTGCAACTGCCCAACTCCTGTATTTGGGGTGGGATGCCTTGGAGACTATGTCCATGCTGGGAGAAGGTGATAAACCTGCCGTGGATGGTAATGTTGGGCGCTCCACACCATTTGGCGTAGATAGTGGGATTCTTGCCCGTGATGTGCAGCATTCCAAGCTTACGTTTTTTACGACGAGGGTAAGAGCATCTCACACTACAATGGCCTCCTTGTCTGATATCTTGGCCCATGATCTGCTTTTCTTGTGGATTCGCACCTGAGGCTTAATAAGGATGTTGTCAATCCTGATGCCCAAGTCCATGACCCGGGTACGTGTGTCCTCTGTGGTGAGGTTGAGAAAACCGAAGGTAGTCTCAGGATTGGGCTTGTAGACATGTAAAATTTCAAAGTTATCGCCGTGGTTGAAGGTCTCAGTGATAAAGTGCATAGCGAGTTGGGTGCCCACTGTACCCTGTAGAATGTCGTCGCTAGAGCCCCTCAGATGTGGCAAGCAGATTATATGTTTTTTCAGCTGTACCTTGTAGCATGACTCCCGGCTCCATCTCGAGAACAAAAGGTCTGTCGCCACGAAGTAGAGCTAGACCATCTACCTCCGGGTGCAGAAGTTCAACCTTTATGAGCCCTGACCATACCTGTGTAGTATGCTTACAGTAAACTGAGATTGGGGCAAAGAGAATAGTACCGAGGGGGATGTTCATGTCCCGAAATCGTTGGGCGGCCCTTGCGTGGATCAGATCCTTGTGCAATTCGACACTGGAATCGAAACGAATCATTATATGGTAGGGGTTAGCAGGGAGACCAGAGTCTTTGTTGATGATCGTACCTGTGGGTAATTGCGTGAGATGGAGGAACTGGAGACCATCAGGCCGAGTCGAAGGGTAGAGTCTCTGGGGGACTCTGGGGAAGACTTTCTTGCAATGAATAAGCTCCTCGCACTCGGATGGAGGAGTGCCCAAGAGTATCAGCTGTTTCCTTGTACGCGTTTCGGTGACCCACGGGACGTTGTTCTCGTAGGCGTACGTTTCCATATTCTGGTACCCGTACCAGAGGTGTAGGGCCGTTTTGTGACTAGTGACCTCCAGGTGCTGTTGCTCGTGAGCGTCATTGTGCTAATTTCTGGATTTTTTCGAGTTCAAAGGGGTTGGAGCATCCTCACTGTTGTCCTCCCGTGAGGACCGTTTGGGACGCTGGCTGGACAAGGTAGAAATCGCCACAGGCCGATTGTTGGGGGGGGCCGCCAGCATTTCTGTCGAAACGTCGAGCATTTGCTGATCCGTATGCTGTTGCTGACTGGTTGAATTGGTGTTGGGTGGTGTGGGTGGAGTCGGGGAGACACTGTGGGCAGCTGTGACACTGGAGTGTTTGGCGTTGGGACTCGCAGGAGCCATGGAAGTAGGCCTAGCTGAATTCACACCAAACAATTTCTTCTTGGAAGCCATGTTTTTGTGGAAGTTAGGTGTAGAAGGATGCCATGTGGATGGATTGGTGCAGGGGTATGTGGTGGACCGAGTAGAATCCATGCCTGTGGGGGATGTATGTGAGGGTACAGCCACCAAGTTTGGATGGGATTGGTGAGCCAATAGTTGTAGAATGGCAGTGCTGAAGGTATGTGACGTTGATGTGTTGGAGTATAGACATATATAAGCATGGAACAGAGAATTGACGGGGCTAGAGGATCATGAGACAGTGTGGAATTGTGTCAAGCCTCCCAACAGTAATATATGAAGAACAATTAAACACGTGGTGTAGATCATTGCTACAAAGAGAGCCCTAAGTGTGTCTAGTTGGCGGGTGATTGAGCCTTGTAGGGGAGGAAGAGTGGAAGACCAGCCATGAGCTTGTGGGTGGCGCATTATATGGGTACCAATTGTTGGTGTCCAGCCCCAGGAAGTCGCCAGTGTGTAGGATGGGAGAAGGTCGGAGTAGATAGGAGAGCTGAGCCGAGGTGACTGGGTAGTGGGTTGTGCTGGCAGGTGTCCAATTGGGAGAAGGCAACCAATTGGTAAACAAAATTGTTTGGAAAGGTGCAGACCAGGGGGTGCAATTGGGGGAGGTCTTGCCACTACACAAACTGCAATCACACGGGGAGATATTGGCAGAGGCATGCGCAGCCGAAGCTTGGAGGGTTGGCCTGATGTGGAGGTATGAAACGTTCACCAAGTGGTCTGCAGGTGCTACATAAAGAAAGAACAACTTGTGAGTATGCTTGAATGTAAATATGTGTGGTACAAGGGGGTGGGGCAGCATGAAAGGTCGGGCCTCGGGTAGCGAAGGTGAAGAATGAAGAGGGGGCATCCTGAGTGTGAGGGGGTCTGGGTAAGCTGGTGGCCTGCAGCTGGGGTGTCCAGGGAGGGGGATCAGATTGTGTGACCATAAAGCAGGCTGGATCAGAGGGTAACTTAGTTAGGTGTCGAAGGGGAACTATACGGAGAGTATGAGAGACTGGGGAGATTTGGGTGTTAGAGTGGAGGAGGGCTAAGGCCTCGTTGTGGGATCTGGGAGAAGTAAACACCAGAGGAGGGGGTGTGAGTCTCACAACCCAACAAGAGAACTGAGAGGGGGCCCATAACAAGAAGAGCCAGATTGTAAGAATATGGGTATTGGTAGGGTATAGGTGTGGAGGGTAATGCGTGGTGGCACCTAGCAATTGAGAAAATGGAGCATAAAAGCCAGGGGGGGTGTAGTACCTGAGTGGTGTTGGGGGGGCAATATATGCCACCAGAACATTAGAGAGCAGGTAAGCATTGCGAGGTTGTTGGAGGGCTTGAGTAATCAAGCAGCGATGGTACACATAGAGGAGGAGGGTGAACCTGTGATGTACTGAGATGTTCGAAGTAATAGATCTGAGAGTTGTGAGTGTGCCTAACGGCTGTGTGGCTGGTGCGGCAACAGTAGAGCTGGTGGGGCAGCGGAGCCAGACGAGAGTTGAAGGCTCGATAAAATTGATATACTGGTGGTGAGCGTGGAGTACTGGGTACCTGCTGAGCCAACATAAGACAATAAAGTTAGTGGGGTGGGAGGCAGGTGGCCTTCGTATTGATAGATATGAATCAGTAGCAATGATGAGAGAGTGGGGGATGCTATCAGTGGGTTGGGCAAACAGGCGTTTAGAAACAAGATCATGGCCTCGGAGATCCCAGCTTGGTGTACACAGTATGCCACTTCATTGGGATCTTGCTCCAGCTGAAGTAGGTGAGTTGAGGTGTTGGAGAATAAATACCTTGTGGGGCAAAGCCAGTGATGAGAGGGCTGATGAACTTGTGGTCTGTCCATAAGTTTTGAAGCGGCCAGGGTGATCTCCCTTGTTAAGTTGCTTGCATCTTATGGTTCGTTCCTACTGGCAGCTACCCAACTCTCTTCTACTCCGACTCACATGGTGGCCCTTTCGGTTCTCAGTTCACCCCACTGGCTGCACTCAACCTCATGGGTAAATGTCTCCTCACTTCACTCCCCCAGCAGGCTATATTGGAGGGGCTCTTTTGGGTACGCGCACTGCCCCCTCTACGGCAGTAACAGATAGTCAACTTATGGGCTCCACTTTGATGCGAGCTCTCAAGCAAAACCTCGGTATGAAGGAGCGTGGAGCACTCACATCCTTATGGACCCGCATCAAACGACTCCAACTCTTCATCTCAATACGTTGTTTCTACAAATGAGTATATCACTCTCCCTCTCATTTCTGCTATTCCATCAACATTGCATACATCAGGTGCACTCCTCCTCTCTACTACCCGTATCTCTTTCCCAATTTTGGCACTAAAGACCCCCCCAATATGTGCAGATTACTAGTAATTGATATTAGCATCACACAGTATCCACACCCCCAAGGGGCTTTTCCAAGGGATGCTCTCGGAGGTTGCCCCTCCTGGTGATCTTGCCTACACAATGAATTCAGGGCAGTTGCAGGGTTGAGTGGACCAAAAACGGCAGATTCTGCTCCATGAAAGTCCATGACCAAAAAACACAAGTTGAGGATACTATCCCAATTTTTTATTTATTTTTGTGATAGATAATGGTATACTGAACACATTTAGTAAAGAGTCCTACCCCAAATATTAAAGATATAATTCATTAAACATTTTAATATATTATTTAAAGAAATTATGAAAACCTAAAAAATAGAGTTTACAAAAAAAACTCAATATGACACCTGGCCATTGAAGATTATAGGTTTTTATACTTCTAGAAAAAAAGTGACACCCAAAATCTAAAAATCAAGATGAGTTATGGATTTTTCAGAAACGCCTATTTGTTTTTACATATATTAGTCCATATGAGTCAAATGACAAATGATTTTGCCACTTCAAATCCATACCTATGATGTGGACCAAAATGGCCACCTTACGTCCAAATTTCAATGGAATTCATCAATGGCACATAGGAGAACTTGAGTCCATTGTAATTCCATTCATTGCGATAACAGTCCACAATGACGGTGTTCCAAAGTCCATAGCGGAGTCATTTCTTATCGGATTCATGATTGGAGAGTTGCTATGGGTGCGTATTGAAGCTAGGAATCCAATGACATATATATTTGCTGGTTTTAATGAGTTAGTTCAATTTCAATTGATGACACCATCAATTGCAGTCATCTAAAACTGTGCTGGTAACGTCCATTTTGGTCCAGTCAACCCTACATTCACCCTTCATCTCAGCATTGGGCTGACTTTTCCAATACCCCGATTCATGCAGTCACATTACCATTTGTCCCCGGCGGCTTGCAGTAGCCATGTTGGCCAGTAGGTACTTGTTCGGATCCGTCTGAAGGCTAGGCTGGGAATAGTAGGACTGCTGCTTGTCAAACCCGACAATATCCAACGCATGGTACTCAACATGGTGAAGAAAATCGGACAAGGTTGTCTAGGCCCAAAGCTGGTGGCAAACATGTGGGGAATAGCTTGAAATGAGTGTAGAAGGGTAGGGAGGAGGGGAAGGGTAAGGCGGGACATATGTGAGGCGATAGAGAGTATGCAACGGGGAGAAGAAGCAGGCATAGAAGCTTTGGCGGCGAACCTCGCTAAACACGATAGTCTTGACTAGAGTGTCGGAAACACTAGTGCAGAGGTGAGAACAGACGCTAATAAAGAAAAAGTTTAGCAGGAGTGCTAAGTTGACGGTCAGCTGAGGGGTTAGGCGCGAAGGAGGGCGGCGCTCCGCCCTCCCATCGTGAAGTCCCCACCCGAACCCCCCGCCGCCATTTATTCGTACTGCTATCTTCCCAACGGCAAAGGTCTCCGACGTCATGTCCTTGGGGGGGGGTGCTATTCCGTGAGCCTGGAGGCGTGAGCCTGTGAGCCCAGGAAAGCGTGAGCCCAGCACAGGCTCACGCCACGTCAGCATGCAAACAGTGCCTATTTCCGCGGATGTCACCTATTTCCGAGTGGTGTCACCTATTTCCGCGGGTTGATGTGGGGAGAATTGAGAATTGAGAACAAAGTGGTTTGTTTGTTTTTGCAATGTACTCAAGTCTGTGAGGTCCACAAAACAACAAATATATTGAAGGAACAATCCGGGCAGTCCATGCAACCCCCATCTCCAACAATAGTTTGGAACCATGAATGTGAATTCCATGCACACATTGCAAAGAGGACAATAAGGACACACAACCATCCCATTTCAAATTTGTCCCAGAATTAAACCAAAAGAATACTTCATATCAAGTGTCGCAGTCATCACAATCAATGTCCACCTCCTGTGCTATGTCATCTACAAAGATTCTGGCCCCAACACCACGTGTTCTACGAAGGCCATCGCAAGGTGGACTCTGAGTGCCATGAACGGACATGCTTGCTGCGAGTGCCTCCGCATAGACAGGTAGCACACAAGACCGAGGAGGACTGAAAACAAGTCCAAATAGGTGTGATAGCCCAGGAGGGCAAGTGGAAGCACGCGGACTCCTACACATGTCCACAAAATCCCATTTTTAACACAATGATGCAATGCACAAGTCCAACGAAGAGGATGTCTCCCATGTGCACTTTGCCTCAAGAACAGCGATTCTCGATATTGAAACAACAATGCAAGCATGCACAGGTTCAACTTACTCACAGGCAAAGTCGGAGTCCAGCTCCTTGTCAGAAGTCTCCTCTGTACCAGTATCAGCGGGACGGGGCTTCGGAAGGACCTGAGAAGTGTGTCCACCCAAACCCATCAGGAGGTTCTTGTAAATCTCAGCATCCCCTTCAATCCCAAAGACATGTCGCGCACTGGCCTTGCAAGCGTGGTACGAAGCACCTGCAGTGGAATAGAATGAAGTAAGCAGACATTGAAGACACATTCGGAACGGTGGAAAGTGCTGAAAGTGCAAGCTCAATCAAACCTCATGAAATGTGAATGTTGAAGAGACGAACCTGTGCCCATCGACAAATCCAGAACTCTGGCGTCTGTGTAGGTGCAGCACTCCACAATCGTTTGAATGAAAGCCGGGCTCCTCTCCCTCGCCCCTCTCCAAGGAACCCCATTCCCCCTTCGCAAGCACACGTTGCTGTCGACGTAGTTGTGATGCATGTCATCCGTGGGAGGATCTGTCCTGTCATCTATGAACTTGCCCCCGTGAGTGATGGCAAACTCCGTAATGCCGGCCGGAGTCGTTGGTGGATGCACCCGGACGAGACAAACAGCTTCAAACAGACGAGTCTGCGAACATGACATCCACAAGGAACTAAGAACCAAAATAAAATCGGGCCCCTACATATGAGTTGGAGCGACCTATACAACACAATCCCAGAACAAAAAAGAAGAGGAAGAAGAAGGGAAACTCACCATCTCTCCCGGACGATCCCCCTTCGTAAGGTACATGCTGTTCACACAATTCCATGTCTTCACGACTCTCATGCCCGAGGCTTTCAAATAGCTGGCAAGGGCACGGCGACACCGAACATCGATGGACTGGATGAGAACCAAAACACCTGCATCGGAAAGGAAGAAGTTGCAAAAGGAAAAAACCCACCGCCAGTAGCGCTCATCAAATGCATTCCAACCCGGACAAGCACCCGATGGAGGGATATCCGGGACTGCCAACCCATCAGGGATGTCCAAGATGATGAGTTCCGCTGCATATGGCTTCTCCTTCCCGTTCACCCACGATTTGGTCATTTTAGCCTGCAAACAAAAATACAATGGAATTCTGACAAGTTTATAAACGATCCATGCCCACAGCAGACAAAGAGAGCAGAAGCCACAGAACCCAAAGAGAACACGCACCGTGCTGAGGAACTCGACAATCCTCTCCCACACTGGTGATGGCTCGCCCTTGTAATCAGATTTCTTCGACTCCATCATGGCAAGGAACCCGACGTTGGCAATCTCCAACCTGGTTGGACGAATGACCCTCGTGGGATGTTCCACTGCATGGTACGGGTCCTTGGGATCAACCACCCCCTTGTTTTTTCTCCCGGATCCCCTACCATGCGGTGGAGTCTGCTGGACATGCTCCACAGGGCCAATAGCTGCAACACTTCCCTGCCCTTGTGCCACCTTCCCTCTACCCCTTCCCTTCCCCACAACACCAGCAACATCTTTTCCCTTTGCCTTTCTTCCTCTACCCGGGGTATCCTGAGCGGGAGGCTCCTTCTCTGCAAGAGTCCTCAGATTACGCTCATGAATGTCGAGGTCCGCTGCTGCGGCAGTGGCTGCAATACGGTCATTCTCTCTCCTCAAAGACAACTCTACAGCTGGGGTCTCTGAAGGAGGGCAATCCAAATACCAACCACAAGAAGAAAGATGGTCTGGACCCCAGTCATGCAAGATCCCAGCAGTGAACATGGTCTGGTTGCCAGCAGGGACAAGCCAAAGGTCCACGAAATCTGGATGTTTGTCCAAGCAATTCTCTTCCAAGAGAACAAACTTAATGTACCTGCAGGAACAGACACAGCCTCATTTTCCAATGCACATATTGTGTCCCAGCTTTTTCAACACACCAGGAAGACCCCCTTAAACAGTATGCCACACAACACATTGCAACCACAACACAAGCAAAGAGTGCAAGGGTGTGCACCTGTAAAGGCATCGTTTCCAGGCTTCCTCTCCTTTTTCCTGCTGGTCAAGCTCATTTGTTCGACTGATGCCACCCTCCTTGCTGAACTCTCTAAAGAAACCAGAGTGCCACACTGTGGCTCTCCATTTCCTCATGTATGCTTCGAAGGAGACCTTCGGAGCTGTCATAGTGATGCCATAGTCAGCCAGCTGAGTATGCAGAACCGATCGGGCCCTTTCTTCCAACTGCAAAACAATTGAAATGGAAGAATGAACCCAAAAACAGTCACAGCGAATGTAAGAGGCAATGGGAAGAGAAGGACAGGAAAAGAGAAAAGAAAGTGAGATACGAGAGGACATCACACCTGGCTCCAGTAAGTGGCCTTGTGAAGCCAGGTGTCCAGCACATTGTCACTGACAGGAACGACACGCTGGGTCTTCTTCTCCTTCTCTGGCCTTGGGAACATGTGGGTATCCCTAACTGTGGGATCGGAGTTCCATATCTGTAGCCACTTCACCTTCTGTTCAGAAGACACGACGGCGGTAGACAACCTGTGCAACTTCTCCTGGGCCATCTCCGGCTTGCCTGGCTTGTTATAATGGTTTTTTATCTCCAGGAGAAACTGCGGCCCGAATGATGGGTCGGCCATTCTCAACTGCTTCACAAAAGCACTCATTATTGTCCTTCTTGTAGCGTTCATCTCCTTCTGGATGTGACTTTCAACCCCCTTTGCTGTCCTTCTCTCCTCAGGGGTAGAGCTGTAGTATTCCAGTTTGCCACGCTCCCCTGCATCTGCAATGTCTTGCTGCAAGGGAATGCAAGAGAGTTGCATCAATCCAAGGTCAAGGGAGACAGACAGAAACAAACATGTGGAAGCAGGAATATGGAAAGGCCAGATGAAGGAAGATGTATCTCACCGTGTACATGTACTCCATGAAAGCCTCACGGGTCAACGAGTACCATGTTTCCGAAGTCTTGGAGCTTTCGCATTTCTTATACATCTCTGCCGAAAGGATGGTCTTGAAGTTGGTCAAGGGCATCTGCCCGATCCTTTGTATCCTATACAGTGTGTGAACCAGACTCGTTTTGACATGCGATGTCTCCGTCCCTCTGCAGAATGATATCTGAATTTCAGAATGTAATTCAAGGACTTGAATCAAGGAAGAACGGAACCAGAAGTGCAACATGTACAATGAGAAACCAACCTGTTCACATCATTCATTGCCGTCAGAAGACCCATCATGTTGTCGTCACAATCAAGCACCATCGATCGAACAGAGTAATGCCACTCTTCCTCCTGTGAGTGCAGCCTCCCAATGACAGCCATCCATGCAAGCAACCGGTGGTTGCCATCCCAAACGTGAAACATCTTCCCCGAGAATACTTGGGTGGAAGGTTTCCTGGAGAGAAGAAGTTCGAAGGATTCGTTCACCTGTCTCCAAATGGGGTCCCAGGAGTCGACGATTGACTCATCCAAAAGGAGCTCGTTACCTCTAGAATCCCTAGTAGAAACGTAAAAGACTGCGGATCCATCCAAATACCCATGAACAAACTCGGCCTCCAGCTTGAGAATGTCTTTGACAAGGGGTGGACGAACGACGGGCATGGAAACCAACCTACACAGGGGAATCTTCAACCTCCCACCAGGAGCAAGCATACTTTGAACCACAAGCTGAGAGTTCACCTTTTGACCCCCCAGCATCTCAGCGGCTTTGCTTTCATAAAACTCATCGTCAACATCAACTATGGTCTCCTTCCCCTGACCCTGAGGGACCTCATCCGCCACACTTTGCATTTTCTCCTGCAAGGTTGTTCACTCAAATTCTTATAAGAGAGGAATGAAACGTCGACCGATGCATGAAAAAGTGGGATAAAAAGGTAAGTGTTCTTTGAGCTGCCAGGTAAGTGTTCATTGATCCTCACGGACCTGCACTATGTTCCCGATTTTCACAGGGAAAGAACATTGAAAAGTTCTGCTCAAATATCTGCCCATGAGGGCCGAAAGTTGCGCCCTTCAATATTCATATGTTCTGCCTAAACAGTGTGCGGTTCCGCAGACTGTTTGAGCTGACAGTGAAGGGTTCATTTTATACTCAGAAATGTGCCCCTGAAGTCCAAATTTTGCACCCAGAAACATTGAAATGCTCAGCTCAAACAGTGTGCGTTGCCGCACACTGTTTGGGCTGACAGTGAAGGATTCATCTCATCCTCAGAGGGGTGCCCCTGAAGTCCAAATTTTGCAGCCTGAAACATTGAAGTGTTCAGCTCAAACAGAGTGCGTTGCCGCACACTGTCGAGCTGGCAGTGAAGGGTTCATTTCACCCTAACATAACAAATCAAGACCAATTTTGAACCCTAAAACATTGAAAAGGTCTGCTCAAACAGTGTGCGTTGCCGCACGCTGTTTGAGCTGGTTTTGAAGGGTTCATTTCATCCTCAGATAACAGACAGCAAAGACCAAATTTTGCACCCTTAAACATTGAAATGTTCAGCTCAAACAGTGTGCGTTGCCGCACACTGTCTGAGCTGGCAGTGAAGGGTTCATTTCACCCTCACATAACAGACATCAAGACCAAATTTTGCACCCTAAAACAGGGAAATGTTCAGCTCAAACAGTGTGCGTTGCCGCACACTGTTTGAGCTGGCAGCACAGTGTTCATTTCATCCTGAGATAGGTGCCCCTGAAGTCCAAATTTTGCACCAAGAAACATTGAAGTGCTCAGCTCAAACAGTGTGCGTTGCCGCACACTGTTTGGGCTGACAGTGAAGGGTTCATCTCATCCTCAGAGACGTGCCCCTGAAGTCCAAATTTTGCACCCTAGAACATTGAAATGTTCAGCTCAAACAGTGTGCGTTGCCGCACACTGTCTGAGCTGGCAGTGAAGGGTTCATTTCACCCTCACACAGGTGCCCCTGAAGTCCAAATTTTGCACCCAGAAACATTGAAATGCTCAGCTCAAACAGTGTGCGTTGCCGCACACTGTCTGAGCTGGCAGTGAAGGGTTCATTTCACCCTCACACAGGTGCCCCTGAAGTCCAAATTTTGCACCCAGAAACATTGAAATGCTCAGCTCAAACAGTGTGCGTTGCCGCACACTGTCTGAGCTGGCAGTGAAGGGTTCATTTCACCCTCACACAGGTGCCCCTGAAGTCCAAATTTTGCACCCAGAAACATTGAAATGCTCAGCTCAAACAGTGTGCGTTGCCGCACACTGTCTGAGCTGGCAGTGAAGGGTTCATTTCACCCTCACACAGGTGCCCCTGAAGTCCAAATTTTGCACCCAGAAACATTGAAATGCTCAGCTCAAACAGTGTGCGTTGCCGCACACTGTCTGAGCTGGCAGTGAAGGGTTCATTTCACCCTCACACAGGTGCCCCTGAAGTCCAAATTTTGCACCCAGAAACATTGAAATGCTCAGCTCAAACAGTGTGCGTTGCCGCACACTGTCTGAGCTGGCAGTGAAGGGTTCATTTCACCCTCACACAGGTGCCCCTGAAGTCCAAATTTTGCACCCAGAAACATTGAAATGCTCAGCTCAAACAGTGTGCGTTGCCGCACACGTCTGAGCTGGCAGTGAAGGGTTCATTTCACCCTCACACAGGTGCCCCTGAAGTCCAAATTTTGCACCCAGAAACATTGAAATGCTCAGCTCAAACAGTGTGCGTTGCCGCACACTGTCTGAGCTGGCAGTGAAGGGTTCATTTCACCCTCACATAACAGACATGAAGACCAAATTTTGCACCCTAAAACATTGAAATGTTCAGCTCAAACAGTGTGCGTTGCCGCACACTGTTTGAGCTGGCAGCAAGGGTTCATTTCATCCTCAGATAGGTGCCCCTGAAGTCCAAATTTTGCACCAGAAACATTGAAATGCTCAGCTCAAACAGTGTGCGTTGCCGCACACTGTTTGGGCTGTGACAGTGAAGGGTTCATTTCATCCTCAAACAGGTGCCCCTGAAGACCAAATTTTGCACCCTAAAACATTGAAATGTTCAGCTCAAACAGTGTGCGTTGCCGCACACTGTTTGGGCTGACAGTGAAGGGTTCATTTCATCCTCAAACAGGTGCCCTGAAGACCAAATTTTGCACCCAGAAACATTGAAATGTTCAGCTCAAACAGTGTGCGTTGCCGCACACTGTTTGGGCTGACAGTGAAGGGTTCATTTCATCCTCAGACAGGTGCCCCTGAAGTCCAAATTTTGCACCCTGAAACATTGAAATGTTCAGCTCAAACAGTGTGCGTTGCCGCACACTGTTGGGCTGACAGTGAAGGGTTCATTTCATCCTCAAACAGGTGCCCTGAGACCAAATTTTGCACCCAGAAACATTGAAATGTTCAGCTCAAACAGTGTGCGTTGCCGCACACTGTTTGAGCTGGCAGCAAGGGTTCATTTCATCCTGAGATAGGTGCCCCTGAAGTCCAAATTTTGCACCAAGAAACATTGAAGTGCTCAGCTCAAACAGTGTGCGTTGCCGCACCCTGTTTGGGCTGACAGTGAAGGGTTCATTTCATCCTCAAACAGGTGCCCCTGAAGACCAAATTTTGCACCCAGAAACATTGAAATGTTCAGCTCGAACAGTGTGCGTTGCCGCACACTGTTTGGGCTGACAGTGAAGGGTTCATCTCATCCTCAGAGAGGTGCCTCTGAAGTCCAAATTTTGCACCCTGAAACATTGAAGTGTTCAGCTCAAACAGTGTGCGTTGCCGCACACTGTTGGGCTGACATTGAAGGGTTCATTTCATCCTCAAACTGGTGCCCCTGAAGTCCAAATTTTGCACCCTGAAACATTGAAGTGTTCAGCTCAAACAGTATGCGTTGCCGCACACTGTTAAGCTGACAGTGTAGGGTTCATTTCATCCTCAGATAGGTGCCCCTGGAGTTCAAATTTTCCACCCTGAAACATTGAAATGTTCAGCTCAAACAGTGTGCGTTGCCGCACACTGTTTGAGCTGGCAGTGCAGGGTTCATTCCATCCTCAGAAAGGTACCCATGAAGTCCAAATTTTGCACCCTTAAACATTGAAATGTTCAGCTCAAACAGTGTGCGTTGCCGCACACTGTTTGAGCTGGCATTGCAGGGTTCACTCCATCCTCAGAAAGGTACCCATGAAGTCCAAATTTTGCACCCTTAAACATTGAAATGTTCAGCTCAAACAGTGTGCGTTGCCGCACACTGTTTGAGCTGGCAGTGCAGGGTTCATTCCATCCTCAGAAAGGTGCCCCTGAAGTCCAAATTTTGCACCCAGAAACATTGAAATGTTCAGCTCAAACAGTGTGCGGCGCCGCACACTGTTTGGGCTGGCTGGGAAGGGTTCATTTCACCTGCAGATAACTGACTCCAAGGCCAAATTTTGCACCCTACAACATTGAAAAGATCTGCTCAAACAGTGTGCGTTGCCGCACACTGTTTGAGCTGGCAGTGCGGGGTTCATTTCATCCTCAGAAAGGTGTCGTTGAAGGAAGAATTTTGCACCCTTAAACAGTGACATGTGCAGCTCAAACAGTGTGCGGCAACGCACACTGTTTGAGCTGCCGCTGAATGGTTCTTTCTTTCACAAATACCTGCCATTGAAAGCCGAATTCTTCACAAATATGGGTCCTGTAGATTTTACCTTTTCCTAGCTACTCGAGAAGACTCCCCAGTTGCCGGGGACCCTTTCCGCTTCGGGCTGCTCTCTTCGCCGACTATGTAGGTGAGCCTCTCCCCCTTCCTCTTTCCCGTGGTCAGATCGTTCGTGAGGCCAGTGTCAACATCTTCCTCCATGTCGTCTGTCTCTCCCTCAGACGCAGTGTCCTCCTCGCCTGTTCCTGGAACTATGGTGGGTTGTTGTTCTTCTCCAGATTCCTGCTCCTCCATCGCCACACTTTCCTGTATTCCCTCTTCTTCCTCCTTTTCCTCTTCCTCCACTCTTTCCATCCTCATTCTATATCTAGCTCTATTCCTGTTTCTAGAACTCGTGAAGTATAATGACTTCCTTCTCTTTCTCCTCCGCTGGAAACAAGGGCTCCCCACGATGCCCCTGGAGCTCTCCAGTTTGACGTTTGCAACAAGTGCTGGTATCGCATGTAACAAAATAAAAATGGACGTTGTCAACCGTATTTGGATGCGGGTGTTGATATTGTGTGCGAACGGAATTCATCCATTTTGTCGTCTTTGTATTACCCAGCTAATAAAGCGCCGAAGAAAAAGAACATCCGTTGCATGCATTTGCGATATATGTCAGATGTACTTCGCCGCCTGCCAATACATGGCGGCCTCCTTGCCTTCTTTCAAATTCGAATGCGCCGTAGAAATGTAGTGCTTTTTCAATTCCGAGCAGTTCTTCCAGATTCGCAATAATTGTTATGCTTCACATATGCATCCACGTGTGTTGTACTGCATGCCCTGTGGTTTTTTTTATGCCGTGACCGTCCCCATGGGGTCATTCGGTATAAAGGATTGTGTCGGATATGACCATGTGTTGCACACATTCGTGCGAGGTATCTCTTGAAGTGTCGGTGTTTGTTCTGTGCTATTCTGGCGCAACACAATCTCATTACAATCGGATCTTCCTGTTTACTGCTCTCCAGGGTTGTTGCCGTCATTTCATAATGGATGGTTTCATGTCATTTTCAGGGTTTGTTTTCCATCCAAAAACAGTACGGCTTCTTGTGGCTCTGGTCTTTCAAAACGGTTTTTCTGGTTGGTGGGAGGTGAAGGTGCACGTCATCCCTACATCCTTGGCATGCATCGCCGGCAGCCTTTGGTTTGGTGCTACCCTTGTTGACCTCAGTTTGCTGGTGGTATTTCCACTTTCGATAATTACGGGCTCTCAGTTCGGGGATTCCGTTCTGAATCGGCAGTTTCGTTCAGTGCTGGAAAACATGTCGAGGGAGCGAGATGCACTCGCTCGATTCCATTCCAATGCAGGTACTCTTCCACTGACTGCCACTGCAGACGACGATGGGTATGCAGTTGTTCATGAGGATGAGCTGGTTACAGTGTTCCCGCTGGAGTTGGGTTCTCTGCTTGTTCAGAAAGAGGTGTATGACGAGGATGGGAATTTGGATTCTGGGCACTTGGAGAAACCCTTGGTTGGCGAGTGTGGAAGGAAGTGGAGAGTCCTTCCAGGAACATACCGTGTCCTTGGAAAAGAGAGAAGACAATCAGCAGGATCAGTCGTTACCCCTGGCACTGCAGCATCGGTCGTGCAACAGAAGGGCACAGTTCCTGTGAAACAAGAGGTGAGCACATCCACTACCTTCGTTACTCTTTCGGACTCGTCCTCGGAGGATGTTTCTGAGATTCCTCCGCCAGTGCAAACTCCCTTATTGGATGATGACGAATTGCAAGAGATAACAAGTGTCATTCCAAAATTGAAAGCCCTCGCAGGTGTGCCTGGGTGCAAGAGCGAGCTACGTTTTGTTGATTGGGAGTCCCTTCCAGTGCAACGGGTTCAATACGTGCCAGCTCAGTTTGATGGGGACATCTTGTTTGAGCTCAACCCTCCCACGTCTTCCAGTGGACTGGCTGGGCTTCTGCAGGGCATGGACAAGAAACATGACGGACATCCTTGGTGCAGGACAAAAACTTCGAACATCCATAACGACATTGGCTTGAAATTTCGGAGGTCGGTTTGCGTTGGGCATTGCAAGTGCCTGAATATTTCTTGCCCTCGGCTGAGAAACAGCGCTCAGCCAAACGAAAGTGAGTGGGAAGGTGTGCCCCTGAATCCTTTCACCCCAGGGCTTGCACCTCCCAAGACCAATACTTTTGTGTGCAGGTTCTGCAAACTTTCCCCGTCCTGTGTTTCTGTTTGCCACGCTCGTATGTATCAGGTGGCACATCGATGCAAGACAATGACTCGTGCCTGCATTCATATGGGTGCACACGAGCATCCTGTGTCCAAAGGGAGTTGCAGGGATAGCGTGGACATCGCTAGAAATCTACTGAAGCAAGAGTTCCATAATGCCCCTTCTGCAACACCTTCTGCTATAGCGCTTGCAGCTAGCAAGGCATTCCTGGAAAAACACATACTGGGTGAAGGGGATGCGACACAGCCAATGCTGGATGCAGATTCCCTTGAGGCAGTCATGGACCATTTCTCCGTGTTGAGCTCTCCCAATATTCGAAACCAGGTGAATGCACTCAGAATGGGCACAGGCACTGCTGGATTCATGGACAACATTATGGACCTCAAACGGAGGAGTCGCTATGAATTCATTCAAAACAGTATCTTCCCTGGCCAGGGCTCGTCCAAAGTGTATTTGTTCAAGATGTCCGCTGTGGGCCAAGGCAGTGGTGTGAGCATTGTCCGCCGAATGCAACCTGGAGGAGATTTGGCTAAATGTTGGTTAATGTTTGATCACTGCAAACGGGTGAAGGGTTGGACAACCATGGCGTGCCATGTGTATGATCCAGCGTACCAGCGTGTGCTCTCCATAGCAATTTGTGATATGCAGTCGGAGGACACTGAATCCCAGATGCTCATGTGGAATTCCCTCCTGACCGTCATGCAGCGCAATGGAATACAGAACACAAATTTTGCGGGCTTCATGGCTGATAGTGCACAGGCAAATTTCAATGCAGTGCGGCGCGTGTTTGGTTCTGGGGATCCTAAGGTCCCCATGGAAAATAGGGAGCGCACATGCCTCTTCCATTGGAGTCAATCTCTGGCACGTCATACAAAGCGCTGCATTCGCCCTGACCTTCAGTTGGAGCATAGAAGGCTCTGTCTGAAGTACAAGAATGCCACCTCAATGGGAGAAGCTGAGAGCACTTACCAGGCAATCCGGGCTTGGTGGTTCTCCGCTGGTGCTGCTACAGGTATCCACCTGAAGGAGTTGGAGGACTGGTTGGTTTTCTGGCACTTCAGGTACAGACAGTGGGGAGCTTTCATGACGACGGTAAGCCTCACAAGTTTTCCTTAAACACAAATTGCACTTTGCATCGTGCCTGTTCATTTGGGGTTGTTCGATTGTCACTTGAAGAACCTCTACCATTTCTTTTCCTTCCTCACATTTCCATGCAATGCCTCCTGCAGGACATGTCCTTGGAGGACTTGGCCGACATGCCATCGTGTAATTTGGCAGAGACTGTTCACAACGCCTGGATGCAACAGTCTACCAAAGCAGGTCGTGACTTGTATGTGGCCACTGCTGATGACATGGTGCGGGCACTTACACAACAAACCAGGTACCGCAATTTTCTGATGGGACGGGGTGGAGGGAAGGGCCCCGATCGACTTTGTTGATGCTAAGGGCTGCGAGTAGGTCCGGAGACCCGTCAAAGATGGCCAGAGCTCTAAACAGGTGCACTGAAGGCTCCCCTCTGCAATCCAGGCTCCCCCATTTGGAAGGCGAGGAAAGATTTGGATCATGCAAAAGGAAATTAAACACTCTTCCAGGGTCAGATGGAGATTCCCATAGGCCAGACAGGGTCAATTTCTCTGTGCCAAAGGTGTCTCCAGTGCAGACTAAGTCCTGTGCCGGCCCCTTCCCAGGTGGGTCCTCCTCCTGTGGAGCAGGTGCAGAACATGCAAGCATAGCAGCGGAAATCCCATTGGAGGAGGTGGTGGCCATGGTGCAGGAATCTGATTGCATTGATAGTGACTGGCATATAGAACGCACCCCACCAGGATCTAGAGTGGCTTGCATGGCAATTCGGACCCCCTCTTTCAAGAAATGCAAATCAAAAATATGCAAAGGCTCCAGGGGGACTCCAGCTCCAACATTCACAGGGTTGTTCCGACCTTACCATAGTGGGGAGTCAAAAGAGAACACAAGTTTTGGTTCTGCCCAGACGATATGGCACGATGCGTGAAGGGAACAGTTCGTCCTTCCGTGATAATGAAGCCCCCCCCCCGCAATTTGGCCTGTGAAAATTGGGACATCGCTGTCCTCAACCGAGATAAGCATGCTGGAGGAGGGAGGGTTTTGTCTTGCACGGTCCCGGGTGGTGCCCTTATGCACTGTCGGCACAGATGTGCCACATGCTCCGACAATGCCTCCACCCGGTGCCGACTCCCACCCAACAAAAAGAGATGGAAAAACAGTGCGCCGTGTTGCTTCGGGTGCAGATCACGAATGCAAGATGGAATCGGCTAGAATTTTGCAGGCTACGGTGACTCGTATCACCGAAGTCCCTTCCCCGGGGTATGGACGGATTTACACAGTGCTGTCAATTGGCTCAGTTCTTCATGCCAAAGAATATCAAGTTACCATTGGGAATTTCCCATCGTGCACTTGTCCGGATTTTGTAACGATGCGTGAGGGCGCTCTCGGCATGAGAGGGAAGTGGGTCCCCTGCAAGCATCAATATTACATATACCTTGTAATTATGTGTTGCGACGGTAAGAGAGACCAATTCATTCACCAAGCCACACTAGGCTACGGAGAAGTCATCACCCTTCTGCAGCGGGACACCTCGCGTAGAGCTCCGCCAACTTCTCTTTGAACACATACGAGCCATGCCCGCTTCCCATGCTGGTTTCCAGGTTGCCGTGTGAAGACTTTTCATTTTATGACAAACATATACATTTCGTTCACTTGTGAGGGCAAATGCACTTGCGATTCATTGTAAGCGTCTCTCTGTGAATTGAAATAAACTGTGTCAATCATTCTGAGCTCAAATCTGCCATGTTTACATATTCCTCTTTTTTTGGCACGCATTGCAGACATGGTGCATGGTGGCCTCCTTTGTTTTGTCCACGGTAATAGGCCCTCTTCCTGCAATCCTCGCCTATAGGACCTGCTTCTCCAGCAGATTCATGCCGCTCACGCTTCCCTGAAGCGTGAGCTCAGCTCACGCTTCAAAGCTTGAACGTGAGCTCAGCTCCCAGGCTCACGGGGCTGGGCTCACGCCGTAGCTACGCTGGTCCTGGGGGGGGGGGGGGGGGGGGGCATTCGCATTGAAAACCGATGCAATATGTCGCGGCCCTTCGCCTTGAGGGCAGGGGGTCGGGACACAAAAGGGGCTGCCCCTGTGATGGGGGCAGTGACAACCAGAGATACAGGGGCTGAAGCACCCTTGAGTGCCCAAGGCACTCAAGGAGGCGGAGGCGCTCACTAGGTGGAACCCCGCACACCGGGTTGTGGTGGGGGTGGCATATGACTCACCATGGGGCGGAGACCTTGTGGTGGGAGTCGTGGGGAGTCTTGGGACTCATCACGGTCCAATGGGGCCATGGTGGGTGGGCCAAGACTCACCGCGACTCACCACCGGGAATGGAGGGTCTTCGTGGTGGTTCGCCATAAAAGGACGGTGTTGTTTGTGAAAACCCCGCGGACAGTCACAGAAGTATATATAGGGAGTAGTAACCCCGAGAACGGTGCAAGCCCGTTGATGACCAAAAACTAGTGAGTAAGCGTGCGAGCCGGAAAACGACCGAGGTGTGGGGAGCTATTATGGACTGCCAACAACCAAAGAGAATTTCCACTAGGCCCAAATTGAGAGGGTCTTGTGGAGGAGCAAAATGAGACCGTTATGTCCCGGTGAGCATCCCGGTGAGCAGCCGAAGCTCAGAGTTGGTCCGGCGGCCAGTTTGGGAGTTAGGCGCGCGCATCAAAGCGAGTAACTATGACTTGAAGGGGAGCTTACAGAAGTGAGGTGCGCGACACAATATCTTTTTCCACCGACCATCTTTTCGCGAGTTCCCGGTCCAGCTTGTCTTGATTTTCAAACTGGTACGGAGAGGCTTTGCATATGCCCAATGGGGTGGCTAAGCCCCAATCACACACCCCAATCTTGATCTCCTCGGTGCCATCTGGAAAATGCAACAAGATGTTGTCGAGGGACAAGTCGTTGTGCATGACACCATTCTTGTGGACAACATCCATGATGCACACCAGTGCCTATGCAAGTTTACTGCGTACTTTCCGGAAACGAAGCAAGAGATCGCATTCCTGGAACTCTGCTTCTGTTCCCATTTGTTCCAAAATCACCATGTTGTCCAAATTGTTGCCCCATTTTATGTCAAGGTTCATCATGTCGCGTATTGTCCCCCATTCCACCAGCGAGTGTAACCCTCTACCTCATGTGCATTCACAACAAAATATGAGATAACACCCGGATGTTGGAACTTCACTGCCAAACACTCGTCGTTATGTTCTCTCAACGTCTTTTCTGGATTTTTGGACTTGGGTTTTTTTCCCGCTAGCTCCCAACGCTCCGGTATTCTAGAATCGCCAACAATCCTACACTGACAGACCTTAGCATACCCTCCTTCATTATAAGGGCCAATCTCTACCACCTTCGCACTAGAGTTCAGGTAATAAAGACCAGTTATGCCTCCCTTGCCCGATGACCCCGCCTTCCAAGGGACAACCCTAGTTCGGCGATGTGAATTCTGATTTGCCGAGCAAACCCAACACTCGACACGCCGCATTAACTCAGCTTCGGCGGAGGGCATTCGACCCTCGATTGTTCTACCCTTCCATGTCTTCATTAGCTGCCTTAAATTCCACGTGACATCGCCTTGCTTTGGATCCACCGATTGAACTTCGTCTTGTCCCTGTCCGCCGTCCATTTAACCCCCGCCAAAACATTCGTCATTTTCCTCTTCATATTCTGCTGGAAAATCTAAAAACCCTCCCATCCATGCCTGACATAATCACTCTCCAGCCTCATCATGTCACTACCCTTGAAATAATCCACCACCACTTCTTTCACCCTATCCAAGGCATCCGGTCCCGGGTAGTCTGGCTTGTTGACCTGGCTATCCCGCTCGTGGGCACGTTTTTTCTTCCTCCAACCCCCGGAGGACCCCGCCCCAGAACTTGAATTCACAACACCCGAGATTGTATAAACCTTTGCCCACTACATGGGACAAAACCTCAGAAAACGGCAATTGACGCGTGTGGATGGTGTCTTCGTAGTTTCTGCAAAAACACTTGCCGCTGGAGATCCGAAAACGGCAAAATGGTATTACGATGATTGGACCGTGAATAAGGGTGTGGGATTGACCAATATAAAACCAACAAAACCTCCCTCCCCCCTCCCCAACAAAAAAAAATAATCACCTTTGCACCTCCCATCGGCAGTGCCAAGCAACGAAGTCCGAAAGGACTTCAGGATGCCAAGGAACCGCACCACGAGAGGGGCAAAAGTGATCAGAAAAGGAGGGGGGAATGGTTTATATAGGCGCACACCAGCCCCCCCTCCCCAAAATGACATTATGTGTGAAAAGGCGCGTCATGCCAGTGGCGCCTCGCCATGTGTTATCGCGGCACCACTGGCCAGTCGCACCTCGCCACGCGCACCCACATGGGAGAGGTCCAGGGTTGAAAACCACCTCCCCCCCCCCTCCCATTTGTTTCGTTTTTCTGACCCGTGGCACTTCGCCACGAGGCTGGCTAGGCGCCGCTTCATAATTTATTTATTTTTAAAAACCGCCATACGGCAGTCCCTGGGTTTTTTTTTTTTCTTAAACACGCGACCGCCGCATGGCGGTCGCTATATTTATAAAAACAAGAAGAGCAACCCCCACATGGCGGTCGCTGCATTTTTAAAAAATCTATTAAATAAACGACCACCTACTGGCAGTCGCTTAATTCAAGATTCAAAATAAAAATAAGCGACCGCCTCTAAATGACAGTCGCTTCATTTTAAAAAATATATTAAGTAAGCGACCGCCAAACAGCGGTCGCTTAATTTAAGAATCAAAATCAAATCAAGCGACCGCCGCCAAATGGCGGTCGCTCCATTTTTCAAAAATTTACAAAAGAAGCGACTGCCAAACGGCGGTCGCTTTATTTAAAAATAAAAATAAAAACAAGCGACCGCTGCTAAATGGCGGTCGCTAATTTTTTTTTAAAAACTAAGTGACCGCCACACGGCGGTCGCTGTATTTTTGCAGAATATATTAAATATATTATTATTATTATTATATAAGAAAGTGCGAGCAACCGCCAATCTGGGCGGTCGTTTCATTTAAAACATAATAAACTTCAACCGACCGCCAATATGGGCGGTCGTTTCATCTAAAAATTAATAAACTTCCGGCGACCGCCAATATAGGCGGTCGCTTAATTTAACAAAATATTAAATTACAAGCGACCGCCAATATGGGCAATCGCTTCATCTAAAAAATAATAAATTATATGCGACCGCCAATATAGGCGGACATTTTTTTCAAAATGAATTAATAAATATTAATAATTGGCCACATCTGTTTTACACCATGGCTACCATGTCATTAGAAAGGGTAGAAGTAAATCGTAAAAGTCAAATGTTTAAAAAAAAAACATGGGTAAACGTCCGAATTCGACATGACGTGACGCACGTCGGACATGACGGCCGACGTGTCAGCGCCACGTCAAGTCAAGAATGATAACTAGGCTAATCACTGTTCGGCGGTTTGTGGAGAACAACAAAGTGCCTGTTCCTTCAGTGCCCATGCATGTCCAATACCAGAGGTACATGAGGGGTGTTTATGTGCAGGATCACTTGCATGGGGCCTATAGTTGTCAATTGAAGACCCACAAGTGGTGGCATCGCGTTTCTTTCTTTCTATTGGACACCACAATGGTGAACGCTTATGTTTTGCATTCAACACATATGAGGGCCATGGGTAAGCGTCCCAATCTTTGTTATCTATGAAAAAAGTTCTACTTACATGTAAGAACTCCCTCTGAGATCGCTGTGTGAAACCCCTGTGCGCTCGAGGACGCGGGGGCATCATCAAACCCTTCACCGCGCACACCTCTCCCGGGTATTTTCTGATTATTTTCGAGCATCCCGGGCAACCCGGGCAGGTTCCAAAGAAATAAACGACGACAGGTGGCGACGATGACGTGGCACTATGGCACCCTATACCTGCTCTACACTAAACTAGCTTCCGACCTTCGGTCGTCGCTAGAATTTGATTCTGCTGTATTGCTCAAAAGTGTATTCCAAGCCTATCTAGTCATAAGACGTTGTTTGAGGTAGCCTTGTGGCCAATGACCCTACTAATTTGGAGAACTCCACATGCTGTAATGACATGTCTGTCTAGTCTGATAAGAGGATGATATGGGTTTGGAAGTGACTTCCCCGGGCACTATATGTACCTAATCAAAACATGACAAGCAAGACACGGTACTACTTTTCATCTTTAGTGTACCACCTAGCTTGGTTTCGTTTGGTCACTTCTATCTTGAAGCAACAAATAATGGAAAAACACTACCTAAGTTCGAAGTAATTAGATAGCTGACGAGTTCATGTAGTGGTTATATTCAAATGTACTGTAACTATTAGCTTGTTTGAATAAATATGGTACGATTTGGAAAATGGAACATCATATACAGTGAGAATGATAAAATATTTTATGATGCCCTAATGTTGTAAGGTTTTAAGTGAACAAACTTTTGTGGTCTGAGTTATATTTCGAAATATATCTGTATATATCTAATCGGGCACACGTCATCTCCAAAATCGCCAACTACAATATTGTGCCCATTAAGATGATGCAGAAACATCAACTAGTTCAGTCACATCTAGTTTATTTTCCTAGATGTTAGATTATATTCAGCAGGACCTACATTGAAATACAATGGACTACCTGAGCATCTGCAAAAGTTTGTTGCTGCACAAATGTGATTAGTGTTTAGCTGGCCACTAAGTACCTTGTTAGAGCACATCTGATGTAAACAACGAACTCATAGTATTCAAGTCTGGGATATTATAAATTGGCTGGTGCAATCCACTTGCATGCACTTTGTTAGAAGCTAGCACACAGATTCCAATTGCAATATAGTTTTTGCACAATTTATATATATGCATACATAATAATATGTCGTCTCCAAGCTTGTTCGTACTTTCAATTTGGGATTGGTCTCTTTCATGATGTCTTCCTTGCATTTTAGTCAGACTTGAAACGTGGGGGCAGAAGTCATTGATGTTGTCCCTTCTTTGCTAGTGATGAGTATTGTCCGCTTGGGTCGTTGTTGTTTAGTCTGGTCCTTTGAGTTATCGCGTCGCTCATTCCACACAGTATTTGTGGCAAAGGTATTAGGGTTGTACTTTCGGTATACATCCAAAGTAGGCTCTAGATGATGAGGAGGGCGAACCCTACGAGTGCGACTGCCTGCGGTCGGAGGAGTGGGTGGGGCCACCACACTAGAGGATTTGGAATAAGAAGAGCATTTGATGTCTGTCATGGAAGTCGGACTTTTTGGGCTACCTTGTGCCAAGTCCAATTTGTGACTGAGGCGGGGAGAGCCTGTTGTGCGATCAATTGTATTAGAGGACTGGTGCTGAATTCCTACATTATGTATTGAGGCAGCTGTTGATGGCCTAAGAACATGACTAGGCTGAGGAGAGCTCGATGTATGATTAGCGGAACCAGATGAATGCAAAGATCTTCCTGCACTTTGTAATATACTTGCTGTTGATGGCCTCAAAACCGAAATCGAGGTAATAGGTCTTGTAGGAGAAGTTGCAACAGATTTTGGTCTTGGACTTTGCCCTGACCGTGGGGACATATGAATTGGAGACCTGGTTGTAGATAGACGTGGGGAATCAACTGTCGAGCCGGGGGCATGAAGCACTGACCTTGGGGTCCCTGCCAATGACCTTAAGAAACAACGAGTCCTTATACAGTTTAGAAATCGATGAGTTTTGATAATGTTAACTGATTATTGTACAATCATCCTCGTAGGCTAGTAGACTCGATCCATGCATATCCATGTAGGTACAAATGTATATTACCAAGATAAACCAATTAGCTATAAATCATTCCACACTTAATAGAGAAAGTTTTTACATCCCGAGTTTTATTTATATGCAGGCGGACAAGGGAGAGTGATTAGTGACTTAGCAAACTTGTAGAAGTACTATCTAGACAATAAGTATTTTAAAATCAGCAAATTGATGCAACTTGAATGCATTACAAATTTTGGTCTTATATGGTATAGTAAGATAACATTACCTGGATGACTCTGATCTTGGAGTAGCAACAATGGACCTAGGGGATGGAGCAGGCACCTCAGACTCTGTAATCAAGAAAGGATGTTCCAGTTGAGGCTTTTTCAATCTTATCCGGCGGGGCAGAGCCGCATACAAATCAGATACACTCACATACTATGGGGGAAGAGCCACCTGGTGGGAGCCAGTAGTGCCAGGATGTTGATGCCACCACCTGTAGGCCAACGAAGATGGGCTTGGAGGTTCTGCCTTTGGTGAGTTCATATTTTCTTGCAAGACAAACGTTGTCCGGCTGCCAAAGTTTGCTGTTGCTACAGGTCTCCAAGGGGACCTTCTAGGTGTCGATCCTAAAGTAGGATTAAGAAGACTGGCGACTTGCCAAGAGACTGACCTTGGAAAATAGGAGTACTGCTGAGCCATGACGCATCCAATGGGTTAATTGATCAATTGATGACTAAGACTTCATGTTCATCACTCTTTACTATTTGAACATCTCAACAATTTATAAAGTTCAATGTGGACAAATTGATTGAGCTCAATCATCATTTTAGCAATATTTTTTGCAAATGAGAAATGGACCAGTATGTGATCTATCTTCGATACTGGAAGGCCCTACTTTATCATTTGGCAATCTGATGATTGATTACAGTTTCCAACCCATAGAAGATCAGTTAGTTTTGATAAATGCTTCAAGATTAATAATCAAAGTTAGAATATTTGTTACGTGACGTATCTCGAATCCAACTATTTTGGATGCTAAAATCAATATGAAAAATGTTCAACTGTATTTTGTCTCTAAACAAATGCATGATGTAGAAAAGGGGCAACACGACATATACTTAAGTAAGAGTTGTTTTCAATGAGTCTAATTTATGAAGTTTTAAATGAATAACACTTGTATTACAAGGGAGATTATAGTGGCATGCCTTTATACAAAACCATTTCTCACGCACGCTCTATTCGCTATAGGAAAACCTCTAATGTTAATCTGATATTTGAAGGGGTTTTATCTTCTGACCATGAATCCCAAAATAATATTAGAAGTGTTATGGGAAAATCCATTTGATTGTATATAAAGATCACAAGGATGACTCGAAAATGAACTCAATTGCAACACAAGTACATTGAATTCAAAGACTGACTAATTAATTAATCAACTATCCCCAAATCAGTAATACTCAGAAAATGAAAAAAGATAAATGTACAAGATCTAAGAAGAGACTTGAGAGAAATAACGCCAACCAACGTTAATGTAAAGAGGAATCTCTTTCTGTTGCGGGTACTCCCTCTCAATGGTGGGATCTAGAGAAATCTTATTATGAAGAGATTGGTAGATCAAAAATGAAGATGAGCACAAAAAGAAAACCCTCACATTGAGGGGCTCAAAGATTCAGTTCTTAGTGATCACTGCAAGTTTATAACGGGTCTATTGAATCACAATCGCATGTTGTGAAATTGACGATGGGATATAGAAAGAGACAAAGAGCTACTGAGGAAGTTGGAACCACCTTTGGATGTGTATATTGTGGTCTAATACGACATCCAACATTTAGTCCAGTGGTAAGGGTACAAGCCGCTTAATCAGTGGTTGTGGTCCAAATCATATGTTGGATGTCATATCCACCTTCCCACTGAAATGTAGTAGCCCTTCAAGTTCCAGTGACATCATAATTTATGTTTGCTTCAACAACGTGTCCACATTTTATTTGGTATATATAGACTAGGTAGATGGGTCTTATATAAAAATGTGAATGCGTTGCCGAAGGCAAATTACGGTGTCTCTTGACCCCGAAGAGAAAATTGGAAATTGGACACCCTTATAACATCCAACATGTGGTTTGAATCTACAACCACTAGTGAAGTAGTGTATGCCCTTACCACTAGGCTAAATGTTGTTTATCAAAGTGTTTACTTCGTACAATCTTTGAAGCTAGGCTGCACTCGAAGATAGGCTGCACGCCATTCGATCATACAAACATGTTGTTATAAAATATATGCATTATGAATAGTAGGGCTTCGCATTGTTCCGTAGTACTAAGGACAACTTCAGATAACCCTTAAACGCCCAGTGCCATAGTTTGACTTCTCCAAAAATAGGACCCCTGCAGTGAAAAAATGGTGTAACTTTTAGAAAATTGATTTTTTTAAAGAAATTGACCGCACGTAATGTGCTTATCTTCCTCCTGCACCCACCTGCCAATTTCCAAGGCAATCGGCCCAGATTCAGAAAACACACCACACCGTTGAATGTGGGACCCAATTGGAGAAACATAGCAATTTTTAGCAGGTTTTTGAAGATTTGAGTGACAGGAACTCCAATTGAGGTTAGATTTGGCAGGCTTCATCCCCTGGGGATCCCTCATCCAACAAGCCAAAAATCATCCAATTTTGCCAACACATGTAGTGCTGCCACTTGGTCAAACCTGGTCAGATCCCTTAACTATAACTCTCACACACATCGGAGAAAAATAGTAGCATTGAAAATTGGGTGTAGAATTACCTTCATCAAAATTCTGGCAGCCCTGGAAAAGGGCATAGAGGTCCATGTTGACATCCTCCAAGCTGGAATCGCTACAGATATCAACTTAGAGACTACCCTCGTGGATATGTGTGCCAAATCAGGGAGCATGAAGGACGCACGTAGAGTGTTCGACGATATAGCTCATCACAATGTGGCCTCATGGAATGCAATGATTGCAGGCTATGCTCAGGATGGATGTGGACGTGAGGCCCTCCGACTATTTGGACAAATGCAACAAGAGGGCTCGAAACCCGATGGCATTACCTTTGTATGTGTTCTTTCTGTATGTAGCCATGCTGGCCTAGTGGATGAAGGCTGCCACTTCTTTGGTTCCATGAGTCAAGATCATTACCTCACACCTACAGCAGAACATTTTGGCTGCATGGTGGACCCTCTTGCCTGTGCGGGCCGATTGGATGAGGCAGAGAACTTCATCAATGTTGGAAGTAATTAAACATATCTAGAAGACTAAGAGTCTTGAAGGCCAAAGGTTTAGAAGTCTAAGAGACTATCTTGTTTAACTCACATTTGGAAGGTGAATGGCTAGAAGGTGGATGGTCACCATAGTGGAAGTGGAAGTGACCAAGTAGGACTTTCTAGAGACCTTCTTATACAAGCTCGGGGGTGAAGCCACTAGTCTAAGTGTAAGAGTATGATGGTGGCTTCTATGGTTGGGAGGAGAGCTTTAGTTTTAGCTTTAGTCTAAGACTTTAGTTCTTGTTCATGTTTTTGCTCAATTCTAACATGGTATCAGAGCCATTCTTCTCTAGGTGAGAGTTGGTAGTTGAGATTGAGAGATCTTGATTATGGCTGGAGCGTCGTCTTCTAGCAATCCTCCTTCTATGTCTATGACGAGTGCATTAGATGTGAGAGTGGAAGATCGATTCAATGGAGCTAACTATCAAACCTGGAAGTTTAGGATGGAGATGGTACTTCTAGACAAAGATCTATGGGGAGTGGTTGATGGATCAGTCCCAAGACCTGACACTATTGTTGGCCAAGCCATATGGGATAGGAAAGATCAGAAAGCAAGAGCTAGCATCATCACAAGCTTGAGAGACACTCAGTTGCATCTCATTATAAGTGCTAAGAATGCTAAGGATGTTTGGGACAAGCTAGCAAGCATATATGAGACGAAGGATGTCACATTGCAAGTGTATGCGACGCAAAAGTTCTATGGTCTGAAGATGACCGAGTCAGACTCAGTTGAACAACACTTGAATTTGTTTTGTGTGTTGCGAGATCAACTAGTCTCTGTGGGAACTAATGTGACTGATGAACACGCCGCAGTGGTGTTATTGGCAACCTTACATGAATCCTATGATGGTTTTGTGGTGTCTCTAGCAAGACAAACCAACTTAACTATTGATGTTGTCGTAGGACTTCTCCTCAAGGAGGAAACAAGAAGAAAATGTCAAGGTACGTCTACAGAGGTAGATAAAGCTTTGTTCACAGGCAAGACTGGAGTAGTCTTGAATAGAAGACTCCCATCACATATGTCTCAGAAGTCCCAGAGGTTTCAGAAACCTCAATCTAGCTCAAAGATAAAAAAAAGCCAAAGTGAGGTGCTTTTATTGCAAGAAACTTGGTCACATGATCAAGGATTGTAGAAAGCGCATTGCAGATGAGCGCAGCAGAGAGAGTCAAGGGAACATAGCTACTCATCAGAGGAATGCTATTCTATTTGTTGTGTCTCTCTCAGCCACTTCTAGACAGAAGCATGTGTGGTATGTTGATTCAGGAGCATCTCAACATATGAGTTGAGAGAGAGAGCATTTCTTATCCTATAGATCTCTTTCACCTACACAATATGTTCTTTTGGGAGATGATAGCAAGCATGTCATTGGTGGGGAAGGTTCAGTCTCTCTTATGCTCAATGAAGGGGAAACCATAGAGGTGGAAAATGTCCTACATGTCCCTACTTTAACAAAGAACCTGCTATCTATAAGGCAAATTGTTGCAAAGGGATACAGAGTGGTATTCCAAGATGAGAGTTGTACTATCACAGATAGCTCAGGAGCTGTGGTAGCAAGAGCTATTCTTGATAATTGTTTGTATAGATTACAACATCATATCTCTAGTGCTCTTACCACATTTTCACCACAGTTGGGATCTACACCTGTCATGTCAGAAACAGAGTTGTGGCATAGAAGGTTAGGTCATGTGAGCATTAAGAAGTTGAGACAGATGCAACTCTCAAGCCATCTTGTGGAAGGACTACCATTGAAGGAGATGAGCGATATGCGTCTATGCAAAGGTTGCTTGGAAGGGAAACAACATCGAGGTCAATTTCCTAAGGATGGTGGACGAAGAGCCATAAGTATATTGGAGATTGTACATTCTGATGTGTGCGGGCCAATGCAAACCACATCACTTGGAGAAGCAAGGTACTTTGTGACATTCATTGATATTTTGTTAATGAGGGTTGTGGTGAATTTCCTAAGGCAGAAAAGTCAAGTGCTAGAGAAATTCAATGAGTTCAAAGTACTTGCAGAAAAACAAACTGGAAAACCTCTTAAGATTTTGAGATCTGACAATGGTGGTGACTACATCTCAAAGGCTTTCAATCAGTTTTGTCAAGGGAATGGAATAGTTCGACAGCTTACTGTTCCATATACACCTAAGCAGAATGGTGTAGCTGAGCGGATGAATAGATCACTACAAGAATCTGCAAGGAGTATGTTGAAAGAAGTGAATATTTCAAATCATTTTTGGGCAAAGCTGTTGGCACTGCAGCATATCTTCACAATAGAATATCTACCAAATCAGTGTTGGGTAAAATACCAGAAGAGGTATGGAGTGGTCAGAAGCCTAGTCTGGCTCATTGTAAGATTTTTGGATGTCGTGCATATGTCCATATCCCTACTCAGAAGCGAAAGAAACTTGACTAAGTTGTTCAATAAGACAACTAAGGCTGTCAAACATAGTAGGGATGTAGTGTTTGATGAAGGTTTCATACCCTCTTTGGTAGCGGGAGAAGATGACATGGGAATGAGCTTAGAGCCATTACACCATTTCCAAGAGGAGTCTTATGAGGAGCCAATACAAGAGATGGCTGAAGCAAATGATGGAGGTGTTCAACTTGTGAACCACTTGTTGATATGGACTCTAGAGATGAAGTTGAAGATATGCCAATTCTACGGAGATCTCAGCGGGAAGGAAAAGTTCCTAGTAGGCTGATTACATCTATGAGTGCCATTGAAGCTATGGAAGAAGCATCACAAGTGGTTGAGCCTGCTACATATGAGGAAGCGATGCGCTCTCCAGACAAACTACAATAGGAAGAAGCAATCAACTCAGAGTTGGATTCATTGATGCAAAACAAAACATGGACACTCACTAGGTTGCCTGCAGGACGAAGAGCCATTGGTTGCAAGTGGATCTTCAAGTTGAAGTACAAAGCTGATAAATCTATTTACCGGTACAAAGCTCGTCTTGTAGCTAAAGACTATGCACAAATTCAAGGAGTGGATTACAATGAAACCTTCTCACCAGTGGTGAAGATTTCTTCTATCAGAATGTTGTTAGCTCTTGCAGCTCAACATGATCACAAAGTTCATCAAATGGATACTAAGACCGCAATTCTGAATGGAGAACTACAAGAAGAGATCTACATGAGACAACCTGAAGGGTTTGTACAAGGAGGAAGTGAGATTGTATGTAAGCTGCAAAAGAGTTTGTATGGACTCAAACAAAGTCCTCGAGCTTGGTATGCTAGGATCGATGCTTACCTCTTAAAGGCAAGATTTGAGCGAAGCATTGCTGACACAAACATCTATGTGAAAAAGATGGGAGAGCAATTTGTGGTTCTAGCTCTATATGTGGATGACACAATCATTGTCACCAACGATCATCAAAGGTTGTTGCCAGAAACCAAAGCACTGTTGAGTGCTGAGTTTGCCATGACTGACATGGGTGAGAATCGGTTCTGTCTTGGTATTCAAATCAGCAGAGATCGAGTGAACCATACAGTATTCATGCATCAACGACAATACATTGAGACAATTCTACAAAGGTTTAAGTTGGAGATGAGTAAGTCAACAACAACAACTCCTCTCGAAGTTGGTTTGACACTTACGAAGGATATGGCACCTAAGACTCAAGAAGAGCAAGAGGATATGAGAAAAACTCCTTATCAAAGCGCAGTCAGCAGTTTGATGTATTGCATGGTTTGTACTAGGCCGGACATTGTACATTCAGTGGGAGTGGTCTCACAATTTCTTTCAAATCCCGGACAAACCCATTGGAAAGCAGTGAAGAGATATTTCGATATCTAAGAGGAACATCAACCTCTGGTCTACTCTACAAGAGAGTGGAAGATCCAAGTTTGTTGGGGTTTGCTGATGCTGACTGGGCAGGAGACGTTGATAGTAGAAAATCAACTTCAGGCCATTGTTTTCTCCTAGCAGGTGGAGCTATATCTTGGTCTAGCAAACGACAAGTTGCAACAACGTTGTCATCAATAGAAGCTGAATACATGTCCATTACACAAGCAGCAAAATAGGCTATTTGGTTACGGAAGTTGCTTGGAGATTTGGATCATCTCCAATCACTACCTACGACTCTCTATTGTGACAATCAAAGTGCGATTGCACTAAGTCAGAATCCGAAGTATCATTCAAGGACGAAGCACATTGAAGTGCAACATCACTACATACGGGAAGTTGTATGCAAGGGAGAGATCAAGATGATCTATTGTGCTACAGGAGATATGGTTGCGGATGTTTTGATGAAGAGTCTACCACAAACAAAACACATGAAGTGTTCAGCCTTACTTGGTGTCTCTTCTCCAAAAACAAACGAAGTAGCTCAATGATATGGTTTAATTGAGTGGGAGTGTTGGAAGTAATTAAACATATTTAGAAGACTAGGAGTCTTGAAGGCCAAAGGTTTAGAAGTCTAAGAGACTATCTTGTTTAACTCACATTTGGAAGGTGAATGGCTAGAAGGTGGATGGTCACCATAGTGGAAGTGGAAGTGACCAAGTAGGACTTTCTAGAGACCTTCTTGTACAAGCTCGGGGGTGAAGCCACTAGTCTAAGTGTAAGAGTATGATGGTGGCTTCTATGGTTGGGAGGAGAGCTTTAGTTTTAGCTTTAGTCTAAAACTTTAGTTCTTGTTCATGTTCTTGCTCAATTCTAACAATCAACAGAATGCCGATTGAACCAGATGTTGCAGTGTTGGGGGCCTTGCTGGGTGCCTGCAGAGTTCATAGCAATGTGGAGGTAGCAGAACGTGTGGCAACAATGCTTTTCAAAACGGTTCCACAGGATGCTGCAAGTTATGTGCTATCTCAAACATCTATGCTGCTGCTGGAAGGTGGGACAATGCAGCAAAGATTAGGAAAATGATGCATGATAGAGGTATCAGAAAGGAGCCTGGGCGCTATTGCATTGAGGTGGACAACCAGGTGCATACTTTTGTTGTAGACAATAACGTACATCCACGGATTGAGGAAATCCATGCTGAGCTAAAACGATTGTCTGGGAGGATGAAGGATGCCAGATAGGCCAGAAAGGGGCAGATCATTTTTGTTTTGTTGACTTCTTTTGAGCCCTTGTTACTACCCGCCTTGCAATCAGCAAGACTGTGTGGTTTCCTCGAAACTGTGCCTGGTCATCAGCACATCCTACTTGTACTGGTAATCAAGTGGTCAGACTGCATTCAAATTGCAGAACCACGAGCTTCATGGATTGTTTTTTGCTATATTGGAAGTTCTCCTAAAAGCCCTCCCTGGGCAGGGAATTGTAATTCTATGTGGGTGCATAGGGTTTGTAATCTACTCAGCATTAGCCTCCGGTCTTTGCAAGTGGCTGTGAAGATTTTGTCCACCTCCACCGCAAACATGATCCGTCCATAAGATGCTCTATCATTTTAAGGATGCCGAGTACTTATGGTGCTTGAGGGAGTGGTGGATAGCTGATTAATCCAAGCATGTGACTTGGATTGGACTGGCCAGTGCTTATGTGATTATGAGATAAAAACATCAAGCACTTTTCTATGGGGGGGGAGAGCCTGTGTCTGGGCGAAAGAGCTTGTGATATTCCTCTTTCTGAGTGGTTATTCCGCGTTTTTCTTCTAGTGAGTCAATTGTTGACTCCACTTTCATTTTGATGTCTAGAAGCTCCCAGAGATCAGATCTCTCAGCCGGGGAGTTTGGGGCGTAAATATTGATTATACCTAGTCTACCAACGTTATTAGGGAGGTTTAACGAGCAGAATTGGACCCTACCTTGGACCCAGGCTGATTCAAAGTGGATCCAAGGGAAGAGGGAGGGAGAGAAGAGAAGAGCAATACCGCCTCTAGAGCCAGCGGAGGTGGGTTTCCAAAGCGAGTTAGTTCGAGGCCAGAGGTTGTCAGAAAGAGAAAAGATTTTGGAAGGGTCGAGTTTGTGTTCTTGCATGATAGAGTCTTTGTTTAAAAAAGGTGACAAGCTAGATTTGATCCTGGCTTGTTTGAGTGCTGCCTGATTAGACCCTAGACCCCTGATGTTCCAAGAGAGAAGGTCAATCAAAATGGGGATGAAAAGAAAGGCTGAGACAGTTAGTCTCATTTGATAGCCTTGGACAACCAACGTTAAACTTTACCCTTTTGTCAGCTGGGATGAGAGAGTTAACCCATAGTTGGGGGGGGGGGGAGGGTCTGCGGTTCGCGCACATAGAGTCTGGGTTCCTGGAGCTTGCAAATCGTGACCCCTCTCGCATTTCCTTGGCGCTTTTGTGTGCATGTTTTGCTTGATCGCCCGTACTTCGCAGGGGGGTGTATTTCTGGGCTTCATTTTTGGGTCATGGCGACTTACCTCTCCCATGCTCGAAGCGGCATGAGCTGTTCCGTTTCCTGCTTTGTGTTCTAGACATTAGAGCTCGGGGTGTGATTGCATACGCAGATGTTAGGGCTGAGTGTTTGGCGTTTAGATTTTTGTGCCCTGCCGAATTTTCATTGTAATGCAAATTGTCATTTTTTCTTGCATGTCGTTTTGTGAAATGCTTTTATGCATTTGGGCTCTGTGTTTTGTGTGGTAGGGGATGGTTGCAAGGAAGCGTGGTGTGTTGGGGTTTCATTTTGCAGCTGGTTTTGGAGAGTTTGTGAAATTCGCCGAGATACATCCTTCATTTCTGTGCTTGGGGAAGATGGGCCGTCTGCATTGATTCATTGTGAGGGCTTGCATTCATTTCCTGTGATCTCTGTGCGGTCCCAGGGATTCGTATGGCACGCTCCTGTGCCTGAGCCACCGTCGCCCCCACCCGAGCTTGCAGCTGTCGCGGAGGCTATAAAGGAGTGGACGCTTGAGGAGCAGCACTACACTCCCGAGCAGTGCAAGATAATATTGGGGTGTCTGTCTCCTGCCTTCCTTTGTAGTTTGCTTCCACCGCCATTCGCCAATCGTTGGCCTCGCCACCCTCGTCCTCATAATTTCCGCTTTCTGTTTAGACGTCAGGTGGCTCTAATTCTTGGTTGGAGAGAGAAAAGAGAGGAAGGTGAAGGGTGCCAAAGACATTCGGGTACGTGGCATCTGGAAATTTTGTCTACAAAAACCTCATGAAACAATCAATCAAAAAATGATTCAAATTCAATGAAGACAGCAACAGCTGTCAGGATACCAAAACATTTATTCGCTCCTGGGACCGTTTTCAGGATGTATTGTTCGCAGCCGTTATGCTTGAGGTTCAAAGGTCGGTAAACCATATGTTTAGGAACAAGATTCATTCGCGATATCGGTATTTTGAAAGTTCTACTAAAATCGAATGAAAACATGTCTACGTAGTATTCTATTAAATTTTTTGCCAGTTCTATTGATTTATCCTTATCGTAAATGTCGGCTGTCTTGGGTCTCTTACGTCGGGAGCAAGGGTTGGATCAATGGATTTCTTTGGTTTCCGCTTCTTTGAGAATGATCCAGCACCTTTCTGATCCTGTTCCGTTACTGATGATCCTGCCGTAGACTTACGTCTTCGTCTTGCTGGTGTTTCCGTTCTTTGTTCCATGTTCTCCTGCAGCTCCGACATCTGGATGCCCAACATTCGGTATACCTCACTCCAATTGATCCAGAGAAGGAGGACAATGTATGTGAGAAGATACCAACGAGATCAGCGGAGATCGACGATTCTTCGACGAAATTTTTCATTATCGGAGGGCAACACACGATCGTGGCTGCCAATGTACTTACTAACTAGATCTATATCTCTTGACTCTAGAATTCAACAAGTAGATTTGAAATTGGTGTAGAACCTCGACATTCATGTCGACGTTATAAACCCTATTTTAACTAATTCTGGACTTTTGTTTGGTCCAGAATTAATATGAGAAATATGAATAAACAAAATTTATTATTGAGATAAAGCGATATATATGATTATTTTGGTTGTTTTATGCACAATATAACCATGAACAATAATCCTCCAAACATTTTTTGGAGACAATATAAGTATGTATTGTGGTTTTAGAAGAACATCCACTGCCAAGTTGACGTTTACAAAAAAAAATGGGATGATGCAATAAATTACACCATGATGTGAGGTCAGATATGTAAAACTTTTTGCACAAAATGGTTGCCATATCAGATGACATACAAAACCAAACATAGAACAATCATGGCATGTGATGAAGAGGATGGCATGAAAGAATGTGTCCGCATACATTGATGATAAACATTCATATTTTATTAGAGATTGCAACTTTGGCGTTGCAGTCAAACATAATGTAACGTCAACTGTACATCCGTTGGACTTAATGTTATCCAGCGGCTCGAACCCATACAACGGCTTACACTAACCCATTAATATTACATAGCCTCCTCCCAAACGGCTCGCAGTCAATACATGTTTTTGAAGACGCCTCCGGTTACCACAACCACTTGCAACGGTCTCCGCACCAAAGGAAACGGAAATACTTTCGGAGAACTCGAACCTAGTAGTAACATTATCATCCGAAATGTTACTTGGAACTCTACTTGTTGAATCTCTTGATGCCCTTGAAGCTTGCCGGGAAGCCCGCCATTCTTGCCAATCACGAAGCTCTTCTTCTTCTTTTCGAATTCGCTCCTTAAATGTGACTGGGCAAAACAATTTTTCATATGACAAATGTCAGCTGAAATGTGGAACATTTGTAGAAAAAATGATAAAGTAAAAGTGCAAGTGGAAGACACTTTCAAGATCAAATTCTCCATAAACAACAAATAGTAGGATAAGTACATACCAAGGTAATCAGGTTTCTTTTGTTGTGGGATCCAAACACGAGGATCAACATATCTTCCATACCAAGCCCAATAGGCATGGGCGCGACCAATAGGCTTACGAGAACACTTGGCAGGGTTCTCGCTGATGTAATCTATGACTGTTGAAGCTGCAGTCATTTTCAATATATATGGCCAAACAGCTTTTGTTATATCATCCTGGTCAACCAAGTCCTTTGGTGATGGCTTGTATAAAATAGGGAAGAATCTAGTATTTGGTGGGTTTCGGAGGCCCTTTGATGACTCATCATTGACAAAGAGTATTTGTCCCTACCAAGTCCATGCGTTGCAAAGCCAGGGTACTTGGCAAGAACAGTGCGAATATCCTTAACGAGATATTTCATCCCAAGCAGGATGTAACCGGTTGTGTCTTTGCAATCCTCAGTTGACCAGATGAAACAAAACTTCTTCGCAATTTTCGTAGGAACTAAGCACTCGAGCATCCTACAAAGAACATCTCTTTCAACACATGACCAGATCGCCACGTGAAAATGCATGAACGCAAGGTTGAGAAACTTCAAGACTCCGGGCCGGTGAACCACAAAAGGTCTGTCGGGAACATGAACTGTAACTTTCCATAAACAAAATCTCTCCTTAAACAATTCACCGCCGGTTGGAGGTGGCTGGTAGCAGAGGAGTCCGTTGACACTCAATATTCACAGCATCCGTTTCCTCTTCCCCGATGTTGCAAATGAAGGTTGATGGACGATGCCATCCTGCGCAATTTAAGTGTTCTCGCCGTCAGAAACAACACGATGTAGTGTTTCTTAGTTTCAGAGTGACCTCTACGTTTTCGGAGACATAAGTGTCCCGACAATGGACTACTGCAAATGACCAAGAGTAGACCATATCACGAAAAGGTGAACGTCGACTGTCAAGTGGAGGTTAGTGGACGCACCTTGTCGGGAGGCGCATTCAAGAAGTTCTGCGGCTCCATACTCGCTTGTATCACTAGGAGGACCCGAGAGGAGAAGAGTGTCGCCCGCTTCCCGGGAGGAGAATGGTCTGACAGAGGATCCACCCTTAATTTGAGGGACGTGACTTCCGCGTGAGCGTGAGCTCGCACCAGCTGATGTGGCGTGAGCGTGGGGTCGCGCTGACGTAGCGTGAGCCTGAGGCTGACGTGGCGTGGGCCTGCTGATGTGTCGTTATCCTGCTAACGTGGCAGTCGTCTGAATGATGTGGCATTTGGACAACTTGCCAGATACCATGTCATCAGAAACATATAGCACCTATAGCCAAGGGGCCTATAGCCGTGGCATTCATTCATGCAAAACACCGGAAATTAAAATGCAGCAATGACTTGTGAAAGCATTTGCATCCATTCCATTTATTTTCGAACGACTACATGCAAGAAAGAAATGGCACACATTGCACAATATAATTGGAGGCTGCATTGGCATCAAATATATGAAGGGACATCAAGCTCAAGTTTCAACTCTTGTGAAATGCAGTAATGGAATTTGCAGTTGACCAAAGTGAAGAGGATGCTATGTGCTCATATCCCGCTGTATAAGTGTATTCACCTCGTTGAAACTCATGGTGGCCTCAGATGTCGCGTCTGGGATCACAAACCATTCTGTTCAAGAAGATAAAATACAGATGCTTGCAGGGTATAAATTTGCCTGTCTTTCCCAAACTTGTTGTAAGCATGCCAACAAAATCAGGACAGGTGCAGTTGGGAGAATTTGAAATTGTGATGTCGTACAACCGGTCGTGCATAGCGGATGTGGAGGTCATCATAGTGTAGATTCGTCCATACCCGGGATGTGGAACTTCCGTAGTGCCTATAACACGACCTTGAAGCATTCGAGCGGATTCTACCTTGCCGAAATGCTCGGCAGTCGGAGGGAAACAATGAACCAACTTCCCATTTCGTTTTGTTGGCCATTCATCAGCGTTCGGTGGTGGCACTCTAGAACTTGCTGAAGTAGAAGCAACTGCATGTACAGAGGGGGCTCGCTGAAGGGAGAAGCCTGCCTCCTCCAACATGGCAATCTCGTGAGTTGTGAGATGTGTCCCCACCTTCACAGGCCAAACGCTTGGTGGAGGAGACAACCGATGGTTGCACGGTCCCACGCATGGACCTACCACAGTCATCAGGGTTTGTGGTTCTTCGCCTTGGCTTGCCCGTAAGGATTGAACAAACCAGTGAAGGTCGGAGCCGGAGTGCGGACCTTGCCTTTGGATATGGAGGACTTGCATTTCTCGCGATTGGTTGCTCTGATTGCCATGCACTTCACTCGAGACCCAGCAATGGTGCGTTCTATGTGCCAGACTTCTTCGGGGCACATGGACTCCACCACAGGGGGGAGCACGTTTGCCTCCTACCCCATTGCACTCACTGTGGGAGATGGCTGCCTTTGGCTTTGCGACAAAGGATCGTCCACATTGGATATGCCGGAAACAAACCTCTGATGAAATGGAACACGCGGCATGGAGAAGTTGTCCCTGTCTGGCCTGTGGGAGTCCGCATGACACCAGTGGAGTTCCTTCCGCACACATGCTGACAGCCCTGGCAATCTTGTTCGAATCCCCTGATCTTCTTGCTGCTCACAAAATCAACTCGGACTTGTCTGGACCCTTGCCACCAACGCCACCCCGCAAGAACTCCCGATATCTCGTCTATTGCAGTAGAGCTCGAATCAGATCATTTGCCGTCGCCACATACAAATCCCGGCCCGCTTTCCAGATTGCTGCAACCATACATTGTGCACTGTCTCCGCAAGATTGCAAGAGGGCATGTCTGCCATCTCTTCAATTGAGAAGTGCTGCAAAATGGAAAAACATATATCAGAAGAGGACAGGCACACCCCACCACAACAAACATGACTGGAAATAGATACAAACTCAATGAAATTTGCAAGATTTCAAATGCATGCTCCCCATTGTCTGTACCGGAAGTGCCAAAAAAGCCAGTCTTCTAGCGCTCTCATACTATCTTCTGATGCAGCCCCAGATGAGAACCACCAGGCACGAATTGTCTGGAACAATGTATTCGCCTCTGCCATGCTTTTGGCATCTTTGTACTGTTTGCATAGCCTAAGATGAATAGGCTGCATTTCCGGTTTGATGTCTGCCTTTGTATGTTTCTCAAGGGACTGGGTCCAATGGAAAAGACATGTTCGCTCTCTTCCTGGCATTGGCACCTTTGGATCTCTTGATCCAAACACAATGTGAAGAGCATTGAAATTCGCTTGAGCACTGTCGGCCATAAATGCGGCGAAATTTGGAGATGGAAGACCCTGGGAGTCCATAACGTGAATGAGACTTCTCCACATTAGCTGCTGCGAATCCGCATCCTCTAATTGCATATCACACACTGCAATTGTCATGACTCGCTGGTAGAAAGGATCGTAAACATGACACGCCATTGTAGTCCAGTCTTTCACCCGTTTGACGTGATCAAACATAAGGAAACAGTTTTGAAGATCACCACCCTTCTGCATGCGCTTCACAAGACTGACTCCGCTGCCCTCCCCGCTGTGAACATTTTGAAAATGTACACTTTGTTTGATCCTTGACCTGGGAACACACTCTCTTGAATGTAGTCATACCTGCTCCGTCGCTTCAACTCGAAAATGTTATCAACGTACCCTCTGTTAGCAGAGCCCATCCTCAATGCATTCACCTGGTTTTTAATGTTCGGCGAGCTCAGGGTAGAGAAGTCATCCATAACATTGTCCAAGGCTGCCCTGTCGAGTTTCCTGCCCACAGAATCTCCTTCACTAAGAATATGGGTTTCTAGGAAAGTCTTGCTTGCTCCAAGAACAATTGTGGAGGTGGTGGCTATTGGATTGCTCTCATACTCTTGTCTTATCAACCTGGATACTGTTTCAACACTTTCCCTGTAATCCCCCTTCGACACTGGATGGTTGTGGAACCCGAAATGCACACCGGCTCTAATCAAGGTTGGAAAACGGTGCACCACATAGTACATTCTTGCTCCACACACTGCCACACAGGAAGGCGCTCGTTTGCAGAACTTGCAAATGAACGTGTTGGAGCTTGGAGGTGCTTCACCGGGCTTGAAAGGATTCTCGGCGACACCCTCCCACTCGCTCTGATTCTGAACCTCTGACGGCAGGAAATGTCTGCAACTCAAATTCTCGCACCTCAGGTGCCCATTGCACACCGTTCTCCTGAAAACGAGCTTGCCATCATTTTGAATATTGGATGTCTTTGTTCTGCACCATGGGTGTCCATCGTGTCTCTTGTCCATTCCATGCATCAGGCTCGAAACAGGTCCACCCCGCCCAGGTGGAGGCAACTCGAAGACGACATCCCCATCAAAAGATTCCGGAAGGTACTGTACACGCTCAACAGGGACAGTGTCCCAGTCAATCCCCCGCAATTCACTCTTGAAACCGGGCATGTCTCCCATTGACTTCAATTTAGGAATGACACTACACAGGCCCTTCAATTCCGGCACCACGACCACCGGAGAAGGAGCCACAAAAGGAATTTTCGGGACGTCCTCCTCCGAGGAGTCGAAGAGCTCAACAATTTGTCTGGAAGTTGTGGGCTCCGTCTTCACGGCCACATTCCTCTTGTCTTGAACAACAGAAGCAGCAGTTCCCGGCGTCACATACGAACCAATCGACTGCCGGCGAGGAGCTCCAAGGACTCTGTATCTTCCTAGAGGAACTCTCCACTGACTCATAAATGCGTTTTCATCCGGTTTCTGGAAAGCATACTTCTTCAACTTTCCATCGACATCGTAAACCTCTCTTTCCAGCCACACAGTACCATACTGGAACTCGAAACGCGTTACTAGGAGATGTTCCTCCGCAATTGCAAAACCATTGTCATTGGTCTCCTTCGAGAAAGGTACTGGTTTCTCCACAGAGTAAAACTCTGCTTCGGAGGAAGCCATGTTGCTGCAAGAGAAATTCCCTCGAAGAAGTGCGGAACCCACAAAGTGCGGAACCCACAACTTCTGTGCGGATTCTTCTTACAAACGATAGTGGGGATTACATTTCCCATTGAAATGATTTTGGATCGCTTTGAGACTTGGCGAGTATGTTCAATGTACCATCTAAGAGGTCCCAGAGTAATATGAGATCAATTGAAATTTATACAAAGGGGTAACGAATGGTTGCCCATCCAAATGGTTTTCGTTCGCTTCGAGACTTGGCCAGTATATTCAATGTACCATCTGACAGGTCCCAGAGTATTGTGAGATCAATCGAAATTATTTTGTGCTTCGAGAACTTTGTGGGTATGTTCATAATACGTAGATAGATTATAGAATTTGCGAAATGATTATGAAATACGAAGGGACCAGGCGAAATTTGTTTGGAAAACGACCGTTCGTAACTCGTTATAACTTATCCTTCCACAATGGTTTGGGATATACATGACGTGTTGTCCTTTGCCGACCTCGTTAGTTAAGGTGACGGACTTCTAGGTTTCCGTCGACCTATTTGAAAAGCTGACATACCATTAAAGAGCCTTTCAGAAACAGTTGTCAAAACACTTCATAAAACAGTTGTTCAGCAGTTATGTGCCTTTACCGACCCATGTAAATTGACGGCGGAGACCGACATCACATGCCACCCCAATGTGTTCAGCCACGTGGAACCCGACAATGCATTGAGTGTAGGGTTTAAGAGGAATCGGCGGCGCACGAATGGAAGATGTTGATCCGGGAGAATCCAAAAAATCTATTGAAATAAGTAATCCATCCAAATCAAATCCATGCGATGGCCATACCTCCATAATGAAAGACGGCGGCCACTGCAGAATGGATGAATGTGCTGTTAGGAGGGGGACACGTATGCAGTAAAAACATGCATAACCGCTGAGAGCGATGCCTCGGCTGCTACTCATCGCACAACGTCTCTCATTCCAGTAGATCGTAGTTTTTCAAGCTGGAGAGTAGCAGGAGACAGAGTTCCGCGTGAGAGAGTGGAAGGCGTAGAAGACAATCATTCTTTTTTACTTCAGCGCGAGAGAGGAAGAAGGCAAGAGAGAGAATGAAAGGCCGAAAGCTGAACATGACACTGAAGGAGATCGCAGAGGAGAGCGCAGCCCTGGAAACCAAACAGATGGCGGAGGAGGACCAGCCGCCAACTCCTGATGAAGTTGGGGATGAAACTGCGTCAGAGGACGACACAGATGCTATGGACACAGACGAGGCAGACGCTCTTGCAAAGGAATCCACGCCGAAGGGGAAAAACGTCGTGGAGGAGGAGGCGACGCCGAAGGTTAAGAAGGCTGTCCAAACTAGGAGGACGACCAACGATGTTGCCACATCAAAGGCATCTGGGAGTTCTTCGGTCAAAGGACCTCAGGTGATTCTCTTACTTGCCATCTTCTGTCAAGTTTCCAGGGCATGAAAACTGCGTGCATTGGCGCACGCATTTTTCTTGCTCTCTTTTATGCTATTTCTTTCTTTATCATTCAGAGTAAGACCACAGGGATGCAGGCAATGCATAACAACCAAACCCAGGTGTGACCCACTTCTCACTTTTCATGTACTGCATAGAAGGAGAGACATTCACATCCACATGTGCTGTAACATCCCAAGTAGTTCGATTAGAGTTCGACAGCTGAGAGAAGGTGAGTGTGAGAGAACCTCCAAAAATTGCGTGGGTTGACGCACGCAATTTCTGGAGGTTCTCTCACACTCACCTTTCTACCTACAGCGATATTAGATTCAATGTCTGCTGCATACTTTTATGGAAGAGAGTAGATTGACATTGGGAATGAAATAGGCAAAGAAATGAGTAAATTTCAGATGGTAGAAAATTGCGTGCGTTGAAGCACGCAATACTTTGACTGCAGACTAAGAAAATGAAAGGTGCTGCTCAGGTAGAGGACGAAGTCATTGAGCAGGAACTGGTGGTTGTTGAGGAGGAAGACGATGGTAGGCCATATGAAGACAGAGCGAAAGATCTGCTTTCCTTCTCCAAAGTGAATTTGGCAAGGGTTATCAAGGCCATGGGCGTCCCTGGGGGAAAAATAATGATACCCCTATGACGTTTGATCTCCATGCCCTTCGTTCGACCAGCTCTGACGAATGACATTCAAAAAGTTGGAACAGGATTTCTGCCATGGGTACATAGAGGGTCAATCTATTTTTTACGTCTCCTTGGCGGACTCCGCTGGCAGAGAGGTGTTGGTGGACGAGTCCATTGTTGGAGGCTGGGATCCTATCTGGTGACAGATAAACAAGGAGTTCGAATCTATCATTTGCAAGAGGCTCGTCACCCAGCCTTTCTCAGGCAAGATATTTCATGTCTGGGATGACAACCACCGATTGCTTGCCTGGAAGAACATGATCGAGAGATATCATAGCACCGAGGAGGAATGACACTACTCTGTGGCCTCAATGGTGTTGGATCCCAAGGGAAACATCACTGCACTGTTGACAGCAATGCATGATGTTAACAAGTAAGTGTCTTCTTCACCTGTTATTGTCTGCAATTTTCCCTTGACTGTCTGTTCGCTTTTAGCACTCACCGACGACACACCAATGTATGTGCAGGGGAACTGAAACCGCCCATGCGACAACGAACCTTCTTCACACACTATTCAGGATACAAAATATCGGCCAGATGCCCCTCAATTCATTCAAGAGCATCCTGAGTGCGGAGTCATTCAAGAAATGTTTGACATCGAAAACGTCAGATACCTGGTACAAGCTGACGAGGGAATCATTCATGGAGTACATGTACACATGTAAGTATTCCATCGCTCTGGCCTTCCATTGTCTATTGTGATTGTCAGTAACATTGTTTGTTGTGATCTCATTCCGGATTGCGTTTTGCAGCAAGAAATAGCTGAAGCTGGAGAGAGAGGAAAAGTTTGAAAAACCCGGAGGGTATGAGGACGTCCAAGGGAGTGGCGGAAGCCATGAAGTTTACGATAAATGAGATATGGAAGAAGCTCATGAGCGCCTTCGTGAAACAGCTGAGAATAGCTGACCTTGATTTTGGTCCCGAGTTCCTTAACCAAGTGAGAATCCACTGGAACAATAACACCAAACTGGAGATGACACAGGAAAAGCTTCACCGGTTGTCAACTACAGTTGTGGAAGCTGACTAGAAAGTGAAATGGCTGGAGATTTGGAATTCCGACCCAACTGTCAAGGATACATATTGCTTCCCTAGGGGTGAAAGAGATGAAAACTTTGGGCACATCAAACCCTTCAGCGACCAAGTTCTTGATACATGGTTGCACAAAGCCACCTACTGGAGCCAGGTACTTTTCAGGACTTTCTTTGCTTGAAATTTTGAGAATATCTTCCCATGAATGGACTCTAACCCATGCATATGAATACCTGCAGATTGAAGCTCGTGCAAACAAGGTGCTGGAGAAACAACTTTATGACTACAAAATTACCATGACCGTGCCCGAGGACACTCTGGAGGATTACTTGAGGCAATGGAAGGCCACTGCTTGGAGCAACTGCTTCTTGAGAGAGTTTTCCCGAGATGGAGGAATCTCCCGCACAAATGACTTTGACCAGCAGTACGGGGCGGAGGGAGCCATGAAGAGGGTCCTATACAGGTTCGTTAATTTTGTTTTGTGTTTGAAAACTTTCTTTGGCTATCACTAGACATGCAGTTTGTGGCCATGCAAAACTGCGTGCGCCAAACGCAATTTTGGAGGGCCACAAACTCAGATGTGTTCTCTCCTCCATCATGGATTTCAATGTTTCGTTGGCAGTTCTGAATGGAATATGTGTCTGCCGAGAATGGGATATCTTACTGCATATGGAACCCTTTGTTTTCTCCTGTTTTTGCAAATGGTACTTGTGAGTGAATTTCGGTTGCCTCATGCTCAAGTATTTGTGCACCCCAAATTGTGTGCGTCAACGCACGCATTTTGGGAGGTCCGCAGTATATGTTTTTTTGCCTTCAATGACTAAAAGTGTACCTCTTTTGTTTTGTAGGTATATCAAGAACGTGCTCATTCTGGGAAAAAACCTCAGTAAGTACCCTGCCTTCATCGACTTGTGGTCTGACCCCTCTAACAGTCAGACCATGTACACGGCAACCATCCTCAGAGACTACGGGAGATATCACCCGAAAGACTGCTGCTGGTATCTAGACATTCCGAAATCAGATTGCCCCAGGTATAAAATGCAGACACGGAACCTGAACGACAATGCGGAGTCTTTGGCCCCTCTTACTGACAAAGAATTGCATGAGAGGAATCTGCGAAACCTCGCTGAGAAGGAGCCCGCAACCAACAAAACTCCTGCGAGAGGGAACGGAAAGGGAAAGGGTACAAAGGACAAAGGGAAGGAGAAGGCCACCCAAGGGGAGACTGCGGGGGGTGAGGTAGCGCAGACCCCAATTGCAAACAAGGAACGAAAACGTAAGGGGAAGATTGAGCCATACGACGCAGTGGAGCACCCATCCATAATCCAGCAAGAATGTAAATGCGAGATTGTCAATGATTCATTCCTTGCCATGATGGAAAGCAGGAAATCTGGTTACACTGGAGAACCCTCTCGAACTTGGGGCAAGCTGTGTGTATTCCTTGACTCGGTAAGCCAATTCCCACTGTTTGTCTCATTTACTGTTTTTCCTTTTGGATAGTTATTTAATTTTTGCCGTCTGTCTGTTTTCAGGTTTCAAAAGGGCAGTGTTGGGTCAATGGTTCTCTGAAACCATGTTGTGCCGACATGGTGATTGTGGACATTCTGGATGGGCTGCCAGTACCGGACATTTTACCCACAGGCACTTGCCCAACATGGAATGCATTTGATGAGAGGTACTGGCGGTGGGTATTTTCATTTTGCAATATTTTCTTATCGGATGCAGGGGTTCTTGTAATGATCCAGTCGGTCAATACAAAATGTCGCCGGGAGCTTGCAAGCTATCTCAAGGCCTTGGGGATGAAAATCATCAAAACGTGGAATGGTGTGAACAGCCTGTACTTGACAAAGGGCGACTATCCCGGACAATTGGTAATCGACTTTCTATTACCTGCTTCATTTGAAGTTCCATTTCACCCCTGCAGAAATGAGTGCTTCAACGCACTCATTTTCGGAAGTTTCAAGCATTGTTCTTTCCAGATGAATTGTTTTGGATTCACTAATATGTGCTTCATGTTGTCATGTGTGTAGACCCGCCTTTTTGAGGCCGTTTGCCTCGTCAGAGTGCACCCTGCTTCAACTCTTGCAGCAGTGAAGGAGTTCAGGCTTCATGGGGGAGGTTCTTTCATCAACGATAAGTTCGATCCAGTGGTGGACGACATACACTACAATTAGGTGGATTCCAATGTATGCTTGCGAAAGTCCAACTCCACACCATGGAGAGGGGCCAAGGAGAAGAGCCCAGCATTTATTCAAATGATTGTGGAGACTTGTTCCCATCCGGGGGCGCGTATAGTGGACCTCACTCTTGGCACAGGTTTCACCCCGAACCTGCTGCGGTGTTTTCTTCTTGGTGCAAAATTTGTTAATATGTGTCCTAAGAGTATTATGTCTTGCAGGAGGTTCGTACCATGCCTACAAGGCAGCGGGCAGGCATTTGTTTGGTATGGAAGGGGATGCGGACATTTTCAATGACCTCCTCCATAACTTGGAAGCGCCGGCGCCGGCGCCTGCCGCCCAACAACAGGAGGGTATAGTGCATGTGGAAATCAACGAAGGGGACGACAAAGTCTTGGACGACAATTTTGCATGTGAATAAGTTGTTTTTCTGTAGGCATCCAATTTCTCCCGCGAAAATGGCCCCCCCTTTCCCATTAATGGTGGCTAATGCAATTGTGGTTCTTTGGATGGCAGGATATTGGAAGCTATTCCTTTGGTCGACGTCTCTTTTATTCACAGTGACTTGTGGTGCAGCCCTCCACGTTCATACATCCTACCCGACTACGCAGAGGCCATTGCTCGTCAATAGAGTTTCATGTTATCTCCCCCATGTGCTCAAAAGCACAACAGGCACCTCGGAGCTCGGGTTTATGTCGATGATACTGCACAAGTTTCAGGGGATAGTTCTAGTGACTGAAATCCAAATTTCATCATCTTGGAGGGTCTCGTGATGTTCACAGTTTCAGACATTTTGTTTCCCTCCACAACTTTGTAATAAAATTTGTGCATGTTCGTTGTAATGTCGTTAAAAGATGGTTTCTCATTTTCGGGCCGTGTATGCATTTACAACAATGGCTTCTATGCACTTCATTCAGTGGATAGTTGTATCCTGGCTTGTAGGCTTTGATTGTAATGTACAGCACATGGTTGGTTATGGGTCAAACAAGAAAACAAGGCACCTAGGGGATGATGTATGTATTGACTCTCAGGTCCAACGCAAGTTCAAAGGCAGCCTCCTAATGCCTAACATTGGTTATGGGTCAAACAAGAAGACAAGGCACGTAGCTAGGGTATGATTTCCCGACTCTCGGGTTCAACGCATCTGTTTCAGGCCACATCCCAATGGGTATCTCCTGTCGCTGTGCTTTAGATGTTCTCCCTCAAATGTGTTCAACAGCAGAAAGCATTCATCGTTGTACTCATTCTGATGCAATCTAGCAAAGCACTATGCTCCTTTAAACTGTACATTTTCATGGATTGAGATTGGTGGTTCTTAGGAATAGGGTGTCATTGGGGAACTCTTGGCGCACCATGTGGAGAAACCAGACATCCAGTATTGTGGCAGGTTCCCGTTTTCCCTTAAATGGCATGAGTTTGAGTATACATAGTTGAGTCACTAGAGGACCTACTGTCAACACGAGCTCCTCCAGACGGAGTTCCATTTTAATCCAAAGCAGAAGCACTCACTTCTCAGGATTTGTGTGAACTGTAAAGTCTAGGCAACAACTTGTTTCGTAACATTTGGTTATGGTTCAAACAAGAAGACAGTGCACCTAGTGGATGGTGTATGGACTCTCGGTTTCAGCGCAAGTTCAAAGGCGGGATCCTCATGCCTAACATTGGTTATGGGTCAAACAAGAAGACAAGGCACCTAGGGGATGATTGGTGGACTCTCGGTTTCAGCGCAAGTTCAAGGACAACATCCTCATGCATAACATTGGTTATGGGTCAAACAAGAAGGACAAGGCAAACGTTTTGTCAAATTCTGTTACACAATGTTGTAAGACCTGGAATTCCTCCTCATGCACAAACGAGAGCCAAATTCATTTTGAATGTTGTTGTATAATGGTCCTGATGAAAAACCATGAAAGTTGCAGTACTCTCGTAACATACAGGTGCACATTTCTATCTCACTGGCAGGGGCCGCAATACGCATTGGAGTCCAAACCATGTTTAGCGTGGTCAGGTGGTGCGTTGCAGGAAATATACTGCTGAAATGGCTCGCAATGTGTCGACACTGAAGATGACAGCTAAAGAGGAGCGTGCTGCACACCAGGATGTTGCAGTAAGCACTCGGACAAAGTCGCAGAATGAAAGATCAGTCTCACATTTGCTATGTTGTCTTATTCTACGTTGCTGTTATCTGTCTACCTTTCCCCAAATGCCAGACATTCATTAAAACTTATCAAGTGCTTTAGGACGGATTTTAGGCACAATTTCTAATGTTTGTGCAAACGACATTGATCGTTGTGCTTGGTTTCCATAAATGTTAGAATGACATCCTCGCTCAACATTCATCCACTCTATCATCCATTCATGATATTTCATCCACATTTGTCCACAACTATTCATCCCCATTCATCCATACTAGCAGTGTCCCATCCACATTGGCTCTGCTTCATCCTCATTAACTCATCCACAACCATTCTACACTGATGACAACAACGTAAAATACCACATTAGCATGGCATTAAATCATCTGAGGACCATTGTAGACTGATGACCTGGATATTAATACATCCACAACCATTTCAATCTCTACGTACACTATCATTCTGCAACTTTCACCAACAAACCCTAAACTCTCTTCCGCACCTCGCCTCGTCGCCCACACATGGTTCCGTGTCTGCCAAATGCGCAATCCGCGGCTATAGGCCCCCATTTGCTTGTTGGGTCCGCGGTTATAGGGCCATGCCTATGAAAATGACGTGGCGTCGGGCACGCTAGCGAGGTCGGCTGACGTGGCGTCAGACCGGTCAGCCAACGTGGCAATAACTAATGACGTGGCGTGAGCCCGCTCACGCTCACGCGGAAGCATCCCCATAATTTGAGCACCATCATGAACCCTCGGAAAGCCTTCAATACTCCGACTCGCTGCTGATCCGGAGGGTTCCTTTAGGGGACTTGAGGAACCGATGACGTCGTCAGCATCTCCTTGAACCTGCCAAAGAGACATAATCATAAATCCGGGAGTGCAAGAATGTGAACCTCCACTCACAACAACAGATTCCGGCTTTTACGTCTCTATGTTATGACTGCAAATGCAGTCATGGAAGCCATTTACGACTTCCTGACTCTGCAGACGTAAAGCCCTAGTCAGTTGTGACATGGCAGATATGACTCTCCAGACTGGCTGTGACGTGGCGCCATAGCATCTGTGGGGGTAGTCATACACGCTGGCATTACAGAATGACTGAACGGACAGTGTAGTCCATGTCAGCCGCGGTGTAAGGCAGACATGTGCTAGCTACATAACATGCCACGTGTCAAACTGCGACGCCATCCCTGACTGCCAGCTATGACAGCGGACAAGGGATCTAAACGACAGCACGTGTCGCGTCGTAGAAGAAACGCGTGGTGCGACATATCAATGCCACGTGTCACTGTGGGGGACGGGGCTTCGCAGTCACATGTATGTCTTGATGGGGGGGGGAAATTGGTATCAACACGTGGCATCATCTGGGGACACCACGTGCCACGATCGTGTGTGCCCACATGCTGGACTTTCGGGAGCTGCGGTGGATTCTTGCCAGTCATACCTACGACTGGCGCAGTACAGTATATTCCATGATCACCCTTTCCATGAGGACATTGTAGTCCCACGTGGTGCCACGTGCACGATCCTCTAAACCTCACGTGCTGCTTCGTAGACATACATTTGACTGGACGTTTTGCATATGGAGTCATAAGACCAACTGCGCGGGGACCTTAGGGGGTCACGTGTTGGAATGTAATATGCTCATACACGTATCATATTGGGTTCGGTACTCATGGTTATGACTCTGGACGGACACGTGGATATGCCACAGAGGCAGCCAATAGGGTGCCACGTGCATATGCCATACAACATCACAATCATGTATACAGCAAGACTTTAGGCACAGAAGTGGCACAGACGTAATTCTGAAAGAGCACAAATAGCAGCAACATCACCATCCAGCATCACCATTATCAACCACATTCTCCCAGCAGCAACATTACCAACCATAGTAATGGGGACATACCACCTACCACCACATTGTTCATTAATGAGGCATAAGTTTGCAACAACATGCATGAGGAAATCCAACATGTGGTTGCTATCAAAATTGGACAGTCAATTCAGAGAATCTGTCACTACTATAAGTTACCGTAGTTGCCAAATCCGGATGAGGCAGAGGTGGAAATCCCCATGAAATCCACAATGCGTGCCCACCTGCCTCATCTCTTAGTCTGCAAGGGCTTCACTAGTTTGTCACTCCACACAGTAATGTAACCTACAGTGTCTCCCAACTCAGTGTGATGTGGCTTCATGGATTTGTTGTGATATGGTAGAGGAGCATTGGGAATGCGGACATCATCAATGTGGATGGCCATATAGCCTTCTGGCACGACAGGGTACCCTTCACTCACCTCCATCCCTTGGAGACCAGCAATGCGGCCAGATCCGGCTGTTGATCGCGAAACAGTGTCTATGAGCTTGACATGGTCTCCCACCACGAACTGCCATCCCACCCCAAACATGGCAGATTGCATGAGAATTATGGAACATGGATTGTGCAAAGTATTGTGTCTACAAGGTCTACAATGAGCTAATAACAATTTGTCTATCCAGGTCGGGAAGGGGAGAATAGCAGATGCATACATTTACCCCATTCTGCGAATCAGGGATCAGTGGTGTCGGCTTCCTGAAAGGGTGAAGGTGTGCTGCCCTTTGACTTGGGGGGCCTCGTTTGTGGCCAAGCACCTACAACCAACCAACAAGCACCAAAAATGTATTTTGGCATACATTGGGAACTCAAATGACAGTAACACAATAAGATGCACCATTCACTGTCAATGCCTGCAGTTCACACTGCGACAGTAATTTGACAAACTCTATCACAAGGTTGATTACTGCCACAACTTAAGCACAAATGAGGCTAGCAATGGCACAAGGGAGTCACACAAAAATTCGACCACGGAGTGTACCACACTACAAAGTATGTTACCTGGCGAGGCTGAATGGCTCGAGGGCTGATGGCTTGTTGCCCAAATGTGGGTTGCCCTTTGAGATATTCTGGAATGCTCGGAGCCTTAGCTGCCCCCTCCAAGAAGGGCCATAAGCTGGTCAGAAGAAAATTATCATTGTGCGCCTCTACAGAACGACTTCTCCAAGGCAGTGGGAAAATTGCGTTGTATGCTGGATTGTTCGACCCCTTGTGCGGTGTGTCGTCAACAAGAAGAGTCGTTTCAGGATTCCAGTCACGGTTGCCCCGCCACACTGTAGATAGGTTCTTCAAAAACCGTGGTTTCATGGGCAGGCTCCCATCCATGTCAGTGGACTGCTCACAATATCCCCCATCCCACTTGAATGCAAGGTCACCGTGCCCATGGAAAAGCCAGTCCACTGTGGGTAGGAAGTTACGTGGTTGCATACAAGACCATGCTGCCACTTCAAAGTGTTCAAAACACTTGTCCAAAAAAGCTTTGCAACCAGGCCTTACAACGACCATCTTGCTACCACATAATTTGTGCTCAAGGCCATTTGGAACCACAAACGCATTACCGCTCCCGACATGGACGCACTCACACAGCAAGCCATTAATATCTAGGATGAGCAAATGCTTGCCCTTCTCCACTGTTCTGTGCACGACATTCTCCTTCATGAATTGGAGGTTGGGAGTGGAAGTGTAAGTTCCTTGGTAGGGGTGTCCTCCCCTCCACCTGGACCAACATGCTCCACCTGCACATCATCCTCGAATGCATCAACTGGAGTGACGTTACCTTGTCTACAGTGTCGATGAGGAGAGTATTGGATTTGTAAGCTGTCGGGTCTTCCTCAGCGAAAATGTTGTAAAGACGTTTAAAGTAGATGGGATTTTTGGGAGCTTTAGGCCATTTTTCGTTGAATGTCAATCTATGCATGACGGAATTCTCACTGCTGTAAGTTCTTACCTGGGAATAGTACTTCCCGAACACGGCCTTGACGATAGTCTCGACGTTTATTTCAGATCCAGTGTTCCAAAAACAAACGGCAAACTTTTTGACGGCACACTTAACGAATTCGTCAAGACCGTTTCGCGTAGCTAACTTGAATTTCCTTGCGGAGATACAAGGCTGGGTGGCAGGAGGGGTTTTCTTTCCATCCTTTAGGTAAACCTCACAAAGGTAACCGATGTCCAGAACCAGGACGTAGTATCCTGGCCGACATCCGTTCGGTCCCCAAGGAAGGGAATGCAGATCGTTTGGATTGACAGAAAAAGAATAGTCGACTGGAGGGTAATGCATGTTGTCATGTGGAATAACATAAGAGTTCCTTATTAACTTCAATTTCAGAATCCCAAAGTAGAGAAACGGAAAAATGGAGTCGAAAGCATTACCGTTTTTTGGGGCGGCTGTTGAGACCCCTGGGCAGGCTGCTCCTCCTCTTTCCCATCTCTACGGGAAACGTTATCCTCCTTCTCTGTGGCACCAGATGGCAACCTCGACTGTCCAGTGGAGGTTACTTGTAGGACCGGCTCAAATAGAGCAACAGTGATTGTCCGATCCACTCTTCTCTTCACCGTCTCAGTGTCGTTGGAGTCAGTCCGTGTGTGTTTGATCTCCTCAGTCGTCTCACGAATCTACAGGAAATTAAAGAATCCCACGGATGAGGATTATGGTGGTCTAAATTGATTCGACAAAATTACCGAATTGAGCAATACCGAAGATGAGACTCAAAGACCAATAATAAGAGTAATAAAAATAAAGCCAATGTTTTACCCGAATCGGGATCTGTTGTTGGATTACGCGCTTGTGGTGCTCTGTCTCTTCTACTTCCCCGCGAGTAGGAGGATTCTCCGACTCAATCCCTGCAGATGGCAACGTCGACTGGACAGTGGAGGTTACTTGCGGAACCGGCTCAGGTGACCTGGCCCTCACTGTCAGATCTACGTGTCTCTTCACCGTTTGAGTCTCCTTTGAGCCTTTTCATGTGTGTGTCATTTCCTCCGAATGGGATCCTTGGATCGGTTATTACATTTCCGGCTTGAATCACCTTACAAGAGCTGCACGAGTATATTCTCCCGGACGGTCCTCTGCCTCGACTACGTAATTCCGCAACAGCTGAGGAGATGGTGAATCCGGACGATCACATTCAAATTGTTTTGTTAACGCCGGACCCAATTAAATCCCGTTATCGAAGGACCAGATGTAGTCCCGACCTCGCAGGAGAAGGAGTGCAGGAGTTACACTCATGAGCTGAGGGCAGACACATACGATTACCTGGTTTTTTTTTTTTGCAGGGACGGGATGTCTTGTGTGAACATTTTTGGAGGAGTGGCAATGACATACGTTCTGCTTGTAAGTGGATTCTACTTCGTTTTGGAATTGTCTGTGTTTTCAGTTTGCCGGATTTAACTCTCGTGTTTTTTCTACGTTGTCGGAATAGGGTGTTTAACCTGTGTCTGAATTTTTCCATTTTGTTAACCTCCACTGGGCAGTGGAGGTTCATGTTATTGGAGTTCTCGGTGTTTTGGGTGTTTGTTATTCGGGAGTTTGGTGTGTTTGTTAGTTGTCTCAAAAGAAAGCCTAACCCTTTCAATCTTTCGATGGTTGCAGTTCGTCGGATTTATTTTGATTTCATTGTTTGGTTTCATTGCAGGAAAGAAATATTCGTGTACTAAACTATGTAATGAAAAAGAAATTTTGTAGAAGCAAGGTGGAGGCTTATTTCAAGACGCTCCAGATTGATAATCAGACTATCGCAGGAGACGGAGATGACGGAGATTCACTGCAGGATGACGAAGTGGACGAAGAAGATGATGACGAAGGACACGACAAAGATCAGGTTGAGGAAATGGAGGAGAAACAAGAAGAGGACGAAGAGGAGGAGAAAGACGAAGATGAGAACATGGAAATTGTCACCGGAGACCAGGGGTAGATGCGACTAATGTGGGAAAGGGAAAGAGAGGGCCAGGAAATTTCCCAGTTGGAAAAACTAGGTAGTACTCCAAATACCCAAGAACGCGTTGCGCCACAAAGTGTACACAATTTGGACAGCTCTTCCTCCAGTTCCGATAACACCACGAATCAAAATCCGGCTTCTCCAGGGGACCAAGAAGCGACATCGACGGAGTTAGTTGAAACCTTCGGTCAAGGGTTCACACCTGTGGAAGGTGACGAGCCATTGATTATGTCACCGGATCCCGTTAACAATCCTCGAGAGCTGGTGTCCCAGAATGTTACCCAGGAAGTGGTTCTGGATATAGGTAACCAATGACAATTAGTGAATTTTTATTCGTACACACTTCTGAATACAATATGACAATATTGTAATTATACATACTTGTGAGTGGCATAATCCGAATGTTTTTTCCATATCATTTGTTCTGGACTTTCGAATAAAACATATTTCCACCCGGATACATATTTCCGTTCGCACACCTTTGTGGACAACCACTAACCGATTTGGATAACTTTTCTAAACGATTTTGATCTAGGGCCATTCCGGATGTATGACACAAGATTTCCCGATGATTCTTGTGTCGAGAAAAACACAAAAGCACTGGACATGAGCTTCCGAGCCAAAAAAGCATCCATGATATTGGAGTAGTCCTTTGCCTCGAAGACAACAGAGTCATCATCACAAATTGTATTGATGAACACCATCGATATGTCGTCGAACCGTTTCTTCGGTGCAAGTCCCAACCGTGATCTGGCATCAACAAATTTTTGGTTTCCCCCCCAGCTGTGTGTAATGGGACCTGAAGCTCGTACGTAAAATCGTCAGGGCATTCTGGTTATCCTCAAAGGTCTGCTTTCACGACAAGACATACTTCTTGAAGGCAGTAGTCATTGGCTGCGTCTCCATATTCATTTTCTGTTTGCTTACAATGTAGTCGTTCCCGAACCGATCTCGAAAAGTTTCAAACTCAGCTTTGTTGAAGTTATATATTTTTTTCACATCACGCCACTCTTGTTTGGTATACGGTTCCGGGTTCTGTTTGCTCCTCCGAGGCCATCCTAAGACTTCCATTACATCGTCGATAATAAACCGTCACAATTTCATTTGGTCAATATACGCGCTCATTGTGTTTTTGGATTTGCCCGCGCCCTTGAATTTTGTTCCCCAAATGCAAATGTCTCTGTTCAGGATTTTCTCCACCACTCTTTTCAATTGCCTGCTATTAAGTTATTGCAGTTTCGCGATAGCGGTTTTATTCGGCGGTCTGAAGGAGACCCAGACGCCGTTCCAAGGAGACCTATTTGGGGAGCCGGGGACGGCTCCTCCGAAAAACAGTCATTCATCAATAATGGAATAAAAAAATACAGGGATTTTTGGACGAAAAGAATGATGCTTGACGATCATTACACAGGTCGAATGGAACAATACGACCAGTACTGGGGAAACATTCTCGCCGAGCTGGATAAGCCAATTCCAGAAGCTCCCGAGCGTATTCATCTTCTTGAGGGATTCTGGCTGAAAACAAATTGGTCCAAGAATCATCTCAGAGATGGAATCCATCCACATATAGTGCTAGATGTGAAATCATAGAACCTTACTGTGGCCCGAGGTGTGAGCGACCAATAATATCCTTGAATCCGTTCAAGGATATTGAGAAAGGGTTTTTTGTGCTCGTTTGCCCTCATGACCCAAGTACGTGCCCGGTCTGGATGGGGGTGGCAATATGTGACGTGATCCGCGAAAGAGAGGATCCTAATTTTAAGAAGGTGAAGGTGGAGTGGTGGAGACCGAGAAAATGTGGTAACCCAACAGACTTGGAAAGGTACAGGGACTGTTGGTCAAAACTTTGGGAGTATAACTCATCAGATCCTCCTCAATGGATCCACGTGAAAAATGTTGTGTAGACAATGCCTCCACGAAAAAATACGACAAGAAATAGCACTAAGAGAATTACTGCCGCAGAAGCAGTGAAGGCACGCGCTAATTTGGAGGAGGCTAATCGTCAGTTAGAAAGCGACTCGTGCGAGCGAGTTCCAGACCAATGACATATTGTTGAGGTCAACTCCAGTACTTCGATTTAAGAAATAAATTTTTTCTTCTCTATATGGCCCTTCTTGTTTGCGTTGGGGGATCATTTTTGTTATCTTCTTATGTCGCACTGAACCTCGAATGTCCAGTGGACGTTCTCGTCCTTTGTTTCTGGTGTGCTGGATTCTGGCCTGCTGTACGTTTTGGTCAACAAAGAAAACCCTGTGGGGGAGTTTCGCCTACATAACATATAGATCACAAGAACAAAAATGGCGGGCACGACCACTGGAGTCTTCAAATTCGGTCAAAGAGGTTTTTAACAACGAAAGAAAATAGCCCATTTCCAGTCCTTCTCTGAAACATTGGACTTGCTTTTCGCATAACCAATTCTCCCACTGAAGTCTCCCACTAGGAGGAGCCTTATTCAATCGTTGTTGACATACTTTTCAATTTGCCAGTCCTGAAGTTTTTTCTCTGAGGTTTTCCTCTATTTTCCCTCTAAGCTCTACGACTTTTCTGCACCAAATTTTTATTTCATTTCATTTTCATACTTCTCATCTTTGGCCAGGGAATTTCACATGTCCTTTCCCGTTGTTCAAATTTTAAGCAATTTTCATTTCTCTTAGTTTTTATTTGATAGTTTGATTTTTTATCCTCTCTCATGTTTTCTTCAGATCCATTTTCTCCCATGAGATCCAGGCGCTTCCCAAAAGTCGTTATATAACGCCATTTTCTTTCCAAATATCATAGTGTGTACTTCATTATTTTTTTTTTTGGCAATTTAGGATTTAGGATTGACATACCTTTTTTTATAGTACCTTGCTTTTTATGTTAGCATTACCCCTAACCCTTACCCTTTTCTACAAATGACCCATGAACTATTCATACCATAACCATAGCCATAACCATAACCATAACCATTATGGTTATTGAAATGTCTCCTCCCTTCACATTTGCGCTAGCTTTTTCCTTTGTTTTGGATTGACATGCATTTAGGCATGTTACAGTTTGCTTTCTATATTGTAACATCTTAATATCAGGTTCCAATGACGAGTCTTTCATTTAAATACTTGTCCATAATATTAGGTTCTTCATTTTTTTTTTGCTTACTAGTATCTTATTAACAACACTAAGTTCTAGCGAAGTCTGGAGTTTTCCATAAGCGTTTGTCTGTTTTGTAACTTAAACAAAAAACCCTAAACCCTTACCCTAAACCCTTACTATAAAACCCTAAACATTTACCCTTAACCCAATACCCTAGAACCCTTTCCCTTCCGTTTGCAAATGAGAATCAACTATCCATTCCATAACCATTTTGGTTATCCAAATCTCTTCAATGTATCCAAATTTCCATTTTGTACCCTACTAACACACACTAAGTTGTAGCGAGTGCGACTCTTCCAGCATGTATGCTCACCATTTCTGCCTTCAACCCAAGCCCCTAAACCCTCGTCGAAAACCCTAAGCAAAACCCTACGCCATTGTTACGTCTAAACCCTTACCCTTCCCCTGCAAATGGGAATGACGTATCCATACCATAACCATAACTATTATGGTTATTCAAATCTCTTCGTCCTTCACCTTGCACAAGGTTTTGCCTTTGGTTTGGATTGACATGCACTTATTTTTTTTATCGAACTTTGCTTTCTATGTATCTTAATACCAGGTTCCAATGACGAATCTTTCATTTAAATACTTATCCGATGCAATGACTACACTTCCATAATATTAGGTTCTTCATTTTTATTTTGTTGACTACCTTACTAACAACACCAAGTTGTAGCGAGTGCGAGTCTTCCGGCATGTATGCTCACCATTTCTGCCTTCAACCCAAACCCTAAACTCTCGTCGGGAACCCTAAACAAAACCCTACGCCATTGTTACGTCTAAACCCTTACCATTCCCCTGCAAATGGGAATGAAGTATCCATACCATAACCATATGTATCTTAATACCAGGTTCCAAGGACGAATCCTCAATCTAAATACTTCTCCGACCCAATGACTCTTCCATAATATTTGTTTCTCCATTTTTTATTTTATTTTATATCCTACTAACACACACCAAGTTCTAGCGACTGTGAGTCTTCCATATTTGTTTGTCCAATAGTGTTCTTAAACCCAAACCAAAAACCCTACCTTTACCATCACCCCTAAACCATTAATCTTACCATAAACCAATAACTTTAGTGTACTACCCTAGTTACACTCCAAACCTTATTGTACTACCATGTTACCTCTTCTCAATGTTTCATGCTCTTTTAATATTTTCTTTTGTTGGATAAGGTATGATAGAATGATTACAGGGATATCAAATTCCTCAGCCATTTCTTAATTCTACCGAGTGTGAGTCCATCATATTTGTTTGTCCTTTTGTACCCTAAATCCAAACCCTAAACCCTTACCCTTACTGTAAACCCAAACCTTATTACACTTCTCTCTAGTTACACCTCAAACCTTATTGTACTACCTTAGTACCTCTTCCGAATGTTTCATGCTATTCTAGTATTTTACTGCCCTTGTCACATCCAAAACATGATTCATTCCAATGGCGTGGTATGTGAACATTGTGCTTGATATGAAGACTCAATCAATAAAATTACTAGCAAGTTGTATCGAGTATGGCAGAGTAGGAGTCTGATCTATGTTCGATGCGACCCATTTGTTTATCGTGATCCTGCAATGGAATATTACTTTATTCGACTTCCAAGTGGACGTTCAATGAATTGTTCAATACTGCTACTTCACATTGAGCACTTCAATGTCAAATGGACCTCTTATATGACACATTTTGAAACAAGTACGACATCATCTGAAATTTCACAAAGTTCAATCACACGTTACACCATCATATTATTAATATTATTAATTAATTTTAATGCAAATATATATTAAGTTTAGTCCGAATTTAAGCCAAAAGTCCATAATTAATTAAAATAGTGTTTATATGCTATGGACGTCTATTAGAATAAAGTAGGATACCGTCGAGTCAATCGACGTCGAATGAATCAACATGGAACTGTGTCTGTAGGAACTTGTTGAGGATTTGGATACAGACGAGCAGCTCGCAAATTACTTGGAGAATGGCCGACCAAGATTGTGTGGTCAAAAGAACACTTGCAACTGGTGAAGTTCTCCGAGCTTCTAAATGATCCAACAAAGCACAGAAGTTTGACTTGACTTTCAGCGAGAAATTGGGTCACCTGAGAAGCTTTTATGCATCAATTGGGAAGCCGCCGAGATATAATGATAATGCAAAAAAGAACGAGACTGGCTTGTGGAAGGTAAACATTATTCTAATAGTCTTTTTCTTCATTTACGTACATACTAGTATCTAGATAGGGGTTTTGGAATTTCCTCATTGATAATTTGTTGGGTCTGAAAATAATTGTGCTCTTCATTCCAGGAGTTTATGCAAGCGGCACTGGTTATACTGGAGAAGAACTCCTCGAAAGAAGCGTTGGCATTGGTCCATGCTGATGAAGACGTCTGGGAGTTGTGGGAGACTGTGTTTCGAAAGTGGGACAATGGGGAGCTCATTGATGCTATTGGGATTGTATGCAACTCTGAGCAGGTTCCATTGACCAAGTCGGTTATCCAAAAGCTTCAAGGGCTTAACCAGCGACAGATCAAGAAGGTGGCACAGAGGATCCTGGACTTGAGGGTGAGCATTAGAAATCCATATAAGGGTAAGGATCAAACCTTGAGGAGCACGAACGACTACATTGATTACATGAAAACACGAAGGTTCATCATGGTGGTACTCGGAGGAGCAGAGCGGTCTAGGAGAGGGTATCCGCGATGTCTAAGAGAGTCACCGTGAGTGGAAGAGAGGAACTGATACAGAATGGTAACCGGATGTCTGTCGATAGAGTCTAGACACACAAGAAAGGGTGAGTATATCTTGTGTACACTCCATGAATTATTACTAACTTTACTAACAACATAGCAACATGGCAAGTCCATCGGGAGTAGATGCTCCGTATTATGGTAGGGAGTCTGAGGACGTGGTGGACTGGATCGAAAATGGTAGGTGACGTGAGGGGATATTCAAAGTGGCGAGGTTAAACCTAAATTAAGGAAATGCTGATGACTGGTTTAGGCGTCAAAACCCCAAACCAGTAGATTGGGACAATTTACAAGTAGCAATATTGGCAAAATTTGGGCACGTGGATATGGCTAAACTAAAGATGAAGTTGGAAGTTAAGCAGGAAACGAAACAGAGGGTTCAAGCTTACTTTGATCGATTAAATAGGCTCTTTGTGAAGGGACAGATCCCTAAGTTAGAGCAGCGTCGAAGGTTTATGGGGGGTCTTAGGCATGAGATTATGAAGCTTATACTAGGAACCAGATTTCAGAGTGTAGATGAAGCGGTCGCAACCGCCATATAAGTGGAAAGAAGGTTGTTCAAAGTTGGGGAAATGCCATTCGAACCTTTGGAAGGAGAAGACATGGAAGAGGTCTTAGTGACTGGCCCAGTTGATAAACGCCTAGATGCTCTCAATGTTACGTTAACCAAGTTTTTTGAAAAGAAGGGTGCATACGCTTGAAAGTTCTGGTAGTCAGACTGCAGTTCGTGGAAACCGATTGTGTAACCTCTACTAGCAGGAGGGTCATGGGGTTGCATTCTGTCCAACACAGAAGACCCCGGTGAAATGTGCAAAATGCAATCACTTTGGTCACTGGACAGAAAATTGTGGAATCAGATGCATCTTTTGTAAGCTACTAGGACACTTCAAACAAGACTGTAGGATGAAAAAGGAACAGGGGTCAACTCCATTGCCTTCTAGCGATTTGCTTGAGATTATGTGTGATGATGAAGAGGCGGTCTTGGAACAGTTGAATCAATTAATGGCACATCACGAGATCAAATAGATTAGTCGACTCCCTAAAGTAGGAACATCGGTGGTACCTCCAAATCAGAAGGGCGGTCCAAGTTTACAAGGCAATGACATGGCAACATCACAAGAGGAGCTTCCAGAGGAGCAAACACGAGCCTCTGGTCAGTTTCTCTTCCCAAGAAGGTCTGAAAAATTTCCCGAGCCAGAGACAAGAAGATCAAAGATATTAAACCATTTGTACAAAGGGCGCATATCCGTGTCACCAATGGAAGTCATCATGCATGTACCGTGTGAGTTTGAGAAATTGAAAAGTTTGGTCAAGGTGGTGGAAAAGAGCAAGTTCAATGCTTTTCCAGCCAACAGGGTTCAACATGAGTCAAAATTGGCACACGACACAGGTGATCCAGATCTGGAAGCAATATCATATGCTTTCAGTGGCAAGGTGAAAGCTTTGTATGCTCGGATTACAATTGGCAATTACCAAGTAAGGGCCGGATCGATACAGGGGCCATGATATCAGTGATAGCATCAACTTCAGTAAGAGACTTGTGTTTAATGAGCTGTGTCACCACTGATCGGGACATGACGTACTGAGTAGCTTCAGGTGCTGTGGAGACAGCAATGGGGGTGCTTGACAATTTGAAGGTTACAGTGGGAAAACTAACTAATAGGATCAGTTTTATGGTTGTGGACACTGACATATACAACATGTTGTTCGGACTAGACTCCTTAAAGAAATAATTCGGGGCAGTAGTTGATACGGAAACAGAGACACTAAGGGTCAGGTATGGTCCTGGGCTCAACGTGCCTTACTTTCCACTCACACCATGAATCAATTGAAGCCAACGATTGGCAATTTCCATGAGTTTTGCAGGAACTTGGCGGTGGAGCCAATGATAGAAGAACAAGAGGGCCAGACCGAGGTCATGGGGTCATTGGGTCTGATGTCTTGCAACAACTTGGCAAGTCACAGTGGTTTTCTTCGCTAGATCTGCACTCGGGCTTTTGGCAAATGAAGATGAGGGAATTAGATGACATAAAAAAGACAGCCATAATCACGAAGCTAAGAGGACTATTTGAGCGGCTGGTCATGCCATTCGGTTTGAAGAATGCCACAACAACTTTCTAGAGGCCGGCTATGAACGTCATACTACATTATGAGTTAAGGACTTTTGCAAAAGTCTTTGTTGATGACATAAATATACACAGTGCAACATGGGAGGATCATTTACAGCACTTGGATGTTATCCTCAAGTCAGTGGGAGACCAGGGGATACGCCACAGTAAGGCAGCTGTGGGAAACAAACACCCCAACAATGGAGCTGGCATTGGGACAGCGCCGCCTCAAAGCAGGGATTTCCCAGATCATTGTCTCCATCCCTGACTCCTGGAAAATCATTCTCAGGGATGGTCCAGGACATTTGAAACCTCACTAGTGGGTCCTCACAAGTCTTCGCCCCTAAGAGTTCTCTACATTTCAAGTACTGCTAGCTCTATTATATCGGGGTTTGAATTTAAGCCTCAAGTCCTCTCAGGCATTCTCACTTTGACCTCAGACAGTGCAATAAACCTCCACTCATCTCTCGTTTCTCCAGCTAGGATCTGTTCCTGATCTGTCATTGGTCATCTCCTACGAAGGACTTTAACCCAACTGTGCCAATTGCCTCTGCGATTCTCCCCTAGCTGAAAGCCAACAGTTTTTCGCTCATTGGTGATTCTGACATCCAATCCCTACAGCTAGACCCTACTGAATGGAGCTGGTCCTTCGGTGGAAATGGGCCACATCCCTTCTTCACCTTCTCAGTTAAGAAAGCTTCCAAGGCCCTTCTCAATGCAAGGCCACTCCACAGTAAGTGGAATGAAAGATGGGGGCATGAGTCCTTCGAGAATGAAGATTGGAAGTGTATCTGGTCTGTGGTATGGGAAAAATCCAAACCAGCAAAATTAAGTGCATTCTTGTGGCAGCTGGCAAACAAGGTTCTTAAGGCAGGCCAGTTCTTAAATTTCAGGGAGGCCCTTCTGTGTCCATGCTGTCATACTGACATCATAGAATCACTGGAGCACTGCCTGCTGCACTATTTGGCCCCCCAGGTTATCTGGTCCCTGGTGTCTGACTTGAAGAAAACACTTTGTACAGTATTTTTTTTGTGATTGCCAACTGTTCAATGTTGGTCAGTTCGCTTATTGAATTTTGGGAAGCTCACTAATCCTAGGAAGTGTGAATATTTGCATTTAAAATGGGATCATATATACATATGTGCAAAAGCACTTGTGACGTGATAGAGCTTTGTCTCTCTGTCACCGACAGTCGGGCCAAACCAAGGCATTAAGTGTAACAAACTTTTCTATAGATCTTTATACCTCTCTAAATTGGATACAGAATGCAGTGTGTACCTATGAAATACCTGAGACAGTAGATTGCGTACGGGGTCCGATCCTGCATGATTGAGGGGAGAGGTGATAGAAAAATGGCGGCTTGTATGTTATGCATAGTGAGAGAGAGAGAGAGTTTGCCTGCTCAAGCTTCCCTGTGTTTTGAAAGTTTTGCAAGCAAGCACTATGGCTTCCAGCTCTGAGCGTGGTTGGTTTGAACTTGATCAATTTGAGGTCCCGAGCATGCGACAAACCCAGGCGTTAGAAACTCGTTACATCTGTGAACTCACCCGCAGCCTTTTACCTGAACCGATCGTGTTTGTTGATTACCTAGAAAGAGAGCCTCTTCAACGACCTGAGCTCCTGTTGGACACGCCCTCTAAATTTTGGGCCAAGACCTTTGAGGAAACCGCGCGCAAAGAGGCCTCCAAGCCCATTCACACCAAGGTGGAATGGAGGGAGCAGAGCCGCCGCATCCAAGAATCTCTTCAGGGAGCCTACGTCGTGGGTCTTCTCCTCAAACTTCATTCCAGGGAAGTCTCTCTGCAGATTCTCCTTGCTAGTGCTAAGGAGCAATTGGAGATCCTGGTGAGACTCTCAGTTGGGCTGTATTGGGCATTCCACAATTCTCTGTGAGCCGAGAGTTGGGTGTGGAGCTTGAAAGCTTCCTGCCGCCTGACAAGCCGAGCCCCCTACGATTGTGGGAGCTGGTTAAGGGAGGTACCTCTATTCCACTTGCTAATTTGAGGCCTAGAATTCCGCCCGCCCCTACCCGAGATCCCACTTGGGATTTCAGTATAGAGATGAATGGTGTTCCACCAAGGTTCCAAGTAAAGTCTTTTCGGACTTGCCTCAAGGGAGAGGCCATGCAGCTGTTTCAGTCCAATATCAAAGACAAAAACGAACTTACTTGGGTAGAGGCCAGAGAATTGGCTCGAAAGCTCTTTCGTGAAGAAAAGCCCATAGCTTACACTACTCCAGACTTAAAATTTCATTATGGCAACAGTGTTTGGGAATACTACACTGACTTGCGAACTGCAATCTGTAAGTCGGTTCTAATTGCCTCAGAGAGACCAGCTATTTTAAGACATTGTTTTGTAAAGGGGCTACCCCTTGCTGAGAAAGTGTTTATTCAAAAATAGACTTACACTACTGAGGATGAAATGGTGGAGTTAATAGAAGAACGTCTTCGTCTAAAAGCTGCCAAGGCTGGGTTGACCAAGCCTGCCACTATTAAACACACTCACCTGGCCAGTGAAAGGACTGGTGTTATGATTTCTGATGGGAACCTTGGGGTGAAAGGTCTTGCAGAAGAGTTGGTACCTTCCCTTGTGCATGAATTGTCCTCCTTCCGTGATGAAATCCAGGATCAGCTCCAAGCCTTCAAGGCAGAGGTTAACCGGAAGCCCAATAACTCTACTAGGGTCAGCTACCAGGGTAAGACTAACATTAGTCATAAGTATGAGGCCAAGTCATCCGTGGTGGCATGCATGGTTTGCAAATCCAAAGAACACTACACCCCTTATCTCTCCCAACTCCCGGCTCTCATTGATCGTTATGAGCAAAGAAATGACTCAAAAAGGTCATTTAAATGACCAAGATCATCCGTAAGGGTGCCGACCAATCTCACTACGAACCCACAAACTGTTGCTAGCATTGTTTTGTCCAATGATTTTAGTTTATGCATTGTGAAGCCTCTCAGATGCTTAGGAGAGAACGCATCCACCCCTAATGACTCAGTGTCATATTGGTCACATTTCTTTTTCATGTGTGATAGACACAGGCTGTACGATGTCTGCTATTCCACTCTGATCTATTGTTTGCATATTAGGACTTAAGTTGAGACCTGCTAAAGGTTTGGAGGTCACCATAGCTGATGGCACTACCGCATGAACCCATGGGTTTGGTCAATCTACCCATCCGCATTAGTGGCAAGACAGTGGTTGAGGGCTCTAACCTGCATTGTCACGTTGGGAGAACAACTTTTGCTTGGCCTTGACTGGATGAAGGGGGCAGAAGCCAGCCTTGACATCATGGGCAATGTGATGTGGTTGCACAATGGTGAGGGGCAGCCTTATAAGGTAAACCTCAACTCTATTACCCTAGCTGCTGGTACCTCTCTGGCCAACTACTCTCGTTTAAAATTGCAAGCTGAACACATGAAGGAAACTGTGGGTCAGCACTACAATTGGGCCCGCTTCACTCAGTTTCTTGAGCCCCAGAGGACTGCCTTTACCCTGGTGGTAGTTCCCTTTTGCCAAGTAAGAAATCTGGCCCCCCTTTACCAGTGGCCAAAAACACTATGTTAATCCGTGCTCCCATTGATCTTGTCATTCCTGCTTTTTCACAACGTCTGATACCTTCTAGTTTAGCTTTTGCTTGTCCTAAAGGTCATTACATGGAAATAGAAGGCTGGAAAAACTCACCTTGCAAAAAACATTGCCTGATTGCATCTGGGGTTATTGATCAGGGCTTCAAGGGGGAAGTGAGGCTTCTGGTGGCTAACCCAGAACGCATTGGCATAACCATTCGCAAAGGTCAAGTCCTAGCCTAGGCTGTCTGCCTCACCTTTATCTAAGTTGGCTTTTGTTCAGAAATGACTCTCTTTTCATGACATAGGCTTGGTAGATTCCCCTCTTGACCAACTTCAAGCCTTCGCTACCAATGCTGGGAAAATTGCTAGCCTTCCTCTAACCCTAGATCTTGAAAGAACTGCATTATCAACAGATTTTGCACGACATCACGGTTGGAGACCATCTCACGCCCCAACAGACTAGTTGACTGCATGACTTTCTGTAGCAATCTAGACATCTTTAGCAAAAGATCTCATGACCTTGGTCGCACAACCATCGTTGACCACGATATCGTCACTGAAGGTAAGCCTATCAAACAATATGCCTGCAGGGAAAGTGTGCATGAGAGGAAGGTCATTCAAGAGGAGATTACCAAGATGCTTGATGCAGGTGTTATCATACCCTCTATCTTGCCTTGGGCCAGTCCTATTGTCTTGGTAGGGAAAAAAGATGGTTCCACTCGTTTCTGTGTTGATTTTAGACGTTTGAATGCCATCACCAAAAAAGATGTATATCCTTTACCTCGAATCAATGAGACTCTAGGTCAGCTGAACGGTGCCACTATCTTCTCGTCGTTGGATCTAGTAGTTGGATTTTGGCAAGTGCCCTTGACATCGGCTGCCAAAGAGAAAACTGCCTTCACCTGTCGTATGAGCATGTAGCAATTCGAAACTATGCCTTTTGGCTACTGCTACCTTCCAGAGGCTCATGGATGTTGTGCTTGGCAATCTTCGCTGGGAATGCGTCCAACAAATAAAACTGAAGGTTTACCATTAGAACTATCCGTGTGTCTCATAATGGCCTCTTGCAAAACCTTACCAATCAAATCAGCAAGGGTTTGGTTTGCAACATTTCCTTGAGTGGTAATAAATGGTTGCCATGAATGAGGCAACACTCCAAGAAGCATAGTGATATGCAGTGCTTCAGGGATTACTAGCCCTACAACTGAAGCATCATCTAACGCTCCTTGCTAATTTTCCAAGAACTCTATTACACATTGGGACTATGAAAGAGTAAGCATCATAATACATTTATGCATGCCAACTTGGGATGCACTATCCGTGTGTTCATAGATAAATTTTAGTTTAGCCCAGACTGCTGTAGAAGTTTAAGATATCTGACTAATTGAATCTGACGATCTCCACAATGGAGAATCAATTCGGAGCGTGCTTTGATACACCCTTGCTGAAAGAAAAGAGGGAGCAGCCATGGGGAATCTATGTCGTTAGACAAAACCTAGCCAATGGCAAAGCGTTTGCTCTTGCCTTTCTAATCCTTAACAACAATTTTCATAAAAATTGAATAAGCGCATGGTCTGAGGTCCGAGGTCGCTGACTTTTGATAAATAATCTTTAAGACAAACGATTCAAAGACAATCTTAAGTCGATTCTCATTAGATGGCTATGGATCGGTTGAGCACAAGGCTCTGATACCATGTTCTAAAATACTAGCACTCAAACATTAGAGTTTAGAGTGAGAGTGATATGAGTATGATCACTCAATTTTATGTATGTAAGAATGACAGAATGAGAGAGAAGAAGACAGGACAATGTCTCTTCAACAACTCAATAGTCATACCCTAAAGGGTTGTGACCATTCACATAGACGTGTCCATTCTATATGGATGTTAACTTACATAATCTAAATGTTGAATTACATCTAACAAAGTGAACTATCACTTACCCACCCACCGAGAAAGTGAAGGGAGCTGGTTGTTCAGGGTGAATGCATTGGAATGTGATCTTGCTATGGAAGTCCCTCTTAGATCCGCTGTTCCTGCCTTGCTAGAATTGTATTATGCTTCCACTTATGCTAGTCACTTGGGAATTACCAAAACTGTGAAAAGGCTGCATGAGCAGTATCATTGGAAGGGTTTAGTTAAGGACGTTTCAGCTTTCATTGCCAGATGTGTGCCCTGTCATGCCAAAACCACCCTGCCTATGACTGAAGCCCCTCTACCTTTGCAACCTATCCACTCACTGAGTCTTTTGCCCAAGTAGGTTTAGATCTTGTTGGACCACTCAAATCCACGTCTAAGGGCCATGCATATCTTGATGTTGCTACGGATTACATGACTAAGTGGGTTGAGCTCCGACCTTTGGTCGCTAAGGACAGTGATGAGGTGGTGCAATTCTTCTTTGATAAGGTGATTCTCTACCATGGTTGCCCTCTTGAAATCCTCACGGATCAAGGTACAGGATTCTGCAACCAGCTTTTGAGATTGTGTTGTTCAATCTAAACACTAAACATGTCGTAACTGCTCCTTATAACCCACAGTGCAATGGTTTGACAGAACGATTCAACAAAACAATGTGCCAGATGCTTGAGAAAAATGGGTCTCTCATAGATGAATGGGACATTGCTGTGCCTATCCTGCTTTTTGCCTATATGACCTCTATACATGCCAGTACCAAGATTTCTCATTTTGAGCTTTTGTATGGTAGGAAGTGTAGGACTCCTTTACATATTTCCTGGCTGCAGGTCTCAACTACTGAGCCTAAGAATTGGGAAGAGTTTTTACTCTCTATGGATGCTAACGTCGTCGTCTAAGAGAAACAACTAAATCTAACATTGTCTTTGCTCAGGCTTCTCAGGCCAAGAATTACAACCGTGATCGGGTCGTATATTCTGAATCCTTCAAGGTAGGGCAGTATGTTTGTGTGAAGCTTCAGCCTGGTAAGGCTAAGAGGAGGATTGATGGACCCTACCTGGTTGCTGAGATTCTTCCTGGCAGGCAATATATGTTGCTTCCCAAGTATGCGTCTACTCCTCACTTAGCTACTTCTGTGTCTGACTCTGTTGCGTCCTCTTCGTGAGATTCCGTCTTAGGCCCATCTATCGACTACATCCCCATGAGAGAACTAAGTCCGGTAGAGGAATAGGAACAAACCCATAGCGCCGGAATCGTGCTTCACAACCCATTCAGCAAGATTCCATTTTAAATCTTTAGAAATATAAGAATGCAAAATAATATTACTCAGTTTTGCTTTGAATGCTAAGTTTTGTGAATTGAAAGTTCACTCTCTTACCACACTTCCACTAGATTCTCAGCAGAGATGTCTGTCTATGGAAAATGTGATACCAAAAACCTGTTGGAAGAGCTCATTTCCTTTTGTCGGCTATGGAAGCTCAGTGAATCCTAGTCAGTGCAGTGGGGGGTAGCAGTCCATTTTTTTCTCTCTGCCTTTGTCTCATGATCGAGATTCCGTATGGAGGTTTCATTTTCTTTGTTTTGATTGTTCTTCTTTCAAGTCTTCAAGGAGGTCTTGAGGTGGGCTGCGCCGGAAATGTGCCAGACATCAATGTTCCGTCTATGGCTCAATATGCTTGTGCAATATTCATGCTTCCCAGCTCACGTGATGGCGGTAGGAGCACTCTTGACAGATACAGTGGAAACCGAAGTACCACACATTGCCCACCGTGTTGGTCTTATCCAGAAATGCGAGTGCTTCTCTGACATGAGTTCGTTTCCTGTTGCATCGAGAAGTTTGCACGGGCACTATTTCTCCTTGCATGGTTTCTGAAGGGGGGTGGGGCATGTGAATTCCTCCGGGAGACACGAGTTGGTTGCCATTTTTTGTGGCCTTTTCTCGCTGGCACTTAGCTGAATCTCCTGAGGATTCCGGGAGGTAGCGAGAGAGGTTGAAATTGGTAACAGCATTAGCTCCCCGGCTTTTAACTGCGGCACGATCGTAGGCTATGGCCGCTTCCTCTTGTGTATCTGCACCCATAGCAACTTCCAATGTGAAGAAAGAGACAAATAAGCAGGATGTATCAGCTGTCAGACAGAATCTACAATAGCAGCTCGGGTGGAATAGAAGACAAACCGAAAGTGCCAAGATAGTGGTAATTGGACCCTGAGTCACGGCCAATACGTGCTTCCCATCGGCCGTCCTGGTGGTGCCTGCAAGATCAACCACGTTTCCTGTTTTTCAAATTGAACTTTGGATTGCTCAATTATCTCCCACGCTAATCTTCAAACTACTGCAATTTAATCCGGCTAGTAGGATGACGGCACGATATCCAACTCAGAATGGGTTCAGAATCAAGGACCACGCTGCGAAAACAGACCTTGTAACTCCACGATACTTTGAGCGGCCGCGCACAAATCCTGGGCTTCCCCTGCCAAACAACCCAGTTTAGGGGTTTGCAAGTTGATGCGCTCCTCTCGTGCTTATACATCCTAGGACCTACCTAGAGAGTTGAAAGGAGAAGAAAGAAATGCATTGAGCTGGGAAAGGGAAAGAAACTTCACGACATGATGGGAAGCTCAACGAGTTTATGAGACAGAGAAAAGAAGAAGTCAGAATGATCCTAACAGTCAGCTGCCACAACTATAGAACTACAATTCAAGCTGTCCAGAGTGATTGTCAAGATTTTTACTCTATTTTAAAAGAAGCGAAGAAACTTCATGAAGTTGAGAGCTTACTAGAGAGAGACATTATAATACAAGACATCCACGCATTACAGGGTTTAGGCTGGAGAGGAAAGGAACAAGGGAGACCGAAAATGCTATGGACATCCGGCTTACGCGAGTGGGGCAAATGGCAAACGGATGGCAAACGCGGCTACCAGTTACTAACCTTCGGATGAACATGATGTATTCTTCCCGGGAGAAGTTATGCATGGCTTTGAGTTGCTCCTCATACTCACCAATCTGCTCACACAAGAACTTGTCAGTTCTTAGGATTCTATTTGCACGTCATTAAACACATCCAAGATTTTTCCTTTGTAGACAATTGATCAACAGGAATCCGATGTCCAAGCTGCAGTCTATTTTTCTCTCTGTGATTGCACGGCGTCGTGGCGAATTCAAAGGCACTGATTGCCATAAACATGCGAAATTGACTGACGTGTTAAAGTACTTGAAGGCATCAGCATATGCACCAGTTGGTGCCTTTATTTGGAAGCCGAATGTAAACCTGTCACCTTCCCTTACTGATACGAGACTAATACTTCGCAATAATTCGGAAGAGTCCTGTAAATTTCAGCTACTTAGGATTTAGATTACCGGAAAGTTGATGGATACATCACAGCCCCAGTATTTAAGAGCTGCCAGGTCGTGCGCTCGGGCAGCTTGTTCTTCGGTATGGTAAGCTCCTGTAGGGTAGCATGCATCTCAGTCAGACACTTTAGCTATTAACACAGACGCTAAGTTCAGTTTAGGTGCATTTTCTTTGTGTCGTCCAACTCTTTGAAAAGTGAGGGTTTTGTCAAGGACGCCCAGTAAATATTCAGGCAGTCATCTATGCTTCATAAGACCAGGTGCCTTAATAGTAGCTCACTATGAATGGCCTGGAACACTTTGCAAAGTCTGCAAAAGCAAGGATATTGAATATCACATCTAGAGACCCTACCAAGGTAAACTGGTGATGTCGAACAGCGTCCGAGTTGGCACATCCACCGGATCCAAGGGCAGAGAGGCAGACAGGGCAAACAAAAGAAGCGTCAGTTGTGGAAGCGACAGATTCAAACTTAAGTGCAGGAGGACAGAGGCGGGGAACAAGGGGGAAGTGAGTGTTAAAAGAGTATTGGAGGAAATCACAGCCGATAATGCTTACCAAACCACCTCAGTGCCAAGTTAGCCTACATTAGTTCAAGAGAATGGATGACTGGATAGCGGGGTTGAATGGACGAATGGACTGACTTGTAATGCTTCAGACAACTTGAAGCGTGAGTCACAGATGGCAAAAGATGGAAAAGAAGAAATAAAACCAATCTGAAGCTTGTCGGGCCAGACTTCACCTTGCTTCCCCCTTTTAGACAGGCCTGTCTTGGCGCAAGTGTGATCCCACAGATGTGCCTCAAATCGTCCTGTGTAACGATGCCTGGACACCAAAGGAGCCAAGATAATTATCTTACAGTCACTTCAACTTGCATGGCGAAAAACTGAACAAGATGGAGTCAGACCAACATATGAAGGCATACTTAAGATCTCAGCTACATGTATCTAGGGTTCACTTCTTTGCTGACCTTTTCCAGTCCAACTCTAGCTTGAAGTAAGAGCCTCGTAAACAACAAAAGCAAGAAAACAACCCTCAAACGAGTGACTCTGAATAACAATGGGTTTTGTCAATATACCTTGTGACACCACGATATTGAGAACTTCGTTTTATTGCAACGGGCAATTCTTTCTCCTTCTCCTCTGCAACACTCGGTCCTCCGGCTTTTACAAAAACTAACTCTTTACTCTCAATGGGCTCCGAGGTGATCACCAACATCCCGGACGAGTGGCGTCCGACCCAACTAAGGGAACCCCCCGATAGTTCGTAACTGAGCAGAGCTTGATCAGATCTGGTCCCTTTCAACCTCCTGGATCTGTTCCTCGGCGGTCTCTTTCTGATCATCCCACGCACTTGAGAAACCCTGGGGGTTGCTGATGAGCGAACATTTCGGCTGTTTGCTTTGGTCTGCATATTTGAAGTGGGGGGTTGCAGATTCGAATAAGAAGAATCATCCTTACACACTCCCCCAACAGACACGGCCCCTGCCATCTTTGACGCGTCTACACTGCGTATTTCAACAAGAGATTGGGCTTCTAAGTTCTTGAGGTTACAGCTGTCCTTCGCTGATATTTCCAGCTTGAATTGGGATGGACGATACAGCACGCTTTGGTCTTGCTGGTCTCTGTGCTCTTTTCCAGGCTCTTCACCTCTATGCTTACCATCACCCCGCTGCTGCTCAATCACCTGAGGAAGCGGGCTAACGGAGATCGTGTTATTTGTATCTTGGTAAACAGTCTGATTCTCAGAGGTACTTACCACAACCCAATCAGCCAGGACATCTGATGAGGTTACATGCTTGTTGATTTCTTGTAGTACGGGCTGCATGTCTGCAAGGGGTGACCCAGTATTTCTGCGAGGGCTTGTGTCTGCCTCACGGCACTTCATATTATTTCCTTCTTCATCCCTACTCTTCATCCTCAGACCCTGTTGATCTGCCATGGTTGTTAAGGTATGGTCAGAATTTATGTCTACAGAGCACTGGTTCACAGAGCACCGTCGTGTGATAAGTCCTTTGTGATCGCCCCTCCACAGCCGAAACCTTGCTTCAAAATTGCCACTCTCGTCTCCAAGGTCTCCGACTGTACGCTGCTTTATCATCTCATTCAGCATCAAAACCTGCCCAACTGGAGTAATGGAACAGCTTTGCCCAGATAAGCAGTCCTCTGCGCGGAAAAACATCCCTTCCTGCCCAGGTTGAATAATCTCATCAACATAAGGAAAGGCACGTTGCCCAGCTGATTCAGTTCCCATGCTAGTAAACGTGCCACTTTGCTGTGACCTCTTCGCAGGAGGGTGCCATTCTTCCTGCCCTAGAGGCACACTATCTGCGATACAAGGCGAAGGTTGCTGCCGAGTTCTAGCTTTACCACTGGAGTCAGAGCTCTCCAGATTAGAATCTGGAGTTGCTTGTTTGTCAGAGTCTGCCTCTGACATATGATGTAGGAGCTCTTGGTTCAATAAACTTGCCAGTCCGCAATCATGCAGTACTCCACTTTCAGAATCAATATCAAATTTTTCGATTGTCCCGGAAATGTCGTCATCCTCCTGAAAGAAATTTGCACTCCCACGTATCATGTCAAATTGACGCCATTGTTCATCCCCCTGGAGAAGAATATCATTGAATGTGCCGTAAGTTGTGGTTGCACTAGATAGAATACTAATTTGGGATTCAATCGAGTTCATGGTAACGTCGGCCTGGGCAATCTCTTGCGTATCGTCGCTGCCAACCTGATCACCTTCGCAATCCCTCTCAGGGATTTCCATATCCACCATGCCCAGGTTTGCATTCGTGGTCCATCTACACTTGCGCTTCTTCTTTGGTGGGCTCCCATCGTGTTCCCAGCCCTGAGTTACCAGTGGGTTCGGCATATCTTTGTGGTCAATTTCTCCAGAACATGTTGTCCCTTCAGAGGGCACAGAGGACGTCAAATGCAGCTGCGGTCCTTCTACTAACCAAGATTCATGAGCCTGGTGCCGAAAATCGGCCATACACGGGGCTGGGCCTTCGCTGCAACAATCCGACCAGCCTTGCTGACTATAAACTTCCTCGAAGCAGTATAGTTGGTCCTGACTGCCCACATTGGAAACTGCAGGAGACATGAGATCCGCGAAGTTGACATCTTCAAATATAGTCTCTGTTCACGAGTTTCCCAAAAAATTCCAAGTTGTCAGTTACAAAGCCATTGAGGATAGGACCAGTGCACTACAGGCCAAACCCAGGTTCAGCAAGTGTTAAATACATGCACAGTAAAGCATATACGTGCCATAAATTGAGGCGTGAGTCATAACTAAAAAACACAAGTTCCCATTATCCGGAACCTGTCTAATGTACATTTCAATTGCGAAGCTGATGGCATTACAGTTCCGGTGTTCAGTCCTAGTGAAATCTCAAGCTCTCCGCTACCCCTTGCAGAAGTGAGAGAAGTTCACCCTTTTTAGACTCAGGTCCCTCCCGTGTTGCCAAAAAGTAGCCTGACAGCACTTGTTGGTATCCTTCGCAAAGTAAACACATTTACAGCCTTCAAAGTATAACAGTCACCTAGATAGATAACTACCATCGGTCTTTCTACCTCAGTCTGCAGGATGATTTGCCACCCGGCATCCCTCTGATCTCGACTCAAACTGAATGCACCTGTGAATTTGATCTACTATGTCCAAACAGGTCCGAAGTCCGAACACGGCCAGGTCTTTGACTCCGTAAGCAAGCTAATCGCTTCCAAACCAACCACGGGTTTTACGACTGCAGTCACAGTATGCAGCAAGCTCCTCTCTCTCTCTCCCCCACCCCCCGCCCCCCATACCCTCATAGAAGCACAATGATATCCACAGTCTCACCTGCTCGCTGAGAGTCCTCGAGAATCACGAGATCGTCGTAAAAGCCAGAGAAGGCAGCAGTCGTATCCGACAGATAGTGAGTTGTCTCATAGTCGATTTGCTTGTCAAATCGAACTGAAGATGTGATGGTGGCCCATGTTGGAACTGCAGAATAACCGTTGCTGGAATCATTGTGCCATCCGGAACAATCCATATCGGCTTCCATCTCCAGGCTCAGAAGTCTTCACTCGGTGAACCGAGCTGAAACTGAAACCCTGTCCGTCCCTCGAGTGTCACGACTGGTCACTTATAGCATTCTAGGCCAGATGGCATGATCCACCCATCAAAATTCTCTTTCTGTCTGTCTGTCTCTCCTCATCCACCGCCTTGTGCGGTACAATATGTTTAAAATGGAAGTGGGGACCTACACGAAGAAATGGATTGCACCACGTGTGCAGATCAAATGTCTACTGAGAAGTACTTCATCAAAAGCGAAGCACTTGACCGATATATACTCTGCTCCTTCAATCTAACTCCTCCTTGGAACTTATCACAAAAATTCATGAGAATTTTAACATTCTCCTGTTCAAGTCTTTTCAGTTACGTGGGCACTAGTTAAAACATCCTCGCTTGTTTCCTCCCTCTCAGAGCTCGGGTCACCCTTCATGCGAGCTTCACACATACCAGCTACTTGAACCAAAACTATGACCTCTCTCATACATGTCTATCTGGTGCAGTAACACTTCTGAACTTGTATAACATGTATATGTGAGTACTCTACTCACAGCCTTGCTTGCGCACACGCATACCCGCCACAGTCCCCCGCATTCGATGAGAAGAGATGAGAAGAGATGAGAAGAGGGCGGTGCTCGGCAGCAGAGAGAGGAGCAGCCGCAGGCCAAAGGGGCAAGCGTAACGAAGATTTAAATTTGAAAGCGACTGCATGACGTGTCGACATGGCACTGGCCGAAGAGTAACAAGTAGTCCATCCGCGCCTAATAAAAATAACCCACGTGCCACACCGTACGGCTCTCCGGATTTCCCTGTACGAAATTTATCAACCAGAAAATGGTACAGGAATAAAAATGATAACAAAAAACAAGTTAGTTACTAGTAATGATTGTTAGGCCCGATTCCAAATTATAACACTTCCAACATGCCACGCGATCTTCCTTGTCAGTTTCGATTTGTCTTGATCTCTCCAAGCCCCCACGCAACCCACTTTCTGGATTCGCTGCCCTTTTTTCAACCTCATGCTTTTTCGGCACAAGGATAGTGGCCGAGTAAGGGGGGCATATGTGGAGCATAGAGGGCCTGGATTTCACGAAATGTCCATTATCTGGCTTACAGTCGGAACGGCCTATATTGAACCACGTCGCCAGTTGAGAATTGCTGAGAGCATCCCCCAAATACACTACTTCAGCATTGGAGAGATTGGAGAGATCTTTAAGTCAAAGAGTTGATCAATCTCTCCCAAACACTTGACATGATAATTTACTTGCAATGACATCAACCAAGCACCACCCGAGCACGTTGTAACGTTGTAAATGTGAGGGAACGAGGGAACCCACCTTTCGTTGTTGTGGAAATTAGATGAAAGCGTGAGGTATACATCTCCACAGCTCCATGTAGGCTTGTGACTTGGTGTGCTAGGCACGCTCATTTCATTTCTGGTCTTCAGCAGGAGTGAATGTGTGTCCCTTTCGCATTCCAGTTCTAGTCTTCAATTTGCAGGAGTGAATGTGGGTCCCTTTCGCATTTCAGTTCTAGTCTTCAATATGCAGGAGTGAACGTGGGGCCCCTTCGCATTTCAATTCTGGTCTTCAATTTGCAGGAGTGAATGTGGGTCCCTTTCGAAGTACCAGCATCCATTGAGAGCTGGTGGCCTTCCACAAAATGCTTCACTACCTGCCCCCTTCGTGCAGGTAGGTACCTGCACGTACAACCATCTTCTGTGATCGGGGATTGCCACGGATATACCGTGGAGGGCTTTGGCAGCACACCGTGTTGGCAAGGCAAGGAATAAACGATGGATGGATGTGGTCAAAAACAAGGAGTTTTGATAGATCCTTGTGTGGCTTACCAGACCTTGTGCTTCCAGGTGAATAATCCACCCTCTGTCGCCAATGGGTTGAAGGATTACCACATGATGAGCTGCATGATGACATGACACCTTTTCGTGGTTACAGCAGGGTAGGACAAGTGCAGCCCTACCGTGCAATTATGCAGGCTGTTCGGACACATTACTTATCATGCACCCAACTCTTCAACTCTTCAACTTCAACCTCAACTTCAACTGCTGCAACAGGAGAAGTTGCAGTCTCACCCACCTGGTTATGAGTTTTTGAGGCTTTTGACCCCACTTTTCTTCTGGTGCCAAGTCAACAACTTCTGAGCCACAAGTGCAGAAGAAGTTTATATGTGGGCACCACAATGATGTGGACAAAAGTTTGGAAAAAAGAGTGTGTACTAGGGAAAGGGGCATTTGCCCAAGTTACAAATGCTCATTTTTCAATTTTAATATAGTCCTTAATACAATAAAATGTTTGCACAGGACAGTTCACCTCAACCTTCAAACATAAACTGAAGAGATGGGGCTGCCTGGATGCTGGAAGGGTGGTTTCACTTATCTCAAGTCCCAGGTATTTAAAAGCTGGCAATAATTCTATTTGTATTCAAGCATCATGTTGTTTTCGGGCGAGAGCCCAATGCAAGCCCGCAGAATGTTCTCCAGCATTGCGCACTGCTTGGCGATTGCATTCACAACTGGAGTCCCTGGCGGCACCTGCATTCCAAGAAAGATGGTGAACAAAGATTGGTACACAGATCTCTCATAAGGAAAATAAGTTTCTAAGCTGCAACTCAAAGAGAGAAGACTAAAATAACACATACAAACACAAGATTTCTATTGATTGAAGGGCTTGCTCATGATGCAAGCGGCTTCTCAAACATAAACAATATACATAGAAATATGATGAAAGGAGATACTTATGAGTGGTGCCTTTATAGGGTAACTGAGGACGGCTGCCACTGGGTGGAATGAGTGAAACTTTTCCTGCAAGAAAGAGGCACATGTAAGTGCCAATCATGGGGAGTTCATGGACAAAAGAGACACCTTTACTCAAAAGGAAGGGTGAAAGAAGCAGAACAGTAGTGATAGGCTCCAGCCCTCACAAACAACCACAGGCACCTTCATCCTAGAAAACAGTCAGGATTGGGCGTGGCTTTGAGGGATATCCATCATTCTACGTTCCAAGCAGTACACAAACATTAGCCTAGCCATGGATGTGTGACTGACAATTAAATCCATCAGGACCAAAGCATGACCTATACGGCCTAAGCAGGAAATTAGCCAATAAAGGTAAAAAAAAGCACCAGGTGCTATTTTGTCAGCATACCTGTCCACCCTCCTTGAATTGAATGCGTGAACACAGCTCAGCCAGTAGCACCAGGTCTAGAATGAGGGGCGCTGTGAGCAAAGAGTCTTCACATGTGTTGTGCATTACAATGGTATTCCTACCTCCCATGAAAATCTCCGATGTGTACTCGTCCATCGGTCGCTTACTGTCCCCTACATATGGCACGTACTGCCAGCCACAACTCAACTTTAGCAGGCACCACTTGATCTTCTGTGCCACTTTTAAGAGTTATTGTTCCCTGCCTGCTGTGAAGGGGACTACAATCATCTGTACACATTCATCCACTCACCGAAGACTACTTTCCTGTCAGCATGCTCGCCATGCAAGTCTCAACCCAGCAAACAGCTTGAATACGAGAGAGCTAGGCTCAAGGGAAAAGGAGGAAATGGAAGGCAGCCAGACGTCACATGTAGCTACAGTTCTCGAAATTGCTGGGCCTGCAGAGAACAGCAACCTGGCTCAAGCATATTATAGAAGAAGCCTTACTAACTGTTCATACCTTGATAACAATGACATGGTCTGGGTGTTCCCCAGGCCCATACAGAATCGAATTGCTGGCCCCCATATCATCCACCACGTTGCTCTTGGAAATTTCTTTTGAGCGAAATGTCTGGGGAGCAGAAAGGTTCATTCCGTCATTGTTGCCCAAGTGATTGTAACTCACAATCGATGTTGGCTGCATATGGGCACATACCGTAGGTGTCAGCATCGATACCTGAGGTGAATCTGTTCTCATGCTCTTTCTCCTGATTAGAATGGAGTACAATACTGTTTACATCAGAGAACAACAAGCCCGAAAGGCTCGACATCAGTGAACTGATTGCTAGAAACAGTGTGTATGTTGAAGACTTGAGTGTTCACGTAAATGTTTTACCTTGGTACCAGCCCCGACTAGGAAGTCAACCAGAACGGATTTCATCTTGGTTTGCCCACTCTTAAAATCATCCCCACCAATCAGGCAGTTTTTCTATGGCGTACTCAATAACTCCTTCAAATCACAAAGGAGCACACCCCCATGCCCGCACCCGAGTCAGTAATGAAAATAAGGGGATGACTTTGAAAACTATCTGTTTGTCTGTCTCTCTCTCATGGCCACGACAAAACCATGCTTTGCCGCGTTAGTAGGCCTGCCTAGGAGTACGCATCTGCAGTATGGGTTGATAACTCCAACCAGGCTAAGTCTCTAGATTGTACTCATAAGACGTTGTTTGCCGTAGCCTTGTGGCCATTGATCCCGCGCCCAGTTTGAGCGGGAACAAAAGGGACAGAACCTACCTCTGTCAGGGGCTGACGTTGGTAGTAAGACTTACCTCCATATAAAGAATTAATCCGGGTTTTCCAGATATCCTCTAGAAATCCCTTCACACAAGCATCAATCTGCTGTGTGTGATTTGCCCAAAAACTAGGCCTCAGGAGGGCCTGGGCTTTTGGCTCAGCCTCGAGACTTTCAAAGTTGGTAAACAGGGGTACAGGCACAATACCCTTAATAGATTTGAAGAGAGCGTCTCTTTGGTGAGAGAACCCCGGACAGTGTATCAGAAAATGAATATTGTCTTCAGATTGCCCACACAACGGGCAATTGCACTCTCCCTTTCCTCTCTGCTTCTGTTTGCTGTTCAAAGGTAGGCTTCCTGCCCTGAGTTTAAATTTCAGTCTAGTGCCGAGAGTGGGTAGACCCTTGAGGTCATCCAAGATGTCCTCCCCCATGTCACAGACTGGAAACAAGTTCAGGGAAGTTTTTTGCCTAACTTCATTTTCATCAGACAATCTCATGGCAACAGACATGGTTGGACACTACAGCCTCTAAGTCAGATTTATCCAGCAGGGTCAAGACTTGCGGATCCAGGTCCAGGTCCTTGAGGATCTCTTCTACTCTCTTCTGCCAGGACTTAGCCTGTTTGACAGGGCGGTCCTGTTTCCAAGATATAGAGTCGATTAACTTAGGATATCTGGTGTTGGGCATATGTTGCAGCTGACCCCACCATCTGACCTTGAATTCATCTCGTCGGGAGCTTAAGGACGGAATGCCAAACTCACCCCGAACAGCCACATTGGCTGTTTTGGAGCATGCTGACATACACTCCTTAAGCACCCCCACTTGAATGGATTCTAGAGACTTAGCCTGGTTGGAGTTATCAACCCATATAGCAGATCCGTACTCCAAGGCAGGTCTAATAACGCGACAAAGCATGGTTTTCTTAACCTCAGAGTTGACCCCTCTGCAGTGGAAAAATTTAGTGAGCCCCAGAGCTTTGCCCTTGCCAGTTTGAACAACTTTCCGGATATGTGCATCCCAATTACAATTGGAGGAGAACTCAACGCCCAGGTAAGTGTAGGAAGGGAGGACCGGGATCTCTTGGCTACCCCACTGCCACTTAAGATCACTTCCCCCTCTCCTCTGTCGTTGAATGCTACCACTGCACATTTGCTGACATTAGCCTCTAGCCCCCAAAGATCAAAGTATTTCTTCGCGCAATCAATCAACTCCTGGAGATTGGTTGGAGTCTCCCCTATGCCTGCGAAGTCATCCGCAAACATAAGGGCTGGTATGGTGGTATCACCCACCCTTAACCCAAATCCCTCACTTTCCACATCCTCGAGGAGTTGATTGATGAAAACATTGAAGAGCAGAGGGGAGAGAGTACATCCTTGAGCTACACCTTGGTCTATGTCAAAGAAGTTGGACTTCTGTCCGTTAACAGTGACACAGCTTTTGGTGTGAGCATACAAGTTGTGGACAACTCTCCACATCTTTCCCTTGATCCCACAAGACCAGAGGCGGAACCATAGGCCATCTCTCCACACTGTGTCATAAGCCTTTTTGACATCCAGGAAAAAGACATAAGTGGGTTTCCCTTCTTTTTTCCTTCCCTGGATAATCTGGCTTAGAGTGAAGATATGAAGATATGATCCACACAGCCCCTGTTTCGCCGAAAGCCAGCTTGGCCTTCGTGGAAACAACCTCTAGACTCCAGATCAACCTCGAGACGAGTACTTATAACTCTGCAGAATGTCTTGCCAACAGCATTGAGGAGCGTGATGCCACGGTAGTTCCCCGGTTCTTCTCTGTCACCCTTCTTGTATAGATTGACAATGACCCCCTGTCGCCAGCGAAAGGGGATCATTTCAGTCTTCCAGATAAGGTTAAAGAGGAGAACTAGGGCCTCTATCATGGGATCGCCACCATGCTTGATAAGCTCGTTGACAATACCATCAGGTCCACCAGCTTTATATCCATTTAAATGTTCAATTGCTTCCACAATCTCAGAAGAACTAATGGGAGCATTATAAGCCATTGAAATATACTCCAGTTCATCAGGGCTGTTTTGAATCATAGGAACAGTTTTTCCAACTGTGTCCCTCCATTCAGCAGAAGACCCCCTCACTGTTAGACCTAGAAGTTCTGCCAAGGATACTGTAGTGAGTTTCAAAGGTTTTGACAATGTCAACCGATGAAGTCACCACTGCACCTTTAGTAGTCTTCAGCGCTTGTACTTGCTGACCGTTTTTCGGCTTGTACAAACGTTGAAGGGCCAACCAGAATTTCTTGTCATTACCACCATGGTGGTTTGAGTTTATTTCACTGTATAACTTGTCCCAGTATAATTTCTTCTGAGACCTAACAAGCTCATTGATATCTTTACGGAGCTGGTAGTACCTCGCCCACAATTCTCTGTTGGTTTCCAAATTGCAGCACTCTTTATCGAGGGCTCGTCTCTCAGCTATCTTGAGTTTAATCTCATTAGTCCACCAATTAACTGCTCTACCGCAGACAATTAGTTTCCTCCCAATGATCTTGTCAGCCACGGAGGAAACGAAACTCTCCACTGCTCTTTCGACTTCATTTCTTGCGTTAACAGAGCGTGACTGAAGTTCTTGGAGTGATTGGACAAAATGAGGGAGAGCCTCTTGCAAGGCCTGGACGTACTCAGCCTTGACCTCCTCATTGTGGAATTTTTCTATGCGCCACTTCCGAATCGAACGTTTCACAGATCTCTTGGTGGTGGGAAAACACCTTTTGATCTCAGTCCAAACCAGGAAGTGGTCAGAGGTACCAATATCAGTTCTGTCGATCAACACATTGGCACACTGGGGGAACAAAATTTTGTCCATTATGATATAGTCCACAATGGAACGTTCCCCAGTTTGGGATTTCTCACGAGTCCACTGCACTTGGTCACCTCTTGTCCTGTTATTCAAGGTCAAAAGCTGAAGCTCTTCTAGACAGTTAATTAACCGTCTGCCATTAGAATTCAGCTCGTCCTCACCAAAAGGTCCAATGATATCGTCCTGATGGATCCCTTTGCCCACCCGGGCATTGAAGTCCCCCAATAGTACCACCTGACCTTTGGCAAGGAACGAAGCACAGTCCAGCTTTACATCTTCGAAGGCCTTGTCTGCGTCAGCACTAAGGGTCCCCTCTGTGGGCATGTAAACACAACCAACAAAGAGGTCCTTTGTACTCATGCCGCCCTTCAAATTCAGTTTTAGCCAGATACTATGCTCGTACCTCAAACCCTTGTTGATAATTTCACAATTGTCAAGCAAGAAATCACGGACAAAGAATCCGACCCCTTTTTGACCGCGTTTGGCAGAGGCTGCCTTGAGAGTACACATCTTACCTGCCCATTTATAACCAATGACATCTCCAACCAGTTTATCCGACGTTTCCCATGTTTCTTGCCCAGCACAGATATGAATATCATTAGTCCGAAGAACTTGTCCCACTTCAAGTTGTTTCCTTTGGTTGGTCAACCCTGAGAAGTTGAAAGTGGCCAGCCGCAAGCCAGCCCTTTGCGTGTGAATTGTTTGTCGTCTAGGTAGCTTGTGATTGCTCCTGGACGGCCAACCGTTCTGCAAAGGGGGACAGTTACCCCATGTGTAGATTTTGCTCGTCTTGTGTAAACTTTGAGAATTGGTAAACCATTCAGGGTACCAAATCTTTCAGTTACACGACGCACAGGCTCCGCACACATAGGGGCAGATTGTCCGTCAGACTGCTTGGGGACAATTACCCCGTGTATAGATTTTGCTCGTCTTGTGTAGACTTTGAGGATTGGTAAACCATTTAGAGTACCAAATCCTTCAGTTACACGACGTTCAGGCTCTGCACACTTAGGGACAGATTGTCCATCTGACGGCTTGGGGACAATTACCCCGTGTATAGAATTTGTTCGTCTTGTGTAAACCTTGAGGATTGGTAAACCATTCAGAGTACCAAATCCGTCAGATTCAGGACGTTCAGGTTCGGTACACTTAGGGGCATCTTGTCCTTCTGGCTGTTTGGATTCAACCTCATCCAGAGCATCAAACCGATTAGAAACTCTCAAGTTGAAGTTGTTGCCCTTGGTTGTCTTCCTAGAGCGCCCCATTGAATCACCAATGTCTAAGACCGCTCTCCAGCCAGTCAAGGGACGAACTTCTTTGAGATTGAATTGATGCGGGACTCTATTAGAAGCACTTTTAGGCTAAGTCTCTAGAATCCATTCAAGTGGGGGTGCTTATGGAATGCATGTCAGCATGCTCCAAAACAGCCAACGTGGCTGTTTGGGGTGAGTTTGGCATCCCTTCCTTAAGATCCCGACGAGATGAACTCAAGATCAGATGGTGGGGTCAGCTGCAACATATGTTTAATGCCAGATGTTTAATACCAGACTCTATATCTTGGAAGCAGGATCGCCCTGTCAAACAGGCGAAGTCCTGGAGGAAGAGAGTAGAAGAGATTCTCAAGGATCTGAATCTAAGCAGCCAAGTCTTGACCCTGCTGGATAAATCTGACTTAGAGGCGTAGTGTCCAAAGCCATGTCTGTTGCCAGGAAATTGTCTGATGAAAATGAAGTTAAGCAGAGAACTTCCCTGAACGTGTTTCCATTCTGTGACATGGGAGAGGCCATCATTAATGACCTCAGGGTTTACCCACCCTTGGCACTAGACTGAAATTTAAACTCAGGGCAGCTTTGAACAGCAAACTGAAGCAGAGAGGAAAGAAGGATTGCAATTGCCCGTTGTGTGGGCAACCTGAAGACAATATTAATTTTTGATTCATTGCGCCGTCTTCAAATCCATCAAGGGAATTGTGCCTGAACCTCTGTTTACCAACTTTGAAAGTCTCGAGGCCGAGTCGAAAGCCCAGGCCCTTTTGGGGCCTAGTTATTAGGCAAACCACACACAGCAGATTGATGCTTGTGTGAAGGGATTTCTAGAGGATATCTGGTAAACTCGGATTAATTGTCTGTTCCAAGGCACGTCATACTACCGGCTTCAGCCCCTTACAAAGGTAGTTTCTGTCCCATGTGTTCAGCTCAAACGGAGCATGCAGTCAACGGCCACAAGGCTATGGCAAACAACGTCTTATGAGTATATTCTCACGGCCACAAAACTATCAACTCATGAAATAGACTTTCTTGTACAGAAGACCTGAGATTTAGCAATTAGTTTCATCGAGACTCCAGCCAGAAATCACTTTTATGTTGTATCGAGGTGACGCTGAATAAGAAGTTCAGGTCTGTGGCTAGCTTGCCACATAATTACTGGACTCATGCAGACCAGTTATTAACATCATCTTGTTATCTCCATAGCAATATTTTCATTTTGCACTCATTCACTACTGACAATTGTCTTTTGATTATCTGGACACATGGTGATTGTTGCATTAATATATAGTTTGGATGGGCCCTGCAAATGTTGGTGGTCATTCCGGTGTTGGAGATGAAATATGCTGACCAAGCAGAGGTGTTGGTTCCTCTGACAGGCTCCTCATAACATCACCTCATGTAGTCTGCACGAAATGTGCAGCCGGGGATTACCGTCGCTGGGTGGACCGTTCTTCCTTTCTCTCTCTCTTAAAAGTTTAGAAATTGTCGGTAACACAGCAGTGAAATTGTGTATTATGGGCGCCAAAAGTTTAATCATTCGCACCTAGGCATCGGTGAAAACGTGGAATACCACAAGAAGTCACTGCTCTGTAATGCTGAGGTGTTGTATAGAGTTGTCTTCAACCAGAAGTCACTTGTCTGTTTTGTTGAGGTGATGTTGAGATGATCCTAAGAAGTTGGGGTTTGTGGCTAGCTTGCGACTGACATTACTGAGTTGAGGGTGGACTAGAGTCCTAAGCGTGTTATTTACATCAGCGTAGACTGTAATCTTTCTGTTTTCCAGTAGGTTGCCACTGACACATTTTATTTCCAAGGTTACAGAAAGATAGAGTGGAGGGGATTCTCAAGTTCTATGTGTAGTTGGACAAGCCTTTCTCTAGAGCAGAGGTTGTACCAGCAAAGCATGGTATATAGCTTGGCTAGACAATTCCCAACTTCTCTTTCTTTGGTTCCTCTCACATGTGCATGTACCATTATTCCAAAAATGGTTGACATGTCTGTATGTGTTTGTGCAGAGTGATGCTTGTTCGTTGGGGAGGAAACAATGGATCCACGCTCACTGCAGGCCTCATTGCAAACAGGGAGTAAGCTTCTTCATGGCTTGCTTTTGTAAGTTGATATGTCAGTTGATATTCAGTCAATATTGTTTTCATTAACGTTGCTCAAGTTTGTTCATGTGACAGGGGAATATTGTGGGTGACTAAAGACGGTGTCCAACAGGCCAACTTCTTTGGTTCTCTAACACAAGCCTCGACATGTCGTATTGGCTCCTTTAGTGGCGAGGAGATTTATGTTCCTTTTGAGAGCGTGTTGCCCATGGTAGGTCCAATAATTAGCACTCTGATGTCTGTTATGACACAGAAGATTTGGTGTTTGTGTCCACCTCATGGTATCGATATAGGTGTTTGGGTTCTTATTAATCACGGGGTTTTTGTCTAGCACTTTATTCTTCCTCATGCAGTTTCATCCTTTGCACATTTCTTCATAGCAGCTGCATGGTGGTGATCTGAGAGTGAGATCTCAAAAAAAAAACTTCTTATTCTTTCTCATTCTCTTATGCAGATTCATCCTTTGCACATTTCTTCATAGCAGCTGCATGGTGCTCTAAGAGTGAGATCTCAAAGAAAACTTTGTGTGGTCTACTGTGTGAAGGTGGCTCCAGATGACCTAGTAGTAGGGGGTTGGGACATTTCCAACAACGAATTTGGCTGATGCCATGGATAGAGCTGTGTGCTCGACATCGACTTGCAGAAGCAGCTGCAGCCTTACATGCAGGGGATGGTGCCCCTACCTGGGATCTATGACGCAGACTTCATAGCAGCCAACCAAGGAGAGCGTGCCAACAACCTCATCAAAGGCTCTAAAAAGGAGCAGATGGATAGAGTCATACAGGATAAGATATTGATTACAATTTTCTCTCTTCAAAAATCAGGAGACTCTGTTCAATGGGATTTTGTTTGTACCGCTGCTTTCATGTGGGAAGTCTGAGTACTCGCTCATGCATACTCCTGCCTGTTGTGTAAAGTTCTTTAGAATTTTTGATCACACCACATAGCGACATAATGCAGGGCATTCAAGACTCAAAGAAAAGTTGATAAGGTCATTGTTCTGTGGACGGCCAACACCGAGCGTTACAGTGATGTGATTGTGGGCCTAAATGATACAAAAGACATCTGTTGCTTCCTTGGAGAATGGCGAACCTGAAATTTCACCTTCGACCATTTTTGCATTGGCATTCATTCATGAGAGAGTGCCCTTCATCAATGGCAGCCCTCAGAATACATTTGTTCCTGGTGGAAGTCTCTTCCTGCTCTGCTCACAGTTGCCAAGAAAGTTGCTAGTGGGAAATGGGTGTCAAAAACAATAATGACCATAACGATGTGCTTGTTGTGTCTTGTTTTCTTTTTCTCAAAGTAATGCTTACGACAACAGATTAAGGCTGATGTGGTATGCAATCTTACCCAAGCTTTGGCACCTTGCGGTTCGTACAAAACTCGTATTTCACAGGCTTTGGCCGGGCTACCCACTGAAACTTCCCATCCTTCACTTCATGGTACATCTCGGTAGTCTGATACTCATACACGGAGTGAATTTCATCTTCAGAATACTTCACATTCGGACTCTCCACGCGGAAGCCGTCGACCAGCATTGTGACCTACTTACCTTCTCTCCCCTCTCACCAAACCTTAGCAACCACAGCAATTACTTACTTCCTCTCCACAACCACACCGCCTCTACAAACCCCGACTCGATGTCACGGATTCTCCGCAAAGACTTTAGGGTTTAAAGATTGAGAGGGTGCGAGAATCTAACCCAAGCGCATGGGCATCTCTTTTGAGGACAGCTGCAACTGCGGATCTCCCTCAAATGCCAAGTTTCAAGGACGTATGTGAAACAAGGTTATCGGATCTATGCTTGGTCCTAGCAGCGCCTCTCTGCGTCCTTCGATTGCCTACCAAAATTGCAGGGACGCTCATGTGTGTGGGTTATCTTGAGGCAGACAGTGTGCAGGAGGAGGGTGAGAATGGCAGGGGTCGGACAAGCAATGGAAGGTGGCCCCCCAGGCACAGAGATGACGAGTATAAGTTTTAGAGATCAGCTGTGGCTGAGTGCATATCCACTGGACCGTAACCTTGTGTTTGACTATTTTGCACTCTCACCCTTCTACGATAGATCCTGTTCCAATGAGCAATTGCGAATGGAGTCCATCCACCCCCTTGACCTCGCACATCTGTCGTGAGTTCTCCTCCCTATTCTGTTTGAGGTTTTTGGCTGTGTACATTGCATTTGTGAGAAAGCTGACGCGTAATTCAGTCACAACGTCCGCCTATCTCACAGGAGAATGTTAAACGTGAGATGGTGTGCAGGAAGAAGACTGGCATGGAGTACATATTGCAGGAAGCGCACGAACCACACCTCTTCGTTATTCGCAAGCAGAAACGTGATGGCCCTGAGAAAGTGACGGGAATCGCTGCCTATTATGTCCTAGATGGCTCAATCTACCAGGCCCCTCAACTTTACAATGTCATCGGCTCGCGTGTTGTACGTTCATAAACCCTTTGTGTAAGCATTGCTGTTATTGCCGCGCAGGGATATTTGCGATGCGCTATTAGGAACGTCATTCTGTTTGGAATTCTGTCGGAGAGACTCACAGTGCTTGAGAGAGCAATTGTCTGTGGAGATGTCCTGGTCACCTTATCTTTTTTGTTTGGCATCGTGGGGTGTTGCAGGTAAGATCACTGTATCATATTTCCAATGCATTTTCACAGGCTGCCACAAAGCTCGAGAAAATTGGTTATGGTGAGCATACCTTATTACACAGTGGTTTACTTGCTTGGTTTTGTACACCTTGGGATCAAAATTCAATTACTGTTGAGCACTTGAGACAATGCAGAAGTAGTTCTCCTTCAAGATAATTACTCCTCCTGATGCTAACAGCGTATATGTCAATGACTTTGCTGTGATAGCAGGTACTAACTTGAAAGCTTATAGTTTCCATGAAGTTTAGGAGTATCGCAATGGCTGACTGAGGGCGGGGGTGGCTTGGCAGATACTGATAATGATAGTGGAAAACCTGGAGGCAAGGTTGCATCTGATAACTCTGGAAAGAAATCAGCTGACAAGTTGGTGGATGTGAAGGAAGTGATACGCATTGATTCAATATTGGCTGGCCTCATGCGGAAGGTAATCTCTTAAACCTCCTATTGTAGCTCAACATAATCAACTGAATGAATGACACTCATCTTCTTAGGCATTCACATCAAGTCACTCATTGGTCTGCAGTCTCAAAGGAATGGTGGAACCTATACTGGACAACCATTGCATTGTGTGTGCAACTGGGGAACTAGTAGAGTCTGATAGAAGTAAGTGTCTTCTACTGCACTATTAATGTACTGACACATCTGTTTTAGTCCCCAATGATATTCTTCTTGAGACATCTCCATCAGGACTCCATTATTTCGATGACCAAAAGCATCAAATTAATCTGGAGAGGAATACATTAGGATGATGACCCGGATACTGTGGTGGTATTGATTGTGGGTTCAGTTACCTCCAGCACCTCCTCCCCCTCCTCTGCCAATCATAGTGCCAAGTGTAGCCCCAGGTGCAGATGGCAGCCAGGCACCAGCAGATCTGGCTGTTAAAGTGGAACCAACAACAGGAGGCCAACAACCTTCCAACACTGAGCAAGGTGCTCTGAAGAGACCAAAGCTCGAGAGGTAGTAATAGCTGTTTGCAGCTTTGAGGGAGGGTACATTGAATCATCATTAATGTAGCAGCAAGGAGCTGTATCTGGGGGCTAAACCCAGTCATGTTCTTTGTCGCCTGTGTTGTGCATCAGGCTGTTCAATAGGGACCGTAGGGACTTTGTCACCTAACTACCATGCACATTTCATGTGACAAGCATGCAGCAGTTGCACGTATCAGTATCCATGCATCATGTTCTCAATGCTCTATCAAATCATCTCAATCCTACATCTTCTCGCAGTTTCCTCAGGCTGATTTGAGTACAGTGTGATGCAGTAGAGTCAGTGCCTGTCTTGGATGCTAGCTACCCACCTGGAGACACTCCAGTTCCAGGCAGACCAGTGGCGTCCACCCTGTAACTTGATGGTAATCTTGGCTGCCTTGGGGGAAGCTCTAGTCACTTTCCACACACAAGTTCACACACTCGCCGCTACCATGGCTTCATATGGTTGACCCAAGCTGTCATTGAGCAAGTGATATGAACCTGCCTCTGTGTATCACCTTTGCCAAATCCATGAACGGAAAGAAGAAATAACACATGAATGAGTTACTGAAGTTGCTTACAGAGTCTGGAAAAGTAGTTCCGAGGTGGATGATTCAATTTCATTCAAGAGCAAACACAAAGCTAGAGTAGACTTTGCTCCGGAGCATTTGCTGTCATCCTTACCAGTCATACTTGCCTGTCACCTGATGCGCGCCAGCAAAAGTCATTAGAAAGGAGTAAAGGATTTGTGACCTCCGCCCTCACCCCAGACAAGTCTTTTGTATAAGGCTCTGAATGATCTTTAGATACATTTGAAGATACCATAACTTTACATCAGCCTACCAAGTAATGACAACATCCTTGTACTATGCCACTTCATTATACTTTTTGAATGCAAAAAAGGTATGCCAGATACCTGTGGCAGGTAAAGTGCCAAGGGTTTCGTGTCATGTAATTCAGACAGGAGGCATCCTGAAAAGTAGGCTGCATTTGCTTGAATTAAGGGCCAGGGGCTCTCAAATGCCTGCACCATGCCACCCAAAAACAACAGATCCAATGAGTGTGACCATATTCTGAAGGCACCTAATCAACCAAGAGCACATCTGTTGCTCTGAATACATCTCAGACAAGCATGATTGACACTAACATATTGAGCAAAAACTGTGATGCCAAGCAAAGCACAATGAAGAGAATGGAATCTCAGCTTTCCAAGACCAGGAGTCGCCTGAATGCGAGCAGCCAACACACTTGTGCACAGATGTCACGCTTGCAACAACAAATGCCTCGCCACGCCCTGGCCCCCACAGTAGTTAGCAACTCCTTCCTCAAGCCAAAGATAGCCTACTCACCAAATCTCATAACTGTTCATGCTTTTCATCCATATTTAACAGAAGCAAATCTATTCATTGAAGGAATCCATGGCTCTACACCTCAAAGTGAAGGCCCTACACTCGGGCCTCTGCTGGAGGCCCTCAAAAAGGAACGCCCTGGGCTTTTGCTGGAGGCCCTCAAAAAGTCCCAAGTGGGCCATCTTTTTAGGCAGCAAAATCTTTACGCTAGCCTAGAGGGGGTTTCTGATTTTTGGGCCTTCACCTCAGACTAGTCCCCTCGGGTCGAGGCCCTCAAAAAGGTCCCGCGTGGGCCATTTCTTAGGCGGGAAAATCTTTATGCTGACATGTCGGAGGGCGTTTTTTTATTTTCGGGCCTTCACCTCGGACTAGCATCCTCGGCTCGAGGCCCTCAAAGGGTCATTATGCTGGCGTTTCTGATTTTCGAGACTTCACCTCGGATTAGTGCCCTCAGTTCGAGACCCTCAAAATCAGAGGAATACCCTTCATTCTCCACTTGGGGCCTCTGCTCGAGGCCCTCAAAAAGTCCCGCGTGGGCCATTTCTTAGGCGGGAAAATCTTTACGCGCACATGGAGGGCGTTTCTGATTTTCAGGCCTTCACCTTGGACTAGCACCCTTTGCTCGAGGCCCACAACATCAGGAATGCCCTCCATTTGACATTTATGTTCACTTCAAGATGGTTTAGGTTCCAAATTTATGTTTAAGGGGCCTGCTTGCAGAGCCCACCAACGTGAGGCGGAGGCCAAAGAATCCCTCCAAAGTGTAGCCCTTACCCTTGTTATAGTGTGTCTAGAGGAGGAGGTGGTGGAGCCTTCTAGAAGGGCCACCACATCATCCCCTCCCCCTCATCCTGCTTCGAGAAAGCTCTAGAACTGTAAAACACTGGCAAATTTTTTTCTTTGTAATTCAAGGAGCCTCCCTGGCCGCAAGGTTCCCTCGATTTACGGGAAGTACCTTCCGCTTTTGGAAGGGTCCCCCAATTTGCGGGAAGTACCTTCCGCGTGTGGAAGGGTCCCCCGATTTGTGGGGCAAGGAGCGGGAAAGAAAAATTTCCCAATTTTTCACGTTGGGGAAGGGTCATTCCCAAGGCCCTTCCTCCGCCCTCCTTGCCGGTGCTCGAAAATTCAGGAAGGGCCTTGGGAACGACCCTTCCCTAATACAGAATGAGGACCCACCCTCCTACTTCTATGCTAGCCTCTTCACGTGGCCTCACATTTCACGCATTGATCTTGGAGAGCGTGCATTGAATCTAGGGAAGGCCCTAGGAAGGGTCCCTATTTCTGGCAGAGGCTATGATTCCTCAAGGTAAAACAAAAGAGGATTGGAGCCAATGGGGAGGGAGGGCACCCCTGTTGGGGGTGTTTTTTTTGTCGTGCATGATACAAGGTAGAGAGTAGAAATATAGCAAAATTTTGAGTTTCTTTATGCAGGGGAAGGCCCCACTTGTGGAGCTTTCCAAGAGCTTGAGGCCCTCAAATCAGGGGAAACCCTCCACTCGAGGCATTCCCCTACACCTAACTACCAAGGGCCCCAGTTCGAACTCAGGCACGCCGCACTAACAAAGGAGGTGCACATGCAAGTATCAATCTCCTTGAGCGCACGGATTCTCCTCCATTCTCCGACCAATTACGTCCTACCTTATCTCACAACTTCCATGTCTCGGCCAAATCGGTCAAGTTATCTAAAGTTTGCCGACGTGGGTGGAGCATGGCCGACCGGTGGCATGGATGGTTGCTTTTATGTGCATATGGTTCAAAAGGGATCGGGCAGTAATCTGCCTCGCTGTCCAATGCGCCAGGACCCGCCGTTGCAGGGTGGGACCTGTTGCAGGCACTTGGTGCCACGAGGGAAAAAGAGCCATACATTGAAAGATTCTAAATCCCGGACTAAAGATTCGAAATCTCGGGACAATATTCCATAGCCGAGGACATGCCATGTCTCGGGGTTTTGTTCCTCCAAAAACCACAGGCCTGGGGTATCCTATGGGAACGTAAGGGAACATTTTGTGGCCTGCAAGTGAGCCTTGGACAGGTATTTCAGGAATCTTTCTAGCCTAGGATAGATTCCTGAAATGATTCTATATCCTAGGCTCGGGCCTAGGGTCCGGATGGCTATGGCCACTTGAGAATGCCGAGCAGTGAAGCCCGTTTCATGGAGGGCGTCGACCTTTCGTCACCGTGACAGCGCTCTTTGGAGGAAACAAACCCAGAGTTTCAGTTCCTGACAACTGAATGAGTACATATTTTTACTTCTCTTGTATGCTCTCATTTTTGGATCTGTATCAATGTAGGCTGAATTTTCACCTGAATGGGTTTTTCTATGAAAAATCAAGCTTCAGGACAAATAGTATGCAGCAGGGACTTGTCCTCATTGGACCACATTGAAGGTTTACTTGTCTCTCTTGTTGAAGTTCAAATAGTTCATGTTAACGGGAATTAGAGACGTATGGCTGAAAGGGGTGCTGGTGAGTTGAGGTCTACAATGTTAGCTAATTGCTTGCTGTGGGGCAGAATCTGTTTTGCTGGGTCATCTTAACTCCCTGGACATTTTGTGCAACGACAGCTTAAACTAAATCAATACTCAATCCCCTTTAATCAAAGTGTTTCGCTGAGTGAGGAGGAGCAGCATGTCCTATGACTAGGGTACACAATTTAAGGGGCCCCGTTTCAGAAAAAGATGCAAAATATGTTAAGTTTCAAGTATTTCCTTTTCCTGTTGTTATTTTCAGGCCCTTAAGCAAGCTCTTTTGCTGACAGGGATTGCATTTTCTTCTCTGCAGGTGACAGATTAGATGATGCCCGATGCAATTCATGTCTATCCACACAACACTCCAGGCACCAAGGAATCCTACTATTTTCGCATGCTATTCAAAAAGTCTTTTCCCCATGTTAGTGCCCGTTTGTGTTATGTTTTTTTACAGACTTGTTTGCATCGCATGTCAGTCACAGTTGTTCTTGAGTACCTGGGAATCAACCCCTAGCATTTGTTCTAGGTGACTGTCTGCCAATGGTGCTGCATGGATATTTAAATTTACAACATCGGGGTTTTCCAGACTTGTGCTGAATAGATCAACAATTGGACAGGACCTGGACAGTTTCTTACATCGGGTGAAGATTATGGTTTGCAGATGTAAACCAGTCACCCACTATTTCTTGGTCGTAACACTGAATTAAAATAGTGGATTCAGGGTGAGTGGGTATAGATGGAGACACACCCTATGGCACCCAGCTATGGCACCCTAAAGTACGCAATAGTTGGCCAATTTTTTCTCTTTTTGGTCCTTTTTGGCTGTACTTCTCTTTTCTCTTTGTACATATGTGGGCACTGTCTAACACAGTAGAATGTGTGTGGCAGCAATCAGCGCGGTTGACAGTGCCAGGAGGGCCAAGTGTGGCGTGCAGTACAGCTGTGGCCATAGCCGGGGATGAGGCATGGTCCAAAAACTTGGATCCTTCAGGCAGGGCAGCTGCAGGTGTGCATGTGGCAGCCTAGAGGGATGCGGCTCCTATGGGAATTGCAAACAATACCCCTGATGAGATTATAGAAGAAACCAGAATGCCTCCCCCTCTCTTCTGTGGCTTCTGCGTCTTCTGTGGTTCGACATCTGGTAGACGAGATGTGGTCCGATGGAGTGCCATGATTGCAGGATATGCTCAGCATGGATTTGGTAGGGAAGCTTTTGATATGTGCAATACAATGATACAGGAGGGGTCATGCCCAATAAGGTCACATTCATTTGCATTCCCAATGCTTGTGAGGCCAGCCTAGGAGTCCTGCAAAAAGGGAAAGAGGTCCATGCTGACATCATCAAAGCTGGAATTGTGCCAGATATCATTCTGGAGGCAGCCCTTGCTGCCATGTATGCCAAATATGGGACCATGAAGGATGCACGCAAGGTGTTTGAGAATATGGCTCACCGAGATGTGGTGTAATGGAGTGTGATGATTGCAGGATATGCTCAGCATGGGTGTGGTAGGGGAACTTTCGAGATGTATGAGCGAATGATACAAGGGGGGGTGACGCCTGACATCGTCACATTCATTTTGTGTTCTCAATGCGTGCGCCAGCCTGGGAGCCCTGGAAAAGGGCAAAGAGATCCATGCTGACATTGTCAAGGTTGGAATTGTGCAAGATATCATGTTCCCCTCACTGTCATGTATGGCAAATGTGGGAGGGTAAAGGATGCACGCCCTTAGTGGAAAGTTTAACACTTGGGGTTCCGTTGAGTTGTCATGCTATACTTTACTGGAAGAGGAGGTTTCTCTAAAAGGCCCCGAGTTTTAAACTGTAGTTTTGCAACTTGAACATGAGAACTGCACTGACAAGATATTGACTAAATACTCAAAGAAGCTTCAATTGAGCGGCACCTATGGCTTGAATTGAAATGAAGTTTGTTGGTGAGCTCATTATGGATGGTATGTGATGTCTGCTGCAACGCACATCAAAACTACAGTTGAACCTGGAACTAACTGCTGTGAGGGGAAGCATCAGGACAACTTAATGGTAAGCAGAACAAGTGCACTAAATTGCTGTAACTGCATACAACAGAGATGGAGTGAAGGAGACCAAGCCATCCATACAGTTACAACTGATCCGTATATATGATAAGATAGCCCTGGACCCTAGGCCCGAGCCTAGGGAATCATTTTACGAATTTGTCCTAGGGTAGAAAGATTCTTGAAATATCCCAGGCCCGAGTCCAAGGCTCACTTGCAGGCCACAAAATGTTCCCTTACGTTCTCATAAGATACCATAGGCATGTGGGTTTTTGAGGAACAAAACCCCGAGACATTTCGTGTCCTGGGCTGTGGAATATTGTCCCGAGCTTTGGAGTCTTTTACTGTAGGGTGGAAGGAGTTGCTAACTACTGTGGGGGTCAGGGCTTGGCGAGGCATTTGTTGTTGCAAGCGTGACATCTGTGCACAAGTGTGTTGGCTGCTCGCATTCAGGCCGATTCGACTGCTGCTTAGTCTTTGCGGAGAATCCGTGACAGCAAGTCGTGGGTTTCTGGAGGCGGTGTCGTCGTGGAGAGGAAGTAATTGTTGTAAGATTGTTGTATGATACCGAACACTGCTTGGCACTCTGCTCTTTCGCTGCGGCAGCCTGGACCCGAGCCTTCTCCCTCTACTCTCATTGGAACCCTTCTCTTCTTTTCTCTACCTCTGCCCTGCTTTTGAACATCAAGAATGGTATCAAGTTCTGCTCTTGCCCTGTTTGGGAGACCTTTAGGGGTGTCTTTTTGTGGCACATTTGGAAGATGAGATGCTTTGTTGTGTTTCAAAATTCTATGCCCTGTCTGCAGAAGTTGCTACATTTGGCTCACTCAGACATTATGTCGGAGGCTCATAAGTATTGGTTGACCCTTGTTACAGTTTTGCCAAGGTGTGGAAGTAGGAGGGGAGCCGAGCTCATCTCAGTCTTCGACAGCTCTTGGGGAAAAAGGGAAGTGTTAGAAGAATTTCGGATACCAGAATCAAATGGGCTAATAGCTTCCCAGCCTGTTGGGAGCTCGGTTAGCAACTGTTCATCTCCCTTGGGTTAGGATGGAGCTGGAATCAGCTGCGGAACCAGAAGCGCTCTTTGAGGAAGGGAAAAACGAAAGCTCAGCTTTCTTTTGAGCCATCTAAAAGGAAGAGGAGTAGCTCTTAATTGATTTACCTTTGCTTTGTGCTATGGCATCCTTTGACATGGTTTCTAGGATCACCTAGTACAGGTTATTTGGATCTATTCATTTCAAGAATCTGTCCTAGGCTAGAAAGATTCCTGAAATACCCGTCCAAGGCTCACTTGCAGGCCACAAAATGTTCCCTTACGTTCCCATAGGATACCAGAGGCCCGTGGATTTTTGAGGAATAAAACCCTGAGACATTGCATGTCCTGGGCTATGGAATATTGTCCCGGGCTTTGGAATCTTTCTCTGTATGGATCTTTTTCCATTCCCTGGTAGGGTCGCTCAAAATCAGGAGGTTGGGTAGTATAGAAAAGGGGTCTCCTCCGACATAAAGAACCATGATATTTTTCTTTCCGGATTTGCCGGTACTTTCTCTTGTCATCTTTAACTGACTTTCTTTGATTTATCATGTTCTGTTTGATTTTGGTGCCGGCGCTTTCGCCGCTTGAGCGCTGCTCTCGTCTATGTTGTTGCTTCAATCGTGGATTGCATTGCTCTCCTCATGTCTTCTATTGAGGAGCCAGCTTCAAAGAAGCTTTGCAGTGATGTTGCTTTAGGTCTTCTCAATCACCTATTGAAAAGTCTTTGGAGGGCAGCTAGGTCATGAGCCCAGCCCCATGAGCCTGGGAGCTGGGCTCACGGTTTATCCAGAAAGCGTGAGCCCAAGGGTTGTAGTGTAGTAGAAGGAGGCCCTGTACCCGAGGACATGACAACGGGGGCCAATTACCGTTGGAAAGACCAATACGAGCAGAAATGACACACTACAATATGAAAAATGTGGAGTAGAATTACGAAATGAACTGTCTATTACAGCATGTATATGGCATGAAAGAGAAGAATATGTATTTCTAGATTGGCATTGGATCGGTCCAACAACGTGAGGTTCACAACAAATATTAAGTGAAATAGGCAGATGTTGTAATGTAGCGGCTTTTTTACTAAACATCCGTGCAAAGTAAGAATACAAAGAAGTAGTTGGGACGTAGCTCCCAAACAGTACGTAGGCTACTGTTAAAGACGAGAATATGACCGAACACAAACAAGAGATCAGACTAAAGATACAAGGCTAGACAAGAAGTCAAGGTCGGCGTGGCCAAATGCATGATGGGTATACATGAATCAAGATGATATTTATAACAATGGACAAGAGTATAAGATACTGGAACTCGACTTGAATACTAGAATGCTGGAAACTGGACTGGAGTACCAGATACTGGAAACTGGACTAGAATACTGGGACTGGAAACAAGAGTAGCTTGTGTTGGCGAGACTAAAGAGTGTCCAGTCTCGCCTCCTATATATACTGGCTACTAGGAAGTTCCCTAAGAAGCTTCCCCAATAGAGGTTTCTTGATGGAGAAGTTTCCTCCAAAAGAAGCTTCCTGAGTAGTTTCCCAAGTTACTCTCGGTAATTTGGTAAACTTCTGATAATTTGGTAACTTATGGTAAATTATGGTAGATCACGGTAAATCATGATAATTTTTGGTAACATAGTAATTTGATAACTTTTGGTATCTACTCATTGTAAGTTCTTCTGGGCTATGTCCGTGACAGGTACTACTGAATCTGTTCCAGACCTATCTCGTTGCAGAAGAGTATGGACTTTGCTAAAAGCTACATGGCCTAGAAAATAAATCGGTCTCTGGGGTCACAACACATCATGCGTAAAAATATGTAGTACATGTGCTTGCATGGGATCCACGTCCCCTGCTTTCCGAGACTACCCTCACGCATGCTGATGAAATCGACAGGACAAGTGCAATCTAGGAAATTGCCAATCGTAACCTGATATACCTTGTTTTAAATAACAAAGCCCTAAGTGACTTTTAAGAAGAAGAAAAAGTTTTTTTTTTTTTTTTTTTTTTTTTTATGTGGTTCGATATGCAAATGACATTTCCCATGCCCACTGCACGTCTAGATTGTTCGACATGTTTATTCGATGGACAGACAACCAGCATGTAGCCCAGTGGTAATGGACACATACCACGTTGGATGTGGTTGTGGGTTCAAACCACGGTATGGTGTGTCATGAAGGTGTCTACCTTTCAGCTAGAAGGCAGTAGCTCTTGTGGTGAAGTGACACCATAAGTTACGCTCCCTTCGGGAGGCGTCATATTTTTTTCGATGGACATCATTTTGCTATGAACAACCATACACTACTATAGAAAATATAATGTCTTACTATCATACAGATAAGGAAAATGTGATGATCGTTAACGATCATGACATTTGCCTCCATCTTGAAAACTTTTTTTAATGATTTTTTTATTTTATTTTTTCCTCTGGTTTGATATGCAAATGTGATGATCGTTGACGATCATCACATTTCCCCGTGCCAGTGCATGTCTAGATCGTGGTGATTGCTCTGTAGACTATGATTTTTTATGCAAATTGCATCTCTAGGATTCGTAAAGAACTTGTTTCTTCTTTTATTGTGAACTTTCATATCTATGATATGTGGAGCTTCATTGATTGTATAGTGGGCCTCAAGTGGACGACATGCTTTATAAGTATGTTGATTCAAACTGAAGTTTGAGGAGGTCCAATGATGCTCTTTGGAGAGGGGCTCAAGAGAAAACCTTGTTATCTTGTTGTATTCACTACAGTTTCGACCTCCAAATGCTTTGTATTTTTTAACAAAATTTGGTTCGGAGAGAATGGTTGGCACACCTCATCTCAAGAGCAGCAAGACAACATGCACCATGATAGAGCTGCGAAGTGAATTGTAGCACTTCAAAAACAGGTGAAGAGGCTGGAAGCAGCTCTCAAGGCTGCAAAAACAGATCCCCACAATCTACCAGCACTCGCTCAGAGATATCACAAAAGCCTACGCACCTGCCACATCATCTCGTACAATTGTCACCAACCTGACCATATATATTCAATGCCACATGCCATGGCTGCAGATTCAGGTATGGATTCTTCACCTTATAATGTCCGGCCGCACATGATCTTGAGACCCATCCGACATGAAAATGACATCTTCAGATCTGCTCGCCCTCCTCAATTCCCATCTACCACCAGTGGCTTAATTGTACTAACAACCGTGCATCATCTTTCCGTGCCAAAGGTCCCCACATATCTCTCTACTATTCAGCTATGTCATAGCACTCCACAACAACCCAGGTTTCCCACAGGTCTGACCACATTTATGTATGTGCGCTGGACATCTTAGCCAACACTGACTAGCAAGCATGGAACCTACATGTCTGCTTCAACCCGACAAGATGAGGCATCCAAGGAAGTGACTATGCATGATATAGGGGTTGTCCATTTAAGCTCTCACTTTGTTTATCAGATCTGGAAACACCGTGCTATCCAAGCTCCCGACGGCCCGTCTTCATCATTACATCAGCTCCCTCATCTTTGTGTTTTTCAACATGGCCTCGTGGCATCCCACTGTGCAATTTCCTCCAACAACTTCACGTATGTGCTGGTAAATAGGCCAGTAGCAAATCGAACAGGCTCACTATCCCAACAAACCACGTACTGCCCCCCCTTATTTTTGATACATACATGAAGCAAAATTGCTATGTGGCAGGGGTGATATGCTCACTTCATAAACGGCTGCTTGATGGTATAGCCCACCTAATAGGCCATGGTGATACATGTCTGCACCACAATTGGGCAGTCAGCTTTGTCACCATTGTTATTATGTAGGAAATTTTTTTGAATAGTCTTATTTCCGCGGAAATGGGTTGTTGACTACGGTTATAGGCCCTACATCTTCGACCACTTTCATGCCAGCTAGACTAGGCTTACAGGCTCACGTGAGCCTGCCTGGGCTCACAGACTCACAGCTCATGGGGCTGGGCTCACGATCTAGCATTCCCCCAAATCTTGAAGAGGAGTCTTGTCTGTTTGTGAATTTCTACAATCCTCTTGTGTCCCTCAATGTAGAGGATTTTGATGTTGCTTATGGTGCTCCTCGTCATGAGTCTCCTGATTCTCCTGTTCCTGCTGAGTATCAGTCTCATATTCAGACTGTTGATGTATGTACAAATTCTCGGTTCCTTGATGTCAATGAAAAGGAATTAGAGATTATTAATACAGGAGGGCGGAGAGCAAGTAAACATGGAGAACTATGGGCCAAAAATATTTTCGATGAATACCTGAGCACCATTCGAACCTGAGGACCAACCCAGTAGGAAGCTGTACCAAGACTGAATTCATCATAATCAATGTTCTTGAGCTCTTGCCCTCCCCGGATAACCGCATACAGTAGTAGCCGAATATAAGATTTAGGCCAGTTGCCGATATCGGCTGACACATTTCTTGTGCCAATATTTTCCGCTCCTTCTCAATTGTCGGAACATCAGATTTCTTGATAGTCTTCCCAAGACCAGCATTTAACGCTCATAATGTTGCTTCATCACCTGCTATTTTTACTCGACGATATCTCATGTCAGTGAAAATGTTAAACGGCACAGAAGGTGTTTTTCCAGTCTCAATAACACGTTGGCCCTGTCTCTGTCTGATTAACCTTCTAATGCCTGGATACTGCAGTAGAACTCAAAAATAATATAACAATTTAAGCTACCGAAACCATGGACACATACAAACAGAAATATCATAATAGACAAGTACCTTGTCGGAGGGTATAAACTGCCATTCTTTTTTGCTACTTGAAGCATGAAAACGGCAAGCATGTCAACAAGATCTTTCACAATGTTTTCACTCTCTGATAAATCTGCTATAGATTTTTCTGAATCGTATCCTCGAGCTTTCTTCAAAGGATGGCTGCTTCCAAGCCCACCTCCTAGTTGTCATCGCTCGATCACTTCCTTTTCCACTAAGTGATTGTAGGGGATTGACCAGCATGGGAAGGATTGTTTGTACCAATGGCGCTTCCTACCATTTGGGTTGAAGAATGCTCCTCCAGAGTTTCAAGGGTTATGGATAGGATTCTTGAAGGGCTAGACTTCGCCCGGTGATACATTGATGATATCATCATCTTTAGTGCCACGGTTGAGGAGCATGAGAGACACCTTCAGGTGGTGTTTGAGGGCGCATGGATTGAAACTGCACCCTGGAAAGTGCAAGTTCTTCCACGATCAGATTAAGTATCTGGGCCAGATGATATACCCTGGAGGATTGGGTGTTCAACAGACAAAGGTGGAGGCCATTGCACGCATTCCACGCCCATAGATGTAAGCATAGTTCCTGCTTTCATGGGGTTGACAAACTACTATCGACGATTTGTCAAGGGATTTAGTAGCATTGCAAAGGCTCTTACCAAGTTGACCAAGGTGGGTCAGGAGTGGCTGTGGGAGGAGAAGCAGGAGGAAGCTTTTGAGGAACTCAAGGCTCGATTGACTTCTGCGCCTATTCTGAGGCAGCTTATTCGGGGGCGGCATTTCCAGCTACATACGGATTGGAGTATGCTGGGGATTGGAGCAGTACTCACACAGGCCAAGTGTTCGGCATTTCCATCCTGGGGACTATGTGTATCTGCAGCAGACAACGCCTACGACCTTGGATGTCACAGCAGGTCGTGTGATTCTAAGGGTCCGAGAGGTGTTACTTTCATGAGTATTGATTCTGGAGGGTCGAGATGGCATGATATAGAAGGATCATGTGCGTAATTGTGCGCCATGTCACCTTCTACATGTGGATGGGAGGATAGGTCTCAACCTTGCAGTGGTATATGCAGGGTTGCGTTGCATGTTATGTGGGCATGCTAGTGGTGCCGCGACCATGTTGGTGTGTGATAAATGCTCAAGGGGGCGGCACATGGGATGCTTGACACCGCCACTTGAGGAGGTTCCTAGTGGAGAATGGTTGTGTCCACGATGCCTTGAACAGAGGTAGTGGGGCATGACAGTGGTGAGGTTGACAAGAAATCCAAGGTCTAGCTAACGGCAGTTCAATGCCATGGACACCCAATTGAAGCCATGGATTGCAGGAAGGCGAGTAACGATGGGGCTACTTTTGCACCCGACCTCTTGATCTATATTTGCCTTCAGATACTGGGACTTGGGCGATTGATGATCAAGCGATGATCTTATTGGGATGGATACTTAGCAGCTATCCGGTGTTAGAGGGACCTAATCACCAGCTAGGGGGACGATTGTGGTATATCTTTTTAGGATTGTGTGATTAGATTGTGTGGTGGACAGCGATGTATGTTGTGGCACGATGCTTAGGTGCACGACAGCTGTCATGGTTTTAATCATGGTTATCTAGAATTACCTACTTCTAGTTAACTAGGATATTTTAGATATTTATATTTATATTTTGTGTGTTGGGACTTCATTTGGTCTCACATGTCAAATGAGGCGTCGAGCCTCACTTGGGACATGAGGATAGATTTTCCCCTTGTGAGGATGGAGGAGGCTCATCTTCTTGTAGTTGAGCCTCCATGAGCCTCTCTCACCTCCATAACTCTAGGTATTGAGAGGGAGTGTGGTGAGGGCTTTGTAGGGTGGATTCCCTTAGCAAGGGTGCTCTTGGCTTGACTTAGTTTATGTGATTGAGTGGATTCATGAGTGGAGTGTTTCCATTATGTTCACTTTCATTATCGATTGTGGTATAGCTTTGTAGGATTGTGTGCATAGATTGTGTGGTGGACAACGATGTATGTTGTGGCACGATGCTTAGGTGCACGACACAAGTGAACTTGAGCTCACTATCAGCCGGTGGGGAAACATCCAACAAACCAACCGCCAAGCAAAGGGAATCCCAAGAATCTCTTTCAGCCACCGAGAGACCATGGACATTACCCTCTGTTCCAATTTATCCCTTTTTAATTCCTAGAAAAAATAAATAAATTCCTGGACCACGCTAATTCCTGGACCACTCTAGAATGAATCGGCCCCACCCAAACTTGGGGGCTTAGAGCATGGCCAGCAGTGGTCATTTTTGACGCGCCAACCTCAAAATGGCATGGCCGGGGTTGTCGGGGCTCTTCCCGCGTCCCCAACAGCACCTGTCCACATCTCAAAATGTCGGCCGTCTCGCAAACCCGAGCTTCACGCACACCATCTAGAATTCCGTTGCCGTCCCCCGCATCCCCCCACGGCAAGCTGGGCAATGTCGCTCACATATGGTGACGGGTGGCGGGGTAGGTCGCAGGGCCATAAGTCAACTTATGCATCTCAGCCGTGCGACCAGCGGGAGGGGGGTTGCCGTGGGAGGCTACCATGCTGCTGGCCTTCCCACTACCTCCCAGGGCATTAAACGATCCCCGGGCCAATAATGGGCTGGCATAATGCCGTTGGTGTGTCTGTTTGCCGCGCCACTGCTGGTCATGCTCTTATTTATTGGAATCATGTTGATAAAGCAGGTTCCTAGTGCACAGCAACCGCTATGTTTATCACTATGTTACAAGGTTAGAAAGATACCAGAATTACAGGGGAAGGCCCCACTTGTGGAGCTTTCGAAGAGCTTGAGGCCCTCAAATCAGGGGAAACCCTCCGCTCCATGCATCCCTACACGTAAAAACCTAGCTAGTGTAGTTTGGGTGGGCTTTAAATAGCATAAAATCCCGTCACGCCGTGGAGCCCATGGGCTGGGCCGTAATCTCAGATTATGGGCAAATAGGCAGGTAGTTTTTTTTCATCCCATCTACAATGCAGTTTTTACGTGAGTTAAAGTCCTGCAACGAGGGCTTTAAGTGATTCAAGATTCCATAACCAATTTTTAGAGCAGACTCATTGACGTGGCATGTTTCTACTGGATTTGAGGAGGGGTGCTATATGTGGTATTCTACGACCTACTAGATTTTAACTACCTACCTACTTGCTGCGGGGATGAAAACTTCATATCACAGCTCCAAATGGATAGAAAACGTGGTGGTAGGTATGTACAAGGGTAAACTGACTGGCTCGCTGCCCTAAAATGATTGGCTCTCTGCCCTAAAAACCGGTTAGATATAGCCCTTGGTAAGTTAGGTGTTCCCGCCCTGCTAGGTGAACCATGGCGTCCTGCTATATCTGGTAGCAGGGGCTCCTCTGGGAATGCTACCTAGTCCATAGCCCCCAGGGCGGGAACACCTAACTACCAAGGGCCCCAGTTCGAACTCAGGCACGCCGCACTAACAAAGGAGGTGCACATGCAAGTATCCAATCTCCTTGAGTGCATGGATTCTCCTCCATTTTCCGACCAATTACGTCCTACCTTATCTCACTGGCCGCCCCTCTTACTCGTGAAAATGGTAATAACAACCAACCCCTTCTAGCGGGGTCCACGGAGGGTAGGAGCCAATGAGGAACAAGATACTCGTCACAGGTGTCCATCACAAGACAATCCACGATTTCCTGCACGTGCATGCGCAGCCTTTTCTTGGCGCGTGGCAGAATGTGCGGCACCTGGTGAGGGGTGAGCTCTGCCACATCATGAGAACAAAAAGGGGTTGTTGCGCACTTTTCAGAGCACAATTTGGGGGCGTTGGTCCTGACATAGCGTGGAATAAAGGCCAAGCGGCGCTGCGATTGGACCATACCCGGAATTGGGGTATGATTCCACACTAAATAGTTCTGCAGGCACTATCTGCAGGCGGTCCCGGGCGCCGGCGCAGGACACGCCAAATCAGCGGGCACCTTAGAGAGGCCGTTGCAGGGTGGGACCTGCTGCAGGCACGGGGTGCCACGGGTGGAAGGAGTTGCTAACTACTGTGGGGGCCAGGGCGTGGCGAGGCATTGTTGTTGCAAGCGTGACATCTGTGCACAAGTGTGTTGGCTGCTCGCATTCAGGCCGACTCCACTGCTGCTTAGACTTTGCGGAGAATCCGTGACGGGCGAGTCGGGGTTTGTGGAGGCGGTGTGGTTGTGGAGAGGAAGTAAGTAATTGCTGTGGTTGCTAAGGTTTGGTGAGAGGGGAGAGAAGGTAGAGGTCACGATGCTGGTCGACGGCTTCCGCGTGGAGAGTCCGAATGTGAAGTATTCGGAGGATGAAATTCACTCCGTGTATGACTATCAAACCACCGAGATGTACCATGAAGTAAAGGATGGGAAGTTTCAGTGGGTAGCCCGGCCAAAGTCTGTGAAATACGAGTTTTGTACGAACCGCAAGGTGCCAAAGCTTGGGTAAGATTGCGTACTACATCAGCCTTAATATGTTGTCGTGAGTAACCTGGAGATGATGGAGTCTTTCGCATGTTTGGCCACCTTGAATAATTGTTTCCGCATGACAGTCACAATTCAGCTGCAGTTACTCCGTGTGGGGTGTCTGGTCGCTTACGAGACCGGGTTTTGGAGAAGGAAATTGAGGGAGTGCTTTCATAGAGATTCCTGGAGTTTGTTCTGCTCTCGCAATCGTTTTATGAGGTGACGAGAGTGGCGGTGTAGAACACAGTTATTGTAATTCAACTTGTTGTGTGCATTAGTGAAAACGACGATTATACGGAAATTTTAAAAGTTCAGTCTTGTAATTTTCCGTTTTCCAGTAGGTTACCACTGGCACATTTGGTTACAGAAAGAAATCCTCATAGAGTGGAGGGGATTCTCAAGTTCTATGTGTAGTTGGACAAGCTTTTCTCTGGAGCAGAGGTTGTACCAGCAAAGCATGGTATATGGCTTGGCTAGATAATTCTCAACTACTCTTTCTTTTGGTTCCTCTCGCATGTGCATATACCATTATTCCAAAAATGGTTGACTTGTCTGTATGTGTTTGTGCAGAGTGATGCTGGTTGGTTGGGGAGGAAACAATGGATCCACGCTCACTGCAGGCCTCATTGCAAACCGGGAGTAAGCTTAGTATTCTTCATGGCTTGCTTTTATTCTCCCGGTCATGCCCCATTTTTTGGGGATTACTCTTTCTTAAATATTCAAATTTGTACTGGTTTGTCGTTAGAGGGACCAGGGGATGTTCATCATTCTATACGAGGTTATCAGATAAAACTATGTAAGTTGATATGTGAGTTGATGTTCAGTCAATACTGTTTTCATTAACATTGCTCAAGTTTGTTCATGTGACAGGGGAATATCATGGGTGACTAAAGACGGTGTGCAACAGGCCAACTTCTTTGGTTCTCTAACACAAGCCTCGACATGTCGTATTGGCTCCTTCAGTGGCGAGGAGATTTATGTTCCTTTTAAGAGCGTGTTGCCCATGGTAGGTCCAATAATTAGCACTCTGATGTCTGTTATGACACAGAAGATTTGGTGTTTGTGTCCACCTCATGGTATCGATGTAGGTGTTTGGGTTCTTATTGATCACCGGGTTTTTGTCTAGCACTTTATTCTTCCTCATGCTCTTCCTTTCTTACTCATGCAGTTTCATCCTTTGAGTGAGATCCCAAAAGAAAACTTTGTGTGGCCTACTGTGTGAAGGTGGCTCCAGATGATCTAGTAGTAGGGGGTTGGGACATTTCCAATATGAATTTGGCGGATGCCATGGGTAGAGCTCGTGTGCTCGACATCGACTTGCAGAAGCAGCTGCAGCCTTACATGCAGGAGATGGTGCCCCTACCTGGGATCTATGACGCAGATTTCATAGCAGCCAACCAAGGAGAGCGTGCCAACAACCTCATCAAAGGCTCCAAAAAGGAGCAGATGGACAAAGTCATACAGGATATCAGGTTTGCTATATTCTTGTCCTGTGATCCTCTCTTCAAAAATCAGGAGACTCTGTTCACTGGGATTTTGTTTGTACCGCTGCTTTCATGTGGGAATTCTGAGTACTCGCTCATGCATCTGCCTGTTGTGTAAAGTTCTTCAGAATTATTAATCACACCACATAGCGACATAATGCAGGGCATTCAAGACTCAAACAAAAGTTGACAAGGTCATTGTTCTGTGGACGGCCAACACCGAGCGTTACAGTGATGTGATGGTGGGCCTAAATGATACCAAAGACAATCTGTTTGCTTCCTTGGAGAATGGCGAACCTGAAATTTCACCTTCGACCATTTTTGCATTGGCATGCATTCATGAGAGAGTGCCCTTCATCAATGGCAGCCCTCAGAATACATTTGTTCCTGGTGTGAAGTCTCTTCCTGCTCTGCTCACAGTTGCCAGGAAAGTTACTAGAGGGAATTGATTTATCAGATTTATCCAGCAGGGTCAAGACTTGGCGGCTTAGATTCAGATCCTTGAGAATCTCTTCTACTCTCTTCCTCCAGGACTTTGCCTGTTTGACAGGGCGATCCTTCTTCCAAGATATAGAGTCGATCAACTTAGGACATCTGATATTAGACATATGTTGCAGCTGACCCCACCATCTGACCTTGAATTCATCTCGTCGGGAGCTTAAGGAAGGGATGCCCAACTCACCCCAAACAGCCACATTGGCTGTTTTGGAGCATGCTGACATGCATTCCTTAAGCACCCCCACTTGAATGGATTCTAGAGACTTAGCCTGGTTGGAGTTATCAACCTATGCTGCAGATGCATACTCCAAGGCAGACCTAATAACGTGGCAAAGCATGGTTTTTTTGTGGCCATGAGAGACAGACAGACAGACATACAGACAGTCTTCAAAGTCATCCCCTTATTTTCGTTACTGACTCGGGTGCGGGCACGGGGGTGTGTTTTTTTGTGATTTGAAGGAGTTATTGAGTACGCCATAGAACAAAACTGCCTGATTGGTGGGGATGATTTTAAGAGTGGGCAAACCAAGATGAAATCCGTTCTGGTTGACTTCCTAGTCGGGGCTGGTATCAAGGTAAAAAAACTATGTGAACACTCAGTCTTCAACATGCTAGCAATCAGTTCACTGATGTCAAGCCTTTTGGGCTTGTTGTTCGCCGTCATAAACAGAATTGTACTCCATTCTAAACATGAGAAAGAGCATGAGAACAGATTCACCTCAGGTATCGATGCTGACACCTACGGTATGTGCCAATATGCAGCCAACATCGATTGTGAGTTACAATCACTTGGGCAACAATGACGGAATGAACCTTTCTGCTCCCCAGACATTTCGCTCTAAAGAAATTTCCAAGAGCAACGTGGTGGATGATATGGTGGCCAGCAATTCGATTCTGTATGGGCCTGGGGAACACCCAGACCATGTCATTGTTATCAAGGTATGGACAGTTAGTAAGGCTTCTTCTATAATATGCTTGAGCCAGGTTGCTGTTCTCTACCGCCCCGCAATTTCCAGAACTACCTGTAGCGTCTGGCTGCCTTCCATTTCCTCCTTTTCCCTTGTAGCTCTCTTGTATTCAAGCTGTTTGCTGGGTTGAGACATGCAAGGCAAGCATGCTGACAGCAAAGTAGTTTTGGGTGAGTAGATAAATGTGTACAGATGATTGTAGTCCCCTTCACAGCAGGCAGGAACAATAACTGTTTAAAGTGGCACAGAAGATCAAGTCGTGCCTGCTAAGTTGAGGAGTTGTGGCTGGCAGTATGTGCCATATGTAGGGGACAGTAAGCGAGCGATGGACGAGTACACATCAGAGATTTTCATGGGAGGTAGGAATACCATTGTAATGCACAACACGTGTGAAGACTCTTTGCTCGCAGCGCCCCTCATTCTAGACCTGGTGCTCCTGGCTGAGCTGTGTTCACGCATTCAATTCAAGGAGGGTGGACAGGTATGCTGACAAAATAGCACCTGGCGCTTTTCTTTTTTACCTTTATTGGCTAATTTCCTGCTTAGGCCATATAGGTCATGCTTTGATCCTGATGGATTGCATTGCATTGTCAGTCACACATCAATGGCTTGGCTCATGTTCGGGTAGTGCTTGGAACGTAGAATGATGGATGTCCCTCAAGGTCACGCCCAATCCTGACTGTTTTCTAGGATGAAGGTGCCTGTGGTTGTTTGTGAGGGCTGGAGCCTATCACTACTGTTCTGCTTCTGCTACCTGTCCTTTTGAGTCAAGGTGTCTCTTCTGTCCATGAACTCCCCATGATTGGCAATTATCTGCCTCTTTCTTGCAGGAGAAATTTCACTCATTCCACCCAGTGGCAGCCGTCCTCAGTTACCTTACAAAGGCACCACTCGTAAGTATCTCCTTTCATCAGATTTCTATGTATACTGTTTATGTTTGAGAAGCCGCTTGCATCATGAGCAAGCCCTTCAATCAATAGAAATCTTGTGTTTGTATGAGTGTTATTTTAGTGTTTGTTCTCTCTCTTTGAGTTGCAGCTTAGAAACTTATTTTTCTTCTCAGGAGAGGTCTGTGTACCAATCTTTGCTCACCATCTTTCTTGGAATGCCAGGTGCCGCCAGGGACTCCAGTTGTGAATGCACTCGCGAAGCAGCGCGCAATGCTGGAGAACATTCTGCGGGCTTGCATTGGGCTCTCCCCCGAAAACAACATGATGCTTGAATACAAATAGAATTATTGCCAGCTTTTAAATACCTGGGACTTGAGATAAGTGAAACCACCCTTCCAGCATCCAGGCAGCCCCATCTCTTCAGTTTATGTTTGAAGGTTGAGGTGAACCGTCCTGTGCAAACATTTTATTGTATTAAGAAGTATATTAAAATTGAAAAATGAGCATTTGTAACTTGGGCAAATGCCCCTTTCCCTAGTACATACTCTTTTTACTAAACTTTTGTCCACATCACTGAATGCATTTTGTTTTGGTGCCCACATATAAACTTCTTCTGCACTTGTGGCTCAGAAGTTGTTGACGTGGCACCAGAAGAAAAGTGGGGTCAAAAGCCTCAAAAACTCATAACCAGGTGGGTGAGACAGCAACTTCTCCTGTTGCAGCAGTTGATTGCCTTTGATATGAATGGTGGTATTCCAAGTGCTGAATTGGTTCCAGTGAAGTGGGGACGACGACTGTGGGAGAGGAGAGTGGAGATCCCACTTTGAATGGAGTATGGAAGAGTGGTAGCATTCAGTGGTTATGCTGCTTATATGGCCTGCTTGTTTAACTAGGATGTGGCCTTTGTTCAGAAGGTGAACTTTTTGAAGTAGTAGATGTGGTGCAGCTGGGCATAGTTTTCCCCAGACCTTGAGCCCTCGAGTTGCTCATTTCCATTGCTCCCTTGATTTTGGTTGGATGATCATGCGACATCTTCACAAATCAGGAGGTACTATTAAAGAAAATTAAAGACAGATTTTTCTAATCAGACCTCTCAGCTAGCGCCCTATTCCGGTGTGACTGGTGCGGAAATGGCAGCCCATGAGAGGGAGAGAGAGAGGGATGGGGTTTGAGAGATGAATGTGGGGTGTAGCCATGGCTCAATGAAGATAAGAGGAGGGCAGCACTGGCAGAGAAGCATCTACGTGGGGCTGCTGCTCGCACCACCAGAGCTCCGTGACTCAAGGTTTAAAGGTATGTGCAAATCTCTCTTCTCCTTTGTTTGTGGACGGAGGAACTGTCCCACTGAACATGCCAAAAAATGCTGACAGAGCACACACTCTCTAGGGGTGGCAATCTCGTACATTTTGTGATAGTCCAGTCACCCAAATGACAAACAATCATTTGACCACGTTGCTGTATTTCACTTGCCAGGTATCTGTGTTTCAATGAATTTGCAGCTTCGTGTGAAAAAGTTTACTGTGCTGGCGTTTGTGACCTCCTTTCGCAGGAAATGTCACCCAACAACTGAAAGAAAGGCCCCAAACTGAAAAATTCAAGTCATAACCACCCCTATCGCAAGCCCCCCCAAATCCTCCCTGAAGTCCCTGTGGCTTTTCTGTGCTCATTTCTTCACTGCCAAAACACTGCAGCAAAGGGATGTATTCAGAAATGTTGCTGTTGTGTCAGATCTGGCCAAAGATGCTTGAGACACAGATTTGGCCCAGCACGCATGGGATGAGTTGTAAGGGCAAAGTCAACAGTCCTTTCTCCCAAACAAGACTCCTGTAAGGAGCAGTCTTCAACCCTGATACGTGGGAACCAGAACCCAGTCATTTACGTGTTGCCGTTGAGGGTTGTGCATAATCCCTCCTCTCTTGTGGTGTCGCACTCTTGTGTGAGGGCAAGGCAACATACATGGAGGCATCTAAGGTGATTATGGGGATACTGCGGTATCCCCACTGCTGAAACATGTCCTTTTGGTATAAGCCTAATCTTCAAAAATCAGGCTTGGCAAAATTAAAGACAGCTTTTTCTAATCAGACCTCTCAGCTAGAGCCCTATTTGGTGTGACTGGTGCGGAAATGGACGCAACACATGTTAAGTACACTTGAGGTCTAAATTGCAGTGCTGTACTCAATAAACCCAGTCAATCCCAGCCTTCTCTTAACCACATTGATGTTGCCATGGGAAGGTGATTTGCCAATTTCATGTTGAGATTACCCAACTGGCGGTAGTATGTTCCAGAATGAACATCCATGACATACTCATGGTGAACATTCACAGGGAACAGTTAAATCTTCCTGTTTACTTGAATAAATCTTTCACAAAATGCCTATTTAGTTTGAAACATGTTTTAGCCCCCAACTCATTTGCCCTAAAAAACAATCCACTGAGCAATCCCTGGTAGTCGAAGTGGTCTCTCATACTCGGATCAAATGCATATATGACCACTCGCATTCACACCACATACATGGCCAACATTTCCTTGCCTCAGCTAAATTCCTCTTGCATGCCTGATATGGGTATCAGTCACTACCAATTCCTGGAAGGCTAACAAGTGAATTTTCTTACAGCCACATGTAATCATGTAACAGTACCAAGGATCACCTAGTGCCTGAAATGTTGCATTTTGTTTGGAGTTAGATTTGTATCTCTCTCTTTGCAACTAAGATGTTTTGATAGGGAACGTCTGAATATCATGAATAGTGACATGGGTGAGGCAATGTTGAGCTCTTAGAAAAGAGGCAAGGAAGGAAAGCTACTCCCTCAATTTCTACAATCCCATCTTGACTATAGAGGACCAAATGGAAGGATCTGCAATGAATGGCACAGACACGAGCACCACCTGTGGTGATGGAAAGGCCACCAAAGAAGAAAGATCCCCACATGATCCACCTGTAGCACCACCTCCTGCTCCAGCGACCCTGTAAGGGCTTGGCAAAACAAAAAAATAACAGTAAGGCTCTGAACTCCACTACGGTGCAGATGATGTTTCCTCTGCGTTTTCAATTGAGGGGTAAGCAGTGCACGACAGAGATGTAGCAACTTGGTAATAAGGTTGACCTTATGTGGAATTGTCTCTGGCAATACGATGCCAAAAAAATTCCAGTCTCTCTTTACGCTCCAGAATACGTCTTGAAAATGGTGTTCTTAGCAGCACTGTGTTGAATGTGCGGGATAAGTAGACTGCAGATGAAGAGACAGGGTGACAGTATCAATGCTGAAGGTGTAAACCAAGTGATTGTGATGAGTGGTTTGGCTACATATCGAATTTCAGTTCATTCAATGTATTGTTAGACAAATTTGAACTCAAGACCTCTACATTATACACATAGTAAGACATTTACCAACATATCAGTTACCGATCTTACACACAAACTCATGATTTAATTGTACAATGATAAGGTAGTTCATTCGAAAGTTGCTCGTCGTGACCAAAAATGATCAAGTCATTGAGGCGTCGCTACAAATGACTTATAAAAAAACAAAAACGAAAAAGCGACACCCAGGACGTCACTAAAAATGACTTGTAAAAAAAAAAAACTCAAATGCGACGCCTTGGGCATCGCATTAAAAAATGCGAATTTTTATTTTATTATTTTATTTTTATTCCCCCCCCCCCCGGGTGGTTGATGCGACACCCTGGGCGTCGCACCGGGGGCGACCCCAGAGCGTCGCAGCCCAACTGCAACCATATTCATTTGCAATGTAATGTAATTCCAAGATTCAATTGTAATCCTTCCACTTTGGATAGCTGTCACTAGTACCAGCATTTATATTCATTCCATATTCATTTGACCAGTGTGATGACTGTGGGGCTTGTTTTGATACAATGACAAGCAGATTTGGATTATGAATGTTGTTTAAATGCCCAATCGGCTTCACACATCAATGCGAAAGATTTGTAGTTCATTCAGTTCAGTATCGTCATCCCAGCAACATACAAGACAACTCTTTCCGTGCAACGATCCGTCAAATTTATTACCACGGTTTTCTCTACGATTGATACGGTTGTCTCTATTCTTTTTCTTTCTCAATGTCATTCTTGTTGTTTTGTCACCGTCCCCGATGGCTATGGTATTCCTAAGATCCGCATTAGGAAAGGGTTTTGTTTCTTTCGGTCTAGCCATGCAAGCAGCCGCTCATTTGACGGGGTGCCCATTCACTCTCCTCTCGTGTATCTTTTGTTCACACACCAGCCGGGGCAGCCTACTCATCGCTATTATGGATGCAATACGTATCGAATCATGCGTGTTTTGCAAGCACTGTCAACCGGTTACATGTCTGATGGTTTATATGACTACCTCACGTGTGGTATGGTTACACACAGGGGGTTACACGGTGTTTTCTTTCTCAATACATGCTAGCTTGGTAGACGGTTTAGTAATGGAGGTTTAGATGGGTTGACATGTTTGATGGGTTACGTGGATGTTGCGCTCGCGGAGCCACATAGGCTAGGGTTACATGGGTGGGGCATTACATTGACCATGTTTACCTGGAGGTTGCATACTAATGGTTTGATATGACAGGGTTACATCGATGTTGTGTTCGGGAGTCACATAGACTAGGGGTACATGAGGTTGTGACGAAGGGTTACATCATATCTGGGTACCTGACGGAGGGTTACACTCGACGTGCCTGGCATTCGAGTAATGGCCGGTTTGTCGCGCTCACAAGTGTAGGGTTACGGGTTACACTCCGCTATTCCGGGTGACACCGGGATTGCAACTCATACACGTGTGAGTCAGTGCGGATATAATTGATTGCAAGCCGCCAGATTTTAATGAACCGCCGTCTTTCGCTTAACCGACGTGCCTTACGGGTGACATCTAGCTAGCTTCATTCTTCGTTCTTTGATCATTGTTCAGTTTTCCCCTTCTCGCAGCCATTCATATTCTTCCTGCACTCCTTGCTGTGCGTGCTCCCTGTTGTGCATTCTTCGGAATTTTCTTGGTCTTGGTCTTTTCTTGTCTTGTCTTTTCTTGCTCTTGCTCTTCTCTTCTCTTCTGTCAGCTTTTTCTTTTGTCATGGCTGATTGTTATTTGTTCCCTGGAGAGGCTACTATTCCATTTGATCACTTGAAAAGGGATGGCGAACGAGTTCGCTTTTGGTACACTGAGCATGAGCATGCTACAATGATCGCGTACTGCCACACCAGGTGTAGAGAGGCCAAGGTGGAGGGAGCAAAGGGCCGGCCTAAGTTCAAATGTCCTTATTGTGGGGCAGTAAAGGTAGATAAGAGCAGATTGAATCGGCATATTGTCGATGGAACGGCCGCATGTATGGCCAGACCGAAAGGAACAAAACCGTTTCCTGATGCGGAGCTCAAGCATGCCATGGCTGTTGAAAATGTGATGAATTCTGTTCCAGCTTCTTCTGTTGATGCATATCATGCATGGATTCTGCAAAATAGGGTGGCTTTGGGTGAGATTGCAGATCCTATTGAAGTGCCTGCTGTTGTACCTTCTTCGGCTATTTCTGCTACAGAGGTTCCATCTTCTAGTGCTCCTGCTGTTTCTGTCCCTGGTCCTTCTATTCGGCAGGTTTCTAACGAGAGAGACAAGCGGCGATTGAGCCCGCCTCTACCTGTCCCTATTGCAAAGAAAATCAACATTGCAAACCGGGGAAACCGGAGCTCAAGGTTCATCTTGCGAAAGAGAACTCCAGGCTCAATCCTTCTGCTACCGCATGGCCTTATTCCTCAGTTCCCATTTCCGAATGTCAATGAGAAGGGGTTTTGGCCGGCATTCCAAGAATTTGTTGCGCGAGGCGAGGGCGCAGTCCATGCGACAGCTGCAAAATCAAGTTGGGTTCTATCGACAGACAATCAAGTTGGATTCCCTGCCATTTCTCTGTTTTTCAAATTTTGGGCTGTTGTCTATCCATGTAACCCTTTGTGTTACCCCCCCTGTCTCTCCTGTGGCGTGTAACCCAGAGTGTAACCCACCTACAGAGGACCCCTTTTAAAAACCCCTATGGTGTGTAACCCACCTCTGTGTAACCCCGTGTAGCCCATCTTGTTTGTAACCCATTTTCATGTGTAACCCCTCGTGCTGTAACATTTTTCTCTGGTGTAACCCCTCACGCTGTATTGCGCAGGGATGTCGATATCATCTTAGAAGCGATGATATGGACAGTGTTGTTGCTGCCCACAAGGCATTTACTCCCAGCCGGATCATGGTCCGTTAATGATAGAGGAATTGAATCGGGTGAAGGAGTATTTAGAGAGCATTGGGCATCCTGACATGCCAAAGCAGAAAAAGAAAAAAGGTGGGAGACTTACACGAGTCCATCGAGAGAGCCAAGCCTCACATGATGATGACACGATGGACGAACTAGCTGTTGGCAATACCGACCTTGACGATGCCAGAACTTCAAATCCTCTTGTCATCACTATTACTGTAGATGGAATCAAAGGTTTGGTTGTTCCACATCCGTTGGAATTCACTCGTGGTTTTGCCGAAGGATTGATCAGTCAAATGGAGAATCTCACCAAACCGCACATTGGACCGCCACCACTCCTTTTGAGAATTCTAGCCCACAACGATGTAAGAAATCATGGCAGGTCAGTTTCCCAAACGCATCCCAGGTTGGGGTTCACGACTGAACTTCTGGAAAGTGCTCTTACGGCCTCAAAGGTGAAGGACCTGGTCGATGAGTATTACGGCTTTAGTCTGATGTACTTTGCACAACCTGGTGACGGAATTGCGACCTTGGATTCTGAGCTCGAAGACTTAAGATCGAGTTTGAGTACAGAAGAGTGGGGTGACCGGTCAATTAAGATCAACGGAGCTATACAGTTTTGCAAGGCAAGCCGTCGTCGCGCCGCCCATCACTTTGCGATCCAACAGAGAGAATCGTTTATCCAGCTTTGGTGTTGTGGCCTCTTCAGCGAATCACCAACAGAAATGGACTTCAATGCGCGTTTGGGCATCCAGTATATGAGAGACCTTGGGTCTGTAGTGCCTTGGTATCTCTGTAAGTGTTACTCCATCCACTGTCACCCCTCTCGTCGTGTAACCCCTTTGTGTGTAATCTTGTAATCATTGTAACCCTCGCTATGTGGAACCTTGTAACTCAGTGTAACCCTCGTTGTGTGTAACCCTGTAATCAGTGTAACCCTCGGCTATGTGGAACCTTGTACTCAGTGTAACCCTCGCTGTGTGTAAATCAGTGTAACCCTCGGAGTATGTAACCCTGTAATCAGTGTACCCCTAATGGTACCCCTCGCTGTGTTACCCTAGATTTGTTACCCTCTCGTTGTGTAATCTCAGTAGTGTAACCCATGGTAGTGTAACCCATTGCAAACTACTGTCTCTAACAGGGTGGTGTAACCCATATCGTGTAATCCGAACCACTGTCTTGTCCTAGTCAGTGTAACCCTTACATAGTGTAACCCTTGCACTTTCAAAAACCTCGTTCCACGACTAAAAACCTTTGTCTTTTCCCCGATGCAGATGAGTCCGAGCTCATGACCAATCAAGTCGCCAATGCGTTCAAAAACCTTTTTGAGGCTCAACGTGAGCTTCACGAAGTTGTGTATGGGGCCCCTCCACAATGCGATACAGGGGGCGTAGGGGGCGCGCAGACGAGCGATGGGCCAATTTCCGCCCCGCAGAGCGACGATGTACATGACGAGGACATCATTCCAAGTCAATCTGCCGTTGTATCTTTGTCGCAGGTTGGTGAATTGTACTCAACCCAGCTGCACTTAGGGGTGAACCTAGCAGACTTGACGCGGGATTTGCCCATGATTTCTGATACTGATACTGAAGATGATACATCAAGGTGGAACACCCAAGTGCGAACCTCTTTGTCCGCAGCCCCAGTCATTTCTTTTGAAGGTCTTAATCGAAGAATCGGGGACCCGCTTGACCCAGAGTCTGTGTATGACTTTGAATCTGGAGATGCTGGGTTGAACCCTCGATGCAGCAATGTAAGTATTTGTCAGGATCATGTGGTCAACCTCTCTCAGAATGACCCAGCCTTCGTGGGTCCCATTGATGCGCAGGGTGACTCTGCAAGGGGAGGATGCCCTGAAACCGAGGGTTACACTGCACCTGAGGGTGACACTGTGCAGAGAGGAGCAACAGGGAAGGAGGGTTACACTGCACCTCAGGGTGACACTGTGCAGAGAGGAGCAACAGGGAAGGAGGGTTACACTGCACCTCAGGGTGACACTGTGCAGAGAGGAGCAACAGGGAAGGAGGGTTACACTGCACCTCAGGGTGACACTGTGCAGAGAGGAGCAACAGGGAAGGAGGGTTACACTGCACCTCAAGGTGACACTACGGATACCGGTGTGGCTGACAATGTCGTGAGGGACATTGTCGTGGGTGACACACCATTGCCCGTGAACACTGCAACTTCCGTTGAGAGTGACATTGACATGGGTTACACTGATAGGGGTGACACCCCACAGCCAACCCACATGGTAGATGTCAGTGAGTGTAACACTGTCATGGATGACATTCCACTACCACTAGTCGTGGAAGGTGACACTCCTTTGCCACGGCCACTAGTCGCGACGGATGACGGTCTTCTGCTAGTCAACATGGTCTTGGAGGGTGCGGAGAAGGGCGACACAAACAAGGATGGCATTGAGGAGGTTGATGCAAAGAAGAGTGACATCGACATGGGTGACACGGGGAAGGGTGTCACCGAGGAGGTTGTCAGTTGGAAGGGTGACACAAAGCAGGGTCACACTGAGAAGCGTTTCACTGTGGAGAGTCACGAAGAGAAGGATGTTGCGGAGCATCTAGACACTGAGAAGAGTGACACTGCCAAGGGTGACACACATAAGATTGTTACTCAGCAGAGTGACACTGGGAAGGAACCCGATGAGAAGGGTGACACTGCGAAGAGTGACACTGATAATGCGGCCAAAGAGAAGGGTGACACTGAGAAGGTAGCCGGAGAGAAGGGCGACACTGAGATGCGTGACTCTGAGGAGGTAGCTGAAGAGAAGGGTGACACTAAGAAGAGTGACACTGAGGAGGTAGCCGAAGAGAAGGGTGACATTGAGAAGGGTGACACTGAGAATCGTGACACTGAGGAGGTAGCCGAAGAGAAGGGTGACACTAAGAAGCGTGACAAGGGGTTTGAACAGAAGGGTTACACTGACAGGGGTAGCACCGAGGAGGTGAGCTGTGACACTTCTGCCCTTGGTCAATCACCTTCCCAGCACGTCTCAGACGAGGGAGTGCAGTCTTCAGCACTTGCAGCAAACTCAGAACAAGGCACCTCTGGCTCAGAAATTCCCCCTATCGGCGGCATTGTCAGGGTTGCAGAGAATCCCAGGAGGTCAAAACGGCCGCCTGCTCAAAGAAAGCGGTTGGCTGAACCCCCTAGCGCTGACAAAGAAGTATCTGTTCTTGTCGCACCCAAAAAACAGCGAACCAAACCGAAAGGCAAAAGTGCAGGGGTCTCGGAGGTTGACGTTGTCCAGCAGCAAGAGGTCCTGGCCAAGCACTTGCGGGAGCGTTCGAGGTACCTCATTGTACTTTGATCCTCTCTGATTTTGAATATTGATTATAACTCTTGTATGATGCATCGTAATGTTCGTAATGTGCGGTTTGTTGTGCAGACTAAAACAACGGTACTTGACAAAGTTCAGAATGGTGTCGGACCCTCCTGGGGCGCCCGAAGTGAAGTTTTATTATGGCGATGCCTTCCTGGCTTCTAGTCCGTTACAGTTTTACTTGGAAGAGACAGATTTTGAGCCGATGTATAAAATAAGAGCAACTGTCACAGATGCATTGCTCTCGGGTTACAACAAACTTCTGGAGGCCAAATTGTTTAAGGCTATCGCACCTGAGTTTGTCATCTGTGCTCCTTTTCAATGGCATGTCATGCGTACCAATGGTAACGATCTGCAGACGCTATTCGGGTTGGTGCAAGAATGGTACACTCAGGATGCCCGAGGGATGGTGTTCACAAAGAATCGAGATCTTGTGGACGTGGTTGTCATCCCTATTGTCTTCGAGTAAGTAATTTCAGCATTGACTGAGCATGTTGGGTTACACTCCTCTATTCTAGACTGAGTTGCACTAGTGACTGCTGACTAGTTGTGTAACACCGTTTAGAGTTACAGTACAAAGGGTTACACTACTGGGTTACACCACAATGGGTTTCATTGGAGATGTTTTTTTCTATTCTGACGTAACGGCTTTGTTTGTGTTGCAGTGATCACTGGAGTGTAGCTGTTTTAGAGCGCCGAGGTCGGATAGTACATTTGGACTCCCATAAAACCATTGCCCGACCCAAACTCATTGAAGGAATTTTGCGAAATTTTGCCATAGCGTTCTTTGATTTCATGCCTGGATCTGATGACTTCAGTTACGTCATGGAGAGGATGGAATGGTTTGAGGCCAGTGTCCCCCAACAACGGAGCTGTTGGGAGTGCGGCTATTATGCACTTTGTTTTGTGCAATTTTACTTGGAGTGGAAGTTCAATGTGAAAACCACAGAAGATCGAACCCGTCATAGGCGGGCGTTTACTGCAAGTTGGTTCAACGAGTCAACCATGATAGCTTCCCGTACTCATATGATTAGTTGGCTGTGTGACGAGATGGACAAAGACTTGGTCAGATGGCCAAAGAAATAAATAGCGTCTCTTGATGCATTTTTGCTTCTATGTGGTTTGTTCGTAACACTTCATAGTTTGGGTTTCATGCAATGGGCTTACATGGGGTTACACCTTATAAGGTTACATGAAGTGGAATCATAGACAAGTACTTGGGTACACCTTTGGGCCCTGGGGCAATGGGCTTACACTCTGTGGGTTCACACATAAGTGATGGGTTACACCATGCCGGGTCTCACAACGTGGGGTTACACTTATGGGTTACATACCTGGCTATGTCAGGGTCACGTTGCTGAAACAGTATACTTTCGTGGCATGTAACCCCACCTCGACTATGCGCATTTGTTTTATTTTTTATTTTTTTCGCACTGAAGTGTTTGTGCACTGAAGTTCTCAGATTTATACTACATGGGGTTACATACATGAGGGCTATGTACAATGGGTTACATACGATGGGGTCACAATAGTGTGGGGGTAACATCTGGTCGGGCTACATACTTCTTGGAGTTACAACACTCTGGGTTACACTCACTCAAGAGGGTTACACAGTTCTAAGTTACACTGTGCACAATGAAAGTGGGCAGGGTTGCCTATACAAGGGCTACGTGTCGTGGGGATACATAAGATGGGGTGATGTAGCATCGGGGTTTATAGCGTGCACCCCAAATTGTACAATGGGTTACATGCGATGGGGTGACATCAATGGGGGTTACATATGGTCGGGATACATACTTCTTGGGGTTACACAACAACAAGTTACACTCCGGAGGGCTACACTGGTCCATAACATAGGTTGAACGGAATGATTATCTATCTCATGGATTACACGTCCATGGGTTACACACAAATTGGGTTACACATAGAGGGGTTACACATACAGGGGCTAGTGTTGGTGACTAAAGGTGCTCGACTTCAACATCTTCCCACTCTGTATTGAAGGGTCATGTAACCCCGGCAGACTAACCCAGACCCTGTAGTCACATTGTAGTCACATTGTTCTCAGAGTTACACCACTGACAGCAATATTCTATGGGGTTACATACTAGGTTACACTGTTGATAGTTACATTGCAGTTACACTTGGAGTTACACCACAATGAGTTACACTGAAGAGGTTCACACTCATCTGTGTTACACTGTGTGGAGTACCACAGATGCAAGTTACACTAAGTAGAGCTATGTTACGTTATGAAACCCCAGACAGTGTAACCCTGCGGTGTGTCACCCCGGCCCATGGGTGTCCCATTGAGTGGGTTACATAGGTTGAATGTGGATGGAATGGCAAAGTGAATAACAACCCATGAACAGACATGTACTTCATATTAAACTTGGTGATCACAAAGTAAGTGTCATTGCCAATGGACTCAATGGTCACTTACTACGGAACCGGTCTACAAAATCTACTTTCCTGGCAAGGGACATGTTGTTTCCATCATCATTTTTTATGAATGGAACTGCTTGAAGAGGGTGCAACAGACCTTTGTCGATTCTAACTTGTAAAGTGGACAGCCTCCCACGAACACAACGAAGCTCGGCAAGCAAATGTTTGCGCATTGTTTCACTCTCATTGCCAAGAAGCGACAGGGACTTCATCTCAGATTCAATTGATGAAACATCCGATGGCTCCTGCCGACCACGCCGGGATGATGCTGAGCACTCCGTAGGCTCTGCTAGATTCACAACTTCCTCCTCTGCATCAATATCTGGAAGTTCCGATTTCATCAACATGTGAAGACCTCCATGAATGGTCCCGAGCTTTGTGCCACAGAGCTTCACAATAAGCCCTTCCTTCAGATTTGGCTTCATCAATTGAAGAACGCGGATTTGATGTTTGCACAAGTTACCCTTCAAAGCCCATGGACAATCGCAACAAGCCCAGGTGGTCGCAGGTGCATAGATTGTGTAGCTTCGACCGGCCGTTTGAACACTATCCACAATCGCCGGATGACCAGGAACAGTGGGCAAATGAACATTGACATCAGGGATCTCCCTTGCAGTCCAAACAGCATTACTGATAAATTCCTCCTGTCGTACATTCCTTTTGAAGCCTTTCGATTTCAAGTTATCTCTATACCAATAGTGGGTTAGAACAGGACCCACGAGTTCGCTGATCAGCCAATCGATTCTCCTGCCATCAAGCCTTTGCTTTCCCGAGCGTAAACGAGCCTTCAAATTTCCGTGCCAAGATTCAATTGCGGCATTAGTATCCTGACTTGCGTGGGGAATATAACGAGCCCCCGTGATCCACATGCTCAGTTTTGGGACCCATTCCATTCTGATGTAACGTAGGAAGTCACGCGCAAGCGGATAGGAATAATTCAAATCTTCCAGTCGCTCCAGCGCCCACTCTTCTGGGGTGACTCCCACACAGGCGTTAATGCCGTACATTACGTCGCCAAGCTGTTTCAAAACAGCATTGCGAGTGTATGGATCGGGCATCTTACGCCACGAATGTTTCAGCCAAGCGCGGCGAACATGCCAAAGGCATAGAAATATTGCTACGTCCCCAAACGATTCCCTGCACGCACACACATCAAATGCCACCCAATCCATCAGTGTAACTCTTGTCAGTGTAACTCTTATCAGAGGAACTCTTCGCAGTGTAACTCGTAGAAGTGTAACTCTTCAAAGTGTCACTCTTAGTAGTGTGACTCATGTAACCCCTCGTGCATCTGGTCATGTAACTATCAGTGAAACTCACAGCAGTGTAACCCAACACATATAACCCCTCGCAGCGCTGTAACGCAATCCATGTTACACCGTGTAACTCTCAGAGCGACCCAACCCATACAACCCTCTGCGATGCTCCCAGTGTAACTCACATGCTATAGCAGTGCAACCTAATCCATGTAGGACTGCGGATGACACGCCGTGTAACTCCCTGTGTAACTCGCAGTGTAACCCTCTGTCTACCTCATAGCAGTGTAACCCTCGGTCTAACTCACAGTAGTATAACCCTCGGTCTAACTCACAGCAGTGTAACCCTCCGTCCAACTCAAGGCAGTATAACCATCTGTCTAACTGATAGTGTAACCCTCAGTGTAATAGACAGCACTGCAACCCAATCCATGTAACCCCTCGAGCAACTGACAGTGTAACTCCAAGTGTTACAGGCAGCAATGCACCCCCTCGTGTAACTGGCAGTTTAACTCTTACTGTGATTCTCAGTGTAACTAGCAGCAGTGTAGCCCGATCCATGAAACCCCTCGTGCATGCAACTTGTAGTGTGACTCAGAACATTGTAACTTCTAGCCGTGTACCTGATAGCATTGATTTCTGCGTCTGCATCGTCGACAACAAAAGCATTTGGCCTCCAATCTGGTTTGCTCTGAAGAAGTCGGTCGCGAAGACGTTTCATCCAGGGGCTCAAGTCAGTCGTTTTGTTTCTCGCTGATATAATATAAGCAACAGGTATGCCGTTGAGCCATTCGTCGAACACCATCATGGTATACATTGGGAACTGCAATGTCGCAATGGTACAAAAATGAATAAGGTGAGCGTTAAAATATTGGCAACAGTTGCATGGCACTCACATTTCAGAATGCAATGAAAGGTAAAGCGTGACACGAATACCTTATTTTCGTTGGTCCCAAATGTTGCATCGCAGGATACCACACGGTTGTGTCCCAAGTCGATCATTTTCTGTTTTTGCCACTCCGTTTGTATTCCAATTACGAACTTCAAATCACCCGCCACTGGCGCTGTCTCTTCATGGTAGAAGAAGACGCTTTCAGGATTGCTATTACCCACATACGTACACTTTGTGCATCATCTGGATGTTTTTTGTAACTCTCAATCGCAAGCTTGTCGGCAATGTTTCTCACGTCGTACTCGAACAAGAAACAATCGCGACTCCACTCCATGCCTGGCTGAGACGCACAAGCTTCCTGGAGTTGTTGAGTGTGTTGTGTCATAATCATAGCTGGAGATAGGCCACTGCGAAGACTATCGACGATCCACTGCTTGGCTCATATCATTGGAACCATGACAGAGTATGTGATGATTGCCAACTCTGAATCTAGAAAACACTGGCCAACTTTGAAGCTACACGTACACCCACGTTTGTATGACTCTCCGAAATCCGCTGCCTTACGTCTGATTCGCTTGACTGCTGTTTGATTATCGGAGGCTGCTATCGGTTTTTCTTTTTCTTCACAATCGGCGGGTCCGTGCGCCTATCTATCGGGCCGTAGCAGCAGTGGTACCTGCAAAAAAAGCATATAAAGCGAGGAGGGTTATCGCCATATACGACTTTGCTAGACTAGCAGAAAGAAGTGGGGCTGGGAATGTTATACAACCCTCATAAGTGACTTACTTATGCCACTGACGATAACTGTTTGCACGCGGTGTTGTCAAATCTGGCAACTCACGGTACCTTCGATCTTGAACATAAAATTGGGTCTTCCCATCCTCTCTACTCCTTTCTCCCTCCAGAAAGTCAGGAATGCGAGACCATGGAACGACAGCTACTTCGATGGATATCCGTTTCCCTTTTCCCTGGGAAACCTGGCGTATCCAACGGAGGTTTGTGTGATTGAAAAGCCCGTCTATGGGCAGCTGTAGGATGCATTTCAAATGAGATACCAAATGCTGCAAATGACAGAGTTCTCCCGCCTCATCTTTCAAACCATTTGATTCCAATGCTGCTTTGCGTTCCTCGTCTAGCACCTTCGCGGCAGCACATGCCATTAGCAGCAACAATACCACCAGTACAGTACAAATCGCATAATACACGCGGGCAACGCAGCGGAGCCCTCGGGACTGCACGTCGTCTACGCACCTGGTGAAAATGACGAGCGATGATGGAGTTACACGTGGGTTTTGATGTCACCGAATCGTGTAACCCAGGTTTGAATTCAAAATATCTGACACCTCTTGGAGCCCGCCAATTTTTGCCGGGCACTAAGGGGCTACACGAACAGGGGTGACATGCGTTGGGGATAAAGGATCCGGGGTGACACGAGCTATGAGTGACACAATCGGGGGTTACACGGGGGGGATTGATACAGTATCGGGGTTACATGGTGGGGTTACAATGTGAGAGTTGCACAATGAGGGTTACACGAGGCGGAGCTAAAGCGCTGACGTGCAGAGGGTTACAGGGATGATGGGGTTACGAGGAACTGGAGTTACACGGAGAGGGGTATATGGGATAACATGATACAAGCTTACATTGGGGTTACACGATGCAGGATAACATGGAGTGAGGGTTACACCTCGCGGAGTAACAGAGGGTTACATGGGTTACAAAGGGTTACAGAGGGTCATGGGGTTACATGGGTTACAGAGGGTGACATAGGGTTACATGGGAGGGTTACATGGAGTGAGGGTTACACTCAGCGGTGTTACAGAGGGATAAACGGGTTACGGAGGGTTACATGGTGGTGAGGGTTACACCTGGTGAGGGTTACAGAGAGTCACAGAGGGTCACATAGGGTTACATGGAGTGAGGTTACACAGGGGTGAGGGTGACACTCTACGGTGTTACAGAGGGTTACTGAGGGTTACATGGTGGTGAAGGTTACACCTGGTGAGGGTTATAGAGGGTCACAGAGGGTTACAGAGAGGGTTACATGGGTGAGGGTTACACAGGGTGAGGGTTACACGGGTTACGCAGGGTCACAGAGGGTTACACGGGTTACAGGGTGAGGGTTACATGGATTACATGGGTTACAGAGGGTTACAGTGAGGGTTATGTAGGGATAGGGGTCACAGAGGGTACATGGGTTACAGAGGTTACAGAGGGTCAGAAGGGTTACAGGAGTGAGGGATACATAGAGGGTGACACTCTGAGGGTTACAGAGGGTTACAGAGGGTTACAGAGGGTCACAGAGGGTTACATGGAGTGAGGGTTACATGGGTGAGGGTACATGGGGTGAGGGTAGAGGGTTACAAAGGGTTACACAGGGAGGGTTACATGTGTTATAGAGGGTTACATGGAGTGAGGGTTACATAAGGGGTGAGGGTGACGCTCTACGGTGTTACAGAGGATTACATGGGTTACAGAGCCACGGAGGGTCACAGAGGGTTACATGGAGTAAGGGTTACATGGGGATGAGGGTGACACTCTGCGGTGTCACAAAGGGTTTGTGAGGGTTACGGAGGGTTACATGGTGACGAGGGTGACACTCTGCGGTGTTACAGAGGGTTACATGGTGGTAAGGGTTACACCTGGTGAGGGATATAGAGGGTCACATGGGTTATAGAGGGTTACATGGTGGTGAGGGTTAGAGAGGGTCAGAGAGGGTTACATGGAGTGAGGGTTACATAGGGGTGAGGGTGACACTCTGCGGTGTTACAGAGGCGTTACATGGGGGTGAGGGTTACAAAGGGTCACAGAGGGTTACATGGGTTACAGAGGGTTACATAAGGGGTGAGGACGACACTCTACGGTGTTACAGAGGGTTACATAGGTTACAGAGCCACAAAGGGTTTGTGAGGGTTACATGGAGTGAGGGTTACATGGTGGCGAGGGTGACACTCTGCGTTGTTACAGAGGGTTACATGGAGGTAAGGGTTACACCTGGTGAGGGATATAGAGGTCACAGAGGGTTACATGGAGTGAGGGTTACAGAGGGTCAGAGAGGGTTACATGGAATGAGGGTTACATACGGGTGAGGGTGACACTCTGCGGTGTTACAGAGGGTTACATGGTGGTGAGGGTTACAAAGGGTCACAGAGGGTTACATGGGTTACAGAGGGTTACATGGAGTGAGGGTTACATAAGGGGTGAGGGCGACACTCTGCGGTGTTACAGAGGGTTACATAGGGTTACATGGGTTGCAAAGTGTTACAGAGGGTTACATGTAGTGAGGGTTACATAGGGGTGGGGGTGACACTCTGCGGTGTCATAAGGGTTACATGGGTTACAGAGGGTTACATGTAGTGAGGGTTACATAGGGTTGGGGGTGACACTCTGCGGTGTTATAGAGGGTTACATGGGTTATAGAGGGTCATGGGGTTATATGGGTTACAAAGGGTTACATGGTAATGTGGGTTACACTCGGCGGAGTTACAGAGGGTTACATGGGGGTGATGGTTGAACCCGGGGCGGGGGTTACAGGGAACTGGCGGACTGCTGGAAGCGGCGGACTGGTGTCGCAGAACGACGACGCGGGGGGCGACGACGCGCCTGGGGCGACGACGCCGATGGGATGAGGGCGGGGGTGGGGAGGGATTGACCGAGCCCAGCCGGCTGCCTTTCGATGTCTGCCGGAGGCGAAGAACCGGCGGTACGGGTGTCAGGGCTGGACCGTCCTGACGCGCTTGCATTAAGTTCTTACATTATTTCTATTATCTTCCGTTTGACACTATGTGGCAAGTGTGTGTCCCGCTATTTTTTGAACCATGTGCAATCCCGCCCCTTTCTTAACCTTGTAATGACACTTGGGATTTCATTTGCATTTAGGTTGATCATTCCCAAATTGCCAAGATTTGACCTCCTACTACTTTGTTGCCAGGGCTGTCTGCAACCACCCAAAAAAAAAGATCAAGGAGAAAACTTAATGTCCAAGACCATAGATATGACGTTTTTCAACAGTCAGGATCGCCTGAGGGGATGCAAATTAAAACAAGTAATGAGGGTGTGACTGGTCTGTCATTCATCAAGGGCGGCCATCCTACATCCATCCAAAAAATGCAAGAGAAATCCCGGTTATTAGCGTCACCTCCGTCAGTCAACGTCAGGTCACGTCAGACCTGAAGCTGACCAGACCTCCGTCATGTCAGGTTCCGGGAATATTCTAGTTAAAAAAATACTAGATAAAATATTGTCATTTAAGCAGCCTCTTCGCCGACACGGTTGCGGTGACAAATACATTTTGGAAAATAATAAAATGAAAGTGACCGCCAATTCTGGCGGTCGCTTTATATTTCGAAATTTTAGAAATAAGAGCGACCGCCAACATGGCGTTCGCTTAGATTGTTTTTATAAAAAAAACAAAATTGGCGGTCGCTGTATATTTTCAAAATTATTCAACGGCCAAAACGGAGGTTGCTATTTTTAAAAAAAATTAGACGACCGCCAAAAAACAAGCGACCACCATAATATGGCAGTCGCTTGTTTTCAATAATACATAAAAAGCAGGCGACAGCCATAATATGGCAGTCGCTTTATGTTACAAATACATTAAAAAAACAAGTGACCGCCATAATCTGGCGGTCGCTATATTTTAAATATATTAAAAAAACCCACGACCGCCATAATATGGCGGCCATTTTAATTCAAAAAAAAAACAAAAACAAAACAGCGACTGCCATAATATGGCGATCGCTTTTTTTTTAAATATTAAAAATCTTAAAAAATGTTTTAAATTTCAGAAAATGCAGCGACTGCCAGTTATGTCGGTCGCTTTTATTTTTTATTTTTTAAAATAGAGCGACCGCCATTATTGGAGGTCGCTTTTGTTTTTGTTTTTTAAAAATAGAGCGACCGCCATTACTGGCGGTCGCTTGTATTTTTTTAGTTTCTGAAAATGCAACGACTGCCAGTAATGACGATCGCTTTTACTTTTTTTTTTTTTAAATAGAGCGACCGCCATTATTGGTGGTCATTTTGAAAAAAAAAAAAAATAGAGCGACCGCCATTACTAGTGGTCGTTGGTATATTTTTAATTTCTGAAAATGTTGCGACTGCCAGTAATGGCGATCGTTTATTTATTTATTTATTTATTTTAATAGAGTGACCGTCGTTACTGGTGGTCGAATTTATTGTTTAATTTTTTAAATAGAGTGACCGCCATTACTGGCGGCCTCTTTATTGGGCGGTCGCTTCAATTTTTTTAGGAAATAAAAAAACTTTAATTTTTAATTTTTAATTTAAAAATAAATAAAAGATCGACCGCTGTATTGGCGGTTGCTTCACTTTCTTAAAAAGCAACGAAGAGCGACCGCCACATGGCGGTGGCTTCATTTTTTTTATTAAAAAAACTTATTTTAAAATTTATCTATTTAATTTATTAATTTATTAATTAAGAAAAAACCTTAAAGGAGGGACCGCCGTATTGGCGGTCGCTTCAGGTTCTTAAAAAGCGAAAAAGTGCGACCCCCATATGGCGGTCGCTTCATTTTTAAAATAAATAAACGAAAATGAGCGACCACTGTAGTGGCGCTCACTTCATTTTTTTAAAAATACAATAAAATAGCGACCGCCGTATTGGCGGTCACTTCATTATTTTAAAAATACAAAAAAGAGCGACCGCCGTATTGGCGGTTGCTTTATATATATATTTTTTTAAAAGAATGACTGCCGTAGTTGCAGTCGCTTCATTTAAATCTTTTAAAAAAAAAGAGCCACTGCCGCTAAATGGCGGCCGCTAAATTTTTTTAAAAAAAACGAGCGACCGCCATTTGGCGGTCGCTGCATTTTTAATTTTTTTTAAAATAAGCGACGGTTTGGCTGTCGCTTCATTTTAGAATCAAAATAAAAATATGCGACGGCCGGCGAATGGCGGTCGCTGTATTTTTTAAAATATTTTTTAAACTGCGAGCGACTGCCAAACTGGGCGGTCGCTTAATTTTTAAAACTAATAATTTTCAAGCGACCGCCAATATAGGCCGTCGCTTAATTTAAAATATAATAAATTGCAAGCGACCGCCAATATGGGCGGTCGCTCCATTTAAAACTTCATAAATTGCCGGCAACTGCCAATATAGGCAATCACTTAATTTAATAAAGTATTAAACTACAAACGACCGCCAATATGGGTGGTCGCTTGATTTAAAAAATAATAACTTTTATATTTGGGCGGGCGTATTTTTTTCAAATAAATTAATAAATTTTAATAATTGGCCACGTCTGTTTTACACCGTGGCTGCCATGTCATAACAAAGGGTAGAAGTAAATCATAAAAGTCAAATATGAAGAAAAACAATTACTCGGATAAACGTCCGGATTCGACGTGACGTGACGCACGTCCGACGTGACGTCTGACGTGTCCGGGCCACGTCACGTCAGGAATGATAACTAGGAAAGAAATGTTACTATGGAGGAAGTCCGATCTGTTAGCAGCAAAAATTGCTGCATACTTCAGTGCTGCCAATATTTTGATTGGAGGAAAACGTTGGCTATCCGCATTGCATTTTTGGGGTCCACATTTGATGAAATGAGAGAACATGGACTAAACGTTTCTAAAGGACTGCACGTGCTGGAAGGAACGTCGCAGAGGGCTTACGTAACCATTGAGGGTGTTGATGTTTGTGAGAAAGCATGGTGGACAATTCATGGTATTGGTAGGTCCACCGACATGGAGTATAAAAAGTTGAGTAAAGAGGGTTGGTTGTCATCTCTTCATGGGAACCGTGGCTTGAAGTGGCCGCGACCACAGACCATCCAGGCAGAGGGGACAATCATGTCCATTATTAACGGGAATTCGGACCTCGTGCCTCATAATACAAGGTGCATTGGGGAATGGAAGGCGGGATACTTTGAGGGTCTTACCACTGAAAATGAACTAGAAGCAAATACGAGAGGAGTCCAACGAGGTAATCATTCTGCATTGTTTTTTTACGTCACTCAAATTTATTTTCTACCTTGAACACTTCAAACATTTTCATTTATTTTTGGCATGTCTGTTTCCCGAACCTCCACTGGCCAGTCGACGTTCATAGTCTGACACTTTGGGGTTCAGACGAACAGAGTTTTTGGATTGAAACCAATCTCGCAGCCTGCTGTAAGCCGTATCAGGAATAGAATATTTCCGAACGTGGAGGTTCGAAAAACTGGAACCACATTTACAAAGTGCACGGAATGTGAGATGTTGAAGGACTTGATCAAGAAGTCTATCAAGAGGAGTGCGGAACATGTCGCACATAAACGAACGCTTGATAAACATTTGAGGCACCAGGAGTCATGTAGAAGATTGTACCATAGCTGGAGGAATGAGTCAGTTATGATTCCGGAGGAGTTTATCTGTATTATTCACGATAAGATGGATCATAGGAAAACAGCTATTCCGAGGCTACAGACACCCAACAAGATGATCTCGGGATTGGGTCACTTGTCTGTCTCGCTAATGGGAATGGTCACACATGGACACGGGGATGGAGCATACGGTCAGTTCTCTCTCGAGTTCTGGAAGGGAAATTCAAACTTTACTATTGGTTCTTTGGCTCGTTATCTTCGCCAGCTTGAGAAGCCAACCTGTCGACAGTCCATGAACATTTTCGATTATGCACTTCAGAATGATTTTTTTGAAACACTTATGAGAGGTAAATCGAGATGTTTGGATGCTTTGAAACCTTGCACGCCACAAGACAGAAGGGGTGCTCGTCGCCTTCCAAGACGACTCTATCTACAGATGGACAACTCCGTGAAAGATAACAAGAATAGATGGATGCTTGCATTGCTTTCCCTCCTTACTGCCAAATGTGTTTTTGAGGAGATCCAACTGGGGTTTCTCATGGTCGGCCACGCTCATGAGGTGACGGTTTCTTCAGCTACCTATCGAAGAAGCTAAAGGAACGGAGTACCTACATTCTTCCGGATTTGATGAGGTCATTCATGATCTCGCAAAATCTGCAGTTTATTCCACAACTTATTCAAGAGGTACCCGACTTTAAGAAGTTTGTCAAAGGCTTTATTCTGGATGGAAATGAAGAGTTGATCGGGACTTCCGAGATGCATGTATTCCGGTTTTTTGTAGATGCGGAGGGGTGGCCGGTAATGAAGTACAAGAAGTCTGCCACTAATTCAGATTGGCTTCCAACCAACACTAGCGTCAAGATTTGGAAGTCGAATCCAGATGGGACTCCCAAGCTCCCCGGAACTCCTATATGGGGAACCAAAGACGACTCTTCTGAGAAACAGTCTTTCATAGAAAATGGAATAAAAAAATATAGGGATTTTTGGACAAAAGACATGTTACTCAATGAACATTACAGCTCTGTAATGAAACAATATGATCAATACTGGGAGAAAATTCTCGCGGAACTGGATAAGCCAATACCGGTGGCTTCCGACAAGATTGACCTTCTTGAGGGTTTCTGGCCGGAAACGAGGTGGTCACAGAACCATCGGAGGGATGGAATCCAGCCACATATAGAGGAAAATTTGTCGGAAAATGATGACATTCCAGAACCTTACTGTGGCCCTAAGTGTGAGCGTCCGAGAATACATTTGAATCCTTACAAGGATATTGAGAAAGGGTTTTTGTGCTGGTTCGCCCTCATGACCCAGTGACGTGTCCGGATGGGGATGGCAATATCTGATGTCATCCGTGATAAGGAGGATCGTAATTTTAAGAAGGTCAGGATAGAGTGGTGGAGACCCAGAAAAGGAGGTAACCCTACAGAACTTGGAGAGGTACAGGGACTGTTGGTCAAAACTCTGGGAGTGTAACCAATCCTGCTCAATGGATCCACGTGAACTCCGTCGTGTGGACAATGCCTCCAAAGAAGAATACGTCAAAGAGTAGCACCAAGAAAATTACCGCTGCGGAGGCAGTCAAGGCATTCGCGAATTTAGAGGAGGCCAATCTTCAACCTGAAAGTGAGTCTTGCGAAAGAGTCACTGTCGGAGGACTTACCTGAGGTTAATTCTGGTACTTCCATTTAAGTAAAAAAAAAACTTTTGAGTTCATGGCCCTATTGTTTCGTTTTCAATGCTCCTCTATCAACATATCTGCTGTCGCACTCAACCTCGAACGTCCAGTAGACGTTCGCGATCTTGAACGGGTATCGTGGACTCTAGCTTGCTGTATCTGCCCTTCACGAAAAAAAATAGAGCGTGTTGGGGAGTCTAGGCTGGAAAACATTCAGTTCACAGAATTAAAATATGTTGGTACCACCACAATTAGACTTTCAACTTTGTCTAAGTTTTTTTTTTCCTCAATAATTACAGCCAATTTCAGTGCTTCTCTCAATAACCAAGTCTGTTACTGCAGTCTTCTTCTTAGAGGACCTTTAGCCAATCACTCTGGCCATACTTCTAAGTTTGCTACTCTTTATGTTTAATCTCGAAGGTTTTCATACAGTCAATTTAATCTTTGGCCCTGATTTTCTTTCCTCTCTCATGGAGTATTCCCATTTTCTCCCATATACACTAGGAGCTCGTTATACAGCAGCAATTCATTGAATCATGTCATTTCTCATATTTGTTTTTAGGGGCTCCGACTTTTTAATATCATATTTGATGCTCTCTTCCAATTTTTGCCATGGGCTCACCATTTCTTCACATATCTCATAGGGTGAACTTTCAGATAAGTTCTGATTTTGGATTGACATGCAACACTTTTTCCCTAAATTTTCTTTTACTTTGCTTTCTATGTGTCTTAATACCCGGTCCTATGGACGAGTCTTTCATTAAAGACTTGACATCCATTACAATGAGTCCTACATAACATTAGTTTCTCTATTTATATTTTATTCTCTACCCTACTATTACACAATAGCGATTGCGAGTCTTCCATATTGGTTTGTCCGTTTGTGCCTTAAACCCAAACCCTAACCTTACCCTAGAACTTAAACCTTTTAAACCCTTACCCTTCCCTTTACAAATGGGAAGGAAGTATCCATACCATATTATCTACTAATACACAGAAGCGATTGCGAGTCTTCCGTATTTCTTTGTTCGTTTGTGCCTAAAACCCAAACCCTAAACCCAAGCCCTAGACCCTTACCCTTCTCCTTACCCTTCCCTTTACAAATGAGAATGAAGTATCCATATGCATTTATTGGTATCCATAACCATAACCGTTATGGTTAGTCCAATGTCTTCTCCCTTCACTTTTGGGCTACTTTTTTCTTTCTTTTGGATTGACACATGCACTTACTTTTTTTATAGTTTGCTTTCTATGTATCTTAATACCAAGTTCCAATGATGAATTTCTAATGTAAATACTTGTCCGATGCAATGACTAGACTTCCAAAATATTTGTTTTCTTCATTTTGTTTTGTTTTCTACGTTACTAACAACACTAAGTTATAGCGAGTCAAGTCTTCCATATTTATTTGTCCATTTCTACCTTAAACCCAAAACCCTACCCAAAACCCTTACCCTGAAACCGTCATCGTTTACTCTTAAGCCTTTACCCCTAAACCCTTACCCTTCCTTTTACAAATGGGAACATTGAACTATCCATACCATATTAACCATAACCATATTAACCATTATGGTTATCCAAATGTCTTAGACTCCCTTCATTTTTGCACTACTTTTTCTTTTGTTTTGGATTGATATGCACTTAGTACCTTTGCATAGTTTGCAATCTATGTATCTTAATAATACCAAGTTCCAAGGACGAGTCTTCAATTTAAATACTTGTCCGCCTCAATGACTCTTCCATAATATTAATACCTGAAACCAAACTTACTAAAATCCCTACTCTGAACCCTTACCCTTTCATTTACCATGACCCCTAAACCCTTACCGATCCCTTGACACTGAATCCCCTTACCCTAAGCCTTACCCTAAACCATTACCCTTACCATAGACCAAAAACCTTAGTGTACTACTCTACTTAGTACACTCCAAAACCTTATTGTACTACTACGTTACCTCTTTTGAATGTTTCGTGCTCTTTTGATATTTTCTTTTCTTGGATAAAATACCATAGAATGATCAGAGGGATACTAAATTACCCTTATATTTATTAATTTTAGCGAGTGTGAGTCTTTCATATTTGTTTGACATCCCTTTGTACCCTAAATCCAAACCCTAAACCCTAAGTACCCTTACCGTTCTCACCTTATTGGACTTCTCTCTAGTTACACCCCAAACCTTATTGTGTAACTACCCTGGTACCTCTTCCTAATGCTCAATGTTATTTTATTATTTTACTGCCCTTGTATCCAAAACATCATTCCAATGGCGTCTCTGAACATTGTGCTTGACATGAAGATTCAATTAATAAAATTAGCAAGTTCTATCGAGTATGGTAGAGTAGGAGTCTTTCTTATGTTCGATTGCCACACATTTGTTTATTGTGATTACATAATGTAATATTATGACATCATTCGACTTCCCAATGGACGTTCAATGAATTGTTGAACACTACAACTCCACAAGCATTTCAATGTCAATTGGACCTCTTATATGACACATTTTCAAGCAACTATGACATCGTTTGTAATTTCACAAAGTTCAATCACACATTACTGTACCATAATATTATTAATACTTTAGTTAATTTTAATTCAGTAATATATTAAGTTTGGTCCGGATTTAAGCCAAAAGTCCGGAACTAGTTAAAATAGTGTTACTGATACTTTCGATTAGACTTCCAATTCGATCGAGACAGTTGCCACATAATATTTGTCCGTATTTCTAAGAAATGACATCCCTTAGATGAACAGTTTCGTGGTCACATTGTTTGGCCTTTAGGAGTTCAACTTCTTGAGCATGCCATAAATGCAGATATTACCCTGCGTGCCACCCGGGTGATTCAGGGCTCAAATCCTGTTACCCCGATATTTATTAATAAACTGTGTGATCTTCCAGATTTTTATTATCTATTCATAATTACTAGAGGGCAGGCTTGCATGAATTGCATGCATTTTTTGCCTTGCACTATCCTTCCGCCCTTGGATCCGGTGGATGTGAGAACTCGGACGCTGTTTGACATGACCAGTTTACCTTGGTATGGTCACTTGTTATATACCACATTTTCTAGCCCTGCCACCTCGTTATTCTTACCACTTGGGGTAAAGTTTACATGTGGCGCCCCTCTGGTGAATTTGGAAAATTTAAAAAAAAAAGACACACACTGCTGCATAGCACTCAGGTCCCTTCCGCGACCGGACAAAATACTCAAAAACAACGTTTGTCCACTGTTTTGGCCGCTTCACAGATGCCATGTCATCAAAAGTTGTAGGAAGTTGGGACCCAGCGGACGAGCTTCATAGCGTTTTCAGACCGAGTAGTGGTCAAAAGGGGTCTACTGGACAAGATATTGCGCTCAAACTGTCTGGTTTTTTTTGTCAAGGTTTCTTGTCGAGAGTCTCGCACACAGCTGGGGAGCCTTCGGAAAGGGATCTCCTTGCAACACTTGCTCTTCAGTTTTCCATGTTCATTATTTTAGAGGCTATGTTGAGTAGACATTCTCTAGCAATCAACAACCATCTCCAAACTGAATTGACCATGCTTCACAATCGGTATGAGGTCAAGAGCTTTATGAAAATTGACTTCCAAAGTTGTAGTCATCTTCCTGCGAAAAGAAATCTTCTCGATTCATGCTTCACGATGCTTTGGCTTCACGATGCTTTGGCAAAGTTACAGCAGGGAAAGAGGCGTGAAGAGACCCGCCGACACGCTTCGTTTGCTTTTGTCCAGTGGACAAGATTTGGGGCCTGCTACTACCCTGACCCCAAATTTGCTTTGCTTTGTCAGCTGAGGTGGCAAAATTGGAGTGATGACTCAACACGTTGGAGAGACTTATCTTCAGTGGACAAAGCCAAGTCTGAAAGCGTGTAGCGGACAAAATCCGATTTTAAACCAATCAGAGTGCAAGTTCGTTTTGTCCAGTCACTAGTCTGGAATGCAACGGCCCTCAGTGCACTAAGAGCATGACCAACAGTGGCGCGGTAAACAGACACGCCAACGGCATTATACTAGCCCATTTTTGGCTCGGAGCCCATATAGTAGTGTGGCGGCTACTGGGAAGGCCAGCAACATGGCAGCCTCCCACGGCAAAAACCCCCCTCCCGCTGGGCGCACGGCTGAGATGCGCACCAGGCTAAGATGGTTACGTTGACTTGTGGGCCCTGCCACCTACCGTGCCATGTCAACACATGTGAGCGAGAATGCCCGGATAAGACGTTGCCGTGGGGGGTTGGGGGGGGACGACAACGGAAATCTAGATGCCGTGCTTGAAGTGCGGATTTGCGAGACGGCCGACACTCGGGTGGTGTTGGGGTGGTGTTGCTGGGGACGCCGGGAGAGCCCCGAAACTGCCGGCCACAGCGTTTTGGAGTTGGCGCGTCTGAAATGGCCGCTGCTGGCCATGCTCTAACCAAACCATGATAAGTAAGACACACCAACAGTCGGTAGCTCAGTTGGTCAGTGCACTCAGTGCCACCCAGCTGATCCTGGGGTCAAATCCTGCTACTTGATATTTTTCTCCCCCTTCCTTGGGCGGTGTCCCATTTCTCAGCCTCCATGGCACAGTTAGTGTGAAGAGGTTATTTTCTCCTCTCACTATCAAGGGGCCTGATTTGTGAGCTGTCGCTCCCAGGTGTTTCCCTTTAAGAAAAAAAAAAGAAAAAGAAAAGAAAAGAAAGAAAAAGACACTTTTCATCTTTAGTGTGACCACCTAGCATGGTTTCGGTAAACCTAACGATTCCTACATCCTTTCCCAAACATTCCATGTATTTTTACTTGAAACAATAAAACCATGAAAATCTGGTCCAGTGCCTGGGGCAGGGCCAATAAATTATGCTAGGGACCGAAAGCAAAATTCAAAGCTGTATGCACAGCACTGTTTAGTACAGCCCCTGAAATGGTCCCCACTTCAGCGTCTAAATTCCAGAAGTTGCAGGGAGGGCTCTTTGGAAGCTGGACAAATGATTGGAAAACTTCAACTCAACTTCTTCCCTAACATACAAAATCCCACACGCGCTGTCCCAACAAACCGACAACTTTGATCACACACTATCCGTTGATTCAGTGTAGTGGAAGCTAAGCAGCTTGCCACTGTTGCCCCAACTGTTCAGATCCCATGCGCGAATCTTACTGTAAGTTCATGTTTGTTTACAAGGTGCGAATTATATGAAGGCATTTGGTGGCACAGAGCCCTCCAAAGATCCTCCAAATGGAACATGCATGTGTCAATATTGAGAAAGGCCTGCATGGGCTCCACTGTCATTGCTTGCAAATGTTACTCCTGTCAAAGCTGCTTATCACCATAAGGCCAGAACTTGCTAAGCTCTCTTGCCAACACCCAAAAAGGGGCAAGACACGCAAGGAGAAAAGGCTCTTGGTTACACTGACTTCAGTTGGTGTCAGCTCTCTCATCATGACTTTCTTTCAATTGTGAATTGAGCAAAGACTGTAGGTTCGACGCCATACCAAAATTCGACTTCTGTCACACATACTTTGGGTTGTAACGTAGACACCCAACTGAAAACTGTTTGACAATTCCAATGTAGAAGGATTGTAATTGCTCACAAGTTCATACTACAGGAGAAGGCATAACAGAATTATGTGCTGCAAAGAGAGTAAAGGACCCAGAGATTGACAGACAAAATAAGAATATAATCCAGTAACACAACTAAGGAGTGCTCCCAAGCCTTCTTAATGGGCCATCGCCTCAAGAGCATGTAAGGGTGAGATGTCACCTGCTCACATGTTTGATCCTTCAAATATATTAAATACAACTTTCTAAGGCTGTCAATGTTTCCAAAACCGTTGGTATGACAAAATACCACCGCTTCACAATGCTTCATTGAGCAGATGAAGCAATCAATTTATCTAGACTATAAATACATCGCCACATGAAGGCAAGAGATTTGCCGCGTGGCTGTGATTTAACAATTGCATGGATTACTCCTTCAAAACTGCAGGAGTTGAATGCAACTCGGGAGAGAAAAAAGAAAATGCTGGGGGCTGCCAGCTGCCAGCATGACCCTTCCCCACAGGCTCAATGACTGAAGTCCCCAACAACTCGAATGCAAATGTAGGAAGTGCATCCATCCACATGTTCCTTGCACCAGCTCTTATTGTTGCCCTACCTGCAGTACTGTCCAACCTGCCTACTACATTGTAGCTCTATGAGTGAAAGTCTTTAGGTGTCCGACATAGTCAAACAAACTTGACCATTGTTATCTAGTGAGTAGCACCAATACCACGTACCCTGTATGGAGACATTTGGCAACAAAGGCTCCAATGTGCGTAACAACCCTGCATCATGGTCATACTATCCAGATCAGAGAGGTGATATAGTTCAAACCATGGGATAAATTCTTCAATCCATAAAGCCCTACTTCAAGATTGTACCTGATCAAGCACAATCATGGAAGTACAATATGCATGATAATTGTTACTAAGCTTGATATTGAGTGCCCCATAATGCAAGCATCAATCCCTAGTTCGAACTTGCAGGTCATACATGCAGTTACGTCACACTGACGTTAATTTGGAGTACATGATGGGCATGTGAAGCTCAAACCACAAACACAAAAGAGCAACAGTCTCAGCTACAAAATTGAAAAAGGTCTATCATGAAAACTTTATTTTGAAAACTTTATTTTGAACTATTTGTGTGGCCCAGACCTGATGGGGTCTCTGTTACTCGCATGCAATGTCCATTTGGCACTTCAAATGTATGTGATCCCTGCAACTCCCCAAGCAAGCAGCACCTATTTAGACTTGTCCAATGGAACTATTTTCTGCACCTTTTTCGCCTACACTTTGACAGATTCTCTGTAAGAAGTTATGTTTGCAGGCAACAAGCAATCACGTAAGGTAGTGCGCCCCTTGCTGGTATCCACTCTTCCTTTCAATCACCTTCCTATCTGCATCATGTTTTAGACCAGTAACAGTAAAAGCTCAACCTTTTAGATGCGACATCATTGAGTGTGGGAGTTATGACAGTTTTGCACTAACATGTCACTTAATGGGAAGGGGTTATATCCTGTGGGTCAATGCCAAAAAGCCGTCTGCAGTGCAAAGCCTTAAGCTGTTCCCCTTCTCTTTCTGTTCCAGCAAGGATTACGCCCAATCCCACTCTACACAGAAGATATAGAGCAAATCAAACACCAAACTCTTACCTCCAGTGTGACATTATACGCTTCAAATTCAGCATTCCCTTCCAAGATAATCTGCAAAGTCTCTAGCCTTTGAACACGATGCTGCCAATACACATTGGTAGTGCAATTCCAATCAATGCCCTTGTTTTTCACTCGTACCCCTTGAAGCCGGCATCTCCCACATCTTCACACACATTTGGAACACTTAGACTGCTTATCCCTCCATGTAATAAGGTAACAAAGTGTTACATAATTATTAACTGTACTTGTCCGATGAGACACACCATGCCCACTTTCAACATAGCAGAGGGAGAGACTTGAGAGCAAGAAAGTACAGACAAAGATTTGCAGTAAAAAATCATACCACTGTCACATTGCAGGGCCTCTATTTAGATTGGTGTACTTGATGCACTTTCCGTGAAGACAGGCCAGGTTTAATAAACAATGGATGTGGAAACACATACCCAGCTCCATATTGCAGAATGCTCTCTAAGCCATCCTCAGACCTTTGAGGGGAGCCCATGACATTTGTTGCATGTACTAACATACTCCCATCCAACTGCCATGAAACCCACATAAAGCACCCACCAATAAGAGAAGGTCAGGATATTCAACATTGAAACTATCTAGACTCTCCAGACAACTGTAAACTGGACTACATTAGCCTATTCAAGACAGTGAAGAATTAGATAAGGCCTTTGCCGAAGGTTGGTAAGTTTCAAACCGCAAATACAAGCAGCAGAAAACATGTCAAGTGAGTCTGGGAACAAAAAATGAAAAAGTTCAGAACAAGTGCATTTCAGCAAATGAGACTATATTATCCCTAACATCAATCGACTTTCCTGCCTGACGTAAGTGAAAATAGGGGAATGGGTTGCCAATTCCTTTTTGAACAAAGCTAGTTGACTTGAAGGAGGGAGTGATAAGAGTTTACCTCTACATCCCTCCAAGAGAATTCAGCAACCTCAAGCTGCATCTCAGAGCCTTCAGCAATTGATCCCCCTTTAATCTGCAGTCACCCAATCAGCCACAATTGTGTCAGGTACGCTTAGCAGCCTTCATGGTTCACTTCAATGGATACTCACAAATCCGTTCTCACAACATTGTATACTACAGAGGTTCCTTCCTCCTTAGGAAGTATCTCCATTGGCCCATAAACCGACCCCGGCCTGGTTAGTTGCGGGCCAATGACCTTCATTCTTTGTCCCCATTAACCCGTCCCCATTAACCCGTCGCCTGACCCGCAGGGGCCTACTTACCCGGAATTGCATCTGGGTGCGGCGAGCAGGTGACCGGGATGCTCCAGCCACCGCCTACGACCGGTGCTCTAGAAGAGCAAAGAAGGGCTTGGCCCACAGCCCAGCCCACGACCCGGTAGTGCCCATGCCATAATGGGCTGGCAGGTTGTCGTGTGAAGGTGATGGCACCTGCGGCTGGTGCGAGGCAATGGGTGCAAAAAAGTTTTCAAAACCCTCCCTTGCCCCTTTGTGGACCTGGAATTGGACGGTTCCCTTTGTGGGCCAGTGGTTACATGTGCTTACCACCAGTTCTGGCCAAATACAGCTGCTGGTCCAGCTACGTGACAGTTTATGCTGATGTAGTTGTTCATAAGAAAGGTGGACAGATGCAGAAGCAAATGTGATTTATGATGTCTTTCAGTCCGTAGGGCTACTGCCTTCTGACTGAAACAGAACTGTTAGTAACTGTTAGTACTAACAGCCCAAACTTAGAAATCCCCTAAGGACACGAAAGCCCCCAGATACCCACAAAATTAGGTGACCCATCGATCCAATTTATGTATGAGTTAGTTATAATGGGTTACTCCACGAGACACGGCTTTGAATACGTGACCACTTGCAAGGCGCACGAGCCTAACCATCTGTTGGATTCAGTCATCATCTATATACTGCTAGGCTGAATTGTCATATCTAACTATCTGCTGCTTTCACCTACTGACAAAAATCAATGTGATCGCATGGAGGACCTTACCTTTTGGCGAGTAATATCCCACAAGGGTCCCAAGGCTGGATGCAGCAAGACAAGGAAAGGAGGTCCAGAGTCAACATAGCAGTGATTGCTCTCCATCTAGAGTACAAAAATAAACAAGGTTACAGAAGTTGAAGATTTTAACCCTGCAGTTGTCCAGAAATGAGGTCTACGTTATCCCAAGACATACTGGATGCTTCTTGTACATTTATGCCTTGAAGGAGCGGTAGGGCACAGACACATGCCTCCCTACCTGCTTATTGGAAAACAGACCTAACCACCAAACAATGTAAACGAAGCTTAGGGAGCCATTGCCACAACATACAGTCTAGAAGGGCCTCATAGAAACCCACCTGGACCAGAATTTTTGGCACCAATAAATATCAATAAAATCAACAATACAGACCTGTGGCATTTTAACTCCACATGATGTCAAAAGTTCAAATGCATTTCTCGTCACGTCCAGAAATGAGCCGTCTGGAGTCTGTAATGATCGGCAAGTAGAAAGTACAAGCATACCCAGATCCACCTGTAGGGTTAGACCACAATACCACCATTCGAAGCATCCATGCTAAAAAGCCTGAGACTCAACAACAGCACCAAAGGATTATACTCTAACACATCAAACTACAAACCATTTCTGACCTCCAAATTGGCTACAATAGGACCGATGATATCTTGCATTAAATTTTGAATCTTTCTCCTGTCTGCAGATATGCAATTGCAAGCAGCTATGACCTGGTGAAGTGAATGGTCTGTAGGTTTTCTGCATCGCTTGGCAGATGATGTCACCTTGCGCCTCTCATTGTATATCACAAATGTGTCCAAGTTTCCTGCATCCATGACCATGCTCAATGTCGGAACCCATGGATAATTTTTTCCTTAAGCTATTTGGTGAAAAAAAACTCCCTGCTTTGCTCCACAAAGTCATATGAGATAAGTATAGCCTTGGGCGTGCAGAGTAAATCAGAAATTACAAAGAGAGTACTTCATAAATTCCTGTCTTTGAGCTACGTTTGAGGTGCAATTTTCCAGCTATTGCCTTGCCCCAGAAGTTCCTGAAGTCATAATTTCCTTTCCCTATTTCTCTTTTTCTTTCCACGCTGATACAACAACACCACCGCATGTGGCACTGAGGGAGGGAGTAATACTGGCATCATCAACACCATGTTTTTGTTGGGAGTTTAATGCGAACCTTAGACAAATATGAAATCACTGTGAGCAAATTGTAACTGGGTGCACAGTAAGGTAATATCAGGCTGTGGTTCAAGCAGTAAGGTAATGTCATGTCAGGCTGGAGTTCCACAACTGGCGGGTAGAAACTAGAAACCCCACAATCAGTTCGTCACAATGGCCACAAGGGTTCTTCAGAGCTATGAAAAGAACAGTATGCAAAAGAACGGTCCACACATCTCTCTCTGAGGCTGGGGAAGCCATGAAATGCCAACCCAGAGGGAGTCAACATCCCCCTTGTTATTTTAGCCAAATGGGAGACTAGAGCAGCAATACTGGAATTGACATTGTGTCTTCTAACAGCATCTCTATACCAGCTTGCAAAGGCAAAAGTTAGTTCTTGAGGACAGATTGTGGCCATAAGGCTACGGCAAACGTCTCATGAGTTGTCTCATGACTTAATTCGCTCCCTTGAGCAATAGTTGATTTTGGGCTGCTTGTGGAGGGCCCCTCGTTCTTTATTGTTTCATGCTTTCTCTTCTCCTATAAGCTCTCTGAGCTTTCTGCAGACATTATAATGTATCATTTCATTTCATTTCTTTCGCTCACTTTGGGCAACATATAAGGAGTACATTCTCTCTCACTTTGGGGGCCTGTGGTGGACATAATAGTTAGTTTTCTCTTTCTTCTCTCTGAAGTACACACCCAATGGTAGTTTCAGCACTTCCAAGAGAGTCAGCAAAGAAGGATAGTCAAGCACACCTTGGTTCTTTGAAGAAAGTTTGGAGGGTTGCCGATTAAGAAGTGAATCAGCTATATTCTGCATGGTACACTCAATCCTCCCGGCATGTACACTGATCCATTGCAATGCACAGATTCGTCAGTTCTACAAGAAATTACAGGTCTCTCTATAAGCACAGGGTTCATTGGGAAGCTGTGTGGAGACAGGAATGAGTAGAGATCACACACCTATGCTTGAGACCAAGGTGGTCTCTGTAAACAATGGGCTTCTTCAGGTTCATTATCATCCCTGGCAAAGATGCGACAGTTTGACTGGAAGCAATTCGCTCCACTGAAGCCAGGTCCACGTAGAGCACATTGGTATTGGCTGGGTACTGGGCCTGCATGCTGCTTTCCCGACAAGAACACCAACCTTCAGAAGACTTTCAGATCAGGTTGGACCTCACTTCAGCTCATTGGCCAGCACCAGGCCTATCTCCGTCTTCCAGCTTCACTCTGCTCACAAAGAAGGGTATAAGGAATGTAGTTGCAAAAAAAGTTGTCCACCTTCCCAACGGAAGGTAGCCCTTTGGGATGAAGAGACACCATAATTTACACTTGCATCGGCAGGCGTCAACCTTTATATAATTTTCTTATTTGCAAACAATTGTGTTCCCACATTCAGGGTTCATTGCTGCTGGAGTGATTCGCCTATCACCAAGAATAAGCAAAAACAAAACAAGCAAGAACAAAGGTAAGACAATAAAAAAGTTTACAATAAATCTACACCCTACACAGAGAGGAAAAGAACAGAAGGAAGAGGGATATTTATTCTGTCTGCAGGGGCCCAGATAGGGGAAAAAAGAAAATGACTTAAAAGTAAGTGAGACACTAATAAAGAAATAAGGAACCAGGCCTAAACTACTGCTCAAAGCAGGAGCACATTGCAGTCGTAAGCTGCCAACCATTTCTGGTCTTTAAAACTAAATGTATGAGCAGTAGTCTGCAATGTATTAGCAGCCCCTCACCACGCCTGTAGTATTTTCCTCTAATCTCATGATACCCAGGCATGTGAAGAAGATAACTACGTTATGTCTGCAATTCCTATCCTGAAGGGATGTTGAGACATCTGCCAGTTTCAATACCACGGCTGCAAGCTGAGTCTGCACATACTTAAAGCCATGATCAACAATGGGAAGGGCTACATAGACAAGTAGTACAGCATCAGGATGTGATTGTCTCTGAAGTCGATGAAATGTATTTTTGGGTGACATGCCTTAGATACATAATGCATGTCTTCTGAACATCTTGTCTACTAAGCCTGTCCCTGTCCTGCGGCACCAGATCAAACTGCAGAAAGCAAGAAACTCATAAAATTCTTATGAGGCCTAAAAGAGCTAGCGGGACCAGACCTTGTAACAACAAATAACAAGAAAAAATAACAAGAAGAGGAGACAGAAATAAATTTAAAGAAGATCAAGCCCCAGATGTACCTGCCAGGTGCAACAGGTACGTCAGCAATGCCCAGTTTACTAAACTCTGTGTACTCAATACACGTGACACCATATTCCCAGGAGTCATCTCCAGTGCTCTTCTCCACCAACACATTCACACCCTCTGCTGCCCCAACATTGCGCTCGCATGACGCAAATCCAAATTTCTATGGCACATCACATTAAAAACTTAAGTTAGTTACCATAAAATACTGGAAACATCCAGCACTTTTCTCTCTCTATGTGCCATGTGCAAACAATGATGGTAAACCAGTAACAACCTACAGGGAATCTGAGCTTGCTGCATCTGGCACAAGTTACACTCGATCTGAATTTATCCTTCTAATTGCAGTAGATTCTTATCAACTATCCTTCATGTCATCCCGGGCCCAAAGAGCAGTAAGATCCCATTATTCAACCAAAAGATTGGACTTTCTTTGGAAGCCCTGCCTTGATATGCTATGATTTGTACCCAGTACATTGAGGAGTCGCATAGTCTAGCCTGGTTGAATCAAGAATATCCAGGGCAAAGGCTACACCTTATTGTAGTGCAAGCCGATGCCAGACAAAGCCAACAGAGTGACATCTGTTCCTGCAATAGGGTTACTGCCAAAACCAAACATCATACTCAGTTTGAGGACATCATTGTTTATGAGGCCCAAGAACAATAGTATTGACAATAAAATCATCTCATGTGCCAAGTATGCAAACCAACCGGAAGACCTCCCACTGAAATAAGTATTGAGGTATATTTCTTCTCTCCTCCAGTTTCAGAGGATATGACATTAAAGGGTATGCAAATAGGCCAAAAATTGAAATGTAGACCTAATCTGTCGCACAATTGCTGCTTTGCGTCCGAGACTGGAAAACCACTCAAAGACGCCGTCATCACTGGCAAGCTTCCAAATGACACCATGGCCTCCTGGCTTGAGCACCACCGTCAAGGGTTCACTCAGCAGCCAACACCCATCAGCTGCTGCCACAGTTGGTACCAATGGCTGAACACCACAAAATATCTCATTAATAGGGAAGGCTTCCCAGATTTCCTCTAGAAAACCGTTGACACAACTGAGCTGCACAGCAAGTAGACTACAGCAGGGCCAGGGCTCTGGGCTCAGCCTTGAAATTTTGAAAATTGGTGAACAGAGGTGCAGGACTATGTCCTTGATGGTCCTGAAGAAGGTTGCACTCTGGAGAATACCCTGGATATTGAATCAGAAAATGGATATTGTCAGAGGGTGGCCACACATCGGGCCTTGACAATCTCCCTTTCCTCTGTGCAACAGTTTGTTGTTCAAAGATAGATTCCCCGCCCCGAGTATAAATTTCCCATTGCTTGGCAAACAACTAATTAGGCTGTAGCATTCCATCCTCGACAAGGTCTACATAGAACTAAAACTTACTGGTGAGGGTGCACGATCTCCAGGTCCACTTGACATGGAGTTCCTTGCGCTCCTGCCTAATAAGTATGTTCTTGTTGTGCTTGGAAAGAAAGAAATGAAATGAAATGGTACTTAATAACGTCCGCGGAAAGCACAAAGAGCTTATGGGACAAAATGGAAAAAAACAAGAGAGAGGAAACAAGACCAGAGCCAAAAAAGAGAGAAAGACAACTTCCATACTCACAAATTGAAAAACACCACAAGAGGTCCACACAGCCATAAGAACATACCTGCTCAAACAGATGGAAATTATTTTGGCCCCGACCAAACCAATCATGGTTTGTACACAGCGCTCGGACCCGTTCATTATTCTTCTTTGCAGCGCTTGTCATGATGGCCACTGGGGTTATATGCTGCGTTCCATAGACCTTGTAGTACAAAAACTCCCTGGCCTGTTTCAGCAATCCAACAGTAAAACCCTCATCATATACCTACTACAACAAACACAACTACTCTCTGTCTGTCTCACACTCTCCCTCCATTTTCCCGCTCAAACTGGGCGCGGGGTCAATGGCCACAAGGCTACGGCAAACAACGTCTTATGAGTACAAAACTCTCCCTCCATTGGAAGTTGCATTGTCATCAAAGCTACAATGGGGATGTGATAAAGGTCTAATGTGCTCCCATCATTTAACCCTGGTTATTAGCAACGAAGTGATTTCCATCCAAAGGAAGGATCCTTAGAAATTTGTCCAAGAATGGAGATTCGAAAGAACCTGTCAACTCTCACAAGGCTGAGTCATATACATACTTATTTTACCAAATGCTTGCCTTGGGAGTTGTTAAGAGTCTCTAGTACAATGGAGCAAACACATGAAGGTCAGCCATGCTTCACACATGATCAGGAAGGCATTGACCACATTTCTATCCCAGTCAACTGTCAGTTGTCCACAGGGGTAACAAGGTTAGTCCCCTCAGCAGAACTCAACAGCCTAATTGCCATATATTTTTAGGACCACGTGTGTAAAATGTTGCAGAAATCCAGTTGCTATATGCTGCTTCACAAATTTAGACCGGCCGCAATATGCTTCAGAATGAATCTGCCGCATGGCAGGACAATTCCAAGCATAGGGATTGACTCACATACAGCTCAGTGCCCTAAGCCTATTATGCAGAATCACTAGCATTGTATGAGATTGGAATTCCCACGTTCAGCTCACGAGCGGAATTCAAGAAGTACAGTTGACTCAAAAAAAAGATAGCTTAACATAGACAATTCTCTCAAACAGGCCAGATGACGCGAGGATAGAAGCCGACGACAAAACGGTAAGTCAAAAGTAAACCAGCTGACGCCTGGCACACATTTCCTCTAGGCACACTTTGATGAATAGGTTAAACTTAGGACTTATGACTACCCCAAGGACATTCCCATGCTGGGCACAAGGCTTAGTTACAAACTGAGAATAAGTGGGAAACCTCTGCACAGAATGTCAATCCACCTGGGAGATACATGTCCAATCTATGAGCACGATAGCAAGTATCGCGAATCATGTGTAATCCACCCTCTTCAAGGCCTTTTGCCTTGTGTGACAAGCCTTGCAGGTGCAACCTAAAATTTAGAAAATTTCAGTAAGCTCTGAAAGAAGGGTTGCAGCACACCTGAAGATCACGAATTAGACCTTCCAGCAAAGTTCGTCCACAATATGGTAGCATGGCTACAGGTAAACACTCTCCAGTCAATTTATCCACCAGTCCCAGCCGATCACCTGCACCTCCCAGTGGATAGATCTCTGCCATATCCGGCAATCCCTGAACCACAATGACGGAACTTAGATACTCACTTAACATCCAATAACTGCATTTTGAGAATCACACTCTTTCGGTTTATAGCCATATCCATAGGGTCTGTTGTCAAACACTCTTCATTTCTGTTGCTATCAGCGAGGTGCAGGGAGGTGACTTCCTGACATCCACCTTGCAACCAGTCATACACTTTTATGTGTGAGTCCAACTTCCATCACCAACTAAAGTTGCGAATACCTCAAGACCCCAGCTGGCAGCTTGGGTGCCAAAAGCCTTATCCCTTGAAAGATCGGCGCCCAAAGGAACAGAAAACCGTTTCTTGGATGACCCAGCAGTCACCGAATCTCTTGCTCCATGGGTTGACCAATATGACTTCCCTTGCTGTTGCTCTTTCTCAGAAGCCTTGATTAGTTCAAGCGCTGCCACCTGATATCTGCATCCACTCATTATAAGAATCAGTTGCCTCAAAGAGAAAATTAAAATACAGCACTGTTGACAGTAGAGCAACAGTCTATAGTGTCCACGTGCTATGTGAAGATTTACAGGTTGGCCATTGAGCAACAGAGTTGATGGTTTCTACACTGGCGTGTCAGACGGAAGGGGGAAAACTGACTTGGGTTGAATTCTGGCACTTTTGAACAGGATTGTGAAAGTTTTTCCACATCTCTGGCAAGAGACCTTTGAAGCTTGTTCACCTGCTAGAACAGAGCTTCATGCGATCTCAATTTGAGAGTGCCAGTTCAAAGAAAAGGTGCCATTCACTTGTGGCCAAGTACCTAGCAAACCTTCAGATCCTGCATCTCAAAGCCTCCTCAACGATACCTTAGGCCCTACACCCATGCATTTGGCTGTAATGTTCAGAACCACTTATTGTGCAATTGCTGAATGAAGCACACAACCTGCTTGTGTGAATGTAGTCCACATCTGACTGGGGTTTGCTGCACCAGAACTAGCCTATACATAGCAGCTGTGCCAATACAAGTGACTATACTCCAGCAAGACTTACTCTTTCAAAACCGAGAGAGGACCAGACTACACTACCCAAGTAAGCTTCACACTCAGACGCTGATCCCCTGTGCGATATTGCTGGCTTACCCAATGATCCCACCGATACTGTCATAGAATTTCTCCAGTCTCTCCAGCATATGTACAAGACTTTTCAGCGATTCTATGAAGCTTTCAGCCAAGCCTGCACTGCCATGCATTTCATTTGTATCCTGGTCCTTTCTACTTGGCTCCTTCCTTGGAGAATTAAACAGAGTGGCCAGATAATGATCGGAAATACGCAGTGATGGATCCCAGCTCTCTATCAGTTGGCCCAGCATCGAAAACACTTCTTTAACAGGATTCTGTGGAGGTGATGACAGTGGATATTCAAGATTCAGCTTCCCTTCCTTCTCCCAGCTATCATTTGCATCGGTTAAAGCTGGCCAAAATTCTGGGGAAGTTTCTAAGACATGCTCCTGGCCAATTGCAACCATACATTTCAACAAGTAAATGTCAGTCATCCCCAACGTGCGCACAGCCAGAGCAATTGTGGGGTTTATATATATTCCTGAATGGCCATATCCCCCAAACAATTTGCGCACCCGCCTATTGCTGTCTATCACATCTAACTTCTCCGCAAAGGTAGATGCTGCTTGTAGCCGCTTTTGAAGTTCTTTCAGTTCCAGAATCTCATCATCCAGCCTCCACCGTTGGTGATTGTTTGTCTCCAGGGAAGGTCGAGCTGCAGGAGCGATTGACAATGCGTGAGGCATGTACCTACTGCCAGGTTGTTGTGGAATTGGCTGGTCCAGAGCAGTCCAGTTTAGAACTCCCCAAGGGTTTGCAGCAGAGCAATCATCACTTTGATTGCCTCTTAGTGGTGCGTGGTCTCGACAAATACCCCTCCACATTGCAGGCCCGGCGGCCTGCCATTGCCTGGAGAGCCAAAACTGACCCTGAAAACTGCTGCCACCTACCAAAGTTCGAGAATTCATCGAGCCAACCGAAGTGGGTGAACTCCCGGGATGCTCCCATCGCACCATGCTCGTCAAGAGAGGAGCAGATTCCCTCGAACAGATTCCCATAGAGGAGACCTCCATGATGATAACAGTTGGTACGCTACTGCCTCTGCTCAATCCCTACACCCTGAAAGTCCCATCTTTAAATCGCTTTCCGTAATTCTCTGTGCACATAAAGTAGTGAGTTTTGCTTCTGTTTAATCCTGAAAATGATTGCCAACAGAACCACAATCAAAATTCAAAATGGTGTGTAAAGCTATACAATTCCAAAGATAGGTAAAAAATGCAAATGTCAACACACAATGAAGGGTTTCCAACACTTCCTGAGAGACAGACTTTCTTGTAGGACACAGAGGGAGAGAATATGAGGCAACAGAAAAGAAGATCAAACCAACACACATTGATTTGCATATGAACCAGGAAAGGCGGAAAGTCAGTCCCATCACGACATATGGGAGGGACAATCACTCCACAGTTGTCGACCCTACACGAGATGAGTAGCAGATCAGGAAAATGTAGCTTGGGAAATAGAGAGGAATATAGAGAAGACAGAAGCCATAACCAACGGGAAGATCAATCCATAGCAACCGCACGAGCATACCTTCAAAAAAGGAGCTCCTGAACTGGGGCAGGAAGGAAAGAACGCGAGGTCCTTGGCTTAGCTTCAGATACTCTCCTGACAAGCAAACGGCGCTGAGGCAAGAAAAGGAAGGCACAAGTGAATGTTGTTGAGAGCTATGGCGGACTCGTTAAATCAGCTCGTTAAATCAGGTTTATCATTAGGGACTCCCGAACTTAGAAATGCAAGGAGCTGCATCTCCTTTCAGATGCCGAACTGACTATAGTTTCAGATGCTTGCTTGTCTCGTTCCCCTCACAGGGACGACGATTCTGCTAGTTACAACTGCGTGTGAACTTAAAAAAGAGATTGTCCAGCATTGCAACTCCCAGTAAACGCAGAATTGGTAAAGAAGCGAGTCAAGAACCAGCGCTACACTCATGCTGAGTTATTATACCGAAACTGCCATGATCCTGCCATAAATCTGACAGCTGAAAGACGATACCATCGGCAGCAGGCCTACATTACCTACCACGACTTAGACTCGCTCTTAATAGTAATCAAGCTTCAATATTTTCCTGCACGGCCAGTTTCAAGGACTCTACCCGATCAAAGAAAGCGAATCCACGCACACGAATTGAGAGTCGATCTACCTGCACGTTTACACGCACATTGACCATCTACTGCCAGCTGCCCTACTCTTGCCCGCCGGAAAGCTCCTCTAAGGAAGAGGCCCTGTCTTTTCTCCTCGCCAGCTGTCGGTCACCCTCCACCGCCCCCTCTATTTTTATTTATTTTCTCAATTTCTTCCATTTGTTTTATTTGTCACTTTGTGTGTGTTGTTCAACCTTTTACTTTTTTTTTCTGTTTATAAAGGGAAAATAGAAGGCGACCGGCAGCGGGCGATAGGCAGCGGAGGGGGTATATGTCATGGCATGATGCCATGGCATGGCAGGCATATGCTTTTTATGCTCTGCGGCTGAGTCCCCGTTTAGCAGCGGCGCTAGTGCGGTGGCACGCATGCGACCCGGGCTCAAACCCCGACACGAGACTACGTGGGCAGGAATTAAAGTAAAATAAAATGGCGCTAACGCTTTTGGTTAAAGGTTGGGCCGTTTGAAATTGGACAAACGGAGGGAAGGTTTGGGCGTTTGGTGGGAAGAGGCATTTGGTGGATAAATAGGCAGGGGATCCCGTTCTCCACCTCTTGGCGGTTACTCGCTGCTCGCGAATGCAGCAGCATTTCTTGATCGCAACAGGTTATGCACTGCAATTGAAGCGTGGGGGATGCTCACTGTGACTGCTGAGTTCCTGTAGCAGCGTGGTTGGCGAGTAATCGAGATGCTGAGGTGGGAGATTAGGGAAGAAGAAGAAGAGGAGAAGAGATCTGGCAGGAGTGGTGTAGGGTTGTGTAGGTGGTGCACATATAGTGTGATCCTGGCTTTCAAGTGTGGAGGGCTAGAATTGAGTTGCAGGCGATTAACATATTTCTCTGTGGAGTTGATGTCTCGGATCTGACTTTCATGTTAGGAGGGTGCCGGTGTACATCAAGATGATCATTCGGCGTCGCGCACTCGCACGAATCTTGAGGCATTGTTGGAATCTCGTTGTTGCAAACCCCAGAACACGCTACTTTAGGGTAGTGGATGTCTTTCTCTCCATCTCGACTCAGTAAACATACGAACTCCTCTTCTTTCTCTCGTAGTGTGAACTAGGGTGGTAAGCGCTGGTCTTGCCACGATTGGCTGCTCGCATTCAGCTGTGAGATAAGGGCATCAGTTCTCCCCAAACGTTACAGGACTGCTAATTGCTTTCAACTTATTGCCGACATTTTCCTAAGCGTCTTGTGGAGCAGAAAATGGAAGTTTGAGAGGAGAGAAATGTATATTACGATGTCTGATCTTCAGGGATGCTTGCCCCTTTGTCTGTGGAAGATTTTCAACTCCACGGATGTCAATCGTGGTTTCACGCTTGGGAAGGGCCTCATACCGGGCGCTTCCCCCCGAAAAAACACCCGTACTGCATCACTCTTCTTCTTCACATTCAAGAGTTTAGGGCGCGACCGTCTGAAGACTGTTGTCACTTCAAATTGCCATGTTTAGGTATGAACTAGTTAGTCATCGTGAGGAGCCAAATGGATAGTAGCCATCAGTTTCATCTGTTGTTGGGAAGGGCAGACTGATGAGGAGAGAAGCCCCGTCTGCATGATCATAGTCATCTACAAGCCGATGCTGGAGTAAAGAAGGTCTGGCAAGCCAATGACGGACAGACATGCGGCGGGGAAGGAACGCGCACAGATAGCAAACACGGGGTGTTAGACACCAGTTATTACAGGGCAGGGCACGTCTTTGCTCACTCAAGCAATACTCTTCTTCACACCCCCCTATACCTTCCACTTGCCCCGCCCCGTCCTTGTACGTTTTTGTCCAGGCCTCACCTGTGTACCTTCGCCGGGTGCCTTGAAACCCCCCATCGCCGCTCTATTGTCCGTGCCTTGTATTTGCGGTGGGGATTGTTGTTTCTACAGATCTAAACTGCCTCCATCACATTCCATTTGACCATCGATCCCCCCGCATGCCCCGCATCCCTGGTCCTATTTCTTACATTCAGAGGAAAGTGCAAGTGAGGAATGATCTTCTGTGTTCCAGAGCGGGGTTTTAGTTGAAATGATAAGATTTTGTTCCGAAGAATGTCGGAGCTATGGATTCTGAACGAACGAACTCAAGCACTCCACTGACACACCCTGAAAGAAAGTTATCTCTTTCACCATGCAGCAGCGTAAATCTTCCTTTCCTGCAGATTTCTCTTACTCACAATAATCAGTAATGTGTAACAACTTTGCTCAGCCTAACTGCAGTCCTTGACCTTTTGCCCAAATGTTTTGCAAGTGCATGAAATTAAGAGGTCTTACCGCCGTGGTGGTAATCTCACCTGAAATTTTGGCTCTCTCGGCACCAGATTATAATCCGTCTGGTTCGATAGAGGCTTGAGAAAAAACTGGATTTTGCATCGTCGTGTTGCACGCTTGTTTGAGTCATGTGGTCTCTCCTCTTGATGCAGATTCAGAACGTGTGAAAGATGGTCTGTTGTTGGGGCTGTGTGAAGCCCTCTGGTCCTTTCCAAGTTACTTATGACAAACGAGAATACCAGCTGTAAGCTCATATGGAATTGGCCATTGAGGTTGCCCGACCTAGGTTGGAGCTTTCCAGATGCGCAGTATTGTAAGTGAAGGTGCGAGTCAAGGAACGATGATTTTAGGCCAATGGTTAAACCAATACCAATACAGCTCTAGCTGACCGAACACTAAAAACAGATTCGCGTGCAAAGTTAGGGTAGACATTGAAGTGTGTCTCTGGACGAATTTTTTAAAAGCTAAAATCTGGACGGGTGCTCTTTAGGTTCAGTTGTGGGAAACTATGTAGAGGGTGAAATCCTCATATTGCTTAGCTTTTGCAAAGCAGTCATCAGCTGCTGTAGTGGATTGCCTATGGCTTCTTCCAAAATTTGTCCTGGACTGCCATCTCCAAGGCTGGGGAATGGAACTTCTTTTACTTTAGATGTTTCTATCATCTTATTAAGGCTTGTGTACTCTCCCATTGACAAACAATCTCCCTAAACGTCTATGATCACTTTCCCTTTTCATGTTCTAGCCGGTGCTTCACTGACGTTTGGGAATGGGACAATTTAATTGACCTCAAATTTGTCATGCTGTCATGGGGAATCAGAGTACTGAACCAGTGATTCCAGTAGATGTAGAGTCGTGCCTCTTACACTGGCAGCTGATTATTCGGAGTATGTGGCCATTGCTACCATGGCAACCTTTGCCTAATGATACTTGACCTCTATAGTGTTCTAAGCCCACATCAAGCACTAAGCACTACACATGCATGTCTCTAAGAATTTTGTCACCATCGATCTATAAGCCATTTTGCCATAGGCAAGAACAAGAACAAGATGACAGTACATAACTCTTGCACAATGGGCGTGTTTGTTGCAGTAGTAAGGTATTACTCCAAATTTATTTCTGAAGATTCAGTTGAAGTTTTCAGGACATCTGTACTTGAGGCCAAAAAACAGTTTCCTTACTAGAAGAATAGCTCAATGTCTTCTCTGCAATAGTTGCTTTCCCATTGATTCATAGCAATGATGGTGTCCAGCTATGTTTAGGAAAGACAAAAGCATGTTGCAATTTGAAGCTGCCTGATCGACATACACCTCACCATGTCGCGAGTGCCGAAAATAAATAAATCTAAAGGAAGAGGCGAAGAGGATGGGTTGAAATCAGGTTACTCTTGTGGCCAGTGTGACGATGAAAACAGATCTGTAGTTAGTGCAAGTGGGACTCCAAGTCATCAGGTACTTCAGTGTATGACTGACTTCACTTCCTTCTATCACACTTGGTCTGCTGCCATTTGCGAAAGTGCTTTTATTCCATATGAAGTGTATTATAAATATGTTTCTCTGCCTATGCTGAAGTCTTAAAGTGATTTTTCTGTCTCTAAGGTATGTTATATAAGTGACAGTGAATAAACAATGAGCATTGATTTGAAGAACCAGGTGCTTCCTTTGAGGATTGTCATTTGGCATATTTCCACTGGTTAAACTCTTTCTGAATGAGTACACTTTTGTACTTTGCAGGAAAGATACAAGGCTACTCAAGAAGGCAGAGAATCCACTCATGGCAATAAGGGTGAGCATCCAAACTGATTTCTGTATTTCATGTAGACTAGTAAATAACCAATAATAGAGATATACTGGCTTTACATTGTGTTGGTGGCAATTGCGTAACAGCTTCTGGTGGTTTGAACAGAAAATGAATCTGATGACCGGAGGGTTCTGCTTGCTATCACTGTGGAGATTGAGGATGGGTGTGTTGAACATATTGAAATGAAGGAGGGTGATTCAGCTGAGGCAGTAGCAACAAAGTTCTGTCGTGATCACTCTCTTCCTGATCAGTTTGTGGCACCACTGACTGAGCATATTGTCAGCAACATCATAAGCATCAGGTGTGTGACAATTATACTCATTCCAGAAGTTTCTTGCAAGATAGCTTCCAGAGTATGTGTTGAATGCTTGCAGGTTTTACGAATATTTTCAGAAACAAGGTTGTTACAGTATGTTTTAGGTTCTTTTGAGCTGGTGAATCAATCTGAGACCTGACATAGAATCTTCATTCTATGGTGGGTGGAGTTACTCCTAGGGTGACTTACTTCTAACAACAGCTGCAACCAACTTAAATTTTCTAACTGAATGGAATAGTATTTACTGGACTTGCTCTATAGATTATTTTCAGCTGAACATTTCCTATTTTTAGAGTCCATATATTTTGTGATAGCATTTGCTGCTCATAACTCTATATGTATCAAAGCATAGCAATATGTATGACTTTTGCAGTAAAGAGGATAAGGATATCGTGTTTTGCTCTAAAGATGAGTGTACTTCATTTGAAGAGAATTGGCCACAACACACTACGGGTTGTCACATGCCCCCCGAGAAAGATTACAAGGATGAGTCAGACTATGAAAACAAATCCTCCAAATCTTGTGGCTGCAAATTCCGATCTGTGGAGTTTCCCTTGTCCCAATCGCAAAAGGTCAATAAATCCGGCTCTGGAAAAGCTCCCATGTCACCTAAAAAAGCAAGACAAAAGACTGGTACAAGACGAAGGCTTTCTGATCGCCTCGTTGCTCCTACCATCACAAGCCTGGCCAAAAAGACAGGGGGCCTAGAACCAAAGGCAAAAGGGAACAGACCCAAAGTTACTGGCACGGGTCCTATCTCTGAAAGGGCGGTAATGATAATTACTCCTCTTCCTCCCATTTTTCTTTTTTCTTTTTGTTAAAAGGAAAAAAGAACCAGAAAATGCATCTGATATTCTCATGGTAGTGCTCATGGAAGCTCTTCACTCTCAGACATATAGACATAGGAAGCTTCATGCAGATAGCAAAGCTATTGCTGAGTAATATTCAGAGATGGGTGAGGTCCCACCGCTGACAACTTCTAATCTCTCCGATGGTTATTCCAGAAAGCTGTTTACATGCGCCTGTATACGGAGTTCCTGAGGCACAAGCAGAAGCTTGAAGAAGACAAGAAGCGCAGTCTAGAGTTATACCAGGAAAAAATTGAAAGGGACAAGACTAGCATTTCCAAGGTAGCATGGGAGTCACACGCAAGCTTACAAAGTGGTCATTCATACCTTTCCTTGTATCTGGGTTAGAAAGAGCTATTCCTTGTCATTTTTCATGGGTTGTCATCTTAAATGTGGGGATTTGAACATGTGGTCTTTATTTTTGTGGCCATATTTATACGTAAGCAGTGCTCATCCAATGTCCTCTGAAGGTGCAATAATAAAGACTAATTGTTTGCAAGAGCATTTCCCGTCATTTTTCATGGGTTGTAACTTTAAATGTGGAGATTTGAGCATTTGGTCTTTATGTTTGTGGCCATGTTTATACATAAGCAGTGCTCATTCAATGTCCTCTGAAGGTGCAATAATAAAGGTTAATTGTTTGCGAGAGCATTACCTTTCTCAAGTTCATATGAGATGCAGCAAAAATGACCTCTCCTAGTACTTTCTCAGTCAGATTATATCCTTTCCATTGACCAGAAATCATGGAGGATCATGCGAATGCGAGCCCGAACAGCCAAGCAGTACAGGAATTATGGAGAATTATTGTACACAGAAGGCCTTACCAAGATAGAGAATCAGCAGAAGCTGATTGCAAAGAAACAGAAAGATGATGAAGCCAGGGAGCTTGCTGAGCTGACTTTGAAGCCTGAAATCAGGTATCTTTTGCTCTATCACAAGCATGTAGTCGGCAGGGTCCCTTGATGATAATCTTATCTTTTGAATACCCCTATTGTCCAGGGTGCTCCTATATTGGCCTGACATAGCTTGACCTTTGCCTGAAATTTCAAACTACTTTGTTCAGACACTCTTTGACTTTGGTCCTTCTGAGTAGGTTCTTTGGCTTTGTTTCAGTAGTTCAGAAGTCCAGTTCTTTCTTGCTTCCATTTCAGTTCATTTCTTGGCCTTAGGCTTACTAAGGTAATGTTGCCAGGCTCATTCCTTGTACTTAGAAAGGATTATTTTCTGCTCAGAGAAATGTTTGTTTGCCTGGAAAAATTTAGGTCCATGCAGGGGTGATGAGATTGGATGGATATATATGATAAGTCTACCATTGTAATTCCAAAGGTTCTGGCCTGTGTAGGGAAGTAGGGAATGGTATCATACTTGACTGGTCGGGTTACTCGTGTTTTTAATAGATGGTTTTAATAAGCACTTTTGTTAAGCTTAGAATCCCGGCTTAAAGGAGGGAGAATGCTCTGATGCTGGTTTTAAGAGATGCATGGTTGCAATGTGAAGCAAACGAGCAAAGCAGCTCAGGCGGGAGCATGGTCAGATTTGGAATAGGTTACAACATCAAGACAAGCCTAGGCATGATCAATTGCAGGAACTCCGGAATGAGGTACTTCGGTTCTTTATAATTGGACAGCATCAGTGAATGCATTGTATAGAAAGCCTAACAGACATAAAATGAAATGGTACTTTATAACGTTCGTGGAAAGCTCACAGAAATGAAATGAAATGGTGCTTTATAACGTCCGCGGAAAGCTCATAGAGCTTATGGGACAAAATGGAAAGAAAAACATGAGAGAAAACAGGAAACCAGAGTCAGAGATAAGAACTATTGTTCGAGTGATTGTCTAAGGGTGAATGCCTCGTGCAGGTAGGCTGCCAAGCATTTCTGATCTTCATAGTGAAAGACAGAGTGAGGTTGCAGAGACATGTCTGACCATTGTCTAATCATTGGTAGTGCAATGTGGACAGATTTGGGAGGCCAAGCTTATGGAGTGCACTTTCAAACCTCAAATTAATCGTCGAAAACTGGATGAGGAGCATGAGGGCAAGGATGGTTCTCACTCTCGCTTTGAACAGCTCTTTTTGGATGCTGAGAGCCGTCGTCGACGTCAAGCAGAATACATGCAATGGTACCCTGAAGGGTCAGTGAAATACTTACGATTCTCTTTTAGACTCTTACACATTTAAACATTTAACAGGATGAAACCTAACGTGAAAGGGTTTTGCAGAGTAACATTTCGACCAGCTATCAACAGACGGCAATCGAATGGGTTGGATATGGATGGAGACTACCAAAATGAGGGGTCCGTCTTTGATAGACTACTGCAGTATGCCTCCAAGTTGACTGAGAAAAGGCAAATGCGGGAGCAATTAGGTCATAGACCCGTTGATCCCAGTACTGGCCGGCAGCTTTTTAGACCACTAACTGGACGCAAGCCACAGATTAATGTAAGCACACCCTGTCATCCTCTTAGATATTGGGTGGAAAATTTGGGTTTGAAGTAGCTAGTGTTTTGCAGAGGAAGTGCTACGAAGGATACATCCAGGGGTTGGGGTCTTAGGGATGTTTGATGGGAGCAGTTTGTCATTGTTGAGTTTTTGAGTTGCTGCACCAAGCAAACAGCATTCTTTGATACAGTAATTTGTATGCTATGTGGTTAGCTCGATTATTGCCAGGTAGATTGATGAGGCGACCAAGCATAGCAACATGTGGGCTGTTGTACCACTTAGTATAAATGATAGGGTTCCTAGAAATGGTTAACAGGTACGCCAACGCCCTTGGACTTCATTGCGCCAATTAAGCACTAGGGGCTTGTTTGGTTGATGCGCATCATTTTGTTATAAAGTTTCTTTCTGCTTTCTTTCTTTGCAGTAGTTGCTTTTGGGCTGCTTTTTGGCTTTGGTTTTGTCTCCTCTCTCTTGTGTTTTTTCCCATTTTGTCCCATAAGCTCTTTGAGCTTTCCGCGGACATTATAAAGTACCATTTCATTTCACCTAGGATCTTTGGGCGTTGCGTGGACTTATGAAACTCCTTTTTCCATAGTATTCCTGGGCTGCATATTGAGAGCTTCACATTCCGTCTTGTATCCTCACTCCCTTTCTATTATCTATTATTTGCTTCCCTATTACCAACAAATCCAGAAGGGGTGGACATCATATCCAGACATGACCACAACAGACTCATTAGGAGAGAGCTTATGGAATTACATGTCAAGAGAACTTGGAAGCTACCCAATCTCACGACAAAGCTCCACTTCTATGGAGAGACATTCTTGGTGCTCCGAGATGATAGAATCTTGAGGCCAAATTACCTTTCAGCATCCTTATCTCCTTCCCTCCTGAGGGCATTGGGGCGGTTCAGGGTGGGTTCCCACAACCTATGGATAGAGTCTGGCAGATGGGAAAACCTGCATGGGGAGGACCGCCTCTGTCCAGCTTGCATAGGGAGCAGCCGGGAAATTGAAACTGAAGAACACTTCTTCTTCTTCTGCCCTCTATACTACGAGATCCGCGGGAGATTCCACTGTTTATTCAGTGGAACCCAATCTCTCACTGAGGAGGATCAGAAATGCTTGGCAGCTTACCTGCACGAGGCCTTCACCCGTAGACAATCACTAGAACATTAGTTCTCATTCTTGGGTTCTGGTTTTGTTTCCTCTCTCATGTTTTCTTCCATTTTGTCCCATAAGCTCTATGAGCTTTCCGCGGACGTTATAAAGCACATTTCATTTCATTTCATTTCTCGTTTCATGCTCTCTCTTGTCCCATACGCTCTTTGAGCTTTCCGCAGATGTTATAAAGTATCATCTAATTTCTGTCTCGTAAGCTCTTTGAGCTTCCCGCGGACGTCATAAAGTATCATCTCATTTCATTTCATTTCTCTTTTTACCATTTGTCGTTCCTTTCGAATGTGGTATAGGCTCAGAAGCTGTGTGTACAGCTGATAATGTTCATCTCAATTGCAGAGGAATCCATTGACTCTCCCAATTGGAGAGTTCTTGTATAGAATGAAATATGCCCTCGATAGCAAGAAGGAGGATGTGGCTGAAAGGGATGAGAAACTCAAAAGGGATCAAGCCAACTGTCACTATGTTGGGCCGACGTCTCAAAAGTTACTTGGACGCATAAAACAGCGTGGTTTCAAGCAAGTTTTTGACAGCCTTGATGAAGACAAGGTTCTCACTCATAATCATTCTCCTGCTGTATTTCTAAAATTTGTCTGAAATCACCATGCGTTGTTTGTCAGGGTGTCAGCGTCTTTTCGCTTTGAAAAATTGCGCATAGATATTATTGTGCTTAATCATTTGCTTTGCACTCCAGGATGGCCTTGTTGAGCTGGCTACTGCAGATTTACGGCGCTTGAGTAAGGACGTTGTTCAAGATGTTTCTGAAGTGCTGAAGATGGGAGATTCTGAGAAGCTTCTCTCTTTCGATAAGTTCGTAGATTTCATGCTTGCTGTTGAGGTACTAACTACGCTGTGATTTCTTAGTATGCTTAAGTCAGTCAGAGCTGAAAGGTCTGAGGCTTTCAGGCACTGCAGACCTCAATGTAGAGCTGCAGACAGGCTTTCCAGATTACCTCTAGAAAGGCCTTCACACAAGCATCAATTTGCTGTGTGAGCTGCCCAGATATTTTAGATTGGGGCAGGGAGTTTGAACATAAAAGAAAGGGAGATTGTCAATGTCCAATGTGCAGGCAGCCTGAAGACAATATCCATTTTCTGATACAATGTCTGGGGTATTCTCATCAAAGAGCAACCCTCTTAAGGACCATGAAGAACAAAGTCCCTGCACCTCTGTTCACCAACTCTCAAAATCTCTAGGCTGAGCCTGAAGCCGTGGCCCTGTTGGAGTCTAAAAGAAATTATCAATATGTTCTTGAAATCCTCATGACTCAAATATGGGTGTGGCTGTGACAGAAAAAAATGCACCGGGGTAGTCACGTACACCTGGTGCTCAATCACAAGAATCACGCTGATGACAGCAACTTCACTTATCAATTCAAGATGGACCGTTTGTCTCGCAACCTTTCAACCCGGAGACGAAAATTCAGGTAGTTCGCATTACCTGAAGGTTGACACAAGGTCATCACAGCAAGGGTTGAGGCCTTACTGTGAATATCCAGTTTAATGTGTCAATGGAATGAGAAGTAGTGTCTACCTAGTAAGGGGTTCACATGTGCACTGTGAATGGAGTTACATGATCAAATGGGAGGAATGACGGCCCATGGACGAATAAAGCTTTCAACTCTTCCCAGAAAGCTCAAGAGTCTCAAGGCAGATAGATACAAATAATGTTTATATGTGGATATATGTGTCAGTTCCAAGGGTCAATAGTTCGTATGCGTGAAGATGCCACACTAAGCTTTAGCCATGGTTGTGCCTTCTGGTGGGACCTGCAACAGAGTCTCTTTGCCAGCTACTGCAGAAATGGCAAAAGAAGTCTACCACTGAGGTTTCGATGCTTGTTGATTGCACGTGTAGTGATAGACAATTCATTGTCACTGACATATTCAAGCACCTTACAGACAGAATGTTTGTAAGGTGACATGAATGCTATTTGTTGAACGTAGCAATGACTGGCTGGTTTGCACATGCAGCTCAAGTCGTCAGTGGTACAAGCTTATATGTATAGATACAGAAAAAAGGGAACAGAAAGTGGAAGCCATGCGAAAGGAAAGACAAGATATGGAGATGGCTGAGTGCACATTCAGACCGGAGCTCTATGGCAGAGGTGGAAAGGGTTCCAAAAAGGTGATTGCCTTAAGGTTCTGTCAATGCAAGAAACTTCACTAAAATCTGTAGGACTGTTTTGTTAAAAACATGAATGGCTCAATCATGACAGTCATGGTGGTGATGTCATCTTTCTTTCTATGAGCTTTCCGCGGACGTTATAAAGCACCATTTCATTTCATTTCATTTCTTATACAGGGAAGCTCTAGTGGGGGTGGTCGTATGGGTGAGAGTAACTCGCAGACGACAATAGTAGAGAAGGAGCAGCAGGAAGTGCATGGTTTTTACTTTCAAGATGAACGTGGACCAGGTAATTCTGAACTCACATCAGGGTCTTTGATGCCAGATGTATTCTGTAGTACTACGTTTGGTGCTAGGTGTTTATAGTCTCAGCCTTGCATTTTGTTCTGATCGTTACATGCATAGGCACTCTTCATCTATTTTGGCATTGTCCTTCTCTGGAGTCTTGGAATCTTGTATATCCATGTAGCTGATAGGCTATGTTGTGCAGCTCTTCAAGACTAGATGGAAGTCCCACATCGCAAACTTGGCATTAAGAGGGCTGCATGCTTTTCCCCGCCAGAGTGACAGAGGACAATAAGTGTGACAGTCAGTTCAGGAGGACCTCGTTCGTTGTCCTCATTGCAGAGAATCTGATTCTGAATGTTGTGCTTGTCCCCTGGATATAGTGTAGGTGTTTCTGTAGATTGCTAGGAGCTCCGTAGGAATTAAACTTGATGAACTCTTGATGGGAAGGGAGCATGGGCTTGCATTTCCATTACTGATGCAATGGCTGCAGAGTGGTTGGGATTTCCAGCGAGCGGGACAGGAAATGCAGTGTCGCGTGCTTCCAGTAGTCATGCTGTTTTGTTAGATTCTGAGAGTCACGCCGACGAAATTGGCCCTTTGGGCCTCCTTGAATCATTGAAGCTGATGGTGGCCGAGTCGCTCGAGAGCCCGGGTCGAGAGGAAGGGAGTTCCTATGATCACACGGCCCAACAAGGGGCCGTAGATGACGTAAATTATAAACATGTCGACCTCTCCGCCATTAATGACCTGCCTGAAGCAGATGGGCAGAAGCACGGCCTGTTTTATGGCGTCATGGGGGCTTGAGCTCTTAACGGGGTCAGCAGCTGTTTGACGCGGCTTCCTCTTCATGTTGACCATCGCCTTTTGTGTAGGACTGTATTACTATGTGACCTTCTTTCTGGGGTTGGGTTTTTGCTCCAAGGAGTGTCTTTTGCAAATGCCGCTGCTCAATCACTTGTTTTGCTAGTGATTACAAGCATCAATGTCAATGAAACATCTTCAGGTTTCACCCGTGTCTTCTTCTACTCCCCCTCCTCCAATGTCTTCCTCCCACCACTCCAAAGCAACTGCGGCCTGTTGCAATGTTGCAGCTTTACTTTGACCCCACTTTCTTACTTGCAGACCCCACTCCAACAGCGCAGGAGTCCTTTCCATTCCACCTTCACAATCGCCATGCCCACTTCTCAGAAGATGAGTGAAACTCCTCACAACACTCCAGACTTTGTAAACCCCTGAGATGATGATGGTGCTGATACAGCCTGGATACATGTCTGCAATCCCTCAAAGGAAAATGTTTAGACATTACTGATCTCGGTCCTGCACAAATGGTAGAGAGCCTGCCAGTTGTTGATAGCCATTGCCACCTTTTGGTTATATTATCAGAGCGCCGCCAGCGGTGGTAGCTGATGTCTGCACATGACTAGTTTCGTGATCACCGGCAGGCGAGACGTGTGAGGGTGGCAGGTTAGCGAGGAGATGGTGAGGGATTCATCGCTTCAAATCACGCCTCCTCTGTGCACAAAGAGTCTGAAAGAAATGAGCTACATCTCGGAGAGGTCCTTCAGACGCGGCAGGAAGATCCCTGTGTGTGAGCGAGAGGGGGAGCGGCGGATGGATCCATCCTCAAGTTGTGTGATATTACAATGGAGGAGTGACTGTAAAGTGCAGATATGAACCAGCTGTGGGTAGAGACTGTTGGGTTTGCAAAGCTGTCGAGGCATTCAAATGCCTTCAGCAGTTGTTGCTTGCAGGAGATCTAGTTCTGTCTTCTTTGTGTGGTTCTGTAAACGAAGGTTCACCTCACGGAGAGATCTACTGCAGCACTAGCTACATGCGATTGTTGAATGGTCATCTCGAAGACTGGGCTGACCTTGCTACAAATTCAAGACAGAGACAGAGACATGCCGTTAAACTTGGTATCAGCTGCAAGTTACGTGACCCCTCATGACTCTAGCAGTCACGCCGATCCCTGGCTGGAACATTTCGCAAGGCGTCTTCCTGGGGCGGATTTCAGGGATGGTATCCTGAACCTGGGTGATGGAGGCATTCACTTTGTGGGGTCAGAGCTGAGGAACTCCAAGCTGTGGATCAGGCCGTGCTATGAACACCTTACAGACTTGATAAGAGAGAAGATTTGTGATGGCAGTAAGAGCAGGTTCATCATCATTGGGTCCCCTGGTGTTGGGAAGACCACTTACAGCTATGTTTGGCTTTATGACCTTGCATTTGAGAGCCAAAGAGTTGTATACCAGTACAATACGAATGTGAGATACTTATTTGATTGGACCTCGGTGCCTTTTGTCAGATCAGGATCAGGTGACGCTTTCATCGATGAGTTGATGGAAACTAGGACATGGTTTCTGATCGATGGCAGAGCCAATCTGGGAGGTGAGCCTATGCGTTTCAATGCCAAGTGCATTCTGTTCTCTTGCTCCCCAAATCCTCAAGAGTACTATCAGTTTGCAAAGCCGAGAGACGCACTCAAGCTCTATATGCCAGTGTGGTCAGAATCAGAGGTGTTGACTTGTCGATCAAAACTCCATAGAGAAAAGCACGAGAAGGAAGTCTTGGGCAGATTTCAGACCTATGGGGGATTAGCCAGGTACATGTTTGATAAATCCAATGTAGAATGCATAGTTGATTTCAAGGAGGCGATGGATTCCTTGTCGACCTTTGACAAAATTTTCGATGCTGTTGGTGGGAGTCCCAACCCTCTCCTGTACTTGCTGCTCCACTTCTTCAATGTAAAGGATGATAACTTCCAATACTATGGATTCCGTGTGGAATTCGGGTCCCAATTCCTAGCGAACGAAGTCTTGGCCAATCTAGTGCCCTTGAATGAGGGTCAAATTCTCACATGGGTGGATGCTGGAGTTAATGATATCTTCGGGGGAGTAAGGCGCCAAATTCGCCAGTACTATTTCCAGAAGGAGATGTCACCAGCACGCATTAAAGGGGGAGATGGCTACTCTACACGGTCATCCTGCAGTCCGGAAAGTCCCGCTTCCGGCCCAAAAAGCTCAAAGCTAATCACATACAAAGACCTCAGTGATTCCGAGAGCCTGGAGAGGGACACAAGAGAAAAAGCTGACAAACTTGAGAGGGAATTGAAAAAGGAGAGAATGAAGCGGGAGAGAGACGCCAGAACGAGACTAGCGAAACGGAGAGTGAATCTAGAGAGAGAGAGAGGAGAGATGGAGAGACTAAGGAGGGACAAAGAAAGATTAGATAAGGAAGAGATTGCAAGATTGAAGAGCGAGAGGGATAGATTAGGGAAGGAAATAGACATTCTAGAGAGAAAGAGAACCAAATAAGACACCCACCAACAATCCCTGTTTGTGAATACTTGTTAAAAGAAACCAATTTTGCACCATGAGCTGGTCGACATTCTATCCCCTAATTCCCATGGGACAAAAGGCCACCCAGGAGGCTATGGAGGCATTTTCTTGCTTTCCCTCCAATATTATCCGACATGCTTAGTGTAGAGAGAAAATCAGGTGAAATCTTTAAGAAGCCTGTGAAAAGTCTAAATACACTGTCCACAGCAGCATGTGCTCAAAACACAAGGCCTTCTACATGACTGTAGATCAAAATTGTTGCTTATTTGACAGATTCACCCACTGTCCAAAATCCAAGATAAATCACTTTGCTAACTTCAACTACTTTTTAAGACATAGGAAAAATCAAACAAACATTTAGAGTTCAAACATTCAAGGAAATCCTGCTGTGTTCAAGTGTGTCACAGAGGTATCAGAAATACTGCTGGCTTTGTACAGAAGGTCCTCAGGCAGGTCAGAATAGTCTTCAGAAAGTTCAAGCAGCTGCAGCCAGCCTTTCGCAGGGATCCAGGTGTGCTTGCTTGTTCACAAAAGCTACACATGTATTGTGACCGCTCCTACCTTCATAACACAACAAATACACGAAAATGAAATGAAATGGTGCTTTATGAAAGAAAGAGAAGAATGGGATCCCTGATCCTGATCCTCTTAATTACAACTATTCCTCAAAGGATTTGTTACGTCTGCGGAAACAGGAAATGAAATGAAATGAAATGGTACTTCATAACGTCCATGGGCAGCTCAGAAAGCTTATGGGACAAGAGGAAGAGAGAAACAAGAAAGAGAGAGGGGCCACAATCAGCCCAAAAGCAGTTATTAAAGCTCAAGGGATTGTCAAAGAGTCAATACTTCATGCAGGTAAGCTGCCAAGCATTTCTGATTCTTGTAATGGAAGACCTCTCTGAGAAAGAAAGAAATTACATCCATCAGAAAGAAGCAGAGAAAGTAATCATAAGACTTTGTTTGCCGTAGCCTTGTGACCATAGACCCGGTGCCCAGTTTGGACGGAAACAAAGGGAATAGACACCACCTTTGTGAGGGGCTCACTCCAGTAGTGTGACTTACCTTGACATTAATAATTAGTTTGGGCTTTCCAGATATCCTCTAGAAATTCCTTCACACAAGAAATGAAATGAAATGAAATGAAATGGCACTTTCTAACGTCCGTGGAAAGAAACAGAGAGAGACAAAGAGACCTCTCCAGTAGCGGACACTATCACCACATTTGCAAGTAACTTCTTGGGTTCGGAGGGCTTTTGTGTGAGCGGTACTCCATGCAAACTCAACCCTCCTGGACAGACACAATGTGCTGCATGCAAGACATTGAAAATTAGGGACGTAGATATGGAGATCATGACGGCTTCTAGATACATAATGAACACTTCAATTCCTCTGAAAGTTGGCTACATTGTACCTTCAGTAGCCAATGATATCTCTCCCTGGGGCTGTGTCAGATCAGTAGCCACCAGGACCTGACAGTGTCAATTGATTCACACAATGAAGGAGAATCCGATTTGAGAGTTCAAGAGCATAAAGAGTGGCATACAGTGTTAACTAAGAACACAATGTTGAAGCAAGAAATGACTGTGTAGTCCTCTACCATAACCAGTCAGCATACCCATGGCTATGGTTGCAGCCAGTTTCACTGTGAAGGAAGAGAGAAAAAGACAGTTTTGACATGAACAGCAAGCTGAAGGGCTTAAGGGGTATAGAGACAGAAGAATCTTACTGGGTGTGTTCATTGAACACTGTACCTGTCAATGACCATGGGGTGGTGGCAACATGCTGTAGGCAGGGCAGGCCCTCCCCAGCACCCTTCCTGCCTTCCCAACCTGGAAAGGCTCTACCTTGAGGAGTCTCCACTGCAATGTTTATCTCCCTCTCGAGATCCTGTCGCTTTCTTTCCTCAATCTGGAATAAAAGTTTCCATTGCTTGCATAGCATTCAGTCCAGACCTACGAGAAAGGGACTCTATAATATGCACTAAAATCTCAAACAGGGAGAGGAATGAGATGAAATGTGACATTATAACCAAGGGAAAAAATAGAGATGTGACCTTCCCCACAAGCTTTCAAGGATTAGTGCTTTTTTGAATTGCTCTCTCCCTTCTCTTTCAGTGGGTTGAGGTCAGTTCTTTTGGTATTGACAACCTCAAAACAGTGGATTTCCTTCCAAGCACAATTGTAACACAGAAACATCAGACACTTCACCCTGTCGTTCACCTGTCAACTGAGACAGCTAGATCCTCACTGAGTTTGCAGGATGCCAAAAGGCATAGGGGGAGAGTACCTGAAAGGTGACCTCCGCCACGTAATTCCGCTCCATCAACAAACATCCATTTGCATGCATAGCCAGCAGGTACACGTCTGCTGATCTATGCCCAGCCATAAGGACAATGCAGGGGGCAGTTAACACAAAACAGTCTTTTTGCACTTCTTGTGCTTATACTGTATTCAGGTTCAGAGGACCCCAGCCATGTAGAACTACGTGACTCTGCCTGAACAATAGTGATGAGTGACCCACCAAACTCCCCTGCTTTATACATACACCTCTTTCAGCAGAAAAATGGGCAAGTCTTCAAGGGAAGAGAGGATCTCACAATGGGATAAGAGCTTGAAGCTGGTGAAGGCATGGCTGCCAGGCAAGCTGGACTATATCGGTGGGTCCATTCACTTGAAACACACTGAATCCATGTAGCATCTCTGCAACCTGCAGATCACTGGCCAAGAGTGTATTGGATTATTACTTTGATGCTCAGGTTGAAGTTGTTCCCTTGCTTACTGTCATCTTAAGACTGCAACCTCTATTCTCTTCAAACGTATACCTAAGAGAGTACTTTGACAACCACCAGATAAAAGGAAATACTGCAGGCTTCAAACACCCACCATAGACACAAGCCTGCATAAGCAAGACAGAAGAAACTTCATAACATCAAAGGAAGACCAACCGGCTTATGCAACGCACAATTAGAAGAGTCAGACTGCCTAAGAGTCCATGCCTAATGAGGCTCCAAGAGAAATGAAATGAAATGGTGCTTTATAACGTCAGCGGAAAGCTCAGAGAGAGTGTGAGTGAAGACATTAATTCCTGCCATAACATGGAGGGAGATGGCTGAGTGCTCAATCCAGTACTCACACCTTTGAGGTTTTCTTTTTCCCACCATGTAGTGGACTTAAGAATGTACTCATGAGATGATGTTTGCCATAGCCTTGTGGCCTACTGGACTTAAGAGAGACAGCAAGTGGGAGTACCAGCAATTCCCCTCTTGACCCTGGCACCAAAGCGGTGACACAGCCTCCACCAGGGCTAGCAAAGGTTGCCAGACTCTGTACATTTATAAGAGAACTGGTATGCCACATTAGAGTGGACTGTTGCACGGGGGATGTTGAAAGCACTCTGTCTTTGCTCTTTCCATGGGCCTCTGATATGTCTATTGTTTCCTCTTCCAAGCTACAAGGGCCCTTGAGTCGATGGCTTTGCTTATTTCCAACACCTGCATGTGAAAGTCATTCTGTCATTGCCTAGATGCCCTAGCTTTCTGGCCATCTACCGCACGGCATGCAACCCCTCAGTGTTCAGAGATAGTTGGTTTGGGATAACCACACCAGCCAAGACTAGCTGGTAACAAACAAGAATATGACATTCTCCTTCAATATTATTTAAAATCTAGTTTCCCTGACCCAGACATATCTGTGCCACACCCATTAATCCCATATAACTTGCTAAGCTTCCTTGAAGAAAAAGGTGGGGGATCAGCCATCGCCTACCACCATTTTATGTTCCCTTGTATAGACATTAATCATAGTGTTCACGAAGCTTCCGGTTGTAGAGTTGCTTCTCTTCGCCATGAATTGACAAGACCAGAAAGGACTAAACATGGAAGATTACCACCAAGGGGGAGGAAAGCGGCATCCATGGCAGCTGCAATGGAAGACACCACAGCCATGCAAGCTTCGATAGTTCCCACAAACACAGATATGAGCTCCACACTGCCTGTGTATCCCAATACTAGCAGTGGGCCTCTTGCAAAATCTACAGCCCTCTGTGCCGCAGCACCACTGCATCCAGTACAAAATTTGGAAATGGTATGAGTTAATAAGAACTGCAAGAGAAATGAAATGGTACTTTATAACGTCTGCAGAAAGCTCAAAGAGCTTATCGGACAAGAGGAAACAAGAAACAAGAGAGAGGGGAGACAAGCAGTCCAAGGCAATGATTGCTCGAGGGCTTATCAAAGAATCAACACCTCATGCAGGTAAGCTGCCAGGCTTTTCTTCACTGTAATGGAAGACCTTAACCCTTATAGCATCCCCCAGGATGAGAGAGAGGATGAGAGAATGTATTACCTCCACAGGAGGCCCAAAATGTACCCATGCGACTCATTCTCTTGGAGACAGAAGTGACACGCTTAAAAGTTCTGACGGGATTTTACATAAGTAGATGTGGAAGTTGATCTGCTGTGTAATCATTACCTGCTCCCATCAGTTGTACAGTGTGCATAAGTGCAACAGTTGCTCCAATGGTTGCTGGCATGTTTCAGGTTTTGAATTACATCCAGCAGCCACTGACAGCCAGCGCCAAGTGAAGGGTCCAATGCACACATGGTGCAGTTAAGAAGAGGCAACTTGGACCTTGGTGCATCTACCATACACAGAGAGTGGCAAGGCAGCGCCGTTGGATGCAAGCCCAACAAATGCAGCTTGTACTCAACCTCCTTCTCACCTGTCCATGGAATATCCTCTTTCTTATTTCTTGCTCTTTGTTTTTTTCTTCACTACTAGTCTTTCCAAAACAGTAACAAAAACTAAACAGCAGAATACTTATAGAGAAGCAATTTCAAGTGATTTCTTGTTGTTGTACTTCCTCCCATGGGCCCTCAGGGCCCCCTGAGACTTTATAAAGTTTCTTTCTTTCGTTGTTTCAGTCAAGGTCACAGGGGAGTTCTCAGCAGAAATGCAGAGCAATAATGGGGTGAAAAAGGGCTGTCCTCTCTCACCTATCCTGTTCTGACTCTACATAGATGCGGGCTACAATGCAAAGAATTATGGAGTGGCGGTGCCTTTGGTTGGGGGACGGAAACAATCTGATGATGCTGTCCTACTGGCACAATCTCCCATCTTCCTAAAAAAACACCTGCACATCCTAGAAGAGTTCTCCAAAGACAAAGGCTACAGGGGAACCTCGGCAAAACTAAGATCATAGTTTTCAATGGCCACACTGCTTGGACATTCCTCTTCAACCAGCATGGGATTGAGGTCGTGAAATCATACCCATATCTGGGTGTGGTTATTCATGCACCCAAACTTCAGTTTGCATCAACAGCTACTGACAGATTGACGCAGGGAAAGGTCACCTCCATTTTGTTTCAAGCTAAATGAAAACAAATCCATCGACACCACACCATAAGTGGCTTTTCAAATCAATTGTCACCACTGCTGCCACTTGTGGCTGCCTGGATCAAACCTATAACCACCTCCACCAGCACATAGCAATACCTTCACTTTTCTCCCACTGAATGTTCTGGGCGTGGCCTCAAAGATTTTGAATCTCAAAAACCTCGCTCTTCTTTGGCATGACTGATGTATCATCTATCATCAATGAACATCACAAAGTTGGTCGGTCGCACTCCTTGCTTGTCCTTTACTCGGCATCCTTTCTGCTTCACATTCTCAAGTCCTAGATGCCCAAGTCTATTGTACCACAACATTAGAGCTTTCTTCTCTGTTACTTGCGAAACATTTGCTTCCACTTGAGCCCCTTTGGTGATGATATCCCCAAGAGTCTCTGTCTGGCAATTGCTGCAAGATCTACATCTAGTCAATGTGAAGACGGCATTTCTTAAGGGTTGGTTGCTGGTTTAACTGACTTCTGTAGCTCAAGCAAACCAAGCTTCCACTTCCTCATGATTCTCCTCGTCTGACGTCATGGGCCCTACCCGATTGAGATTATCTTGCTAACTAGACGAGGGAGACAGAGAAAGATTAGTGGAAGGGAAATGCCTTTACTATGTCCTTGTAAACAAGGTATGACAGCACCATTGATCTCAATGAGGGATCTTTTACTCCCTAATCACCTCGGAAGTCGCAGGTGCAGCTTCCTTAAGAAGGCGATGCTGTTGGCTCACTGAAGCTTCCCGTATATTCTAGATCCCTGATAGAAAAACCTTCAAAAAGGCCACAAGCTGCCCTCTAACTCCCACCAAATTCAATCCAGGGAGATTGTATTCTCTAAGATAGGCAATTCCTTACAGAGACGTTCCACCACAAGGATCAGAAATGCTTCACAGCATATCTGCATAAGGCTAGACAATCCCTAGATCAATGGTTGTTTTGGAATGCTTGTGGTGGGCCCCACTCTCCTTATTGTTTCCTGCTTTCTCTTGACCCGTAAGTTTGACGTGGCCATTAGAAGTGTAATATCCTTTCATTTCTTTCCTCCTCTCTTCCTATTCTTCAACAGTATATGGCTGGCACAGCTGCCACTGCACGTGTAACATAGGTTCCAAGCTAGAAGGGTTAGACTGCAGAGACCAACCTCATGCTTACTAGTACCATGCCAACACCAGCCCTTCAATAATACCAAAAACACAATGAAAACATTAAGATGGCTCTCATAAATCGTGGGAGCCGTTTAAATTCCCTCCCACAACCGGCTAAATGAGAGGTAGCATCCTGTGGGAACTATGTGAGAAGTCATAGACAGTGTTCACTGGGAGTCGTCAATAAGGACATTCCCTTACACTTTTTCTCGTCGTTTTCCTTCTCTGTCTCTGCCTTTGGGCCTTCTTTCTTCCCAAGATATGGGGTCGTTTGCAGAGGGATTTTGTTTGTGTTTCAGGTTTACATACTAAGGTTTGTCACAGCCTTATGGCCATCGAGATTTGGACACACCAAACTGCTGGGGAGAGAAAGGCAGGAACTTCATAACGTCCACTGGAAGCTCAAGACCTTCTGGGACAATGGAAAGGACAACAGGACAGCGAAGTGGTGCACCCAGCAACCAGCCACGACCACCATTAATCTACTATTGAACTTTATACATCTGCAGGAGAGCAAAAGGAGTTGGCCTCACAGGAATAGGAATGCTGAAGATCAAAGAATGAAATGACACCCCTGGCATTCTCTTGCTCCCGTATCTGAGTTGCCAGCACTATGCATTCCTTGGCTTTTGTCTCCTGTAGATTTCAGCCTTAGTAAGGCATTCAGGCACATCAACAAAACAACACAAGGTATTCGAGAAAGCAGAAGGGATATACACCTCAGAACTGCTTGCCAAAGCCTGGTGGCTGGGACCCCACAGCAGAAAAACACTGGAGACCGGGGCTGACGAATGACAAGGTAGGGGGCCACTATCATTGCTGAATAGGTGCCCCAGGAATATCAGCATCCTGACTAAAAAAAATATATTTTGACGTCACCTCGTCAACATAGAGTAAATCTGACCCATTCTTGGAGGGTCAACAGAACAGGATGTCCTTGTTTTCAGGCTCGCACAGTGAGGGCATAATCAAATGGGGATTTTCATTGGAGAAGAACAGTGGTTTAAGCTTGCTTGGGAGATTCCACACGGAACCCAATCTCTCACTGAAGTCTTCCACTATGAGGATCAGAAATGCTTGACAGCTTACCTGCACGAGGCCTTCACCCTTAGACAATCACTCGAGCAATAGTTTTTATTTTTGGCTCTGGTTTTGTTTCCTCTCTCATGTTTTCTTCCATTTTGTCCCATAAGCTCTATGAGCTCTCCGCAGACGTTACAAAGCACCATTTCATTTCATTTCATTTCTCCTAAGCTCTTTGAGCTTTCCGCAGACGTTATAAAGCAATTTCATTTCTCCTTTTCATGAGAAACTGCAGATTAGCACCTCATTTTCAGTGAATGGCAGCTGCAAAATCGTGAGAGCAGTAGGAAAATGTCCAGACTCCAGCTCCACTGCCATTACCTGCAATTTCCAACCAATCTATTGGTCGTTTATATAGCCTGTGTGTTGCCCTTCAGCAAGCTTTGGTTTATGCAGGAAGGAGAGGGAAGATTGAAAGCAGGGTCCACACAAGCTGGGAACCACCCCATGTCTTTCCACGGGGGCAATAATACTATGCAACCAGGTATAAACTATATGGACAGACAAGCAGGAGGACACAAACTACATTAGACGTAAGTCTGAATGCAAATTTTCATCTCCCAAGGGAAGATCTGAGGCTAACCTGAACCATTGATTCCACATTGACAAGCAAAAGGTATGCAGAGCTCCCATTCTGTGATTCAAATGACAGAGAATTTCTTAACACCAAAGAATAAATTGTATATGATTTTCCTATTATTGATTGATGCACAACAAGAAAGAAATAAAGCAAACAAAGGAACTTCATAATGTCCACAGAAAGCTCAAAGAGCTTATGGGACAAAGGAACATAGAAACTTAGATAAAAAAGAGAAGTGGGGCCACCAACAATCACTCACCACAACCAGAAAACTACACTTCAACGTTTAAGAGATCTCTATGGTGGAGGTTCTGCTCCTCATTATGGAATAACTGTCAGGGAGTGGCTCTCTCTAAGAGAATGTCACAAAGAAAAAGAAAGCGTGTAATGGAATCATGTGGGCTTTCAGCATGATTGAGACTGAACAGATTACTTTTTGGAAGGTTCATTGGAATTTTTTCATAACTTGTTCTGCAAGAAGACAATAGAAGAAATCAAGGAGTGCTATTAGAAGCATTGAGTCCTTACAATGCAGGCAATGGCGACACAGCCACTACTGCGGTGGTATGCAAGTTTCATTGGAGAGCCTGAAACCTTAAGAGTTTCCCAACTGCAATATGTTTTTTCTTGTCAGAGTTAGCTTGAAACACTCGATGAAATTAGGAAGATAAAGACAGACACACGGGTACCTCTTTAAAAGAGCACGCCTGCCTACAATGACAACAAACGGTTTTCACTTATTTGTTTTAATTCCTTGAAGGGAGCATTGTTCAAGGGTTTGTTTAGGTATGAGGTACCACTTTAGCCTCACTGGAGGTGGACACCTCTTCTGTTTACCTGCCTCTACTGTAGTACTGTGGAAGAACGAAGTTTCCGAAAAATAGGTTGAGGATAGAGGGGAAAAGCTAAAAGCTGGAATATTGGATACCATAATCTGGTGGAGAGATCCAAATGACCGAACACTAGCTGCCCCATTTTTGAGACATGAATCAATGCATTGGGTGACACCTTCGTGTGCAACCTGAAAAAAATCATGCCAAATTCATCATTGTTATATTCTGGCTGAGCTTCTTGACTCCCCGGCATTAGCTGTTTGGCTCTCCTCAGGACATTCTGAAGCCCACTACATTCTTTCCTTCTTTCTTCCTTCGTTTCTGTGGATGGAGACAGGCAGGAATAAAAGCCTAAACATGCTGAAAATCTACTCATTCAAATTTGAGAGATTCCCCAAGTTTGAGAGGCTCATGAAGATATGCTGCCAGGCATCTCTGCTCCTCATAATGGAAGATTTTTGTCTGTCTGTGCTTTCTTACGTAAGCTCTTTGAGCTTCCCGTGGACGATATGAAGTATTTTTCTTTCCCATAAGCTCTATGAGCTTTCCGCGGACGTTATAAAGCACCATTTCATTTCATTTCATTTCTTTCTTCCTCTTGTCCCATAAGCTCTTTGCTTCCGACAGACTTTGTAAAGTACCATTTCATTTCATTTCACTTCATTTCTTTGTTGCTTTCTTACTACCTCTTTTGAAAAACGAGGGAGCACAAATATTAAACTCTTCACCTCAAGCCAAGATATGTCCAACCTGTATGGGGCAGCATTGGCACGGAAAGATATATCAATATGAGGACCCCGTCAACTCTGAGCTGACATAGGAGAGGAAACCAAAGAGAGAATGAGATAACCACAGAAGGTAAAGAAGAACTTTCAAAGATCAAAACAAAGGCACAGAGGACACAGACCTACAACAAAGGACTACTCGAAGCTCAAGCGTTCTAAGAAAGGAATGAAAGAACATTATTGCATCCAGAAGATACCCAAAGTGCGCCTGGGATGAGAATATGCACCAAGCAACCCAGCCTAACCTGACATTCCATCGGCTCGCACCTCACGCCTCGTGTTTGGATGAAACTTCCAACCTCTCAGGAGGTTTTGAAACCAGCGTTTTTGAGTCTGAAAGAGGTTGCGAGGGCCCAGGCTGGCAGCCATGTAGGTGGTAGGCCTCACAACCTTATCAGGAAGATAGTAAGCCGAAGATGGCCTCGGGTTCAAGGGGTACACAACCAAATTCAGCATATAAAATTTGTGACAGAGTTGTACCTCCAGCCCCAAGCATTCCTTGGAGGAAAGATGTTCCAGAATTTTTCTCCACCAGGAAGCAGGGAGGTCAAAACTCACAGCCATAAGTGGCAGTAGGGGTGAAAACTAAGTAAAAAAGCCACTGTTTGGTGGGGGGGGGGTCATACAGATGGATTTGTTCAAAATGAAATGAAATGGAACTTCATAACGTCCCCAGAAAGCTCAAAGAGCTTATGGGACAACAGGAAAGCAAGAAACAAGAAAGAATAAAAGACAAAGAGTGGAGCCAGAAGCAGCCCACAAGCAACCACTGCTCAAGGGATTGCCTAAAGGTCAAAGCTTCGTGCAGAAAAGCTGCCAAGCATTTCTGATCCTCATAATGGAAGACATCAGTGAGAGATTGGGTTTCACGGAAAAGACAGGGAAATCTCCCGCGGATCTCATAGTAAAGAAAGACAGAAAGGAACCTTATTATGTCCATAGAAAGCTCAAAATGCTCATTGGAGGAAGGAATTCAAAAAAAGACAGAAAAGTGGGGACCCTAACAACAAGCCATCACAACCATAAAACTACAATTCAATGAAACAAACAAAATGATACTTTTGGATTGAATAATTATTAGTATGTCCCCGAAACAAAGAAACTTTCGAACATCCATAGGAAGCTCAAGAGCTTATGGGACAAAGGAAAGTAGGATACAAGAAAAGTGAAGGACAAAAGTCATATATTCCATACATGGAATGCCCAGAGGGACACAACAGAAGAAGAAATGAAATGAAATAATAATTTATGAAGTACATGAAATGAAATGAAATGGTGCTTTATAACGTCCGTGGAAAGCTCATAGAGCTTATGGGACAAAATGGAAAGAAAAACATGAGAGAAAACAGGAAACCAGAGTCAGAGATAAGAACTATTGTTCAAGTGATTGTCTAAGGGTGAATGCCTCGTGCAGGTAGGCTGCCAAGCATTTCTGATCTTCATAGTGAAAGACGTCAGTGAGAGATTGGGTTCCACGGAATAGACAATGGAATCTCCCACGGATCTCATAGTATAGAGGGCAATAGAAGAAGAAGTGTTCTTCAGTTTCAATTTCCTGGTTGCACCCTGTGCAAGCTGGACAGAGGCGGTCCTCCCGCTGCAGGTTTTCCCATCTGCCAGTCTCTATCCGTAGGGTGTGGGAGCCCACCCTGAACTGCCCCAAAGCCCTCAGGAGAGAAGGAGATAAAGAGGCCGAAAGGTAATTGGGCCGCAAATTCTATCATCTCAGAGAACCAGGAATGTTTCTCGATAGAAATGGAGCTTTGTCGTGAGGTTGGGTAACTTCCAAGTTCTCCTGACATGTAGCTCCATGAGCTCCTTTCTAATGAGTTGGTTGCGGTCGTGCTTGGATGTGATGTCCACCCCTTCTGGGTTCACTGGCAATAGTGAAGCAATAGAGAGTCCATGGCGTTCAGAAAAGGTATCCACACGAGCATACCAGGATTGTTTGAAGCCTGCATTTCTGAGTCTCATAGATGTTGTGAGGGCCCTGGCGACAAGCCCCTTGGGGGGAAGGGCTTGTAACCTATGCAGGAAAATTGTAAGCCTGAAGAGGGCCTCAGTTTGAAGTGGCACACAGGCGAATTCTGCATTCAGTATGTGAGATGGAAAGCTCAAAGAGCTTGCGAGACAAGAGAAAGAATGAAACAAGGAGAGCAGGGCCCACAACAAGCCCCAACACAAATATTCATCAAGGGGGGAAAAAAAAAAAACTCTCAGGAAGATATTTGGAATTTTTTTAGCTCCAGAGAAAGAAAAATAGAAGGAAAAGACACCTTATTACGTCTGTGGGAGGCCAAGAGAGAAATAGAACAACAAAACTGAATTACGTGAGAAACTGACATCCACAAGGGGCCCAAGAGAAAGTAGAGAATGTACTCATGTCCTTCCCTGCGAACGTTGGCTTGCCATAGCCTCATGGCCATTGAGCCTGCAGGAAACTAACCCTCCTGGAGCCTTTTGTGGGGTTCGCACCCACTAGGGTTTTGCTTATCCCCGTGGCTCAGCTGCAGGTACAAACTTATGTTCCCGCAACTGCCATTAAGGTGCTCACAGAGGCACTTGTCCACATGCAAACTCGACAGCCCGGTTGCAGAGTTATTGATTTTAGTTTTTTACCCCTGCGTTCACCACAGAAATGACATGCTTGGGGATATGCAGGGCACAGGAAGCATCACTCTGGGCTGTGTGCAGGGTGAGGAGAGAAAGTGGAGAGAGAGGACCTTGTCGATCGCTCGACACCATGGCTGAGGTTGTGCAGACACACCGCCTGGAAATTTCCCCTCCCTTGAGGAAGCAATACCATACTGTGGTCAGTCCACACATAGAGACACTCCTGGCCCTGCTGACCAGCACCAATTTCATAGCCACGAAAGCAACCAAACTCAAGAGACACCACACTTGATCCAACTTTCACCATCTTTCCATGCATTAATTTAAATCGAGGTGGTTTGACACCATCTTTCTGCGAAGTCAGAATGACATCCTCAATGCCTTGATGCAAAGAGTTTACAACGGTTTTGCTCGTGTTGTGCATGCCTCTGCTCTCCCATGCTTCTAGGTCCTCTGACATAATATTAAGGCTAGCCTGGTCCTGGCTTTGTCTACTGTTGCTGTCCATCATCTGATGAAAAATGAGGTTTCCATCTGCAGTTCCAGCAAAAATGTAGATTGTTTTTTGAAGGCTTGCCATCGCAACACAGCGGACTGGTGCTGTGCAGGCCTCCACGGAAACAAGCTCCTCCTGCAGCCAGATTACATAAGCAAGAGCATCTCCATGAGTCTGGGACTAACCTCAACTCGTCCAGCTCTTCAGCCACTACGATTTGCATGCAGTTGATCAGAAGCAACTCACACGAGGATATCACAAACACCAGAACCGTAGAGTGACACTTGCAGAATTGAGCTTCAATACAGCTGGCATGAACAACAACTGTGACATTTGAGTAAGGTACTCATGCCAGAAAACACAATCTTTATTCCATACGTGCTGCTCTAGGCCCCAGTGCAGCCAAGATGTGCCAAGGCAAGTCAGGCTGCCCAAAGAAAGGAGAAACAGAATGAAAGAAATGCAAGCTACAGATGTTGCTCGAAGAGCAGATGCACAGCCAGGTTAAGTGCAAGCATGTAATCCACAGGCCAGGATGACCTTGGTGAGGGATTGGGTATCATGGCAAACAAGGAAAAAGGCATCAGGATGCGCCTTACCCTCATGTCAAGGAAAATTACTGGGAGACAACAAACCCCGCGCCCCCCCACCCAAAGAACAAAAGTACGAGAAGAAAGAACTCCGAAAAGTGAGAGAACGCACACCAGATTTGGCCAAGACAACACATGAACTGTATTAGAGGTCCATTGCCCCACCACCACTAAAAGTTCTCTGCTCAAGCTATGAGGATCTCCAACACAGAAAATCCCAAGCGCTGATACCTGCATCATTCAAACACCATTGTATTGCTGCAGAGGACATCCTTCACACTTACCTGACTCCTTCAGGTCAAACTATTCTACTTCTTACATCTCAGATGTCATCTACAAGTTGTGGCAAGTTGGGCCACTGAGAAAGAGAGCCGTTGAACGCCAGACCTAAACAATTGACCCTTGACAACCTGAACAAAAGGAATGAAATGAAATGGTACTTTATAACGTGCGCAGAAAGCTCAAAGAGCTTATGGCAAGAAAGAAAGGAACTTTATGAGAGAAATGAAATGAAATGAAATGGTACTTTATAACGTCCGCAGAAAGCTCATAGAGCTTATGGGACAAAATGGAAACATGAGAGAGGAACAAGTCCAGAAACCACAATTAATGTTCTAGCGAATGTCGAAGGGTGAAGGCCTCGTGCAGGTAGGCTGCCAAGCATTTTTGATCCTCATAGTGGAAGACATCAGTGAGAGTTTGGGTTCCACTGAATAAACAGTGGAATCTCCCACGGATCTCGTAGTATAGAGGGCAGTAGAAGAAGAAGTGTGCTTCAGTTTCGATTTCCTGGCTGCGCCCTATGCAAGCTGGACATAGGCGGTCCTCCCGTTGCAGGTTTTCCCATCTGCCAGTCTCTATCCGTAGGTTGTGGGAACCCACCCTGAACCGCCCCAATGCCCTCAGGAGGGAAGGAGATAAGGATGCTGAAAGGTAATTTGGTCTCAAGATTCTATTGTCGCGAGAAAAGAAGAAAGAAGGAACAAAGAATCTAGAAATTTATTATCTCCACAGAAGGATATCACTAGTGATCTCCACTAGCGCTCCAGCCTTGAAGCCATAGACCATACCAAATAGAAAATGTTCCCACACAGCCAAAATCTCACTTGGAGAGGGCTGCGATTTTGAAACGCGAATGTAACATTGAGTGGCAAGTGGAATATTGAGGATATTGAGGAATTCATGGTGGATTCTATACTTGCAATACCTGATGCGATCTGTTATTGGTGCTGATAGTATGGGGAACACCCAGGCCATCCAATTGTACACTGTGTACAGACGCACTCCTAGCCACAACAGTTCCTTCGAAACTGATAGCGGCATGGTGGATCTGGTTCTGTGGTGGGAATAATGAGTTGGCCGGCACCCATTCTGCTCGCAATATCCTGGAGTGGGTGTTGCTCAGGACCCTCAAAGAAACCCGCGTGATCTGTTCAGAATACCATTTACAAGTTCAGGAGCAAAATACAACCGCAACTCCTTCCAAAGACTCATGCTTTCTCTTGTGCAGTAGATTACGTACTTACTCACTACCCACATCTCACACGCTCCTATGACACATTTAGCTAATGTAGGACAATTTCTTCCATGGTTGTCCACCCATAGTGGAGACTGGAAGTGAAGGTAGGGAGGGGGATGAGGTGCACAAACATTGTTAGTCAATAAAAAACAATACAGAACTCTCTAATCATTTGGAAAAATGTAGAGTGTAACACAACCTGCACAAGCCATCCCCCAGGCATGGAAGAGATAGCAAGCGTGCACTGCCTTCGTTCAAATCCAACCATACATTCCTCACCAGATTTCACACCCTCAAGGGTAAGTACCTCGCTCATATCCTGGGAACCCAGATGATGAACTGGATTAGCCAGCTTATTTCTCTGAAATATATCGGCCCCCCATACACCCTCCAGGCTCCCTTTGGATGTAAGAATCCCCCTCCATCCTTTTGTTTTTGTCCAATAAGCTATTTGCACTTCCTGTGAACATTTTAATGTTCCTATGATTATTCCTCTTTTCTCATCACTACAATGAGTAAATCTCTCATTTATCAAACATAATCATTGAGATCAGAACTGGGCAGGTTACGCATAATCTTCAAGTCACAGGCATACTCTAGTCTTCTGAATTTGACACTCTGATTGTTTGGTCGTAGGGAAGCATTGTAAGAAGTAACATCCCTCTGAGAGAGAGATGTTTCTCTCTTTTCCTTGCCCATTCTCTCCGTTGCTCCTGCGACCAGAGAAAATGGAAGGGGTTGATTTTTCCACCCCCAGTAGCATAGTTATGAATTGACAGTTTAGGGTTAGGACAGCATCCATTTTTACCTGGCCAATGTATGAGACAACAAGGTGTGTTTGGTACTTGGATTCCCAGTCGTTGCAAAATGGCAGCAATTGTGACAGCCCCTTTATCTATAGCACCAAAAAGAATCGTCAAACATTTTTAATTCATGCATGTGGCCATTTTGAGTTCAACCATGCAAACGGGCTGAGGCGGCATGTTCAGAGCATGATGTGGTAGGGTGACTGCAATGTTCAGAGAGGAATAACTTACTCGGAAGTGGTTCATCCAACTCCCAGAGTCACTTCAACTCAGGGCCTTGAATAATAGGTCACAGATGTGCTAAATATCTGACAGGGAAGCAACCTATTGTAGGAAACAGTGGATACAGATTATTATTTACTAAAACGGAGGTCAAATTGATAAATACAGGCACCCTTGACAACTGTCTGGTTTGGACTAGGGTTCATAGTGTATTTGTGGGCACTAGCCAATTGGTTAAATGCATTACCTGGACGTAGTGCACAGACTGATTTCAAAATGAAAATTACCCGTGTTTGATGAGGGGCACACCCACCCATCAGCTGATGGAAATGAGAGACGAAGCTCAATGGCTGTGGACATGTGGGAGACTTCAGCCATGTGGGAGAGGAAAACAGGCCTGAATTCTTACTATCAGACAGACAACCTCATGAAAGTAAGCTGCAAAGCATTTTTGGTCTTCACAAGTGCGTGCCTCAGCCGCTACTGGGCATCGTCCAAAGGACTATCTCACGGGCCTTCACATGTTCGATCTTTAGGCAAGGTGAGGATAGCATTCCTCTGCATTTCTTAGGTAGGCTACAATAACAAAAGTCAGATAAATGCACTCTTCTACGACCTTTGAGTATGGAGGAGATTTCTGCTCTTATGAAACTTGTAGAAGTAGCACTGCAGATCGGGCCACCTGCTCACTGCCAAGCCTTCGTTGTGTTGTTTATCATTTTTCGTTAACACACAGGCCTGACCACCAGATGCTTGACTTTGAACAAGGATTCCCTCATCATTTATTTTGGAACGAACAAGCTGAAGAGGATTGACAAGGAAATACCACTGACAGGTGAGAATAAGGGATCACACACCTTTGCATCCATCATTGTGTGCAAGTGGAAAGAAGTAATCAGGCTCCCCCTGCGAAGAGTAGACGTTGGAGTCGTGCCACAAGCCAAAAGCAAAATTGGATCCAGGCTGCGTCCAGGATCTTGCACCACAACCATGTCACGAACAGGGGCAAAGTTTTGCAATAACCCATTTTCCACTGGTATCACTACTGCATTCCAAGTTACCCCACCCTCTTGCCGTGTGTTTTCCAACACACTGCATGAATTCTCTTCATTGATTGACGTCTGACAGAATGGCTCATCAAGTGTCCGAGAGAGGCTGTCATCATCCAAAAGCTCAGGGATAGATGAGAGACAAAGCAGTTGGGAGTCACCCCCTTGCCCAGATATAAAGAGCAGGTAAGATCCGTGGGTGCAAGTATTTGCCTCCAATACGTTGGGAGAGGGAGAACTCGCAATCCCGATATGCAGCATAATCTGACCTCAAAGAGTACACAGGCAAATAAGTTAGGTCTGGTCTTCATATTTTCCTCCCATTAGTTCTCACTAGGATTCCTTTGCAAGCCCACTTAGTTGATCGAGCACAATCTAGCCTTGTATCTCTTTTGGCAATTCCACTGAGCGTTGAAGGTAGGGCTGGTTACCCGTGTCAGCAACAGCGGGGTATCCATTACAAGTCTTTGAAGGCTGTGCTGGTGCCATTTAGTCAAGTCAAGAATGTGGAGCGCTCCACTGCTGTCACCAATAACCTTCAAGCAACGACTACAGCAATCAGGAGCATGATCATATCCCCCACCATGAAGATCGAGATCTATGCCGAGAGTCTCTCTTTGCAAGGCTACTCAAATGGTTCTGCAAAAAGGACTCAAAAGTCTAAAGTTTAGATTGAACAGAGTTCCCATGATAGCAAGGTTGCAAACATTCAGCTGTGATGGATCAGACCAAATGCGGCGGTACTCGTAGGACAGTGAAAGGGTCATACTCAGCATACAGGTAAAGAGAGGTCTGTGATTCAGGATCTCATAGAGAGAAAACTAGGTCACAGTATCATACAAGTATCAACGGCCACTGCCGCCACTGCCTTCTAATAACATTAACCATTACTTCTGTTAGCAGTAAACGTGTTCAGTGTGTGACAGATGTAGGAGACATAAATTGCTGGAGCCCTCTGGTCGCAGACCCATCCCTGGAAAGAACAGAACAAAAAAGGAGAAGATGAAGACTCCAGGAAATAAGAAATTTAACGTGTCTTCAGGGAGGAGTGTTTTGATGAAATGCAACCAGCGGCCTATCCATTTAAGAACCATCAATTCCTAGATCCCATGTGTGATGACAAGAAGTAGATGTACTGATAGTGATGATACTGGGAAGGCACAGGATGCAGTGTAACATATAGAGAACATACCAAGTGGTGCTGACCGAGTACATCACAGCAGGTTGGAAGACCCTCCAGCAAGAAACCTAATGATGCCTGCCGTCCACTCGACTCAACAAACATGATGCTGAAGCTCGAGATGGCAAGCACTCCCAGCCCAGGCTTCAATCCTGTCTCAGCTACCGTCTTCTCTGGAAGAGCCATACTTAGCGAGTCCAGAGAGCCCGAAAAAGCCCAGGGAAGCAACAGTGTTGTGGTTGGGTGCAAATTCCTATCAAGGGAAACATCATGGAGTCTTATGACCTCAAGGACTACCTCCCTACTTATATACCTGATACCTTGACTACAAACATATAATGTGTGAAATGATCTATGCTCATGTTGGTAGAGTACCTATGGGCAGCTGGTGTCCCAATGGAAGTTTGTATGTGTAAATGGCATACATAGGGAATACAAGCTGGTTATTTCCTTAGAAATGCAAACGAGAGAGACAAATCCATCGAGCCAACAGGAAGGATGTTTCATTAAAATCTAGCCATATATCAAAAGGTAGTGCCCAAGAGGCCATAGCTGTTGTGGAAGAGGAATTGGTGTAACGTGATAGCTACAGCAGAAGCTCACAGACTGAAACTACATGTATTCCATATTGTATGACTTTTACCATGTTGATTATCTTAAACTGAACACACCTAATTTCCCAAGGGCCAGATTGAAGCTGATTGGATGGCAAGTCCAAAGCGTAACACTGCAACTGCAACACATGGTGCGCTAGACCTGCATCAGCCTTGCATACATTTCAACCAGTAAGAAAATACAAATTATCATCCTCTCCCATGGTATACCCTGCTAACAACCTCACGATTGCCTCCATGATGGGTACAATTATCCCTTTGGAACCATAACCTGAACGATATGTCATAGCCAGGGAGCAGTCAAAAATTATCCTACATCTTCAGTAAGGGCCAATCCAATCTACAATCAATACTGGAACAAACTGTTGTTGTCCTGCAGTGTATAAAAATACATAACTTGATTCTCTAATTCACAACCAAGTAAGAAAGTGAGCAAAGACCCTAATGTAGACTGGAAGAAAGTAAAAGGTAATAGCACTTTCAAGTGCATAGGAGACTAATGCTGTTGGCCAAGCAAACAGAAATTAATTACCCTCCTCGGAAGACAGCACCACCAGCAACGGACGCCCCTTCACATCCAGAGCTCCATATCCTGCTCCTGCGTTTGCCCCAACAAAGGCTAGCCCCTTGACAGTGCTGGTGCTTGTCTGTGGCCGTGTAACGCTGGTGACCACAGTGCTCTCTTGCAATAGCAGGAAGTGGAGACAAAATCTGGGTATGAGAGACGGCCTTGGTTTTGGAACTGCACACACTCGAATGCTGTCCATCTGGCCCTTGCTGACTGGATTGAGCAGTATCCATTCCAGAGAAAGCACTTCCAGCAATCCCTCAAATAGAGTCAATGCTACCAGCGTGATTCCTTTAGCCTGCCAGCAGGGGGTCCACAAAGTCTTCATAATGAGGTTCCACCATCCAATGGACATGGACGTCCTAGGATCAGGCCATTGGGCCCACAGAATTGGCATGAGGGCCCATATAACAGCAACCGCTCAATACCTCATGGATGCTTACGGAAATGACATGGATCATTGAATGGACCACACGGATGCTTGTGTTTGCTGAATGAAAAGAATGAAATTATACGATGGTAGGAAAGCAAACCTATGTAGTAGATGGAGTAGAGATATAGTCAAGCTCATGAGATTAGAATAGAACAGTGGTCCTTGTTTAACTTACTATCTTCTCAGCTGAGTTGTGTTGTTCGGTGCCATCAGATGGTTTGTCTTGGGACTTTCCCAAAAGTGACGCTTTATAGGGAAGACACAAAGGCCAAGAGAGCAGGGGATGGACTGGCAGCCGAGCAGAAAGTTTCTGGAACTCTGGACCAAGGACCTCAATGGGTCCTATTTCCTGGATCGTGGACAACTCTTCATTCCACTTCAGTGCAGCTAAGCCCCCAGTACCATCTGTCACCTGCCATTCTTGGCTACTTGAGCCGTATTGTCTGAACAACCAAGCATTGAACATCACCTTTACTCTTCACTCACATTTATCAAAAGGAGACGGTTTGACGAGCAGTGCAGGAACATGTAGACAAGAGGGACTGCATGGTGCCAATAATGTACCAGCAGACAATACAGTTGTGGATTTCTATATACAATGTCATCTGCACGACCTGAGCTAAAACCGGCAATATCTATAATCTGAAGGAATGAGATCCTTGCCACAAGTGAGTCAAGGCCGTCAGCATTCGCTAGGTATACAGTGTCGCCTTGCAGAACACAGCAGTGTATAACCGCGGTCTCGAGCTCTAAACTGGCCACCTTAGTTTGCTTTGTCACCTCCACCTCCCACACCTCCATCGTCACCTGTCCGATATGTTCAAATAGCAAATGATAACCTAAAAGATCAAACTGATACAGGCCAGCGTTAAAACAATGTGGGGGAGCATGACTAATCATCAATCTCCTACAATTATAATCACCGAGCGATTGACGACATTGATTTGATTTCCAGACGATGATTCTAGGCAATTCTACAATTCACCAGACCCCCAAAATCTCTACAGAAAAAATACACAGGTATATTTGGTAGATGACAAAAGCCTGCCCCGAGAAAGAAAGTACGGAGAACAGACCTCCTTGAATATGATGAGCTGAGGCACGCGAACATTGGTGAGGTGGGCTATTACTGCAGCAGTGACCAAGGTGCTGGCCTGAAGCTGCTCATACTCCATTCTTGCAGTCTTCTCCTGGTGCTGCCGCATTGAGATTTTAAGCTGAAAGGCGGGACAGCTGAGTTGGCTGCCACTGGAATTGCTCTGATAATACGGACGAGTCTCAAAAGAGAACGACGGAGGGACGAAGCTTCAGGCCTAACGGAAGCTGGGAATAAGGGACTGAAGGACAACCCCCCAGAGAGAAATACTCGGTATCCGTTCCTGTGAAGATATAATTCCTGCAGCGCTCTAGCCCCCCAGCGCATAGAATTTAAACCTTCCTCAATCTCAAGTGTCATAGCTGTTGCTGCTTCACATAGCACAAAATCCTTACAATGCATTCCAGAGCTCTAACAAGCACTGCGGAGTAGATGTTCAACCGCCTCTGCATATCTTGGGCACCTTGTTACTGCAAACCCAAGCTGTCTCTCTACCACAGTGCCGGATCACACAGTTGACAGTTCAATTCTTACGCAAGAAGCAGGCCATCTTCATACAGTTAGGGTGCAGTGTGTCAATCATCCAACAGTCTGTAGCCATTTCATGAAACAGACATTGTGTTGGTAATCCAAATTCCGTCCACAGAGAACCTCTACATACTTCAAGAAGCTTTGGCCGTCCACCATTGTCACCCTTCACTAAAATCTTACTCATAACCAAACCGTTTCCAGATGTACAAATTTCACCCTTGAACTGAATCGTGTTCATAACTACTTCACCTAAATTTCATGGCATTCCTTAGGAACTGGAATCTTTGGAGCATGAAAAGTGTCTGCTTGCTTCCTTGGCAGATATTTCAGTCCAAATTCCACAGGAATGATGTTGGCCCACTGTCTCAGGAGTTCAGACAAGATTATGGTACATCTCTGATGCAGGGGGGTGAAGGATTTCAGAAGTTCAGCTTTTCTGCATTTCTGCACTCTGCCACCTTCAGGGTTTGAGAGAAAATTGGGTTTAGAGCTAATCAAGCAGGGAAGGTCCACTCCATTCCTGGCAACCCTCAAATGGCCCTTACAAGCCCCCAATTCTGTACTGGCAACTTCTGCTTAGGGCTTCAATGGGTCCTTTGTGAAGAAGGGACAAATAACATCTACATTTCGTCCACTACTCAAAAATGTTTCTCAGCTGAACTCTCCTGACAGCTGCACTGAATTGGCAAGATGACATTGCAAATGAGCTTCTTTCAAGCAAACCATATTCTTATGCAATCCATAGCCAGTGAGCTCCAACAAATGTTTTGCAATCTCAATCTGTTTACTCTCCTCTGATCTCAAGTGGCTAACTACCCTAGGGCAGCAATGCACCTGAAAAGTAAAAGCTTCTGCAACTGCAATGAGACTCATAGCTCTGCCTATGTACTAACATGGTACTTTCACCGCAGCAGAGAGCATATCTACTCACTCTCAAACATTCATCTAGAAAAAGTGTGGAGGCCGTCATCTGTTCAAAAAGGCTTTACAGATACAATCAATGAATCCACCCTCACTTAGATTGGGTCTGGCAGGAATGTGAAATACCAACTATACAAGCCATGGTGGACTGAAAGACTTCCTACTAGCTTCCCCACCAATCCTTTCTTTTCTATTCCTGCTGCATTAAGAAAGCTGCATGGGCGCTGTTTCCACTGTGAGGATTATGAGGCGAACTTGGGTATCTGAGCTCCTCTAGGAGAGCATGATTCCAGGGTACAAGTTTCCCAGCTGACTGGATTGCAAATTTCTGGGGGCTCTCTGGCTGGCACTTGATGACATCACTCCAAAGCTGTCTTTTGACGGCGGCTCGACAGGCTATGGCGGTCAAGTATCTGCACACATAAAAGCTTTCAATGAGATAACTGAAGAGGGTATATGATGTTAACAGATATCACAAATACCAAGGTAGAAAACACAAACTGACAGCGCCCAAATTAAATAGAGGAAGCTCTGAGCTTCACCTTGCTTTCCCATCTGAAAGAGCTTCGTCTAGCGCAGCTGTTAACCCACAGATGAACCTAAAACCGACCTACACAGATGAGCTCCCCTTCACCCTCCTGGGTGTGTTCCTGGGTGCCCTCGTTCTACTCCCAAAGCACCTCAGCCGGGATTGCTGTGATAAAAGGAGACCTCAGCTGCTTCCTGTAGTGTACATGCTTGAAGTGGAGGCTTGAGGATCCGAAAACCAAAGAAGCACACTCAATATCATCACCACAGCCAGAGCCCTACCATCCTCTGAATCCCCATTTTGGAGTCCCAGAATTGCTTGGAGGTGCTGTCTCGTGCAAATTTTAGCAGCTTAATTGAGGTGGAAGACTCAGCTCGCTCTGTTCTCAAATTTCCAGATTCCTTTGGGCTCCGTCCCCGCTGCTGGCGAATCACCATAGGAAGCGAGGTAAAACAGACCATGTTTTGGTTGATACGTAACTGTGTCTCAGATGTAAATGCAGCGCAGAGGTCGTCCCACAATTGTTGATTTGAAGGAGTACAAGCTGCATGTCTGTAATAGCTGACGCATAATCTGAGCCAGGGCTGGTCTCAAGGACCTATCGAGGCTTGCATTTCCTTCTTCATCTGTCGTGAGAGAAAATAAAGCTTTTATTGGGCTGGGTTCACAAATTGCGTCTACTATTACGCACCCGGGGGGGGGGGGGGGTCCAGTCGCTCAGACTCCCGGGAGCTCACACCCTGCTGCAAATACAAAAGAAATCGGGCTAAGATTACTGATCATACTTGTGCAGCGGCTGATGTGAGACAATCACACATTCCCGGACGGGAAACAATTACCGAAACAGAAGAACATCCTCGTTGACTTTGAGGATATGCCGACTTCCCCGACATTTGCTTCAATTGCAGGGTTGTCGACCGCAGAGTCACTAATGGACGAAACAACGCTTTTAGTAACCACCACGGGCTCTGGGGCAGTCTTCTCGAAGGATGTCTTCTCTGGGTCTGGAAGAGTGCAAAGGAATGTAGTCAACATCCGAACCACCTGCGCGAAGTTCGGTCGCACGTCGGGGTCTTCGGCCCAGCAAGACTGCAGAATGAACACCAGATCCTCAGGAAGGTTGTCAGATATGTTGGGCCTTACTTTCTTGAAGGCGGCAGCGTAGGCGGCTTGCAGGTTGGACATACCCTCGAAGGGCATCCGATTTGTCAAAAGCTCCCATAGAACCATCGCAAAACTGTACACATCCACCTTGTGATTGTAGTGCTTCTTCTCCCCATGACGCAACGTCACAGTGCTGTAGAGCTCAGGAGCCATCCATCGATACGTTCCCGTCTCCGCTGTCATCATCTCCGTCAAAGTTTCCTCCCGAGCAAGCCCGAAGTCCACCAGCTTCACCGTCTTCTGATCGGCTGTGAGCAAGAGGTTGTCAGGCTTGAGATCGCGATGAATGATGCCATTCCCGTGGAGACAATCCATCGCCTGCGCAACGTCAAGCGCGAAGCTCACCGAGCACCTCAGATCCAACAGCTTCGGCCGTAACCCAAGCATGTACTTCTTCAACGACCTCCCCTCCATCAGCTCCGTCACTATCACCATCACCGGCTCCTTACAAGCGCCAATAAACTTCACAAGATTCCGATGCTTTACCCTCGACAACATATCCACCTCTCTAGCAAACCCCGACTCAATCTTGGCAGCATCCTCAGGCGACTGCGCTGGCTGCAGGATCTTCACAGCCACCCTCTGGTCGTAATACTTCCCCTCATAAACCTTTCCGTGCGCTCCCTCTCCAATTTTCGGTCCAACAAACAGCAGCTTGGGATCTATAATATGCTGCTTATCCAGCACAAATTTCTCAACCACATCCTGCCCTGCTTCACCACCACTCGACACTGACACATCCAACCCCCCCCGCCCATCCTTCGGACGCTCTGGAAGCACTCGAGCTGCCTGGAACATGGTATCTCGTCTTACGTGCACCCTATCGTCATCAAACCCCATGATTCACAAGCAAAACATCGCACCACTCCTCTCCACACGGCTTGCATTTGCTTGAACCCCAAGAGCTCCCACTTCCTCCAACACCTCCTCTCTCACCTCCCATCCCCTCCCCCCTCCCTCGACACAAAACAAACACGATTCATGCAGCACCAAATCCACCACCTCCGCTGAACTACTAGAGTATGATCGAGAATGCTCAGAGAATGCTCTGAGCTCGCTCGTGTGCGGAGCTATGGCTTCCAAGACCTCGCTTTCCTCCTCCCTCTCTCCGCGTTCATACTGTTACGCGTATCTAGCTCCTCGTTTCCCACATCAAATCACCTAATCACCCCCTAATCACATTATTACCTCACCTAATTCTTAATTAAGCACCAACACTCAGTAGCTCAGTTTGTTAGTGCATTGAGTGCCACCCAGATGATTCTGGGGTCAAATCCTGCTACTTGACGGGTGTGTTTGGGCGGTGTCCCATTTCTCAGCCTCCATGGCACGGTTACTGTGAAAGAGGTTATTTTCTCCTTCTCCTCTCACTATCAAGGGCCAGATTTGTGAGCTGTCAGCTCCCAGGTATTTTAAACAAAATAAAAACAAATTAAGCTCCTAATTATCGAAAGGCGCATAAACTTTAAACGATGAAATGATAGAATATGGCTAAAATTGGCGTGCAGGCTGATGAGTCTATTTCTGGCGATAATATATATACGTTTATTAATGGAAGCTTCCAGCGGCCGACTGAGTCACCGCGCACGAGATACCAATATTCAAAGCGAGTTTCGCCATGATTTCGCCACGCGCCATTGGGAACATGCTCACTCAAGGAAGAGAACGACGCAGAACCCGGTATCAGTGTTTTTATTCTGGAATTTGACAGAGTTTAGCAAAAAATAGCCATACATTCTGTTCATCCATAGAAATTAGGACAGAATCATCCATTTCCGTACATAAATCAATTTATATCATCTATATTTGGATAATTCATCCATAATTTATTTTTCATTTGAAGAAATTTGATGATTTCATCCATGAAAAAACAGGGAATTTGCCACAGAATATTCTTTTGTTTTCTGAGGTCGAGATTTGGCGAAAATTCGCCAGGAAAAATTAACGCTGCCCGGTATCAACTAAATTGGGTCGTAACGTAAGTGGGCTCCACTTGTATTGAACGGGGCGGGCCACCTGCCATTTGGCCTGGTGAACTGTCGCTATCTGAGGCCTATTTTTAGGTGGGCCCGATACTTTTTTGGGCCCAAAAAGAAACAAATTAATAAGAAGGCATAGTACAGTCTAAAGTAGAAAAAAAGGCCGCCGCACTCTCATTTACTTCCCACACGCGCCAAACTGTGTGACCAGCCTGCGCTCTCTAGTTGGGAACGGATTAGGTGCTGCGGTTCCCATGTAGGGGAATGAGATACGCGGCTTATCTACTAGTTAGCCACGTCATAGCCGAAAGTTACTTAATTACCTAGTGCTTAGTGGATGCGGCTCGTTGAAAACGTTGACGACTACATTCATTCTCGGCACGATAAAAGGAATAAATGTAGGTGGAGTGGATGGATGAAAGCCATATCGTCCGTGAAGGCCAGGATGAAAAGCCATCTCAATAACCAGGCATAACGTTCACAACAAGTCTCATAGAACCTATCATTGATAACCAAGCCTTTATGAGATACTAATATTGGGCACTTAAATAATTTATTTCCTAAAACTATTCCTTTGTGTTTTGTACTTTGTCGACTGCAGGAGATTTTATAGCTCCAATTTCTATTTTAATTTTAATTTTTTTAAATATTCAAGTTAATAGACCAGGTGACCGTCGGTACGGTAGGCATTGAGGAATTGTTTTTTAAGAGGAAAATTTAAAAAAAAGAGAAAAGACAGTAAGCTAAATCTGGCTGGTACCTATGACACAGGGAATATGAAATATTCACATTAGTTAAGGAATGTCAACTGAACGAATGAAGTTTTGTGGGAGTAGATGGATGAGGAATGCGCAGGTGAGCTGCCCATATATTTAAGACCATATTACTAACAAAATTAGAAAATTAAAAAAATGAATACACAGTATGATAGAATATTTACAGCCACACACTAATTTAGATTCTTGCTATACATCTCCAACGCGTGTCCCCTAGTGCCGCAGCCTAACCACCGACATGGCTAATGCACCTAACCTTTTCGTCTTGCTTGACTAACTGTGGTAAGATCGAGACTAGTCAGGTCTAGTGTTCAAATCTTATCAGCGATGTGTTGAGCACTTAGGATGAAACTAGACGGATGCATATCGACCATACAAAGTCAATGTAAACGGAATATTTTTCAGATCCAGTTGGACCTGGAAACACTCAACCGTCACCGGAATAGCCCTAAATATCAGCCGGACTTTGTGCAAAATCCAGACATGTGAACGGAGCGGGGGCAGCACAACCCTACATGAGGACAAAAAGATTGCCCACGTGAGCATAAGCCACGGTTATAGGGCCAATATGTTTTGAAACGGAATTAGAATTCCTACGCGGACATAGGGTAGTATTGCATCAATTGGCATCAGATCCTCTTCCAAAAACCAAAACCAAAAGAAGGTCATGGAAGTGATTTGCTTCCGCTTGTGACTCAAGTCTTTGTGTCAATGGAATGTGACAGATGGAAGTCTTTCATAGTGTCCTCTGCACCGGCGTTGGACTGGTATACCTGGTTGAACCTAGGTATGGAATACAGGTATGAATATACATATTGAAGAACATACCAGTCGGGTATGAAAGAGCCAGTGTACCCATGTGATACACATACTTACTGGGGGAGTATGTCTTTAGGATTTCCCCCCCACACATACCATACCAGTCTCGGTAAGCGCAAGTGCAGTGTGGTCACGATACCAGTACTGTGGCAAATTTATGGTGGACAGAGCTAAGTATGAATTAGATAGGTATTCTTGCAGGTCCTTCCTCGTACCCGCTACTAGAAATACCGCATGTACAGCTAAAGCCAGCTGAAACCTGTTACAAATTAATGATCCAGGTAGTAAGATCTAGGACTAAATAACAGCAGACTCGAATAACCATAAACATTAAATTATATCTAAATATGTTTCCAGGAGATCAGCAGAGATGATACGAGCTTACTGATCAATCTCAGAAATGGTCTTTGACCACGACATATGAACGTGGATTCCAGGAGATCAGCGAGCTTAGTGATCGAATCTCACAAATGGTTTTTGACATCACGCAAGATATTAATGTGGATGAAATACCATACCAGTGCTCATATATCCCCAGTATCAAAAAAAAAAAAAAAAACGATATCAGTACCATACTCGTATACATACCAGATTCATACCCAAGTTGCTCATGTCTATATAGATACTTATACCATCCTGGTATGAAAAAAGGGTGGGACCTTGATACCAGGACCGGTCTGGTATTAAAAAATGGACATATCAGTCCAACACTGCTCTGTACCTACTAATGTAAGATATATGATAAAATGATAAAATATATTGGACATGCGCATATATTTCAAAGGCTTTCGTATAAGTATCTTCCTGGTGAGCACATTTAAGTTTTGCGATCGCATATACTTCGATCAATCAAAGAATATATGAAGTATGTTGGAGGTATCAATTTGACAAGAATTGTCAAAGATTGTTCCATTGACATGTGAGCATTAATTGTGGAGGTTGATTTGTTCCCCTCCTATCAATCGTCTAGTTACACATGTCAATGTTCATGCTATTTTCTCTCCTCAACTCATGGGAAGACTCACAACTCAAAGCCTGCAAGAAGTGTTGCACACTTTCCTCAACCCCCAGTTTGTAAAATGTATACATGAGAACTATTAGTTCTCACCCATCTCACCATTGTCATATGTTAAAAATTAGTTACAACTAGCTTTTTTATGTTGTTTAGCTTTCAATGCACCTATAATCGATCCGCCCGGTTATAATTTCATCTTGCAATCTGGCTTGTATCTTCAATTTGCATATGCATACGTTAGGGTGCTTCACCATTTTTCATTGCAATTCTTGGGCATCCTCACTTTTGTGTTACAATTTAGTTTATTATGGAACTTCTGTATACGGCTTGAAAGCTTTATCATACATTTTTATATGTAGTTAGACTCTTCTTTCAAACTGGCTATTTACCACCAGCGATAAGTATAGTGCTCCAGAAATGTGCTAGAGAGTTTGGGATCAGCTCCTCTGCACTTTGGGAATGCAGTGTGTTATCGAGTCTGGGTTTGAAGGGAGAAAATTTGGTTGTCGTCATTGTTGGCCTTTTGCTGGGGGTTATGGTGTGACATAGCCTATCAACGTAGGCATCATGGTGTAGAGCTATATCTTCCAGTTTCCTACAAAGATGTTGTTGGTTTATATTCAATGGAAGTTGTGCTGTGGACACAATAGTGAAGGATCCATGTAAATGAGCAACTGTAATTGAGCTACAGGGTGTGCTTGTGCATCACAGGTTCTCTTGTGCATCGCCACTTCTGTTCAATTATATTGGATCCATGGGTTAGGGAGACCTGCCACATCGCTGAAGCCCACTTGTACGTAGATTTTGCACCACCATTTTTTATTGTTTTCGCATGTGTGATTGTTGCATCAAAATAGAGTAGTTCGCATTTGAATCATCCGCTTCCAACAATGGTTTTCCCTCTTGGCTACACTAAGTTTGTCATACAAGTAACACATTTTAGATAATTATGGGATTGGGTTTTTATGTTTGTGTAATTAACATGGAGGGTGAGGGCTCTCTTGTCATAGGATGCAAGAACTTATGCAAGCATTTATGAAGGAAGTCAATGACACGTTTGAGAATTAATAACAAAGTGCAAAAAATAAATGTTTTGTTGCGAAGATATTCTATGCATAGAGTATAAATTGCATATTAATGCTAGTATGGAAGGGATATATTGACCATATGCATCTTTCTAAGAAAGAATTGGAATATTCAAGTGCACTAATTGGTCATTAACCCGAATGAGGACTATATTACTTTACTTTTTTACAGCAATGCATAATGTGAACAAATAAAAATCGCCGCATTTTTGCTCCACATCTATTCTAATTATTGTTTTTTCATTTTTCATCTTATAAATGGAAGATAATAGCGAAAAAAAAAATAGTGGAAGAACAAGATAAACCAGGGATAGGCAACAGCAGCTGCACCTCCCCCCACTCCCCAACCTTTTGTTTTTTGTTTTGGAGCGCACAAAGGAGAGGGAGAGAGAGGGAGAGTTGGCTCTTGTGATTTTTGGACCTGACAGAACCTATAGATAGGTTATAGTTATCCCCTTTATCAGAAAGCTTATAATAGAAAGTTCTCAAGGGCTATGCAACGGCAATGGGCTCTTTTTTGAACCTATGAAATCCATCAACAACATATTATACGTACCTGTTGCATTCAGCCTCAGAAATATTACCTCATTTCACCCACGTCTCAATTGAGATGGGTGCAAGTAAGTTGTTGGCTTGCGGATGCAACATCATATGCTCATTGTTGGCCACTTCGAATTCTACGGTACGCGGTGGTATCCAGGGAACGAACTGTTGGTTATCCGGAGTAGCCCCTCTTTCCTGCTCCACCTGAGACATCTTCACATGTTCACAAAAATATTTCACAGCAACAATTTCGCTTTCCGGTAGATTCATGTAACCCAAAATTGAGTGATTAGTTACTGAATGGATAAACTCATGCTCAGTAGTAGTGGAGGATTTTTTAGTATAGGGTGTCTGCTTTTCCTTAATCCAAATCCCTCATTTTTCACATCCTCGAGTAATTGATTGATGAAAACATTGAAGAGCAGAGTTTAATCTCAAAATATTTGATGGATGAGCATTGTGCAGGGGAAGGAGATTGCAAAGACTCTGGATCAGGTCGGCTGTTTGGAGGTATGTCTTTTTTTCTAGCGATGGAGGAAGTTGGTTCACTAGTGGGCATCCTGGGATATGAGGAAGGCCACATCGGCCTTGGAGGTCACCGCGAAGGTGCACAAGAAGTTTATCCTTCATCAGGATCTTTCTACGGCACAATTCGTGCAACAATGGGAGAGGTTAGTCATGCTGGATTTTAGTACAACCGTATATGTCCCCGACCCCGTTGATGATGTGTTCCTAAAGCGTGAGTACAACTGTCTCTGAGAAGAGCTGATTAAGAATATGTAATGGGAGCCGCATTCTGCAGTGATATTTCATTTGTCCTGTTGTTCTGGCTAGGGAGTGAACGGCTGATCCGTCAACTGCATTCGCTACTCAAAACTTACCGTCCGCGGCGCACTATGGGCTGAGGATGTGGTCGTTTTTCATAGACAATTGTCCAATGAGTTGAGATGCCTAGAAAATGAGGATGAGAAAAAATGAAGGAGAATGTGTTTGGAAATCAATGTAAGCTGCTAGTATGCCTGCAGTGACAGAATATGGTAGCACAACAGTGGTCCAATGATGATACGTTGCAGCCTTATCTGATTATTTTGGCAAGAATAGTGGCCAGACGTGAGTGATAATCCTTGAGTCTTGTTCCATACGATATATTTGGTCGTTTTTTTTATTTTCAATGGTTCCATTACAATTTGTGATACGTTGTCGAGTACCTGGTGTTTACATTTGGTATTTTTTAGATATTATTTCTAATGTATTATGACATATCATTTTATAATAGTGAATATGAAAAACTCACCCTAATACTATGGGGTACTGTTAACTTTTCCATTCATTATGTAGAACCCGATTTCCATAGCCAAATAATTGGCACCGTGTAAATCCTCCGAAATTAAAAAGTAAAAATTTGACTTACTATACCAACTGATCTACCAAACAAAGACCCGAACACTGGTGCTTCTATGACACAAAACTTTGGTGCTTCAATGTGCAGCACCATAAAGGAAGAAACAGAAGCAATGACAAAATAAAAATAGAAACGAACAAGGATTCAACTCTTTATTTTGGTTTCTCTTTGTTTGTTTCTGGTTTTCTCTTCTGACAATCCTTTAAGGTTAGATCAGATCTTCTCAGTACTTCTTTTTTGGCTACCTTAAGTCGTAAGGATGGATATCTCAATACTTACAAGGGTATGTTGAACTAAGAAACTTTCCTTTGATGTAGTCTAGTTTATATTGGTTATGAGCCTTATCATACGAAGCATTAGACAGCAAGGTGTGTCTAGAGAGATAGAAAGAGAGAAAGAAGAGATATGATGATCATCCAACTCGTTGTCTTCCATATGTAATCTGATATATTTGCTCATGGAGCTGATCTAGCTTCCGTATTTTGACATATTGATTGTCAACGACACATCCTCTATTTTAATTAAGCATGGAAACTAAAGTGTTTGTTGGCTAGAAAAGCTACGAATAAGAATGAAAGTACTAATGCCTAAACTCGTTTTGTCAATATGGTTAGACACCGATGGGAAAGAATAAAAAACTTTCCAAAAATCGTCAAGAATATGTGAAAACCTTGATATTATTGTTTGAAATATACATATTATCCCTATCTCAAGCTTGATGATTATAAACTCAAGGTTATCTAAAGCTCTTCCACGTGCATCCTCCGCTGTAACAACTTACGCGACTCATCTTCACAGCCACAAGCCATCATATTCAGTCTTCATCAATTACCGAGGTTTTTCTCCGTCGATCCTCACTGCTCTCTCTCCACGGATATAAACTCCTCGTCAGATAATCCTCTACATCAAACCTCGAAACAACGAAGCTCTACGACTTTCTCCACCGTTACCAGACACTTGGAAGACCGGCTCCATAAAGTAGGGCAGTGCAGAGCCAACGCTTTCCCAAGAACTCTTATAATATCTCTCTCTCTACCGAAGTCATTCTCTCTTGATCTCTACCTGCTCTCTCCCACGGAAATGAACTCACAGTACGATCCTAACTTCCTAAGTGATTCTAAATAAAGTGAACTAAGTTATGGTATTATCCAATGTACCACACTCAAAATCACTGAGAACTTCCGAAAATTCAATCACACCAAGGTAATACATATATAATGAATTATTTCGAAAGACTATCCTCCATCCCTTGCAGATTACTTGGAGGTAGCAATGGTACTATCCAATGTACAACACTCAGAATCATTGTGAACTTCCCAAAATTCATTCATTCAGACCAAGGTAATACATATATAATGAATTATTTCGAAAGACTCTCCTCCATCCCTTGCAGACTACTTGGAGCCTCCTGTGCTCGTTTTCAGGAAGGCGTGCAAATATCTTTTCCAGTCCAATATGGTTCTTGAGATCTTTCCAAATAGAACTGTATTGAAACCGTGATTCACTGAGATGTAGACGCTCAAACTTCAGAGCCAACTCCTCCGCCTATCCATTTTGCTGCAGCCATTATATAACTACAAGCAAGTTGCGAACGGATTGTTCATGTTACGACAAAACTCTTACATAAAATATTGAATCTAACTCAATATATTGAAAGTTCCTGCTCCCACTAAGCCTTACACTACACATTGCAACACGCACAAAGCCTGGAAAATCCTACTGATGGAAATCCTAGAAGACATGAAAAAACTAATAATCATAATATACAACCCTGCCTAAGCGGAGAACAAATGGTTTCGTCTCTCGCCACCCTGTCGTTGTTGGATCCGCACTCACGAATTGAGAACACGAAAGCGAATTGCTAAACTCGAGCCTTATCATAAGAGGAATTGGACAACAAGGTGTGTCTAGAGAGATAGAGAGAGAGAAGGAAGAGATATGTTGATCATCCATTTCTTTGTCTCTTCCATATGTAACCTAGAGATATTCGCTCATGGAGCTGATCTAGTTTCAGTATTTTGACATATTGATTGTGAACGACACATCCTCTATTTCAATTAAGCATAGAAACTAAAATGGCTAGAAAAGCTGTGAATAAGAATAAAAGTACTAATACCTAGACTCCTTTTGTGAATTTATGTAGATCTAAATGGATTTGATTTTATCGTCATATTGTAATTTAGAAGTAGAAAAACAGATGGTTGGAATAGTAGCCACCTCAAGAGGTTTTTCGCAATTGTATACTTGGATATGGACGACCTAAGCTAGAAATTGTTGTTATTGTTTATTGCTATGAAATACATCATCTACCCATCAGGTGAATTGACAATATGGTTAGACACCGATGGGAAAGAATATTTTTTTTTCCGAAAATCGCCAAGAATATGTAAGAACCTTGATATTATTGTTTGAAATACACATTATGTTTCATAGGCTCTAATGACCTCATCACTGGACGCTCCCATCTCTTATTTCTACTAATAAAAAAAATATAATCACCATATATACATGATGTAAGATTGACATTTCGCGAGCGCCATGAGTGGTGGTCTAAGTGATGATGCGACGAAAACATATCTAAACTATTGCTCAATCACTAACTAATATGTGACTTTTTCGAACATGAGAAAAAAATCAAAAAGTGTGGAAAAAACCGTGGAAAAAACCGGTTTCTCTTCTAGTGAAGTATGGCTCTCATCTGAAACTTCCAGATGTGAAAGTTGGACCCCTTGCTCGGGGGGTTCACTATTCATGTAAATCTCATAATATGTGCGATCAAGACTTTTTTTTTAATACCTCTATACTCAGCATTGTACACTGATATTGACCCCTTGTATGTATTTTAATTACAAATTTACCCATCCTTTGTGTATAAAAACTTGTACAATTTTTATTTTTTTTTAAAGTCCCTCCCCGTACAAAAATAGAGAAAATTTTAAGTCTTAGGGTCAATCCCATCAACAAATGCAGAAAAGTTAATTACATGACCTTACAAATACGGACTCAACTACATATACATGTGGAACAAATAACCCTGAATTTGTGGATGCATTGAAGGATATAATGTGGATGTCTAAAGATGGTTTTATGAATAAAAACCTTTTTGTCAAGATTAATATTGGTCTCCTCAGCTTCACACACACAATTCATGAGTTATCCAGCACGGCCTACCATGAGAACATGCCTTATGGCAGCCTTCGGGCACCCCAGGGTTTTAATTTTTTTCCCTCAAATAATTTGAATAAAGATCCAAGGGCTACCTCTCCTTTATCGGGGAAAAAAAAAAAAAAAAAAAAAAAAAAAAAAACATTACTTTTTTCGATTTCTTCACATATTCCAGCAATGTAACACTTCTAGATATTAATTATGATAAAATCACCAAACAAAAATCAACGGTTTGTCCACTTTTCGAAACCCTCGGAAGTTCAACACTTTGGTTTTGTGGTGACCACGTTTCCATTTACGAAGATATTACAATACGACATATATATATTATAGATATAATAATAGTAATAGCTAATGAGATGTCATAACTCTTAATATTGATTTTTGTATAAACATTGGGCCAATTAAAAATATAGAACTAGTAAACTATTATATATACACATCAACTCTACAATAGATACTAGATACCAGGGGAGCATGTGCCGTTGGCCCAAGTGTCCATGCCCGCTTTGCTATTTTTCACGAATTTTCGGTGATCAAAAGTACTTGAAATTCGACATCTCCCACACCGCAGGTCCAAAAAATATGAGACCAAGTCGTTGCACCCCTCCTCATCGAGGGCTTTCCAACGGAACCAAGCACTAGGGCTGGGGGCCGCGATTTTAGAGATATCAACGCTTCAAAACAAAACAAACTACCTTGCTTCATAGACTCTGCCGTTGGCCCAAGTGGCCAGTGTCATCAAAGTCCAATTGCAATCCCCTATGTATCCAGAGACCCTGCACTTTGGGAGATCTCCACGTAACTGTTCCAGGAAAGCCCACTTTGCAACTATTTTTCACAAATTTCCAGCAACCAAAAGTACTTGAAATTTGACATCTGCCACACCGCAGGTCCAAAAATCATGATACCAAGCCGATACCAATTTGTTTGTTTTGTTTTGTTTTGTAGCGTCGTTAAGATCTCCCAAATCGCGGGGCCAGCCCTGGTGCTTAGTGCCATTAAATCCCTCGATGAGGAGGGGTGCACCGGCTTGGTCTCATGATTTTTGGACCTACGGTGTGGGAGATGTTGAATTTCAAGTACTTTTGTCGCTGGAAATTCGTGAAAAATAGCAAAGTGGGATTTCCTGGGACAATGATTGGATATATCAATGTATGAAGCCTTGATAGGAGACGCACTTGAGATTGCACTTGGACTTAGATGACATTGGACACTTGGGCTGACTTGGTTTCACAAAATTTGGACCTACAAGCCGAGAATTATAGAAATATGAACAATTTTGGTCGCTGAAAATTCAACTAAATTACAAAAATTAAGTGTTGGAATGACATTAGAGGTCGCACTTGGATACATAGGGTTGTTAAAGTATCAGAAACTTTGTGGTCTAGGATAGTGCATATGATATTGTAAGGTCATCGCCTGATATTGAAATGGTTTTTGAAAAATGACACTTGGCAGTCGTTTCCATCTGTTGACTTCACACTTAAAGAAATGAATTTGTAAGAGAGTTCATGGGAAAAAAGTTATAGAGTCGAACATCAACATGAGATTGTACTTGGGCTTAGATGGGCCTTAATATAGGAGATGCACTTGGATACGTAGGAAATTGCACTTGGTCTTAGACTTCAATTCTTCACACATGGGCCAACGGCACAAGCTACCCTAGTAGCCACAAAATGAAGTGGCTCTTTATTTTATTTTTTTCTATATAAGAAAAATAGTACCATTGATTGATTGAATGTATTTTTAATTTAGAATTACTAATATTATTTTTAAATGATTAAAACAATTATTAGTTTTATGATTTTTAACTTATAAATCATTCACTCTTGCATAATTGTATCTTCCACGGTCCATATGGTTTCTTTTTTAATTTGATTTACAGGCCTCTACCCCATGTTTATTTTTTAATATAGAAAATCACCACCAAATAAATATCTAAATAAAATAGAGTTTTTACAATAACCCGGCCCCACACAAAATAATTGAATTTGACCAGGTGTGACCCACATTGGGCTCAAAATCTTCGAAAGATTGCAATATACAATATACTGCAAGTTAGAACTAGGTAAGTGATTTAACATAAAAGATCGTGAGTCTTTGCCTTATGGCGGCCTACGGGCATGTAATGATTTAATTTTTTCCCCTCAATAATTATTAATAAAGCCCTCAAGGGCTACCTCCCCTTTCACTTTAAAAAAATAAATTAAAATATGAATGTAAATGCTAGTAGAAGTGATCACATGTGTCATCTCTAAGAATTAGAGAATCAAAATATAGAGATCCAAATGGACAATACAAATGTGGGTTTTTCCATAGATAGCCCATCCTCTCTTAAGACCAAAGAGTAGCCATAAAGTAACGACTAGCACTTGAACACAACCACTCTCTTGATCATGTTTACCTCTCACACATAGTTCATGGAGAAGGTTAAATCATTCATTATCTTTGCACTTTGCTATATGCCTAGGCAACTTGGGATATATATATATATATATATATAGAGAGAGAGAGAGAGAGAGAGAGAGGGTTAATTGAGATTATGGCAAAGAGGAGTCAATTCCCACATTAGCCAGCGTGTCACCTTGGCTTTTCTCTTAATTTATTATTCACAATCGAAGGTGCAAAAAGGAGGCCCTCACAAATTTATTGAACGAGGGAAAAACTAAAAACCATGGGAAGCTCGAATAAGACTAAAAAAAGTGCAGAACAAACCAAAGATTATTCCTCTACACTGAATCTGATTCTATTGATGTGTCACACAAAAAGTATGTTTAAGACGTTTTTTCGTATTAGAATGTAATGATAAAGATTCATTGATCCACTGATAAAGTTTGCAACTATTTTAAGAACATTACAATGAACAATATCAACCACTTCTAGGGCTTCTCCTTTGTGCAGTATATATATATATTTTTAAATCCAGTTGAAACAAACCAATAAGCCTAGATCTGGCCATGTACTTTCCATTCTTGTTTGCGGACAAAGAAAGCTTTATCCAGTCTTCTAAAGCCAGAGTTTCAAGCAACAGAAGTCGATTATCATCACCTGAGTCCAAAACTGCAGTATCTAATGCTTGAACAGTAGCATGGAATCACTTGATGTTGTTTGCGCAAGAGTGTCACGGACATAGCCCAGAAGAACTTACCATGAGTAAATACCAGAAGTTATCAAGTTACCATGTTATCAAAAATTACCATGACTTATCGTGATTTATCATTATCTACCATGATTTACCATTACTTACCAAGTTATCGGGAGTTTACCAAATTATCAAGAGTAACTTGGGAAACTACTCATGAAGCTTCCTTTGGATGAAACTTCTTCATCAAGATACCTCATTTGTTTAAGGAAGCTTCTCCATCAAGAAACCTTTGTTTAATCTTGGAAACTTCTCCAGCAAGCAACCTCCATAGGGGAAGCTTCTTAGGGAAACTTCTTAGTATCCAGTATATATAGGAGGCGAGACTGGGACACTCTTCAGTCTCACCAACACCAGTTCAAGCTACTCTTGTTTCCAGTTCCCAGCCCAGTTTCCAGTATCTGGTACTCCAGTCCAGTTTCCAGCATTCCAGTATTCAAGTCGTGTTCCAATATCTTGTACTCTTGTTCATTGTTATAAATATCATCTTGATTCTTATTTACTCATCGTGCATTCGGCCACGCCGACCTTGACTTCTTGTCTAGCCTTGTACCTCTAGTCTTATCTCTTGTTTGTGTTCAGTCATGTTCTCGTCCTTGACAAAGAATAGCTTGAATGACAAAGATTGGAGGAGGCAAAGGGATTGGTCCCCCAAAGACTGCAGCTCGTCAATCCAGTCTGAAATGACATTGCTGTCATTTTTGTCTAGCTTTTGAAATATGTTAAAATAGAAACAAATGTGTATGTGATATTCATTTAGTTGAGATATCTTTCTTAAGTAAACATATTTGATAGGTTTGCTTGCACAAATAATTTGAATGTAACAATATTTCTTATTTATTTTTGTATTGTGTCTCACATATATATATACAACAACGGATGATAGATGTTGATAACAATGGCAACAAGACTTATTTCTAGTGGAACTTCATTGCTCCCGTGCTCATTCGTCTCTTTTTCTCTCTCTCTGGGAGCTTGTCTTATGTCCATCGTTGCTTTCACCGTCAACATGATTTTGTGTCGATGAGTTGGGGAGGTGCGGAAAACTCTGTCCGTAGAGGAAATTGAAGATGTATATCATGTTCCTACAACTAAAAATTGATTCAAAATGACACTGTCATCAGATTTTGTGATGCACCATGTACATCTAATCTACGCTCTACATCAAACACATCAAACCTTACTATTAAGCACCATGTACATCCGCCTCAAGCGATCAACTCCAGATTCAACATCCCGTACATCCGTCTTTTACACGCGATTAACTCCGGCAGTAAGTTGACATGATCAACTCAAGAGCTAAGTTTAAGTCCTCGTAAATGTAACTCAATGCGTGACTTTCTTCATGTAGAACAGTGTGATGAAGTAATTATCCAAATCATCTTGCAGGTCATTCTGGAAAACATCCTTAGGAGTTAGTCCGTAAACAGTCTGGAACAATAACTGAGCTTCGTCGATCTCGAACCTGCTGCAAGAACTTAGAATCAAAAGGTACATTTGTCTTGAAAATCTGATAGGCACGGTTCCGTTTAGACATCTTTAGAGCCTCCCGCCCCTTCAGCCACGCAACCCTCTCTTTCTTTCCAAGATGATCCACACCAGATTGCTCAATAACACCTTCGATAATCTTGTCGGCAAAAGCCCGGAATGCCATATATATTGCGTCAGTAAAAAACGACTTGAACAATCTATTCTCCGCGTTGAGGAGTGCAATATTTGTATCTGTATTGCGAGCGTTATCTTCATTTTTTTTTTCTGTTTCCTCTCGAGATGGGCCATACGATCTAGGAGATCATTAAATGGATTGGGACCAGATCCTTCGATTATCATGGATGTCGGGAAATCATTGGCCTCAAGAATCTTCAACTTGTCAACACGGGTCTCAAGCGGCCGACACTCGTAATCTCCTTCGGCTAGCACGGTCTTCAACGCCGGTGTCATGTGTTTCAACACCCCACCGACATCACTTGCATTCTTGAATTTCGCAACACGATGTCTCGCTATCCGCGGCGTGTACTTCTTATATTCATCTGTATCACCTGAAGAGGCAAAACCGCAGTGCTTTTTGGCACCAAGTCTTTTGGCCGAGCGAAATGCATTCGGGAATAGAAGTTGCTTGCCATCATCTAAAACCAACCTTGATAATTCCACCTACATGCCTTTCTAACAAATATCAGTACAAATTAAAATTCAACAAAACTGCACTCTAGCATCACAAACGGAGAACGGAATATACTCAAGAAAACCAGATAGCCCGAGAGCGAGAGAGAAGAAAATGAGAGTGCATACCCCCTTCCCATGACACCATAAAACAAGAAGAAAGAAAGAAAGAACTGAAAGGGAATGATTTAAGGAGAAGCAACAACAAATGAAATATTGGAAGAATAAAGAGAGAAAAAAAAACAACACAAACACTGAAATAAAACCAACCAACTACCAACCAACCAACCAAAGAATTAAAAAAAAAAAATCAACAAAGTGTGGGGCTTACCTGTAGCTTTGCAGCTTCTCAATGGGGGCTGATTGCTGTAGCGATTGAGGATGTTCGTTTCGGTCAAGAGTTATAGCCTGCAAAGGGGAAAAAAAACCAGGTCGTAGCACAGGTCGCTATCGCATATGCCAAATCCAAGTCAATTCGCAAATAATCTGGTCGAAAGATGCTAAATAGTGCTAAAAGCACCAACATTGTCCCAAGGAATAGGAGAAAGTCTATTTGCACTGCTATCAATCATCCAATATCTGACTTTCGGATAGAGCAATGGCACAAGACGATATTTGACATTAAGCAGTGCATAATGCAAGACTCATAAACCTTAAAGCAGAAGTCACTAGTGTAAGGAAATCGTACATGACAAGTGAAATCACCATCTCTGGGGATGATTGCAATGTGAAACTTGTCAAATGCAGTCTCAACAAGACTCCACAATAGAATGAGGTTAGACGGCGAATGAATGTCAATCTCTAATGTCTGGTAGAAAACTCCTGACCTCCTCCTCTAATAAATGTGAGCTGTTTTGATCTTCTTCCAAGAAATCTCCACCCCTGAAACAGCAAATAGCCTAATTAGATCAATGTTGTTACACTCATTGAACTGAAGGAAAGCAAAAAAAACATATTCAGCGATGGTGTTCTCACGATTTCGCAATTTTTATAGCGCCAACATTTAACATCTACTTTAACTCAGAAGACCAATAAATGAAAGTAATTATTAATTTCATAGTTCAACATAAATCATTTGGATATTGCGTCTCTTTAGTTGTGAAATGTGTGGCAAAGCTAGGTGAGTTACAACTTATTGAAATCCAAGAGGATTCTAGCACATTCATGATCTTCATATGTTTCTAAGTGTATTTTTGAATATTTGACGTCGACTTCATCACATATGTACTTATGAACTCGTAGAAGGATTACACCAACATGCCGGCCAACAGACACATTAGGCCTTGCAGTAACGGGGCAGACGAGATGGCCTGTAGAGAGGGCTATCAAGAATCTATCTGTGAAAGTGCAATTTGGTGGCAGAGGACGATTTGATGTGTTTCCAATTGATGTCGCTCCTCTCAAATTGGGGGGAGTTGAAAAGCTTGGCCCTGTGCCCCCGCCAGCACTCGGGGATTCCGTCTGCCTAAACACAGGTGAGTCCATCAGTGCATTCACAAATGATCCTTCCCCCATGTTGATCGGAAGGCCTGGAGGAGTGCTGGCTGACGCTGCGGTTTCCTGGTGACTACTGCACACAAAACCGCCCAAGCCTTCTTAGCTGCCACAGTAAGATCAAAGAAAATTAGAGTGAGCAGCGTGGTGGGAGAGGTATTGTCATTGTCTAGGACCCATGCACATTTGCTTTTCCACAGGTTCCAAAGGGTAGCTGCCCTGAGGGTCTCGAACACTGGGCAGTCGGATGCCATGTCTTTTTCCCTCTTGTCATAGTTTAGTAGAATCACCACTGGCTGACTAGGCATAATGCCCCATGTCTGGTAAAATGTGTGCACCAGGGGCCAAGTGGTTTGTAGGGCATCACAATCAATCAAGCAATGTTCAAGTGATTCGATGATCCCAATGTTGCAGCATTGATATAGCAGGTAGTAATGTTAGACTAGTAGATTTTACAGAAATGATTTTCATAATTCAGTTTTTTTCATATATTTTTCATTTTGTTTTCTCCCTAGGCAGCTTAAAAGACTACGTCGATGATGCGGCCTCCGAAACATGGCGACGGTGATGTGGCACAATGACACCCTATACCTGCCCTAGACTAAAACTAGTCTTCGCCACTAGAATTATTATATTATAGGCGTAGGCCCGGCAGTATAATTTCTAAGCCATGTTTTTTTTTTTTTTTTTTAAGGGAAACCTGGGAGAGACTGCTCACAATTCAGGCCCTTGAGGAGGGGGAAAAATTAACCCCCTTTCAGATAAGCCATTAGGCACACGGGTGGGAACATCACCACCAGACCAACCGGTCACGAACAATCCACACACCAGGCAGGGCAGCGGGTTTGAACCCCGAACCACCGAGCCAAGTTCTAAATGTTGTTCATATGACCTTAGAAGTGGTTGTGGGTTCAATCCACCGCTTGGTGTCACAAATGTTTCCACCTTCCTACTCGAAGGCAGTAGCCCTTAATTGACGCTTCCTTAGGGAGACGTCATATATATGTATATGTTATATATAGTTCATATGTATGATAATGCCCACCTTGGGCAGGAATAGCCCATAACTTCTCATGTAAGCCTGAATGGCACTCCCCAAGGTTACACCTAAAGACAAGGAGGTTCATTTTCATGAATTCTTGGGTGATGAATCTCTGAGCATCATTGGTATCTCTCAGAAAGCTCAAGCCCTCACCACTTGGACATTTTGCTCACTGCAGATATTTGTGATCTAGAATTTTCCTGTAGTACAGTAGCCCTTCAAAGTGCTTTGGATGATGCTAAGGTGTGTTACATACAGTGACACGTCTATAGGACAACCCTGAAATTTGAGAAGGGGCCAAAAATGGATATAAGGGTACTCGATCACAATCCAATAATTAGTAAAGTTTATAATCTGACAGGTACCTGTATGAAGCTTGACAATTCTATCCTCTAACTGCCATACCAAATCACCCATGGTGGATCAAATGCCTGCCACAACAGTTTTGGATCTAATAATTTTTGTTGATAAGGGTGGGTGGTAGCTTAGTTGAAAGGTGTTTCTATTTTCGAGTTGGAGTCAGTGCTTCAAAGACAGGTTGTAGGCTTCTGTATCTGCTTGAAAGAGATTGAGGCGCAAGTAAAGTGAATTGTAGAGTAATTGTTTCGGTAACTGAGCTTGGATTTCTCAATTACCGCCTATCCACATCAACAATCACCATTGAGTAAGAGATCCACCACTTGCAGCTTGTTTGTCAATGTGTCAACTTGAATGGAAGATGAGCTTGTCCCTGTTATGAGGTGTTCTCCTACCTGTATTGCTTCCTCTCTGCCTTCCACGCGAGGCTTGGTGCAGGAGGACCCATGACGAAATACAAGGGGGGATGACCCAGGCTTGCCTGCTCCTTGAGTGAGGGGCTCTGACACTTTCAAATGTCTAACATGAGCTTGTACAGAGTGTACCCAGCAGGTAGGCGAGTGGGAAGATGATTACTAACTACACCAGTCTTCAACCACTTCCCATCTTTGCAATGGATATCCATAGGTGCTTGGGCAAGTGATGCCATGTTCCCTCCTTTGTCAATCAAACAGAAAATTGAAGGTGTCAAAATTATTCAGTTGGTTTAGAACAGGCTTAACTCACCATTAAAAAGAACACAGGCTAGTGAAAAAGATGGTGCTGGGCATGCAGACGCACTTTACCCTCTAGCTTTTAGGGTTGGTGTGCCTCACTTGTGTTACACAGTTAAATTCACCACCACTCTGTCATCAAATTTCTTCATGGAACCCTACCTCAGTATTGAACTCACTCCAAGAAAGAACAGAGAGATTGTACTCATAAGACGTTGTTTGCCGTAGGCTTGTGGCCATTGACCCCGCGCCCAGTTTGAGCGGGAACAAAAGGGACAGAACCTACCTCTGTCAGGGGCTGACGTTGGTAGTGTGACTTACCATCATATATAGAATTAATCCGGGTTTTCCAGATATCCTCTAGAAATCCCTTCACACAAGCATCAATCTGCTGTGTGTGATTTGCCCAAAAACTAGGCCTCAGGAGGGCCTGGGCTTTTGGCTCAGCCTCGAGACTTTCAAAGTTGTTAAACAGGGGTACAGGCACAATTCCCTTGATAGAATTGAAGAGAGCGTCTCTTTGGTGAGAGAACCCCGGACAGTGTATCAGAAAGTGAATACTGTCTTCAGATTGCCCACACAGCGGGCAATTGCACTCTCCCTTTCCTCTCTGCTTTTGTTTGCTGTTCAAAGGTAGGCTTCCTGCCCTGAGTTTAAATTTCAGTCTAGTGCCGAGAGTGGGTAGACCCTTGAGGTCATCCAAGATGTCCTCCCCCATGTCACTGACTGGAAACAAGTTCAGGGAAGTTTTCTGCCTAACTTCATTTTCATCAGACAATCTCATGGCAACAGACATGGCGGAGGACACTACAGCCGCTCAGATTTATCCAGCAGGGTCAAGACTTGCGGATCCAGGTCCAGGTCCTTGAGAATCTCTTCTACTCTCTTCTGCCAGGACTTGGCCTGTTTGACAGGGCGGTCCTGTTTCCAAGATATAGAGTCGATTAACTTAGGATATTTGGTGTTGGGCATATGTTGCAGCTGACCCCACCATCTGACCTTGAATTCATCTCGTCGGGAGCTTAAGGACGGAATGCCAAACTCACCCCGAACAGCCACATTGGCTGTTTTGGAGCATGCTGACATACACTCCTTAAGCACCCCCACTTGAATGGATTCTAGAGACTTAGCCTGGTTGGAGTTATCAACCCATATAGCAGATCCGTACTCCAAGGCAGGTCTAATAACGCGACAAAGCATGGTTTTCTTAACCTCAGAGTTGAGCACTCTGCAGTGGAAAAATTTAGTGAGCCCCAGAGCTTTGCCCTTGCCAGTTTGAACAACTTTCCGGATATGTGCATCCCAATTACAATTGGAGGCAAACTCAATGCCCAGGTAAGTGTAGGAAGGGAGGACCGGGATCTCTTGGCTACCCCACTGCCACTTAAGATCACTTCCTCCCTCTCCTCTGTCGTTGAATGCTACCACTGCACATTTGCTCACATTAGCCTCTAGCCCCCAAAGATCAAAGTATCTCTTCGTGCAATCAATCAACTCCTGGAGATTGGTTGGAGTCTCCCCTATGCCTGCGAAGTCATCCGCAAACATAAGGGCTGGTATGGTGGTATCACCCACCCTTAACCCAAATCCCTCACTTTCCACATCCTCGAGGAGTTGATTGATGAAAACATTGAAGAGCAGAGGGGAGAGAGTACATCCTTGAGCTACACCTTGGTCTATGTCAAAGAAGTTGGACTTCTTTCCGTTAACAGTGACACAGCTTTTGGTGTGAGCATACAAGTTGTGGACAACTCTCCACATCTTTCCCTTGATCCCGCAAGACCAGAGGCGGAACCATAGGCCATCTCTCCACACTGTGTCATAAGCCTTTTTGACATCCAGGAAAAAGACATAAGTGGGTTTCCCTTCTTTTTTCCTTCCCTGGATAATCTGGCTTAGAGTGAAGATATGATCCACACAGCCCCTGTTTCGCCGAAAGCCAGCTTGGCCTTTGTGGAAACAACCTCTAGACTCCAGATCAACCTCGAGACGAGTACTTATAACTCTGCAGAATGTCTTGCCAACAGCATTGAGGATCGTGATGCCACGGTAGTTCCCCGGTTCTTCTCTGTCACCCTTCTTGTATAGATTGACAATGACCCCCTGTCGCCAGCGAAAGGGGATCATTTCAGTCTTCCAGATAAGGTTAAAGAGGAGAACTAGGGCCTCTATCATGGGATCACCACCGTGCTTGATAAGCTCGTTGACAATACCATCAGGTCCACTAGCTTTATATCCATTTAAATGTTCAATTGCTTCCACAATCTCAGAAGAACTAATGGGAGCATTATAAGCCATTGAAATATACTCCAGTTCATCAGGGCTGTTTTGAATCATAGGAACAGTTTTTCCAACTGTGTCCCTCCATTCAGCAGAAGACCCCTCACTGTTAGACCTAGAAGCTCTGCCAAGGATACTGTAGTGAGTTTCAAAGGTTTTGACAATGTCAACCGATGAAGTCACCACTGCACCTTTAGTAGTCTTCAGCGCTTGTACTTGCTGACCGTTTTTCGGCTTGTACAAACGTTGAAGGGCCAACCAGAATTTCTTGTCATTACCACCATGGTGTTTCTCTGCCTAGGGTAGTGATATAGAGTGCTCTTGAGAAATACTTGGAAGGCCAGAATCAACTTCACGATTGTGGCAAAGGCCCACTACTGCAGCGAGCCTGGCCCAGTAATGTGCCAATTCTGCTCTCCACCTGCCCCTTCTATCTCAATTCTACTTATCTGCTCTGTCCAAAATGTGAGTGGGGTCTTTTGCCTAAAAGGCTACATCCAGCGAAGTCTGATTAGTCCGTTCTCTCATCCTTCAACGGAGTGCCCAATGGTCATGGCCCAGCTGCCAAAAAGGAGCTAGTAGAAGGTGAATTTGCTGATAGCTCGAATGTTTGAACAGATTCAAGCCCTAGGGACAGTGACGCCAAAAAGTTCCGTGCCTGTCTGTGTCTGACGAGGAAGGTTATGGCCATCATTCGGGGAGTGTTTATGAGATCATCACCAAACTTTGCCCTTTGGGTTTTATAAACACACAAGTTCATTGACAACTCAATCTCCGGTGTACATATGAATAGTCCATACATGAAAGAGGAAGACCACGAGTCTCAGCCTAAGAAAAAACTGACCTCGAGATTCAGCCATACCCTCTGGTGCTGAGAGCTCGTAGTCCGTCGTCACCATCGCCTCCACGACAAGCCTGTACTCGAACGCCACAAGATCACCAATAACACTGTTCGTAACTTAACTTGTATGTGTTTTCGAACCTTGGACAACCTTCTGTGTGATCTTACCTACCTATCTCATGTGAAATTCCACAGTAAAGCACATCAAAGATTTTGCATTGGGTACTTTTATGGCGATTACTAGGTGTAATGCACGGGAAAAAATAAATAAATAAATAAATAACACACACACACACACACACACGGCTATGGTGACCCGTGCCCGATTCCATGGCGAGTAAAGATTTCCAAATATTTGCCACAAATTTTCGGACAGCCTCTTAAGTGTCCACTGGGCTTTCGCCGATTTGATTTTTTGGACGTTTGGGGCAGATATACAGTTGAATTTCCCTATGCTGGACCTCGAGCTGAAGCCCGAAAAATCAGAAACTCCCTCCACAATTTTCCCGTCTAAGAAATGGCCCAAGCGGGACGTCATAGGGAATTCCCTCGTAAGATAATCTTATGTGGACTGCAGGGTTTTCCTGAATTTGGGGAAGTGAGCGAAAAAAATAGAGGCGTGAGCACAAAAGCATGGTAATAAAGTCCCAATGTTTTGACAGAAAATAATTTACACGCAAATAAGCTCAGTTATAAATGTATTTATAGTTTATGTGATATTTATAATTATATTACTACCTATAATAAATTTAATTACTTTAATTACTACCTATATAATACATATAACCAAGCTTGAAATTATTGGAAGAAAACTAATAAAAACCCTCATAGTGCTGTGAGGCATAGCAAAAAATACCAAAAAATATAATATATTAAAGAAACACTTGGATTTTGTGGGATAATCATGGTTTTTTGGACCTGTCTACAGAAGAAGATCAACAAAAAAAAATAAGAAAAAGAAAAATACCCAAGTTTTTGGCCCTAGTTGTGCCCAAAGAAGAACAAAAAACTTTCGCCGACCAAACTTCAGTAATTGGGCCTATATGTTGCCAGAAAAACACAAAGAAAAAACCCCTCAGGTTTCGCCTACAAAACTTCAAGAGTTTTGCCAGAATCTCAAAAATATATAGCTTGTGCTCACGTGAACATAAGTTATTTCTACAACAGTTCGTCTGCGTGAGCACAATTCGTTTTGCCATAGAATCTTTAAAGAATATTCAAACAATATATTGAATATTTGTTGTTGCTCACAATGGCGTGAGCCTCCGCACATGCGTAAAGAACCATGATATTTTTCCTGGTTCATTTTAGGTCGTTTACAGGGCAGAAGATTGCACTGTACCTTCCGGCTCCCGTAAGGTCCTTGCCACGCTAGCAAAATACCTTACGAAATTCAGAAGGTACTTTGTAGTTGGGGCATTTTTTTTTCTTTCATGCATGGTTTCTTTATCTTTACATGAAAATTTTCTTTACAGAACATCACACAACACTAGCCTTGAGCTGAGATCAAACGACTGTGAGTACAACTTTATTGAAAGAATTTGATCACCATCAATGTCAAAGAATCTGAATGACAAACTCAATTGAATCAATGTTTCTAGAAACTATTGCTGCTAGACTATATCTGAATTAACATTCAAATGATCTATGTCTACTATAATTTCTATAAGATTACAATCCGAATCATCTTCCATCGATCTTAGTCTAAACATATATATGCAGCAATCAAGTCAGCTTCTGAGATGACTCTGAAGAATTATCCATTGAAGCTGGTGCAAAAGCAACAAAGAATATTTGGATCAACGATGTAGTTGATAGTGATGGGACAGTTCTGCAGGTTATTGAAAATATGGCCAGTACTGGTATTCACATTAGCAGGACCAAAAGGCAAACGGCCATGAATAGCCTCCAGCCGATCTTTATACTTCGGAAGCTCGTTCTCGAACAACTCATCCCAGTACCTCATCAACATCAATAGATACTCTCTTAACTTTTGCTACAGGTACCATGGATTTCTCCTCAGAACAAGAAACGACAGTAATGACAAGGGTCTGATCCCCTACACATTCTTTCTCCTACACGTAAACAAACAAATAATTAGATTATATCACCAAATTGAAATACAACAATGTAAGAAGGAGACAGGAAAGAGATTTGCTTTTATCTTCTCATATGCAATTTTTTCCTCACTGTAGGCATCTTCAAACCGAAAAAGACGACCGTTCTTCAATTCTCCACTAATTATTCGTTGCATTGCTCGATCTCTTAAATTATTGTCAATGCGATTGTATCTTCACAGAAAGAAAAAACAAGTTAAAACCAAAACACTCGTGCAGATAAGGGTCAGCCAATAAACATTGGAATTCCGTCATTGTTTTCGTAAAGTCACCTCACTCACTTTCCATAAGAGATCGGATCTCTGTGACCAGTCACTTCCATGCCATATTTCCGAGGAACAAGGGCTTCCTCCATATGTGTAATTCCAACACCCCTGCTTGTCTTATTGGAAAGAACTTTGCCTTTCAACTCAGGAAACGCCACAGTCAACTTATCGACAATCGAAAGCAACTAGTTTCGACCAATTGGAGAAGTAATAAACCACACATCGTCAAAAAATTTCCACTTCGGTTTAGCACGTAGAAACAAGGGGTATGGCCCTGGCTTGTTAAGAGGCCAGACAACAGGGCGATGTCTAACCGATTCTTTATAGGTGTTGATAACATCATCAACAGGGTAATCAACAACGGGTTGGTGTCTATCAGCAGAACACCTAGTAATGTCTATACGTTGTTTCTGGCCTGAGGGAGCACTCAATGGGCTAGGGTGGCCCAAAGCTTATCAAACCCAAGGAAACTCCGAATACTGGCCATGATTTTGTACAGACAGACTTTGGGTGCTAAGATCCAAAGTTGAGAGGGAAACAACCCAAATCGTACGCTAATGTCCCGTCTTTTGCATGTCAGCCTCTTTGATTGGCAACTGGTGATAACCCGATCGTAAGTCCAATGTACTAACACCCTTCGCATGCCCAATGGCATCAAAGATTTCCTCTGGCATGGCATATCTATCAGACTTAGTCTGACGGTTCACAGGACGATAGACCCCACACATCCTTCTTTTTGTCCAATTGCCATAGATATCTTTTTTAGCTGGCATCACCGTTGCCGAGGCATACTCCCCGCCTGACAACTCCACCAATCCAGCTTCGAACAACTCCATAGTCCGTGACTGGATCAAAGACCTCTCCATGTCACTATACCTGTAGGGCCTTCGAAAAATTGGCGTATCACTTTTCAAATCAATACGAATCTCCTTGCCCTTCAAACGCCCCAAAACCTTCAAACCGAAGGCAAAGCAATTTCTATAAGCCTTTAGAAACTGCTGGATCCTCCGTCTCTCTCCTCCGGTGACTATAGGTCCAATATTTGGTTCCCAATTGTCCTCAGTGACTGCAATCTTGGGTACACCGGGCTTGGAGGTAGGAGATGCATCATTTGGTTGCTACATAGCAACCTTTTGGGCCTTGTCCGCCCACCCTGACTGTGGCATAGCCTCCACTTGCTCCGCCATAGCCACCTTGAGAACATCCTCTGAGCAAGAAACATTCTCAACCTCTTCAAAAACCTTAGCCACCTTGACCTCCAACTGATCCTCAGTGTATGGCTCTCCCCACTCCTCATACTGTTGCTTGAGAGATCCAATGACTCTCTCTTTGCGCATCTCATCCCACACCTGTCATGGGTGCTTGCATCTCATGATCATGTGCTCGCCCCCACTCACTGCCTCCAGCGTCCCGGTGGGCAGAGAGGGTGTAATATCCAATGGAAGTGCAGAAGTAGCCATCAATGCTTGCAATCTCCATTGCTCAGCCATGCACAAGCCAATAACCCATGTCAAGCAATTGAGATCCATTGCCTGACCCAACACTTGGCGTCGTGATGCCTCTGATAGAGCTGGCACAGCTGTAGTGCCCGTGGCAAACCGCATTGCCCGCTCTCGCTGTGGTGTAAGATTGGTCCACCTTAACCTAGGCCTATGTGCCCGTGAACCCACTGCAGCTGCATCCAACAATACAGCTGGTCCAATCCATGACCGGATCTAATGCACACTAGCCATAACCTGGCCCGAGAATCCCCCATGAGAAGAACATTCTCCAGGATGTAAGCTGGAGGTTGCACTTGCCTCACCTGCAAGTCACGTAAACACTCGCAACATCTCCCAAAACAGATGTGATCGTGCATCATGCAAATCATTACCATGACATGCGGACGAATGTGCTTGGCAAAGCCACCCTTCTATCACCAAGTCAATGGGACCATGCCGATCATCCTCCGCCCCAGCATGGTAATGTCTGCTGGCAAGGTCTTTTGGTATCCTTGAATTGCTGAGAGAGGCAACAACTCAGGATACCGGTGTGTGAGCAAGGTGATATGGCACATAGAAATACGCCGAGCAATCTCATCCTTCTCCACATACAAGTACTTGCGTACTTTAATCCCTGCTTGCAACACTCCTGCAAGCCCAGTGTTCATGCCTCCAAACAAATCCCTGAGTCAGGTGGTTTCCAAGTAATAGGCACTGTGTCCAAAGAAGCTGCACACACTGGCTTGATACTCGTTGCAAATCCCCAACTATACCCCACAGTGAGCTATGCACAGGAACATGAGGAAGCGACTCAGCCTTGTATGCCAATTGCTTGTCCTCATCAAGTGGTGGCCTATCATCTGTATGGCTATTGCCCTCCAAGAGCTCACCACCCTAAGTCACCACACCTAAGAATGCAGCCAATGTTGGCATCATGTTCCTATGATCCACCACTACATCCCCAATAAACCGCACTAGGAGCAGTGCACGTCGGCCATCCCCTGACTGCCACTCCGGCCTGTAGGATGTCGTTTCCTCCCAAAAGTCCAGAGTAAATCCCATGGGTGCAACACAGCCCCACCAACAAGCACATCATAGGACATCGCGTCCGTAACAATGGCTTTAGCTCTCATGACTGAGCCGTCCGTAGGATGATCCGGCTGCAATCGAATGAAGAGCTCATGGCGTGTAATCCCTCGCGCTTTCTCTGAACCGCCCAAAGATGTTTGAATTTGGAAAGGACAAGGCTCCAAGTCCGCCTCTGTAAGGCCCAAGCCTGCAATTGCTGCTTTCCCCAATATCAAAGGCTGTGCTCCCGAGTCCAACAAGACCGGCAATGGCCTATACCTCTTTCCGGTTGGACCACCCAATTGAAACACTCCATCATGATTGTCCACCAGGACTACTCTAGGAGTCACCATGCTGCGCTCAATGGCTGGCCTAGCTGGCAACTCCTGCAACCTTGCAGCTGTCATTTGTCATGGCGCAGCTGTGGCTGACTTCACCCTCGAATCCAAAGCATCCATAGACTACACCTTATATGTTATCTCTGCAGATAGTGCCGATGCATCATCACTCTCATAGAGTCTAGCTGCTAGTTTGAATACAGCAGCTGGCCGAATCCCCGGCATTGCAATGGTCATTGCAGAAAACAATGGAGCTTGACAAACCGTCGTAGCCGCCCCCACTGTACTGGTTGCACCTTGCTTTGCAGCACCACCCTCTGACATTTCCCGAGCCACACCAACTCTCTCCAATGGTACTCGTGGCTCTACCTCTGACATACTTGGGCGAGCAGGTGCCATTGATGGCATAGGTGACACTGTCTCAATCAATGTAAAGGACTGTGGAAGCCTTGTCTGACGACTCGCTTCCCCCTTTTGTGGATCAAAATCCACATCCGCTCCTCTTGGCTTAGGAGCACGCGTTACTGCTCGAGTGACCGCAACAGCAAAGTCCAATACATGCAATGGCCCTGCAAGTGCGGCTCCAAACATGAAGCCCATACCAATCTGGTCTTCCCTAGGCATAGGAGGTTGTGGAGGTGGAGCTTGGTGTATTCAAGCCTTGGAGCTGGTGCAACATGAGTAGTGGTCATGGCAGCAAGACGTTGATCTAGCTGGGCAAGTCTATCCACCATGCCTTGGTCATGACCTTGACCTTGACCCTGTGCTCCTTGGTTTTGGTTACGACCTCCACCTCGACCTCTGCCTCCTCTACCTCTTTGGACTACATTGTCTCGTCCTCAGCCACCATTGTTCCCTTGGAACTGGCCTGGCCGTAGTTCAGGATGCAAGCCATAACACTGGGCCTCCTCATGCCCAAACTTTCCACAATGCCCACACTGTAGTTGTGTAGGTTGTGCCCAGGATGCCTCGGCGTGAGCCTGGTCACGTGAGCGCGTGAGCGCAACAGCACTCACGCCACGTCACCTTGCGCAAATGCCACGTCACGGGGCTCACTCCACGTCATCACACGTGAAGGCCACGTCACCACGCGCCCAGAAAGAAGTGGAGTGTATTCCCGCGGATTGGCACCATTTATCGCGGAAACAAGCTCGACGACATAATAAAAGGCATTGAATAAAGGATGGATGTACAGTTGGATGATAAACAGATGGATGAGTGTGAAAAATGAATGTAGATGGATGAATGAGGGATGGATAAGAGTAAAATGGATGAATGTATAATGGATGTTGAGGAATGACAAAATTCATGACAGGAAGATGCATGACCAAAACTTTTGACGAATGCACAACGTATATTAAATGAGTGTGGAAGGTTTGTGGGGTGGATTAAAGAGTACAGAGGATGAATGTACAATGGATGTTGAACAAAAGAAAAAATTCATGAATGGAACACGCATGAATACACTGTAGATGAATGCACAATGGATATGAGAAGAGTCGGGGAGGTTTGTGAGATGGATTCATACATATTGCAATTTAAATGAAAGTTGATTATGTGATTATTATTTGTTCTAAAGGAACAACTACGGTGGAGGAAGGGGATTCAACGTTTTCCAGATAGTATGAAAATGAATATTAAAAGAATATAGTTCAGTCTGACTCAGAGTCAGTACAATGTATCCCCGCTTCCTCTGCATCTAAGTCTAAGTATTTTAGAACACCGGATCCACGCTGGATACACCTACAGCTGGCCACTAAAAAGTCAGGGGATAGGGATTCGGCCGCGTGAAGTGCCATTGCTTCGGCATAAACAGAAAGCAGAAAATTGGAAAGGGGGCTGTCGAAAACAGACTCGCCAGAAATGACTGTATCTCTTGAAGATCCACCGCTGCCTTTCCTGAAAGACAGCCTGAAAAAGTTATTACTGTAACTTTGATGTTATTGAGAAATTGAGTATGGCTCCCAAAGAGGGTTTAGCACTTACTCACATGAAAAGTCGTTGTCGACCTGCTTATCTTCGGGATCGTCATCATTTCGAATTTGAATCCGATCAGTCTGTGTGCCTGAAGTGGAGCCAGACAAAAGGGGGAGGAGCACTGTGTTGTAGAGGTCAGAATCACCCTCCATGCCAAAAAGGCTTCTTCCGCCTGCCTTGCATGCATGGTAAGTTGTTCCTGCACCAGACAGGAGGACATGAACAGTTTGGTGGGGGGGATTTAAGCAATGAAACTGTTGAAAGAAAACCAATTCAGAAGGGAAAGAACGAAACCTGTAGACACACAAAGATCGACCACCCGTGCAGAGCGGTGGCTGCATGACTCCAGCAGTATTTGCATGAACGCTGGGGACTTTTTCTTTGCACCTCTCCAGGGAGTGCCATCTGGTCTCTTCAGAGTCTGACTGGACTGCATGAAGTTGTACAAAATGTCATCGACATGGGGCTCATAGGGAGGGTTGACGAAACAACCCTGGTCAGAAATCTCAAAGCTGCGGATGGAGGATGGTGTCTTTGAGGTGCGAATCCTCCGCAGGCAGATCGCCTCGAGCATCCTCGTCTGCCAAAGATAGCAGGTTAGTGTGGTAAACACAATCTATAGTGGAAGTGTGTACATCGGCTATTCAGAACTCAGACACAATAAAATCATTTTTATCATGAATCGGTGATGATCGGTGTCGATCATAATAGATTCTACTAGAGTGGAGTTGCAGAGAACATTGAAACTCATCATGAAAGCACAAGCAGAAGGGAGACGGCATACCAGCTGACCAGGGAAACCCCCTTTCACAAGGTAGAGGCTGTTCACACAATTCCATGTGCGCAAAACTTCAAACCCTGAAGACTTGAGGTATGATGCCAATGCCCGACGACTATCATTGTCACATGACTGAAAAGCAGAAGTGTCCCTGCATCAGAGAGGAAGTTATTACAGAACCCGAACACCCAACTCTAGTAGTTGTCCTCAAATTTGTTCCAGCTTGGCGTCTTGCCCTTTGGAAGAACTTCTGGCACAGCCTGGCCATCCGGAATGTCGAGAATGACAATGTCGGCCGCATAAGTTTTCTACACACCGCATACGAAGGTAGGACCTGTGCTCACCTGCAACAGACATGTTTTTATAAGAACGATGGCAAGAATGTTTTCAAAGAACGAGACTGAAATACTGCCAACGAAACTTTCAGAGAAAAAGGAAAGAAACTGGAATTCTCACCAGATTGAGGAATGAGATTATATTGTCCCAGGTAGGCGAAGGCACCCCAGTGTATCCTCTCTTTCGACTCTGCATCATCGACAGCCAACCCTCATTAACAATTTTCATCTCTCCTGCCGAATCAGAACGGGAAGGGTGTGGCTTGGCATCGAACACGCACTGAACAGTGCGGGTATATCTTCCAGCAGTAAAGTCATGCCTACTCTCCATCTCCTTTTCTTTCTCCTTCCCCTTGTCCTTTTCCTTCTCTTTGGACTTCTCTTTGTCCTTTGGCTTTGCTGGTGAGATGGCTATGACATCAACAGCCTTGTCTTTGGTTTGCGGCCCGCCTTCTTTCCCTTCTGCGGCGTTCCCTGAGCATCAGGCTCCTTGGCAGCCAATGTTGCTATGTTTCGTTGGTACTCTTCGTCAGTCAAAGGCGCCAGCATCTCAGCGTTATTGTTCAAGTATTTCATATGTTGTTCTTGAAAGGTCGTGTGCTCCGGTGGGCAGTCAAGGTACTACCCACAGTCTCTGAAGTGAGAAGGACTCCAGTCCTTCAATATCCCTACAGTATACATGGTTGGATCGTTTGCAGGGTCCGACCACATGTCAAGATAATCTGGAATTCCGCTCAGGTGATTTCCTTCCATGAGCACATATTTCGTGTACCTGAAAAAAAGGAGATAAATCCCAACCCACAAAAGCGCTCAATGAGTAAGATGCAAGTAGAACAGAATGAAAAAAACATAGATTGAAATGGCTCTCAGAACTGCTCCAAGGACCTTTCAGGACCACACGACTGTTCCAAATGTGAATGTCGTCAACGCCATTCAAAACATTCCATTCAATGATACTGTAAATACACCCTAATCCAGGTGAATGCAAACTATCATTTTGGAATGACACAGACATAGAAGTGAATGTCGTCAACGACATTCACTTTGGATTTGTGAATACACTCCTAATCAAGCCTAATTATTCCTCAAATGAAGCAAAATCACAGGATGGAAATCATAAACTCGAGTAAGGAACCCTCCCGGAAAACTCAATGCACATTCATAACGAACATATCACTAAGGACCTCACAACAACACTGTATGTGAATGGCGTCAACGCCATTCACAAAAATACCAACAAGGAACCAATTACTCAGCTCCCAATCCATGTAAATTCAAATTGTCACTGGTGAATAATACAGACACAGAAGTGAATGTCGTCAACGACATTCACTTTGGATTTCTCATAAAAGAGCTTATCAAGCCTTCAGATTCCTCGCAAGAGGCAAAAACAATGCAGAACAATTGAATGTCTGCATTGACATTCAGCAAAATGAAGTGAGGAACCCTCACTGTAACCTCTATGGACATTACAAAAATTAACATAACTCTGAGGGCCTCTCAACAACTCCGGTTGTGAATGTCGTCAACGCCATTCAATGACATTATCAATTCTAATCAGGGACACTATAATTACACCCTTAGAACCAGGTGAATTCATATACTCGCTTAAGAATGACTCAGACAAAAAAGTGAATGTCGTCAACGACATTGAATCTGGATCTATGATTGCAATCCTTACGAAGCCACATTTTTTCCCAAAAAAACCAGTAGAGTTTCAAGTATGACATTGCACCTGTAAACAACTCGCATCATGGCCCACTCTCCTCCAACCTGACTGTCAAAGTCGTTGGACCGTAAAATGTTACCATCTTTGGAGAACTCCCGGAAAAAACAGTATCTCCAGGTGAGACCTCTCCACTTCCTTATGTATGCCTCCAATGACATTTGGGAGGCGAAACAATCGAATGTTCAGATCCTTCAAAGTCTGATCCAGCACAATGACGGCGCGCTTTTCGAGCTACAAATTGTATATTTGTCAGAATTGCAAATAAGATACTCATCACATACTTGAAGAGAAGAAAACGGCATGTTTGAATACACACCTGACTCCAAAATGTAGCCTTGTGGAGCCAGTTATCAAACACCAAATCACTGATTCCTTCCACCTTTGTGCCAGGCTGTATGGTGCTCTTTGGGAACTGATTCAAGTCCTTTACTGTTTGATCTGAGTTCCATATCTCTAGCCACCTTATTTTTGTTTGTGGGTCGACCATCGATATGGCCAGCCGGTGCAATTTCTCCTGCTGCATCTCCGGATGCACATGCTTGTCATAGTGTGTTTTGATCTGCTGAAGGAACTCAGAACCAAGTCCAGGATCTACTATTCTAAGCTGCTTTCCGAAGGCGGACATCAATTTGGTTCTTCGCATTTCAAACTCCTTCTTTATTGCAGCTTCCACACCCTTTGATGTCCTTAGTTCCTCTGGTGTGGTGCAGTAATATTCGGATTTTCCCTTCTCAGCTGCCTCTGCCAGTTCTTGCTGCATTGATTCAAGTAGTGATTAGCACCGAAGGGACTACAAACATGTATTCGAGTACAGACTCGGGCTTACCGCATACATGTACTCCAGAAACGCCTCTCGTGTCAAAGAATACCAAGTGCCTGCAGTTCTTCATGTTTCGCACTTCTTGATGATATTGGGTGGTAGTACTGTCCGAAAATCATCCAGCTTCATCAGACCAATCCTCTGAATTTGGAATAGTGTGTGAACCAAGCTTGTGGTCACATGCGATTTCTCTGTCGATCTGCAAAAACATTGGAAACATTACATTCCTTAACATTGTTTTTTGGGTATTAATAAGACACTACAGAGGGAATGAAATCTCCTGGATGACTTACTTGTTCACGTTGTGCATAGCTGTAAGAAGCCTAGCGATGTCGTTTCCAGGATCCAAAACCATTGCCTCCACAGCAACATGCTTGTCTTTGTCTTTCGCATGGTGTTTCTGAATGTATCCCATCCATGCCAACAATCGGTGGTTGCCGTCCCAGACGTAGAACATGTGGTTACAGAATTGCTGGGTGTTCTTTCCCATCATGAGGCCCAACTCGAACTCCTCATTGGCATCTTTCCAGCACTCATCCCAGTTATCACTGATCTCTGGAGACACTAATGTGCTTTTCCCATTTATATCCGTCAGTGACACATAAAAAAACTTGTGCACCAAGTCTATATCCATGCACAAAATCACTCTCCAATTTTGTTATGTCATGGGAAAGAGGTGGACGCACAACAGGCATTGATATCATCCGGCACAGAGGGATGTCCAGACGCCCTCCACATACGAGCATGTCCCTTATAACCTCCTGAGAGTTTACCTTCTGGAATGACATGAGTTCTTTCACCTTGTCAAGGTAGTGCACTTCAGATTCATCTGCTTCATCTGTATTCTCTGAGCTTTATCCGGACTCGTCCCCATCTCCAGATCCTTTCCCCTCTGATCCTGTAGGCTTCGACCTCACAGTTTTCTGCACGATGCCATTCAGTTTTGACTGAGTAATTTGCAAATAGTGAATGGCGGTAACGACCATCACTCTGTCTCAAAGAAACTCACTATGAATGGTGTGAAACAATTCAGCACAATCTACACAAGCAAAGCTGATACTGCCGTATTCAAAACAAAAGCGAGAGCGATAGCGAACGGCGTTAACGACAATCACAAAAGATAACGACCTGCCGGATTGGTGTTGTGTAATGACATCTATGTGTAAGTGATTGGCGGCAACGACATTCAGTATAGTTTAGGGCGGACAGTAAGTGCAGATTATTCAGATTGATTCCACTGTGATTACCGTCGCCAGCATGGGAAGATGAAGGACTGCTTGAAAGGCAATCAGACAGACTGTATGATCTGAACAAGATGATTGACGGTATGCCGACCCTCACTCTCTCTTCAAACACATAGGTACATAAATCTCATGAGGAGAATCGAATGGCGTTAAAGACACTCGCAATTCAGTAGTTCCTGCTAAAGAAGGGAAGATGAAGGACTCCTTGAAAGGCAATTAGACAGACTGTATGATCTGAACAATAGTGAATGACTGTACCAATAGTCACCCACTCATTGTGAGGTAAACTCTTAGCAGAGGAGTAGAAAGCAAATCACCTTTGTGATGGTCGGTAGCGACAATCCCTGTCTGGGACATTCCACTCAATCTCTACGCATATCTTCAACAATGAAATGTAAGTTAAATTTAAAACTTACTGGCGCCTTCTTAGGTTTTGAAATTGGATCCCCTTCTGCAGCTTTCCTCTTCCCTCTCACATCTGCTGGAATTTCTGTCTGCTCTAGGGTTTCTGGACTTCTCCCGGTTCGGCGTTCCGCGTGCTTCCACCTCCTTCAGTGTCCCTGCGAATCATCTCTGCATCCACAGGCTGGCGCACTCTTATCGCCGACTGTGTCACAGCCGCTGCCTCAGTCTCCGTCTGCTCTTCTGAATCAGTCTCCGCGTTCACCTTAGAGAGAGACGCAGAGCAAGAGAGCAAATGACGAGGCGTCGTTTGTTGGAGAACACAGGGCCAAGGCAGAAGTCTCCGGCAAGAACTTCACAGGCACCTGCTTCAAAGATTCCCAATCAATTCCCCGCAACTCACTTTTAAATCCAGCCATTCCTCCCATCGCCCGCAATTTTGGAATGATACTACAAATCTCTTCTTCATCAGCTTCTCCAATCACAGTAGGAAGGACTGGATTTGGAATTTCACTTATGTCATCATCGGAAGAATCCGAAAGCTCAACGATTGGAGTGGAGGACGTCTGTTCTTTTTTCACCACCACCTCCCTCTTGTCTTCAACGACCGAAGCAGCAGTCCCGGGCGTCACATATGACCCAAGGGACTTTCGCCGAGGCTCTCCAAGTACTCTGTATCGACCAGGACGCACTCTCCACTGGCTGATATGAGCCGTCTCATCACGGTTTTGGAAAGAGTATTTCAACAACTTCCCTTTAAGATCGTACACCTCTTTCTCCAAAAAGATGGAGCCATTCTGCAGCTGAAAACGGGTAGCCAAGACATGTTCCAGAACAATTGCAAATCCATTGTCAAGGACTTCCTGGGAGAACGGCACTGGTTTGTCGTCAGAGAAGAACTCCGCTTCAGAGGAAGCCATCTTCCTTCCTCGCGTACGTTTGTACCTTGCTATCGCAGATCTAGTGTAAATCGGTTTACTGATGTCTCCAGAACACAGTTGAAGAATGAGCAGAGAATATGGCGGAGGAAGCTCAGACAACGACTGTGCATATTATGTTATTATTTCCAGATATGCAGCCGTCCATTTTAATTACTTTTCTTGTGGGCCCAGTGGTCACAGTATCCCTAGGAGCAGTGTCGGCAGCTGTTAAACCGTTAACCAGAACCTCATCTTTTAAACCCAATAACAAAGCCGACTTCCTGGAAGCATGCCACAGGATCTGAGGATGGGATTGCAGATTAAGTAAATGTATCTTTATACTACTACCAATGATCATGCGCACCTGGAAAGTTCCAAATGTGAAACGAATGTGGGGTTTGGCTAACAAAGATGACCGTGTATGATATTCCAAGATTTGTCATCAAACTCTCGTTCATTTACATTTATTTGTGTAAGACTGTGCGCCAAGATTTCTGGGATTCGCTGTTATTTTTAAATATTGAAACCGTTCTAATAAAGAACACGCCGTTTATTTTGGGCGACACACATCAGACATCCATAACTGAATACGAACAGCTGTACACCAATTGCTGGCATGTGCACTAATAAGGGAACGACTATGTGTAACGGTCACGCGAGAGGGAATCCGATGCTTCTAGAGACACGCAAGAACGCAGGCAATCCCGCAAGAAATCGGGAGTCACTGTGTTTTTCTACTTTTCGCGCTTAGAGAGAGAATAGTCAAGCTGGAGAGGGTTCCTTCTACAATACGAAAGAGAATAAAGTCTCTTTATTTTACTGAAGCTCATGTGGAATTCCCTGATACGTGTCATGGGCTGCCATGGGCTGCCATCTCCAAATTTCGCAGGTTTCATGGTGGATAGTGCTCAAGCAAATTTCAATGCTATTCGTATTGTCTTCGGATCGGGCGACCCAAAAGTGCCTATGTCAGGAAGAGAGCGTACATGTCTATTCCATTGGACACAACCTCTGGAAAAACATACAAAGTCGGACATCAAACCAGAGATGCAGACTCAGCACCGTAAATTGTGCAAAGAGTACAAAGATGCTAGAACAATGAAGAAGGCGGACACTTTGTTCCAGACAATTCGTGCCTGGTGGTTCTCTTCTGGAGCTACATCACTTGAGAGTATAAGAGCATTGGAAGATTGGCTGGCGTTTTGGCACTTCCAGTATAGACAGTGGGGAGCAGCCATGCCATTGGTACGAGGCTTATATATATATATTTTTTTTCATACATTTGCTTTCCATTTTATTGTGTCCTCGCTTTCTTTATGTTGTTTTCTGTTCACTATTTTGAAGTGTGGTTCTGCACTTTGCAGAACATGTCCATTGAGGAAATGGCGGACATGCCATCTTGCAATTTGGCAGAAACTGTGCACAACGCATGGTTGCAGCAGTCTGGGAAACGAGGTCGGGATTTGTATGTGGCAACAACAGATGATTTGATACGTGCCTTGCAACAACAAACCCGATACCGTGATTTCTTACGAGGTGGGGTTTGTGGCAAGGGTCCGGACAAATGGGAGTTGATGTTGCGTGCTGCAAACAAATCTGGGGATCCAATCAAGATAGCATGGGCGGTGAGCATGTATGCCCTGGGAACGCCACTTGTTTCTAGAGTTCCACATCTTGAAGGGGAGGAGAGATTCGGCTCCTGTAAGAGGAAATTGAACACTCCACCTGGTTCGGATTCAGATTCCCACAGGGCAGACCGTGATAACTTCTCGAAGCCTCGTGTTCCCTTGCATGACAGCTCCATGTCCGGAACCTCCATTGTGGAGGAACCTCCAACACAACGGCAAGCTCCAGCATCAAACAGTGCCACTGAAATGGTGCAGGAGAGAAACAACCCCCTTGATGTGCTTGAGTCCGCATGCCCCGACCACGTTTGGCACATAGAACGCACAAGTGTAGGGTCTCGTGTGAAATGTACAGCGATCAGGACAACTAATTTCGAGAAGTGCACTTCATTTATATCCAGAGGTGGTGCCCGAACTCCTGCTCCGACTTTCACGGGCTTGATGCGTCCATACGGTCAACCAGAAGCCAAGAACCACAAGTTCTGGTTCTGCGCAGATGATTGTGCCAGATGTGTGCATGGAACTATGCGTCCTTCCGTAGTGATGAAGCCATCTCCTCCAACCGTTTGGCCCGTGAAGGTGGGAACACATCTCAGCTTTCAGGAGATTGAAATGCTGGAGGAGGCAGGTTTTTCCCTTGCGAGACAACCCCAACTCCATGCATGTGCTACTACTTCTGCGTCCTCCCCGGTCCCCCCGGCAAATCCTGACTTGTGGCCAACCAACGAGATGGAAAGCTCGTTCGGCGTTTCCCTCCAACCGCTGAACACTTTGGCAAAGTGGAGTCCGCAAGAATGCTCCAAGCTCGTGTTGGAAGCACCACGGAAGTACCCGATCCAGGATATGGTCGGGTATTCACAATCATCACTTCCACATCTGCTGTTCATGACAGGACCTACGACATCACGGTTTCCAATTTCCCCAATTGCACATGTCCTGATTTTGTGAATATGCTATCAACCAGTTTGGGCAAGAGAGGTAATTCATACCCTGCAAACATTTGTATTTCATATTTTTGAAGAGGATGGTTTGCGATCCCAAACGTGACAACTTCATTCACCAGGCCACTATGAGTTTTCAACGAGGTCGATACTCTTTTGCAGCGAGATACAACACATGGGTAGCATCAACTATGCAATGTGGTATGTGGACGACCATGATTTGAAATGTGTAATTCACATCAATTCGTCGGCGGTGCAATGATATGGCCTCCAACTATACGGAGTGAGCTCTGAGTGACAACTTTTAGGTAGTGCACATTTGTCATTGCACCGTTCGAAGTCTACATGTCTTGCTGTCGCTATGCACTACAATCATCTTTTGAAGATGATACTAACTCTTATTGTTATTTGAGGAGGGAGGAAGGTCTTCCCGTGGCAGCCTTTATGGCGCACACTTTATGAGGATATTTTTTCGTCCTCGTAATTGTAAAAGTGAAACAAGCATTTGTAATTGCACAATGTTGGATGCTGCAATTGTAGGCCTCAACGCTCGTTTTGATTCTATTTAGGCAACATTCCCTGCATTAATTCCACGGTCATAGGACCATCCACGGTTATAGGCGGCGCATGTTAATGCTGACGTGGCAGATGACGGACAGTGCCACGTCATCATTTACCGCCACATCAGCATGCTGACATGACGCTCACGCCACGTCACTCCTGCGTGAGCGTACGCTCGTGCGCTCACGTGCAACGCTCACGCCATTGCGTCGTTGGGTTGTGCATGTGCCGGCGCTTTGCTCCTCTCCGGGCAGTCCTTCTTGACATGGGGTCCTCCACAATCCCAACAAGTCATACCCGACTGTTGTTGGCCTGAGAATGAAGGAAGAGACATCTACATCTGATATCATCTCTGTCCTTCCCTGGGCTTCACCTGAGCCCCCTTGTTGCCTTGCACACGTTGGTTTAGTGGTTGTTGTTGGCTAGGAGCCCCACTTCGTTGCGTCTCTTTGCCATACCCCACCATAGCCACTCGCTACTCCACCATATTGAGCTTTATCCGCTCTGCCAGCAAAACACATTTGCTAAGGTGGGTTGGTCCACTTGTAGGAGAGTTGCATCCCGTACCCTTCTCCTCAGCTCCTTGTCCAATATCCCATACCAGAATTGGACTGCCTGAGCTTTTGTAACCCCTTGGGTTACATTTATCAAGCGCCTCATGTGAGCGTGAGCCTCTCTCAAACTCTCAGTAGGCCTCCATTGAAATTCTTGCAAGCTCCGCAACTTCTCTGTCCTTATCAATTTCTCCTCAACTCCTCGAAGAACTCCACAACTGGGTTAAAGGCAGGCACGGGTGCTGGTGCAGCAGCATGAGCTTGAGTGGATTTCCCAGCTCCTGTATCACTTGTCCCACTACTACTGCTTGTAGTTGGAGATGTTGGTATAGCTGCTGGTGTCGTCGTTGCCCTTGTGCCTCTAGTGAAGGAGACATAGTGAGGTGACCAATACTCTCGCCACTCCTCAATTTTCACCTCATGTCCCCGCCTAAACTCATGGTAGTCATCCATGGGAGGCCCTTCGAGGTGTTGAAACAATCCCTTCCACGCCATAAAGGGTGTAAACAGCTGTGGATTGCGCATCTGCTGCAAGTAACATCAACTGTCAAACTCTTGTATGAAATCATCAAGCTCGATGGTGCCCACAGCTCCAGAGTACCTCCGAGGCCCCTTGGTAGCTCCATACATCTCCTCCATCGTATCCCATAACAATGGCACGGAAAAAGCTTGTATTTGTCTGCGTGGAGCCCTCAGAGTCTGAATCAGAACCCTCCTTAGAAGACACAGAAGGTGAAGGTGGCCTAAACCGCACACCTCGTCTCATATACCCACTAGTATCGCTATTGCTCGTACCGGCACTTCCCTCAGTAACTAGTGACACCTCCGTGATGAAAACTCACAACCACACCTGTTGTAAACCTATCTTTAATCCCCCTTTCCACAAGGTAACCGGATAGAGAACCTGTTGCAGCTTATGGCTTAGACTACTAGGTTCATAACGTAAACCTGTACCTGCACCTGTATCCGCCGCAAGCACTTCTATGGTCTGCTGGTCATTAACCCAGCCTCACCATAAGAGAACAATGATGGTCTGACTGGTCATCACCCCAGCCTCACCACCGACAGCACGCTCTAGGATTGGTCAGTAATCAAATTCAGACCAACCTCGTATGAAAACAAGCGCCCACACAAAACTGACATGGCGCACAGTCAAGCATGCAGGTGTGGAGGGGATCCAAACACAAGAAAATCAAACAGTAACTCCCCCATACCAAAAACACTCCACAGTGTCGCTCTTGCAAGACACCCCATGCAGCCCAAACCCGGACTGACTCTTGCCTCCACCTATGGAAAGGTTTTGGCCTACAAAGAGGGTGGAAGACTACACGGAAGAGAGACTAAAGCAATTCCTATCACAACATGCTATCATCCCACTACCCTATCTCCACACTCTCTTGCTTAAGCAATAGACAAGACCTTTCAAGGATCTCTCAAATAACTCTCTAAGAGCCCTCAAGATGTCTCTCAAACAATCTCACTAAGGCTCCCAAAGCTTACACAATGCTATTCCAAACAGTCCACCAAAGCCCCAAGAGCCTGCAAAGTCTTGGCCCTCAAAGACCCCAAATATTCCTTCAACAAGTCGCCAAGGACTTCTCAAGCTCGCCGAAATATTGGCCTCCAAGGACCCCAAACAACCCTCCAAATAGCCCTCCAAAGGCTCCAAAAACTTGCCAAATATTGGCTTTCAAGGACCCCAAATGGTCCTCCACATAGCCCTCCAAAGGCTCCAAAGACTCGCCAAAACTTGGCCTTCAAGGACCGCAAATAGTCCTCCAAACAGTCATCCAAATACCTCTTCAAAAGCTCTTCAAAGTGCCTTACAAAAGCACCTCAGAGTGTCTTCCAAAAGCTCCTCAAAGGACCCCAAAGATCCCCCAAACAATCCTCCAAAAGGCCCTTGAAAATCCTCCAAAAGCCCTATATTGTCTTTATATGTCACTATGTTCCCAGCCTATAATGACCGTTCCCACACTTTGGTGACCGTTCCCATGAACCTAGGGTTTCATGTGCATCTCATGCTAGGGTTTGTGCATTCCAAGCTAGGGTTTGGGCTTCCAGCTTCATGCTTGCTCTCCTCAAGCATCCATGACTTCTATGAGATACCAAGGCAAACTACCTTGATCTTCTTCACCTCAAGCCACAACCAAGCTTGGTTCCATCTCACCTAGCAATGCATTTGCCACACAACAAGCTTCACTTCTCTTTGGAGCTCAAGAATCAAGCTTTTTACCTCATTTGACAAGCAACCAAGTCTTGCACTCATTCATGTGTTCTTCTTTCGCCATCCACACACATGCTCCACTCTTGGCTTCTATGTGTTGCTTCTCCAAGCATCAATACATCTCCATCTCATGCAAAGAGGAAGATTCAAGTCCCTTCACTTGCAAGCTCAAGAGTCGTGCTCTCCTCAAGCTTAAGGTTGAAACCCCAACTCAAACATGTGTTCTACAAGTGCTTTTCCTTCACCCAAGTGGAAACCAGCCCTTTTCATTTCTTCTTGCTCTCCAAGGCTTGAAAATAGAAGCCTCAATGGGCTGAAAACATGTCCACATAAGCATCACCTCATACACAAAGGAATGAACTTGTTCCCTTCACCTTCTAGTTCTCCTCAAGCTTAAAGTTGGAAGCCGCACTTGGAAAGCATGCTCCATACATGCGTCACTTGCTTGGTCAACCACTTGCTTCACCAAGAGCAATCTAAGAACTCATAGAATTAGCAAAAGCACTCCCTTCTAGCGCCTTAGCTTGCTTGTTTGTCAACCAAATGAAACCCCATTTGGCTTCTTTTCACCATGGAGAGAACAACCACTTCTTAGCTTCTCTTGAGCTACTCAATGCTCCTCAAGCTACCCTTATTGTAGTCCTTCTTTGGTGATTCCAACCCAAGCATGTGCCGCCCTTTGGCTTCTCTTTCACACCATGAACAACTAGAGCTTACTCTTGAAACCCTAGTGTCTATATCTCCACACATAAGATGCTTCGCTTGTGATGTAAGAACTATTTTCCAAGCTCTCAAACCCTTAGTGCATATACAAGCATTGTCCCTTGCAAGACCATGCAAGCTTTGTGATGTGAGAGCTCTCTCTTTAAGCGCTCCACCTCTATAGAGCAAAGTAATGCTTCTCAAACCCTAACATCCATGTTCTCCACGCCACAAGGATTTTCCTTTGCAACACCTGTAACACCTTGCAACACAAGAGCTCTCTACCAAGCTCTCTTCAACACACAAGTGCTAAACTAACCCTTCCACTCCGAACTCACGAGCATAAGGTCATCTTCTTGTAGTGATAATGAAAGCGAACATAATGGAAACACTCCACTCATGAATCCACTCAATCACATAAACTAAGTCAAGCCAAGGGCACCCTTGCTAACGGAATCCACCCTACAAAGCCCTCACCACACTCCCTCTCAATACCTAGAGCTATGGAGGTGGCTCATGGAGAAAGGCTCATGGAGGCTCAACTACAAGAAGATGATCCTCACAAGGGGGAAACCTATCCCCATGTCCCAAATGAGGCTCGACACCTCACTTGGCATGTGAGACCAAATGAAGTCCCAACACACAAAACATAAATATAAATATATAAAATGTCATAGTTGACTAGAAGTAGGTAATTCTAGATAACCATGACTAAAACCATGACACTTGGTCTAACAATAGGGTACCTCCTAACCGCTCTCTTGCTCGCTTAGATAGATTTTACTGCTCCGAGCATTTCTTAAACTGGATTGTCAGATTGGACCATAGCTCCGGGCTTCGACCACTCTACTGTTCACCTCTCTCTCCCCTGGGGGATGCACTCTTTATAAAATGTCTGTATCACGTGCGTTCGCCGCCTAATAAAAAAACCCCTTGTATACGGGTCCTTGGATCATTTATACCCCCTCTGTACATACATTTTGAAGATTATAAAACCCCCTCCTGTAAATATATAGAAATTTGCAATTTTTAAAAAGTACCCCCTTCTGTATGTACCCTTTTCAATAATAAAAAAATACCCTCAAATATGTATATGTATGTTTTTATATTATATCAAGTTTATTCATTTAAAAATAGAATAAAATCTAATAAATTAATTAAAAAAATTGCTTGCCCTCGTTAAAACTTGTTGTGGAATCTCACTTTGAACAATAATCAGATGCCGAGAGGAAAGGGACATTGTCAATGCCCGATGTGCAAGAGGCCTGAAGAAAGTTTCTATTTTCTGATATGCAATCCTGGGTATTTCATCAGAGAGTGACCCTCTTGAAGACCATCAAGACCTAGTCACTGCACCTCTGTTCATCAACTAGGACAGTTTCTGAACTTGTTCTACAGTTTCAACATTCGCAAGGTCCAATTATGTTCAAAACCTATTGTTGAGAATTCCTCTCCAAAAAGAGATTTCGTGTGCCTTTGTTGCCACTGTTGGAGTCCAACCTGACTCACAGTTGACATAGTTCAATACATTCAATTAGATGACAAGCATTTCATTTCACCAATACTCCCCACAAGAACAAACACCATTTTGGAAGTGGTGAAAGCGGTTTGCATCCCGTACAACAATCTCTTGCTTAGCTATCTTTGAGATGAATTTGGTGGCTGTGTGGTAATCACCACACATCCAAAGATTCTTGATGATCCCTAAAGACATCCCAGAGGGTGTGCTGATAAGCCCAAAAACAATGGCCAGCTTCTCATTGTGGTGGCAAAGAGACGATTCTTTAAGCTCTTCCTCAACATCATGCAATGCAAAGTGCAGGCTTCACCCCTTCGCACATTATTCGCTCATAGGTCTCCAAAGCCTCCATCCCGCACCCTTGCTGTGTATATCCTGCAATCATCGCACTCCACGACAGCACATCTCGTTCAGCCATAACGTCGAACACTCCCTTTATACATGTCCACGAGGGTATTGTTCAAAATGACATTTGATACAATTGCAGATCTGACAATGTCGCCATGGACCTCTTTGCCCTTTTCCAAAGCTGACAGACTTACACACGCATTGCAAATGTACACAAACGTGATGTGGTCGGGCTTCACCCCTTCCCCCATCATTTGATCATAGGTCTCCAAAGCCTCCATACCACGTCCCTGCTGTGCATACCCTGCAAGCATCGCACTCCACGACACCACATCTCGTTCAGCCATGGAAACTCCCTTTGCATCCTTAATGCACCCACATTTGGCATACATGTCCACCAGGGGAGTGTTCAAAATGACATCTGGTACAATAGAGTGTGGGTCCAGATTCATCCAAAAGGGCTGGACTTCAAGCTCCAGATTACCTTGATTCCATGTGGGGGTCAGTAGCTATAAGAAACCTGCATGGGTAGATGGTCAACTAAAGGCAGTAGCTGCAGTGGCATAGTTGATAAAATCAGGCACCTCAACCATGACCACAGCTTCTGAAAGAGGATCAAGAGAGGGAGTCCACAATGCCTCTTCTGGCACTTCTGGGCATGTGAAGATACTTTAAGCGACAGCCTGACAGAGGCTCTACAGACTCTAAACCAATGAGGCATTTCAGCAGATTCAAATATGTGTCTGTCTCTTGCTTAAGTGCATCAAGATGGACGGTCTCGAAGCTGGAAAGCAGGTGCACACTCACATTATCCAAGGTGGATTCACGCCAAATGTTTTTCTACTCAACACCCTTGTCAACCTGTATGTTAAGTGCCGGAACATCAGGGATGCTCACCAAGTGTTCAACATAATGCCTCAATGATCTTTGATCACGTGGAATATTATGTTGATAGGATTTACCAAGCATAGGTGTGGTAGGAATGTTTTGGAGACATATGAGCAAATGATGTGCGAAGCGGTGAAGCCCAACCACATCACATTTGTTTGTGTTTGCAATGCGTGTGAAAGCCTAGGAGCAAGCTGGAATTGTACCAGATGTCATCTTGAACACTGCCCTTGTGGACATGTTTGCCAAATGTGGGTGCGTTAAGGATGTGAGGGGAGTTTTCAACACTCTGGCTGAACGAGATGTGGTGTCGTGGAACGTGATGCTTGCAGGGTATGCACAGCAGGGGCACGGGATGGAGGCTTTGGAGACCTATGAGCAAATGATGGGGGAAGGGGTGAAGCCTAACCACATCACAAGGCATTTCACCAGATTCAGATATGTGTGTATGTCTCTTGCTTAAGTGCATCAAGATGGAAGGTTTGGAAGCTGGAAAACAGGTGCATACTCACATCATCCAAAGTGGATTCACGTCAAATGTTTTTCTACTCAACACCCTTGTCAACATGTATGTTATGTGCGGGAGCATCATTGATGCTCACCAAGTGTTCAACAGAATGCCTCAACGATCTTTGATCACGTGGAATGTAATGTTAGCAGAATGCAATGCGTGTGCAAGCCTGGGAGCTCTGGAAAAGGGGGAAGAGGTCCATGGTGACATTGTCACTGCTGCCGCTGCTGTTTCCAGTTGACCATCTACCCACGCAGCTTTCTTGTAGCTATTGATCCGCAGGGAATCAGAAGTAATCTTGTGTTTAAAATCGACCTCTTGGATGAATCGTGTTCCACGACACCACCTTGTTCAGCCATAGTGTTGAACACTCCCTCCGCATCCTCAATGCTCCCACAATGGCATACATGTCCACAAGGGTATTGTTAATAATCAGATCTGGTACATTCCAGCTTTGGTGATGCAACCATGCACCTCTTTGCCCTTTTCCAGGGCTGCAGGCTTGCACACGCACTGCAAACGCACACAAACATGATGTGGTCGAGCTTCACCCCTTCCCCCATCATCTGCTTTCAGGTCTCCAAAGCCCCATCTCGCGCTCCTGCTCTGCACACCCTGCAAGCATCGCGTTCCACGACACCACATCTCATTCAGCCATAGTGTTGAACACTCCCTTGGCATCCTCAATGCTCCCACATTGGGCATACATGGCCACTAGAGCAATGTTCAGGATGACAAATTTTGGTACAATTGCAGATTTGATGATGTCACCAGGGATCTCTTTGCCTTTTTCCAGGGCTGCCATACGCACTGCAAACTTCCACAAACGTTATGTCGGGGGCCTTCACCCCTTCCCCCATCATTTGCTCAAAGGTTGGAGCCTCCATCCTGCACCCCTGTTGTGCATACCCTGCAAGCATCGCACTCCACAACACCACATCTCGTTCAGCCATAGAGTTGAACACTGATCCCTTATCCTCGATGCACACACATTTGGCTACATGTCCACCAGGGCAGGGGCAGTGTTCAGAATGACATTTGGTAATCTGATAGGCATTCACCTTTTTGCCTCGGTTGTCCTACCATTGTCTGGAGTCAGAAAAATATTCATTCCACAACTTCTCCTCGTCTTTGTTACCTGTTTCTGGATACTTTCCTGTTGTCACATTGGCAGTATCATGTCAAAGTCATTCCAAACTATCCTAGATTCACTCAACCAGCTAACTTGCATAATTCAACATGAAAATTTAGGGCCGATTCTGGTAGGAGGGGAAAACAGGGTGAAAAGTCTTGAAGAAGGTGCCTTCATCAGCAATGCCTGATTTTATCAATTTTGCCGCTACTGCAATCTGAAGACAATATTCATTTTCTGATACACTGTCCGGGGTTCTCTCATTGATAACAGGTGTACGTTGAAGGTTGCAATGACCAAAAGTGCTTCTAATAGAGTCCCACATCAATTCAATCTCAAAGAAGTCTGTCCCTTGACTGGCTGGAGAGCGGTCTTACACATTGGTGATTCAATGGGGCGCTCTAGGAAGACAACCAAGGGCAAGGACTTCAACTGTAGGTGACCAAGTGCAGTGGACTCGTGAGAAATCCCAAACCCTAAACGTTCCATTGTGGACTATATCATAATGGACAAAAATTTGTTCCCCCAGTGTGCCAATGTGTTGATCGACAAAACTGATATTGGTACCTCTGACCACTTCCTGGTTTGGACTGAGATCAAAAGAGGACCTCTTGTGTGTGCATACTTGTCTGCAGTCAGGTAACGACGGATTGGTCAGTGAGAACCACCACGGTGCAGCTGAGCACGGCCTGCTTAGAACAAGCTGACTCTCCCAATAACCTTATAAACATCTGGAAGAATACCAAATCAGGTACTAACAGGAGGCAAGAGCCTGCAATAGCAGGATGGAAAAAAATCTTCACATCGTACCTTAAGAAAACGCCACACCTTGCGATTGCCGTTGTCCCACCATTGTCAATCTTCTAAAAACTCATGCTAGGTCTGCTCAGTGCTACAAATTTAGGGCCGACTCTGATGAGAGGGCAAGACAGGCTGAAATAGGTCGAAGAAGAAGGTGCCCTCACCACATTGTCCTTGACCTTGTGTCATGACCCATGGAGGATTTGCCCTCCCATCAACCAAAAAGGATCGCTTCCCTAAACTCTCCCCTAAACCTTGTAAACATCAGGAAGAATACCATGCCCTGTGGAGAGGAGGGGAGAGGAGGGAAAAGAGAAAGCCCGCGGAAGGGAAGGCGAATGCGGGAGAGGAGTGGAGAGGAGATGAGAGGAGGGAAAAGAGAAAGCGGTGGGAGGGAAGGGGAGAAAGACCGCGTAGAGAAAAAAAACAAAAAAAACAAAAAGATGATCCCGCGATTTGATCCCGCGGTCAAAACGTCGCTCTTACCACTACACTACCCCTTAAAACACAACAACCCCCTCCTGTAAAATTATATTTAAGGTGTTTTAAACCCCCCTCTGTATGTATAATGTTGTACATGGGGGGGTTTAAAATACCCCCTCCTGTGCACGCACGTGGCTGGTACATTTAATGAGGAGTGCACCCCCCAGGCTCTCTCCACACCCCGGGGGCTAGGGTAAGGGGTAGAGGTTTCTTTAAGTTAAACCCTCTCCTTCTCAAAGACCCGAAGATTATCCTCCAGCTTCAAAGGGTTTGGTCCTCTGCTGACCTTCCATTTTCCTCCCCCACTCCTCTTTCTTTCGAAGCTTCAGAGTCTTAGAAGTAAATGTCAGCAACTGTCTAGGAAAATAGCGGAAGAGTCCTCCAGAAAAGAGAAAACGCTAACTAAATGCCTACATATTTGTCAGTTTCAGATGCAAAAGGGAAAAGACAACCCACAAACCCTGATCTCTTACAAGACTGCTAAGAAAAACCTATCCTTACTTCTGCATTCTAGGCAGCAATTCATTAGGGTCAAGGCGGGGGTCAATTGGTCACTTAAGGGGGGGAAAATGTCTAGATATTTTTTCGTCAAAGCGGCCCAACGTCGAGCTTCTACTTTTCTCCCCTCTCTGTCTGACAACTCTGGTCTCCCAAGTACTGTCCCAAAGAAGATGGTTGGCATTGCAGCTGACTTCTTCAGGCAGCTCTTCCAAAAAACAGATCACACTCCCGAGGTGGTGGAGGCCAGAAACACTCTCCTTAGGAACATTCCTTGTTCCTTGTCTGATGAGGACAGAGCCAATCTGGCAGAACCATTTACTGTGTCTGAATTCGGGAAGCCCTGCCTTCTCTCAAAGTCCGGGCCCGGATGGTCTGCCTGTTGAATTGTTCAAAGCCTTATGGGGCACTTTGGGTGATGACTTTCTCAATATGGCCAACGACATCCTCCTCAAACAATTGATGCCCTCTCAGATTTTGGAGGGTCTTATCACTCTCATCTACAAAAAAGGGGAGAGGGATAAGGTGGCTAACTACCGCCCTATTACCTTGCTCAACTCTACTTATAAGATTATCGCCAAAGCGCTGGCTTTAAGGATCCAACCCCTGCTTCCAAAAATCATTAGGAAGGAGCAGACTGGCTTCCTTAAGGACCGTATGATTCTTGATAATATTCTACTTGCCCATGAAGCGCTTCACCGGGCTACCTTGAACAACCAGCCCCTTGCTTTCTTAATGTTGGATTTCGAAAAGGCTTTTGACTCGATTGATTGGACCTTCTTCCTTGCTGCGTTGGAAAAGACTAGCTTGAATGGTCACTTCTTGTCTTGGGTGGGGATTCTTCTAAGGTCTGCTTCCAGTAAGGTTATGGTGGGGTCATCTCCCAATCTGTCCCTATTTCAAGGTCGGTAAGACAGGGTTGCCCCTTGGCACCTTTCATTTTTCTCATTGCAGCTGACTCTCTTGGGCACCTGTTTGAAGCCAGGCAGGACATTGTGGGCCTTCACTTGCCCACATTTGCACCGAAATGGTAAAACTGTCCATGTATGCTGATGATACCACTTTACTGCTGGACAATTCAAACAGACAGAATATTGACCGTGCGGTACAAGCCTTGCACATTTTTGCTTGGGTTCTGGTTTGAACATTAACTGGCTGAAATCCACGGAGATTCTCTCGGCGATGCACAGTCAGGCTGCCTCTTCCCACTGTAGCGCTTGGGGGCAAGACATTGGTCTTAATTGGCTTAGTGAGGGTGAATCTCACACCCTACTTGGGCATCAGATAGGTCTTAATCTGTCCCAGCAGAGCAGAATGCAGAATGTCATCTCTAGGTTAAAAAAATCTCTTGCTCATTGGAGCTCATCCATGCTATCAATCGCTGGTCGAGCTCTGGTGGCAAACCAAGTGCTTCTTGGCTCCTGCTGGTTTTCTGCAACGGTTTGGGACCCGGGTACCTCGATGGTGAAAGAAATCAAAGCTCTCATTTGGAACTTTATCTGGGGTGCAACCACTCAATCCCCGGTGAGGCGCGCTCTTCTCTCATGGGAACAACTGTGACAGCCAAAAAAAAGAGGATGTCTTGGTATTTTGGATCCGGCAACTCAAATCAAGGCCCTTCTGGCTAAATGGATTCCTAGAGCCATTGTTCATCGTCACAGCCCGTGGAATAAGTTAATCCAGCCCTATCTGATGGGGGCCAAACCCTCCTCATCCCACCTGTGGGCCGACTCCCTTCGATGGATTGTTCAGGGGAAAAATGCTAAAGTGAACTTGGGATCTCGCCCATGGCAATCCATTTGGGTGGCTTGGCAGTCTATCAGGGCTAAGCTTGTCCAAAGAAGACCGGTATATTATGCAGAAGCCTACCGTCAGCCCCTTTTTGGGAACAGCTTAATCAACTCAGAAAGGTTGTCCCGTCAAAAACCAGGGTGGGGTTTCTGGGAGCTGTGGCCTTACTCATCTAGGCAGCATCTTCTTCCTACAGCTACTGTGTCTCAAATTGTGGGCACCAGACGTGCCAGGGCCCGGTCCTCCCTTGAGCAACAGTGACGATGTGGAGACACCGCCAATCTGGACTGCTGCATCAAGCAATGGTGGTAACACGATCCTTTTGGTTCTCTCCCTCAATGGAATATGGCTTCTGGGATTGCTTTTGTGGTAGATTGTGAGGGCAGCCTTCGTGTCGCGGGTTGTTTGGATATCCAGAAGCAGCTCCTCTTCCCTATTAGAGTGCTGGATGAGAAGGGGACTGCCAATCCAACCCCGCCGCCAGGGCTGGAAATGCAATGGGCCTTGCACTCTACCTTCACTTGGTTTCTTAAGTACCCCTTGGTTGCTTTACAATTTGACCCAGGGGAGTGGAGTTGGACAGATGACCACCACTCCCCTTTCTTTGCTTATACAGTTAAGATGGGTTATTCTCTGTTGTCCAGGAATGAGACAGACAATATTAAAGTAATATCTTTTAACCACATTATGGACTTCTGGATATTACAAAGTTTTATGAAGAGCACAAGTCAGACACGGAGGATGACCACCTCGAAGGACCCACCTCTTTCTTATCTAGGTGGTCTGAAAAGTGGAGCCACTTGAACCTGTCAGCAGCCAACTGGGACTCGGTATGGAAAGATATGTGGAAGAAACATAGGGTAGCTAAAATCTCAGCTTTCTTGTGGAAATTGGCTCATAAGATCTTACCAATCAATGTCAAGACCTTGTTCAATAACACCTCTTGCGGTTTATGCATGGCTCAGCCTGGCTGACTGCCCTTTTCTTGCCAGAGTTTGGAAAGCTGTGATGTGTTTCTACTCTAATTGGGATACCTTCCCCATCCCCCATCTCTTCCTCTTTGCTGCTCTTGAATTTCCAGCCTTCTTTTAGTCCTACTTCATGCCCAGTTTGGGCCAATCTGGGGGCTCTAACCTTGTGGAACCTGTGGAAGGTTAGGTGTTCTCAGATGTATGAGGGAAGATCCCCCAGGGGCAAGTCTATTCTGTTTAATATATATCAAGACCTGCTTACTGAGGCGAGGAAGGCTTGGGGAACCTTGTGTGTAGCTGTTTCCAGGTCTTCTGAAGAACGTGGCAGGCATGTAGTGTGAAAAGAAGGGGCGTGAATCCCCTTATGTATAATTCTAATTGTGCTCCCCTCCATTCTAAGCGGAGCAAAAGAAAGAAATGTTGTTCCAGTCTGTCCAACTGTTATCACTTGGCTGTGGGTTTCCCTCAGCTCCTTCGTGATCAGAGTTCAAGCAATCCTCATCCACGCCGCAGCGGAAGAGAAGACATGGATGGGGAGTCAATTTGTTGTTCACTCTTGGTTCTACCTTTTACACAACATCCCCTACCTGCAGGTACAGCACCAGCTATGCTGGTGCGATGTATTCAGTGATGCAATCAGCCCTATGTCAGTGATGAAACACTGCCCTTGTGGGCAGTTCCCTTGGTCAGCAACATGTCGGAAGCCCCTTTTTGTAATGAGATCACGGTCTAGGTGGATGGGCAGCTCAGATATGCCATGAACTGCAGGCCCACTAGTTTGATCATTCAGGGTTCATGTCTTCTTGACCTTGGCTCTCCATTTGTCCATCCCTCATCAATCCTTTCTCCCTTCTTCACTTTTTCTTCTCTCACACTCTTTTTCTTTCATGTGTGGATTCCTTACTTTTCTCCACAACAGCATGGCTACGATGCAATGCAATGCACATCCAGCCAGGCATCCAGTGCATCCATCATTGAAGTCAACCTTGGTCACACAAGAGATAATCTGCCCCTCTGTCAGTCTTTTTCTCTCTCTCTTTCCAGTGACTGGTCCTTGCACTACCTTTCCCTCAAGTGGATCCTGTTTGGTCAAGGTGCTTCACAACCCTTCTACAGATCTCGAATCACACACCCTGACAGCTCTCCTTTTCTCCTCAACTTCGAACATCAGTCATTCACATGTTGAGAACACTTCTAGAAATCAGATCAAAACCCCAAAACAGCATTGACTTTTCTTCCCCATCCACGTCATCCCTTCTTAGCTCTTCAAATCAGTTTCTGAATGACCATCCTTGTTTTCCTCATTCCACTAAGCTAGTTCTACACTGGCTCCACTGTTTTAACATCCAAGGCTGCCTTGGTTTGCTGGCTGAAGACACTGAAAACAAAGAAAAGGAACACAAGAACAGCAACCATTCTGACCCTGAGGTGAGATATCCCTGTCCCCTCTCATTTTCCTAATAACAGTGTAACAACAGGTGCATCCATCTCCACCCTATCCTGGTTTGAATTCTAGTGTCCTCATTCCATTTTTCGAAGGCCTTTTCTACTCCTCACATTTCTGTCCCCTTCAGTAGATACAAGAGACAGTTCCAAAAACTTCACAAAGTCATTCCTAAGTGCCAAAAAAGGAAGCCAACACTCTTAGAACTTATCTGTCTTATACTCGTGTGAAGCGGTGGTTCTGCCTGCCAAGCTGGCACCTCACCATCGCTGTCATCAGCCATATTCAACGCTTCTCCTCATCTTGATTCCAGTTCTCATCATGTCATGACGGCTTGCTTCATTAGCTGGCAACATCCTTGTGCTTGCCAACCTCTACCCTATCCTTCTACATGTGCACTTCTACCCTAAGGATTGATGTGCTCCTACAGTTCTAAGACAGAAAGCAACTACAAGTCTTTAATTACAGATAACCTGAATCGCATCCACACCAGCCTGCACTTCTCATGCCCCAATAGCTGTTGCTACGCTCCATCTCCTCATAACTGTACTCTTCAAGACAATGGCGGCAGCGGTAGTGCACCGCTCTCAGCACCTGCTCAGCTTTCAAAATTGATCATTACCACGCAGAAAGAGGCACCGCTTCTCCTTGCACAAAATGCCAAGCAGATCCCTTAACGTCGCGCTTTAAGGCAAGCTGATTCACATGGCGCAGGTGTAAGTTCCCAAGCCAGCCTGCCTGACACCACTACGGCAGCAGCTGCGAAGAGTTGCCCGTCGTCTTCCTCCTCATTTTCCTCAGCTCGAGTTTCTAGGTTAAACATACGCGACGAAAATCATTCATTCCAAGGATGAAAAATGCGCATGTTATGACTTAGCCATATTTTGTCCTGGCAGAGCAAGAGTATAGTGTTCTCATGGAATTACCTGTAGTCCTGGGTAATTCCCTCCCGACATTAGTACCAGGCACTCCCTTTTTCACCAATGCCGTATTTGATTCCCACAAAAATTTCATGATTCGTCCAACAAAAATTTCAATGTTACTCCCTTGCATTCACACTACATGCAGCTCATCAATGACTTTTACCAGTCCTGGGGGAAAAATGACACTATCGGAACCATGCTTCCCAACTTGCGATTCTGTTGGAAAGTCACCACTCTAGCTCATTGGACTGTCCCTTGGTGAAGGAGATGATGCGGATTTTAATTGGAGACACAAGAAGCCTCATATGACCAAGTTCAGGACCCAGTTGAGGTTTTAGTTTGTAGTACTTGGCCCTCTTTAATCTTTTTCCCTAGCTTCCTGTCATGGAGGATGGAGCTTCCTTGAACTATCTCAAGTCTTCTTAATCTTCCTTGTCTATCATCATTCTTAGGCTTGGTTTTACGTTACTTATCAGGCCTAGATTTTTAGTTCCAGTTTTCTCTTGGTGCACGGGATGCGACATCCTACTACTCCCTCCCCCCCCCCCCCCCCCCCCCCCCCCCCCTTTTTTTTCCCCTGCTTGTAGCTCGTATGCTGTGGTTACGGGGATGTTCCCCCCTCAGTGAGCCTTACGGCCTCCCTGGTGGTTATTTTTTCCACCTTTTTGTGAACATTTACCTGATTTAATTTGATTAAAAGGGCCTCTGTCCCCTTTGTCTCAAGAAAAAAAAGAAAAAAAAGGGGGCTAATTTAATAAGGCCACCTATATTAAGGAATGAAATAAAAGGTCCAAAAAAAGAAGGCAAGAAGGTGACACATGCCCATGCATGATTTTTAATTAGATGATGGTTCAGGTTCTAAATTTTTATTTTCTAAGGGGCCTTGCTTGCAGAGCCCACCAAAGGGAGGCGGAAGAAACCTAATAAAATGTATACCTCTCAACCTCCTTATATAGTCTTTGGAGGCTGTGGTGGAGCCTTCTAGAACGGGCCCACCCCCTCATCCCGCTGCTTCTTCTACAAAGCTCTAGAAGTAGAAGGAGGGCGTACACGTGTCTTCTGTCTTGGGCCCACCGCCCCTTCCCATGCCTTATAAAAAAGACCTTCCAGCTCTCTACCTCCCATTGACCCTCCTATTAGTGTTTTTTTTCTCATATTTCCAAAATTGCTGGCGGGGCCACCTGTGAATTTCACCGAGTGCCCATGTGGCGAGAATATCGAGGTGACAAAGTTAGAAAAGTGGCTATATTCCAGGTGTCACGTTATCATTGTTCCACTTCGGCAAAATTAGGCTCCTGAAATTTATCTCCTGATGCTTTCTGGCGAAAATCTCAGATTTTACCCTCTATAATTCCTTTGTACAAGTAGCTAACCGAGTTTCCAGGTTGAAATTTGGCGATTTTTCGCCAGAAAGAAAAACACTGCCTCCTACTTCTACGATAGCCTAGGCATACAGGTGTCTGCACCCTGTCGAGCCATTTCCCTCCTCTCCAAGCACTGCCTCCTACTTCTACGATAGCCTAGGCATACAGGTGTCTGCACCCTGTCGAGCCATTTCCCTCCTCTCCAAGAACTGCCTCCTACTTCTACGCTAGCCTAGGCATACATATGTCTGCACCCTGTCGAGCCATTTCCCTCCTCTCCAAGCCTCCCGCGGCCCCACTGATTGGCTTTTCCCACAGTGTTAGGTTGCCTGACCTTCCCAAACTGGCCAAATGAATTGTGGGTACATAGTGTCCAAAGATTTTTCTTTTCTTAAAAAGAAAAAGAAAAGTGTCAGTCACTATTGGTAGCTCAGTTGGATAGTGCACTCAGTGCCACCCAAATGGATCTGGGTCAAATCCTACTACCTTGATGGCTGCAGTATGTTCTTCTCCCCTTTCCCTTGGGCGGTGTCCATGAGAAAGCCTTCACGGCGAGGTTACTCGGAAAGAGGTCATTTTCCTCTCACTATAATTAAAGGGCCTGATTTGTGAGCTGTCGCTCTCCGGTGTGTTTCCCTTTTAATTTTTTTCTTTAAAAAAAGGTTTGAAGAAAGCCTAATTATTACCTATTAGTCAAAAAAAAAATCTTAAAATTTTAAAGGAAACCTGGGAGCGGCAGTCAAACTTGATGTTGAAGAAATTGAAATTAGGTCACAGATCAATTGTAAACAAGCTTCAACTACAAGAGATTCAATTCAATCAGTGGTTCAGACCAGTTGTACCAGTATATAGGGTATTGCATGGTATGTGCACAAGTATATGCACTGATATTAGATACCAGAGCAGTCTGGTATAATCTGGGAGAATACTTGGTCATATACCAGGACCAGGCTGGTATCAGTTTTTTCATACCAGCCACAATACCAGCCCCTCCGCCCCCCCCCCCCCCCACCCCCGGCATCTTCCTCATTTACTCTGGTATGTATGCTATACTAATTTATGTGTACATATGCCTACATATTTGTACTTATGTATATTTATTTCTTTATTGTATTGTATTTGTTTTCACTTGATACTTGCTATTTGATAAACTTGTTATTCAATGATGGCTTTGGAATTATACCAAAATTGATATCTCATACCAACTGGTATTGTGGTCAGTATACTCATACTCATACCATTATCTGGAAAAAGATACATCTATTATTATATAGACCAGACTGGTATGAAAGTTTTGCGATATGTCTGGTACCAAGACCAGTCTGGTATGTCCTAAAACTGATACCAGTACAACACTGGTTCTGACTGACTGACTCGTTCGTTCTTGAAATGGTTGATCATCTCAAAGTACACTCCTTGTGAGCTCTCTTCGTTATGTACTTCAATTGACGACGATATTGGTGGCTTGCTAGTGCGGTCTCAAAGGGATGGATGCAAAGACAGAAGTCCAATTGCTAAAGGTAAGTTTCCACGACATAGTCGTGCGAATACAATGGAGACATTATCTTGGGTGAATGATCTCTAAGAGGTTCCTTCCTACCTGAAAAGTCACTGCGGTCATGGGGGCAAGTTGGGGGTCAATGAAGTCACAACCATAAATTAATGGCTTGGAATGGGTGTACCTAGTCAAAGGTTGGAACCTGATAAAAAAAAAAAAAGGTATGACGGTCCTGAAGGAAGATTAACTTATGGAGTCACTTCACCCGAAGGGCTACTGCCTTCTGCTAGGAAGGTGGACACCTTCATGACACACCAGACCGTGGTTTAAACCCAGCGTGGTATGTGCCCATTACCACTGGGCTACATGCTGGTTGTCAAGGAGCCTGATACATCAAACAAAGCCGCATCGCATAGAAGCCTAACAATTGCGCTCTTGACACCAAATATGTCTCTCGGGTAAGTTTTATCTCTCATGACACCAAACTGGGACATCACCATAAACTTATAACATATAGAACTCACAATGGCACATGACCAACCTCCAAAAAGCCTGTGACTCAAGTAGCTCTTGTCACACCGGCTTCAATGTCTATCATGTTGCAAAAGCCCACTGAAATTTGAGTTCATGGTGATAATCTGTAAGTGTATGGTGATGGATTTCTCCACACTAGACTGTTTGTAGCACCTTCCATGGAGGTAAATTGGGAACCTTATGGCTGTAGATGGTCACTGCATTCATTTGCCATGTACCAAGAGAGTCCGGGTATCATGACCAACCTCTCTCTCTCTCTCTCTCTCTCTCTCTTTGGAGCCGTGTGGAAGAGACAAGAGACGAGAGACGAGACCTTCACACCATCATCATGTAAGAGCACCTTTCTCATGACCTTCAAAACAAAACAAAACAAAACAATACAAGGGATTATGTGAGAAACAAGACATCATGAGCCTGACGTCTCTCGGTGAAGTTAGTCATGCATGTTTCTGATGCGTTTGATAATCTTATTGTTTGTTTTGTTTTGAAGTTACTGTTGAGGTTCCACAGCCTGAATCACCGCGACCGACGTGGCTGGGGCAGGACATGGAGAAAACATGGAGAAACAGAAGATACGGCAGTTCTGATGATGGAAGGGATGCTTGCAAACCTTCAATTCATCTCAGAAGTCCTCATCACCCTCACTGGCAACACTGAGGAACTTTGATGGATATAGATATGATATGCGTATGTCATTGAAACCTTGTGGCTGAAGCATGGACGAGCGGATGGCGTCGTCGGACGGAGATGCTCATCAATCATTGCAAAGTCGGTGCTGTGATGACGAGGAAGACGATGACGCAAGAGCGCAGAGCGGAAGATGGACATGTGGCGATTGAGCAGGCAAGTGCCTTGCAGATTGCAATGTGGTAGATCTGCAGGAAAGATGGAAGCGTGAAATGAAATGAAGCAATCCAAGAAGTTAGGGCTGCTTAAAAGAAATTACAAGTGTTGTTGGAGGAGAGAGAACGGTTGCTATAAGTAGGAGCAGGGCCGGAGATGGAGCATTGATCCGGGAGCAGCCGAAGCGTGTGGAGGGAAGATGGCAGAATCTTTCGTGCAGACCAATGGTATACAGTTCGTGTTAGATGGGAAGCCTTTCTATGTTAATGGGTGGAATTCGTACTGGCTTATGGTCCAATCCATTGACGACTCCACCAGGCCACGAGTGAGCTCGGTGTTGCAGCTTGGGGCTGGTTTGGGACTCACGGTTTGCCGCACTTGGGCATTCAATGATGGTGGCTACCAAGCTCTCCAAATCTCGCCTGGAAATTACGACGAGTCTGTCTTCAAGGTCTCCATCTCTCACTTTCAGCTGCGAATTGCCTTTCCAAATTTTGTCCATTCTTTGTAATCTCCGTGTCTCTATGTATGCCATCATTGTGCCCGTCTGTTTCTCGTTCAACTTGTTCACAATGTGGTCTGTCTGCGTCCATTACATTTTGGAGCTCTGTTTCCTTGTACCTGTCTCTGTGTCAGAATTTCTTTGCTCTCAGTACATACAATCCGTTTTGTTTAGGGTCTTCAAGGAAGTCTTCCAGGTTTGAACAGTGCTTAATAGAGGTGTGGATGGACTTGCCACACTGCAGGGATTAGATTTTGCTATAGCTGAAGCAGGGCGGAACGGAGTGAGGCTGCTCCTGAGCCTCGTCAACAACTGGGACAATTATGGTGGCAAGGATCAGTACGTGGCTTGGGCAAGGGAGGCCGGCGTCGATGTTGGGTCTACGGATGATGTGTTCTTCATAAATCCTACCGTTCGCGGGTTCTACAAAGCTCATGTCACGGTAAAATCGCAAGTTAAACAGGGCCGAGAAATAGTGTGACACATGTGAATCTCGCTCAGTTTCAATGTCCAGGAGACGACGAATCCAACTTTTGATTTGTTGAAATTTTGGCAGCATGCAAACCTTTCCTGCAACTCTCTGGAGCTGCTTGCTGCTGAAAGAGTCCTTAGAGGGAAAATTGGCAACTAGACCCTGGCTAGTCTTTCAGACATCAATCAAGTACAGTCTTGAATAACTGTATAAGCATTGTCGATAGGCGGTACCATGCTTATCTATTAGTAACTTTTCCCCACCTTTGTGTGGCAGGCTGTGCTCACAAGAGTTAACACCATCAGCGGAGTACAGTATTGTGATGATCCCACAATCTTTGGATGGGAGCTGATCAATGAGCCCCGGTGCACTGCAGATCCTTCAGGCGATAGTATTCAGGTACGTATGAAATTGCAGAATCATATGGAACCATCGAAAGGAGTCCATTGTCACTAATCTCCTAGTTCTCCACGCTTTGCTGCCTTAAGATTCCTCCTGATGAGAGAGTCTTACTGTCCCGTAGAGCTCGGTAGGCTTTTAAAGTAACTTGGATAAGAAAACTCCATCCTCTCATCGATTATGACATACATGCACTCGACCACTTCCGTTCATTTGCTGAGTTGCTGCTTTTGACCCATTCACAAAATTGGGAGCAGGCGTGGATTGAGGAAATGGCAGCCTGCGTTAAGGCTCTGGACAATAAGCACCTCTTGACCGTGGGACTGGAAGGTTTTTATCAAGAGAACAGCCGAGGGAGATCTCAGTTCAACGCAAACTCCTATTCCGCTACCGTGGGCACAGATTTCGTCCGCAACCACCAGGCACCTTGCATTGATTTTGCGACTGTACATGCGTATCCTGATTCCTGGTAAGTCACATATGTGGCCAGAAATTTGAAATGAAACAGTGGGTTTCCCTTAAAACCATTGACCACTAACTGGTCCCCTTTTTTACAAGGGCAGGTGCCTTTGGTCCTGTTAATAATGCACCATTTCTACCTTGAGTTAAGAAGAGATGGCCAATGCCTGCCTAATGAAAGGATTCGCAATTGTGTCTGCAGGAAAGCAGATGCAGAATTTTCAGACCAGATGCAATTCCTTGATAAGTGGGTGAGTGCACATATTGAGGATGCAACAGATGTTCTCAACCAACCAGTACTCTTCACTGAATTTGGAATCTCCAGTAAAACAGCTGGATTCGATCCTGCTCAAAGGGATGTGGTGTACAATATATTTTATGACAGCATTTATTTATCAGCCCAAGCAGGGGGGGCAGGAGCTGGAGCCCTTCTCTGGCAATTTCTTGACAAAGCCATCGCAGACTGGGATGATGGGAATGCAATCTTTCCATCAGACGACTCATCAACGGTACAGCTCATAGCAGCACAATCCACTAGATTAGGTTCTCTCTTCAACTCAATGTTTTCGGATGGAGAGTTGAAAGGAGAACCAGTAAAACACCACCACCACCTGTCCAAGATACTGAGGTGCTTCAATCCTTTTAGATGAAGTTTAACCAGCTATCAGCTTCACACCTTTGCATATTCTGAAATAAACACTTCTTGACTCGGCAAAGTTCTTCAAGCCTACTCTCGAAAGAGAGCATTTTAGTTTTGAAACTGTTCTGCGGGTATTCCTTGTTGTCAATTTGAAAATATTCGCCTAAGAAAGATCAGGTTGCTAACATTGATACAGACAGGTATTCAGTATTGCATATCAATGTTTAGGAAAAGGGAAGTCCAAATCCCCTGCAATGACAAAGTTCTGAAACGTCGCCAAAACTTCAACCGAAACTTCAACCGAGGAGTGAAGAGAGACTTGCATCGAATAAAACTCGCTGGGACATACAGGGTCAGGGCGACTTCAACCAGATGATCAATGCTATTGTACAACAGCTTGTGGACTCAATGGAAGCGTCTGTTAACTTTCGACCATATGAAGACACAGAAAAAGCAAAACAAAGCAAAGAGGACAACTAAGACAAGAGGGCTGATGCCTTGCTGAGCCAAACCCCGGTTGAGCCTTCGCAAGGTGCTCTTGAGACCAGCTTGTGCCTTGGCCATGGTTGCCTCCTGCATGCCACCACGACAAACCACAGAGCTCAATTCAACTGCAGGTAATAACAGACCCTTGGGAGATGCCTAACCAGTGACAAGAGGAAAATTTCCACTCTCCCTCAAGGCTGTCCTGCTCTGCACAGTAGTGGGCACATACTACCCTAAGACAAAAACTGATGTGAGCATCCATTTCAAAGCTGTAGTAATTACAGCATGATATCTGAACATCTATGCTCACTTTCATGCCGCTAACTGGTGGGCTGAGACAATGATGCGCCCTTCCTGCAATCTTACGCAAAATGAACAATGGTAAAGAATGGGCATACCAGCTGATTAATGATATCATTTTGGTACTTGGTCTCTGACTCAATGTGCTGGGCAACCTGGCACACCATCCACCCTCCCATCTTCAAATGTTAGCATCCAGGAACCTTGTCTTCCGATTGTAAGGCCAAATTCCAAGAACTACACAAGACTTCGCAGGCAGCCAGAGTGTTCTCTTGTTTAGCAACCGACCTACTCAATCTGAGAAAGCAGATCCATAGAGTTTCACTCTCACCCTGCACTGCAAGCCGTTAGTCTTGCCAAGATTTTCGAGGGGGAGTTGCCCACTGGTCTGGCACGAGATACATGAAAGAAACATAGTTGCCCTAAAATCAGGTGATGAGTTCAACCTAAGTAAGGCTTCTGCGGTTCTTCACCAATCTTATGCCTCCGGTGTTTCTACGCCAACGCATCTCTTTTCCTTGGGGAAAGACAACTTACATGCTTGAGCTGGGCTACTTTGCTGTGCAGGCCATAAATCTCTGTGTCAAGGTCTCCATGAATAGGATCTACTCTCAGCTGCAATTCTTCAGTTGGCTGTGTAGATCTGTGTCGAAACCCAACCACAATTTCCCCAGGTATCAGCATACCCTAATACTCTTCCAAGACTTGATTCTGGAAATTCCTTCAAACTCAGCAACCTTAGAGACTGATTGAGAAACACATGGATTCGCAATCTCACATCACTCATACTGCTACATATGGCACAAATCCCAATTCTCCCCTTCCTATCTGATCCAAAACCTACCTGGATCTGTGACCCGGCGCTGTGTAAGCCATCGACCTCGAACATTCAACCCACCTGCTTGCTTGGATCCCCTCTGCATACAATTGCTACAGCTGCCAGGAGTAGAATATACTAAATCGGATGAAAACGGACAGTAGACGAATGGGTGACTTGATGAGAGGAGGAACAGTAGTGTACTCAAGCTGTTGCTTTTCATCCACGCTTGTTTTGTTTTCTCCCTCTCGCTACACTCTCAGTACCGCATCCTTAAGTACTTCCAGAGGTCTCCTTTCTCTAAGAATATTGTTTCCTGACATTCCTTCCTTTGTTTTTGTCCTCTTTCCTGACCACCCACCATTTGTATTCTTGCGAAAGTCTTACCTGACTTTTCTTTCCAGAGATTTTCAGAAATTCTGCGGATGAGTTGTGCATTCAAATTGTTTGTTAGCTTTGAAGAAAGAAGCTGTGAATCCTCGAGGTATGGAGCTGCCGGTGATAGATATAGAGCCCTATTTGAGATTCAGTTCCGGCCTTTTCGGACCTGATCTCTGCGGGCATTCCAATGGGAAGGTAGAGTTAGTTGATGGGTTGAATGAGAAGGCAGAAGGAGAGATAGATCTGGATGATGGGTTAAAATTGAGCTGTGAGGAAGTGGCAGCATGCTTGCGGGAGACAGGGGCGATTGTAATTCGCGACCCCCGGTGCTCCTCTGAGGATAATGATCAGTTCTTGGATATGATGGAGCGTTATTTCGGGCAATCTGTTGCGTCCAAGCGCGCGCAGGAGCGGCCTAACTGGCATTACCAGGTCGTCTTTCCCCAACTGTTCCCAAGACAATTTGCAATAGCATCTAGTCTTTATGCAGTGTGAAAATGTGATCAGAGCATGTAGTCAGCAGGCGCTCAACGTGCCACAAAGTATTTGATATTGCATCTGCAGCTCTGCCATGCCATGTAGGTTCCATGGCCGAAAACTTAGCGAGGTCACTAGGCCCCCTCTGTAGCGCGCCCGAACTGTCACCTCGCGTTGCACTTAATTATCATGGTCTCCACATGAATTGCTTTAGTTTGATGCATAAGTTGGTGTATCACCAGGCTAAATCTTGAAAGTCTTGATAAGAAGACCTATAACTAGGCAAAATGTTGGTTCATTTATCAATCTGTTGCTCAAGGTCGTCCAAAAGCTGATTGACTTGTAAGCGATAATATACTCTGTGAGACAATAACTGTAAATCTAGTCAGGTGACAGATGGTGGGTAAATCAGCCAGGATTGGTTTTGACAGACACAAAGAAAATGAAATGAAATAGTATTCTATAGCAACTGAGGAAAGCTCAAAGAGCTTATGGGACAAGAGAAAGAAAGAAAGAAGAAAAGATAGAGGGGGCCCCCACAAGCAGCCCAAAAGCAAGGGGATTGTCTAAGATTCAGGGCCTCATGTAGGTAAGCTGCCAAGAATTTCTGATCCTCATAATGGAAGACCTCTGTGAGAGATTGGGTATCACTGAATAGAAAAATGAATCTCCCACGGATCTCAAAGAAATCACTTATAAGACATTGTCCGTAGCCTTGTGGCCACAGACCCCTTCCCCAGTTTGGGCAGAGCTCACAAGAGATTGTACCCATAAGACGTTGTTTGCCGTAGCCTTGTGGCCATTGACCCCGCGCCCAGTTTGAGCGGGAACAAAAGGGACAGAACCTACCTCTGTCAGGGGCTGACGTTGGTAGTAAGACTTACCTCCATATAAAGAATTAATCCGGGTTTTCCAGATATCCTCTAGAAATCCCTTCACACAAGCATCAATCTGCTGTGTGTGATTTGCCCAAAAACTAGGCCTCAGGAGGGCCTGGGCTTTTGGCTCAGCCTCGAGACTTTCAAAGTTGGTAAACAGGGGTACAGGTACAATTCCCTTAATAGATTGAAGAGAGCGTCTCTTTGGTGAGAGAACCCCGGACAGTGTATCAGAAAATGAATACTGTCTTCAGATTGCCCACACAACGGGCGATTGCACTCTCCCTTTCCTCTCTGCTTCTGTTTGCTGTTCAAAGGTAGGCTTCCTGCCCTGAGTTTAAATTTCAGTCTAGTGCCGAGAGTGGGTAGACCCTTGAGGTCATCCAAGATGTCCTCCCCCATGTCACAGACTGGAAACAAGTTCAGGGAAGTTTTCTGCCTAACTTCATTTTCATCAGACAATCTCATGGCAACAGACATGGCTGAGGACACTACAGCCTCTAAGTCAGATTTATCCAGCAGGGTCAAGACTTGCGGATCCAGGTCCAGGTCCTTGAGGATCTCTTCTACTCTCTTCTGCCAGGACTTAGCCTGTTTGACAGGGCGGTCCTGTTTCCAAGATATAGAGTCGATTAATTTAGTATATCTGGTGTTGGGCATATGTTGCAGCTGACCCCACCATCTGACCTTGAATTCATCTCGTCGGGAGCTTAAGGACGGAATGCCAAACTCACCCCGAACAGCCACATTGGCTGTTTTGGAGCATGCTGACATACACTCCTTAAGCACCCCCACTTGAATGGATTCTAGAGACTTAGCCTGGTTGGAGTTATCAACCCATATAGCAGATCCGTACTCCAAGGCAGGTCTAATAACGCGACAAAGCATGGTTTTCTTAACCTCAGAGTTGACCCCTCTGCAGTGGAAAAATTTAGTGAGCCCCAGAGCTTTGCCCTTGCCAGTTTGAACAACTTTCCGGATATGTGCATCCCAATTACAATTGGAGGAGAACTCAACGCCCAGGTAAGTGTAGGAAGGGAGGACCGGGATCTCTTGGCTACCCCACTGCCACTTAAGATCACTTCCTCCCTCTCCTCTGTCGTTGAATGCTACCACTGCACATTTGCTGACATTAGCCTCTAGCCCCCAAAGATCAAAGTATCTCTTCGCGCAATCAATCAACTCCTGGAGATTGGTTGGAGTCTCCCCTATGCCTGCGAAGTCATCTGCAAACATAAGGGCTGGTATGGTGGTATCACCCACCCTTAACCCAAATCCCTCACTTTCCACATCCTCGAGGAGTTGATTGATGAAAACATTGATGAGCAGAGGGGAGAGAGTACATCCTTGAGCTACACCTTGGTCTATGTCAAAGAAGTTGGACTTCTGTCCGTTAACAGTGACACAGCTTTTGGTGTGAGCATACAAGTTGTGGACAACTCTCCACATCTTTCCCTTGATCCCACAAGACCAGAGGCGGAACCATAGGCCATCTCTCCACACTGTGTCATAAGCCTTTTTGACATCCAGGAAAAAAACATAAGTGGGTTTCCCTTCTTTTTTCCTTCCCTGGATAATCTGGCTTAGAGTGAAGATATGATCCACACAGCCCCTGTTTCGCCGAAAGCCAGCTTGGCCTTCGTGGAAACAACCTCTAGACTCCAGATCAACCTCGAGACGAGTACTTATAACTCTGCAGAATGTCTTGCCAACAGCATTGAGGAGCGTGATGCCACGGTAGTTCCCCGGTTCTTCTCTGTCACCCTTCTTGTATAGATTGACAGTGACCCCCTGTCGCCAGCGAAAGGGGATCATTTCAGTCTTCCAGATAAGGTTAAAGAGGAGAACTAGGGCCTCTATCATGGGATCGCCACCGTGCTTGATAAGCTCGTTGACAATACCATCAGGTCCACCAGCTTTATATCCATTTAAATGTTCAATTGCTTCCACAATCTCAGAAGAACTAATGGGAGCGTTATAAGCCATTGAAATATACTCCAGTTCATCAGGGCTGTTTTGAATCATAGGAACAGTTTTTCCAACTGTGTCCCTCCATTCAGCAGAAGACCCCTCACTGTTAGACCTAGAAGCTCTGCCAAGGATACTGTAGTGAGTTTCAAAGGTTTTGACAATGTCAACCGATGAAGTCACCACTGCACCTTTAGTAGTCTTCAGCGCTTGTACTTGCTGACCGTTTTTCGGCTTGTACAAATGTTGAAGGGCCAACCAGAATTTCTTGTCATTACCACCATGGTGGTTTGAGTTTATTTCACTGTATAACTTGTCCCAGTATAATTTCTTCTGAGACCTAACAAGCTGATTGATATCTTTACGGAGCTGGTAGTACCTCGCCCACAATTCTCTGTTGGTTTTCAAATTGCAGCACTCTTTATAGAGGGCTCGTCTCTCAGCTATCTTGAGTTTAATCTCTTTGGTCCACCAATTAACAGCTCTACCGCAGACAATTAGTTTCCTCCCAATGATCTTGTCAGCCACGGAGGAAACGAAACTCTCCCAAGAGTCCACTGCTCTTTCGACTTCATTTCTTGCGTTATCAGAGCGAGACTGAAGTTCTTGGAGCGATTGGACAAAATGAGGGAGAGCCTCTTGCAAGGCCTGGACGTACTCAGCCTTGACCTCCTCATTATGGAATTTTTCTCTGCGCCACTTCCGAATCGAACGTTTCACAGATCTCTTGGTGTTGGGAAAACACCTTTTGATCTCAGTCCAAACCAGGAAGTGGTCAGAGGTACCAATATCAGTTCTGTCGATCAACACATTGGCACACTGGGGGAACAAATTTTTGTCCATTATGATATAGTCCACAATGGAACGTTCCCCAGTTTGGGATTTCTCACGAGTCCACTGCACTTGGTCACCTCTTGTCCTGTTATTCAAGGTCAAAAGCTGAAGCTCTTCTAGACAGTTAATTAACCGTCTGCCATTAGAATTCAGCTCGTCCTCACCAAAAGGTCCAATGATATCGTCCTGATGGAGCCCTTTGCCCACCCGGGCATTGAAGTCACCCAATAGCACCACCTGATCTTTGGCAAGGAACGAAGCACAGTCCAGCTTTACATCTTCGAAGGCTTTGTCTGCGTCAGCACTAAGGGTCCCCTCTGTGGGCATGTAAACACAACCCACAAAGAGGTCCTTCGTACTCATGCCGCCCTTCAGATTCAGTTTTAGCCAGATACTATGCTCGTACCTCAAACCCTTGTTGATAATTTCACAATTGTCAAACAAGAAATCACGGACAAAGAATCCAACCCCTTTTTGACCGCGTTTGGCAGAGGCTGCCTTGAGAGTACACATCTTACCTGCCCATTTATAACCATTGACATCTCCAACCAGTTTATTCGTCTAGGTGCTTGTGATTGCTCCTGGACGGCCAACCGTTCTGCAAAGGGGGGACAGTTACCCCATGTGTAGATTTTGCTCGTCTTGTGTAAACTTTGAGAATTGGTAAACCATTCAGGGTACCAAATCCTTCAGTTACACGACGCACAGGCTCCGCACACACAGGGGCAGATTGTCTGTCAGACTGCTTGGGGACAATTACCCCGTGTATAGATTTTGCTCGTCTTGTGTAGACTTTGAGGATTGGTAAACCATTTAGAGTACCAAATCCTTCAGTTACACGACGTTCAGGCTCTGCACACTTAGGGACAGATTGTCCATCTGACGGCTTGGGGACAATTACCCCGTGTATAGAATTTGTTCATCTTGTGTAAACCTTGAGGATTGGTAAACCATTCAGAGTACCAAATCCTTCAGATTCAGGACGTTCAGGTTCCGAACACTTAGGGGCATTTTGTCCTTCTGGCTGTTTGGATTCAACCTCATCCAGAGCATCAAACCGATTAGAAACTCTCAAGTTGAAGTCGTTGCCCTTGGTTGTCTTCCTAGAGCGCCCCATTGAATCACCAATGTCTAAGACCGCTCTCCAGCCAGTCAAGGGACGAACTTCTTTGAGATTGAATTGATGTGGGACTCTATTAGAAGCACTTTTGGTCATTGCAACCTTCAACGTACCCCTGTTATCAAGTCTCGAGATGGTACCATTAGCCATGAAATCCAAGCCTAAGCTAGAGCATGTAGTTTTAAAGGACACATCGTCCATCCTGGGATTCACCCCAAAAACTACACATGAAGCCCTAGATTTGGCATAAGTAACCAATTCCCAGGAATCACCCTGAGGAGTTTTGATAGGAGCTAAAATTTTGATTGTAGTCGCAGGCTATAAGTTTAAGCACAGGAACCAACCCAAGCCCAAGTGCCGAGTATGCTAGACAGAGCATACGACTGCCCAATTTGGGCGGCGGGGCTGCCCCCAAGCGGTAGGGGTCCGCTTGTTACCATTCAGAGATCACACTCCAGGGAGTTGCAGGGAATGGCCCGTGTAGGCATATTCTAAAGAGGGAAAGGCCCCAAGCTTTCCAACTAAATCCAATGCAGTACCTTACCTAGAGCAAAGCGCTTCAGGTCGAAACAAACAAGGACACGAGGTCACAAGGCCGGCATTTAGTCACAGAGACATTAATGTACTCCCGTATCAAGTCCACCCAATGGCAATAGGCTTCCTAGAGGACAGGGAGAGAGAGCAGGGCAAACAAAATCCCTTTATTGTTTGATATGCAAGACTGGCAAAAGGTTGATCAGGAAACGTCATGCCAGGCATAGGTTGGGGGTATCTAGCAACAAGCATTTAACAAGATTGAGAGGCAGGTGGGAGTGACCCCAGAAGGGATAGAGGTGCCACGCTGTGCGGTGGACAAGAAACTGCAGGCACGTATGCAGCAGCTGCCCAAGGATGTGCGGCCTCACATGCCAGCTGGTGCTGATCCCAAGTGGCGCTATATGTGGCGCATTGGCCCCCGCCCCTCCAAGACTCGCTTCCAGGTCTTCAAGTTCTCAAGTTGTTCTTGACACTTTCCCAAAGCTTACCCCCGCTCTTTCCTTCTCTCTTTCTCCCACTAGATCAATTCGTGAATCTTGTAGTGAGTCAGTGTGCTGATTCTGGGTGATTGTGCCCCAGCTTTGAAACGTGTCTTGAGGCTGTGGCTTGTTTTGGCTGCAGTCCTAGAGAAATAGATGATTGACCAATGACTGTGTGTATACCCAGGAATTGAATGCTGAACCGGTGGTTCCTGAGGGTTTTCCTGAATGGGTGGAGGTCATGAATGGATGGGGTCACAAAATGATGTCTGCTGTTGAGGTAAATCCATCATCTCCAAAGCAGCACCCAATGTTTCCTTCTTATCTGTCTTTGATTTCTGTAAGAGAAGACAATCAGCTTCTGTCTTCCCCCTTTTTTGAATTTCTAAGACTTTGAACACCTTCTTGCACCTTGGTGGCAACTAGAAATATGATTGAAGCTTTATATTTCTATGGCAATTGCATTTGCAGGGGAAAGAGGAGCAAGTCTATATCTGTCCCATAAGTGAGATCCCTTGTGGGGTTCCAAGTCATTTCATACTTGAAGCCGTGTCCATGGTAATTGTTCATAGTGCCTCGCATCCATCACCCATACAATCCATCACGGTTGAGTTATCAAGTGGTGTAGGTTGATGCAGGTTGTTGCAGAGATGACAGCAATTGGCTTTGGACTTCCACGGACAGCGTTTACTTCAATGATGGCACAGGCAACTTCAAATCTCCTGCCCAATTTTGTTAATGCTTGGCACTTCTTGTTCTATCTGTCCCCATAGACCTTGGGCCCCCTGTACATGTTGTAATTTCTTTCTTTATCTCTCTCTCTCTCAGACGTCATGAAGTACCATTTCATTTCATTTCATTCTCTTTCCCTCCTTACCTGTATGATGCACTTGCAACGAATGGGGTTCGAGGTGTTCTTTGTTTTCTGTAGTTCTGATGTGTTGCTATACTGTGTATCCATGGGCTCTCTTGCTCTCCAATTTGACATAATAATTCTTGCGCTCTTGGTTCTATTGAAGTCAAGATAACTGTAAACACTCTATGGGCCCTGCGTTGGTCTCCAGTATTTTTCTTACCGTGGGAGAGTAATAATGCACGAAAAACAAAGATAAAACCTCATACTTGCTCCTTTGTGATGGTGTAAAGCCCTTAGGACATCCTCATATTGAGCTGATTGCAACTTTGTAAAACTGTGAAATGCATACCTTTGACTCTATCTGACTTCCCGTGATAGGATGGACCAGGTTGTTACCTATATTACGTCTTTAGATGGAGCTTATAGTCTGACACTTCTGTGTTGTTCGCTATCAGGGACCACATCTGCTAGCACCTACAGGCAGCGACCTCTCTAAATACGGTGTCAAAGGCAATGTGTTTGCGGGTTATCACTATGACCTCAATTTTCTTACCATTCACGGACGAAGTCGCTTCCCTGGATTATTTATCTGGCTCAAAGATGGCCGCAAAGTAGCAGTTAAAGTACCATCAGGCTGTCTCCTGTTGCAAGCGGGCAAGCAGGTGACTGCAGTCTGACTAGCACAACTTGTACTTTTCTTTGGCATTGGAGTATCACTTAGAACACGTTTCAGTCTGTAAAGGTTGTTTTCTATAGTCACCTGCCTGGCCATCCCCCTTCTGGTGCACACAGTGTTCTTCAAGAGACTAACAGGAGCAAGAGAATTAATCTGTGTCTACATGCTTCTAAGGAAGCTCACCCTGGCTGCTACAGATGAAAACTGCAAAAAAGGGGTTTGAATCTACTAACGCATGAAAAAAGGAATCGTCTAAACATATCTGCCGAGTTTATACTGTCTCGGTACAACCTTAACAAGGGGCTTGGGTTCTGCAACTTCTGAAGAGGATTATGATCCAAGTATATTGGACTGAAGGTAGTTAATGTGGGATGGGCAATGTGGACAGCTAGAGTGGCTGACAGGTGGAGAATGTGCAGCGGGCATGCACGAAGTCATTGTCAGTGAGCACACACAAGAGGCTGTTGAAGCTGCCCGGGTGGCTCGCGGCAGCTTGTGGAGGGTCTCTTCTACGGTAAGTGCAGTCATTTGCTTTGGAAGTATCAGGGAATGCAATGCTGGACAGTAACTCTGGATCGTTTCTGAATCAACCGGGGAAGGTGGAGCTTCTGCAAGCTGCTGAGTGCCCTTGGCATTGCTCCAAGATCAACCCAGGACTGGAACTACTAAAATTCCATTGCCACAAGTTGTTGATCACCAAGTCGCATCGGAGCTTGATGGACTTCCATATCTTCTATTTTAGATTCAAACTGGATTTTTTCTAGCATTAGCCTGATTCTCATTTAAGCTAGTCTCAAGGGTATCCCCTTCTTTTTGCTGATTGGAATTGGTAATCAGTCTAATCAACTCAGGGATTGGGTGGGCCAGATGTTTGCACACATTGCATCAGATGAGGTGCTACAGCCGTTAGGTCACTTTGTCAAGGCAGCAGCGGCAGATCAGTACCCGCCAATCTGCGCAGGTGAGTTTGTGGAGTCAGAGCTTGCAGCCATCAACCTTAAGCGACTGTAATGTTAGCAAGCCCATTGGCTATTGCTGTTTGCACAGAGACAAGGAAGCTGACGGACGAGGTCCAGAAAGTTTTCATGTCTAAGAGATCACTTACAGGGGGTCTAGATGATTACCGAACCTCCCTTGAATGGTTAATACCTTGGTGCAATGGCATCATTTGGTGGAGTGCCTGCTGGACATGATTCTTGATTAGTTGCAAGCAAGCCAGTATGGACTGTTTGGCCTGAAGAAAGAAGCAGGACACATACGGGCACCCAGTTTACTATGCCCCAACATTTCTTGGGTGGTCCTGTTCTCCGGCAAAAGAGGGATGGATGGCAAACCGACCAACAGTCTGAAGATCTGCATGTGTGACCCATGCACCTTTCAAACCCATTCTCTCCACATTAGTAGCACAAAACTTCAACCGACTGAGCTAATCAGCTTCTGAAGCTCCAAACATTCAGATCTGTATTATATTCTAATTTTTGTCTGCATAAATTTATTCATCATTACAGCTATCTTTTGGCACTTACGTGTGGCAATGATGAGGATAGAGAGAAACCTTGCCGCAATGCGAGCTGGCAAATCTTGTTTTTTTCTAAGTGGTGGGTGAACCGTCATCATTGTGATGAGAGAGGTGTGTGGTTGTCAGTCCTGGGGAAGATTTTGATATCTTCAGTGTTCGTCCACCACCATTTGAGTTTTCAAGATCCATCAATTGAAGTCTGTTTTCCCTCTGGGATGTGCTTCCCCCCCCTGCTTTCGGAGACACTGTCAGGAACAGTACTGTCAAAGCTGATGTGCCTGGAGAGCATAGGGAGATACTCCTTCCTTCATGATGAGCCAAGAGGAAGAGGAAGACTCTTCAAGGTTCTGTTAGTTCAATGCGAAGCAGATGCTTCATAGAGAGAGTGATCCAAGTAGTCCTAAGAAGCTGCCTGCAGTCCACAAAATGTTAAAATCCCAGGAACGCCTAGGCAGATGAAGCAAATTCTGTACTTCAAAAACCAACATTTTGTTAAAACAGTTCGGATTTGTGAACTGACAGCTACAGCAGTGAGTTTGCATCAGAGCGCGTCCTCGTATTAACAAGTTCTTCAAGTATCTGTTAGCCCTACTCTTCCATGTAAGATGAGTGTTGGCCTTTTTGCTTCAGCAATTCGCCCAAGCTCTCCAACATGGCAGGCCTACGGGTCTCCATAGCTGGGACATGCTTTAGCAAGTCCAGCGCGACATCCATCCACTCCTCTGCAGCGGAGAAACGCAAAAACTTCACAAGATGAATAGCCCTGTTCCAGGCAGTGGAAACTAGCCATTGGGCTTCGTCTTTTGGGTAGTCCTTGCTGGTCAATCCCACTAGTATCTGATTTGCTTGCCTATAAAGACCCAGCACCTCAGGACCGTCCTTGCAATTCAAGTCTACAAGGTTAATCAGCTTTCTTACAATTGTTGCAACACGGTTGTAGTCAGGACAGGCAGCACTCAGCGTGAGATTGAGGCATATGTGGAATGCTGTTGTCGCAACCTCGACACTCTGTCCATTGCAAGCATGCATTGCCATCTTGAAGAAGTGCTCAGATGTGAACTCTGAATAGCTGCCGCACCGCTTCAATATTTCGAGCTGGGCCTTGTGGTCTTGGGTTTTTCCTTTGAGATGAAAAGCCAACAGATTCAGGTAAAGGACGACGAAGCTGTCATTGGATGTGATCCCGGAATCTCGTCTGCTGGCAAGAGATGCATGGACCTGCCACTCCAAATAGAACAGCAGGGAAGATATAAGTATCGAACTTTCCTCCCATACTAGTTGACTTTTTTGCACGCAGAAATGAAGTATTGCAGAAGTTTGAGGAACTCTGGGTTGAACTTCAATGTGCAAATTTAGGCAATAGTCAATTTATAGTAATACCCTTGGACTGAAAACCGCACAAGGCAACGCTGGATTCTCTCCATACCTACCTTCCGACACTTTTCCAAATAGAGAGTCGCAGTTTTCAGATTTTCTTTGTCATCTGTGCTCTCCATTGTAAGCAGTGCAGAGACACACACAAGCAATGCTGTTTGTAAAGCTCGAAATTTTTCAGGTGAATCAGGTAGACCGGCATAGAATTCTGATGAGAGGGCGTAGAATTCGGCACATAGTTTCCAGTGGTGAGACCTCCCAGCGACCAGGCCCTGGTTCCAGGCAGCGCATGCAAACCAACTCGCTTCCCGTTGTCCAATGGCACCCGCACCAAAGAAGCTATCAAATCCTGTCTCTAGCTCAAGCTCCTGGGCTCGTTTGAAGTATTTCAAAATTTCAGTCTGATTCATGCCGTCTTGCAAAGCGAGACGAATAATATTCCTGATAACAACGACTTCTTTCGTGGTCATTGCGCTCCCTGAGGAATATAAGCTAAGCATGTTGGATAGTGCAGCAATGGCGACCCTAATATTCTTACAGGATATGGCCTCATGGGACGCCAAAGTCAAATAGTCAGGCTCAAAATCTGAACACCTGAGCATCTTCTCCACCTGCTTGATTGCTTCTTCTTGACTGTTTGTCTGCAAGCGAATCTTGAACTGCAGGCCCACAATACGGCGAAGGTAGGAAATTATGTCAGTCGCTAGCGCTGCATAGAGGGCTGAAAGTGTCCATCCATATCCATCACCCCAAGACTTCGAGTTCGCAGATGTTGAAAAGATGTTGCTAATGGCATAAACGACACATTAAGGCACAGGGTGTTTAACCGTGGAGATGTTTACCTTCAAGAAAACGCAAGCTATGTTGGGGTCAAGCTGTCATCCCAAATTTACAACCACAGTCAGTTCTCAAACTTAAGGATAGCTTAAGTTGGAAATTGCAAATTGGAAAATAGCATGGAACAACATTATTCAAGTAGTAAGCTGCCTCAATACCCGAATTAACATCTTGACTGCATAACTTCTTGTCCAATCTTCAGAAATGTACCTTCTCTGCCTGATCTATAACCTCAGCAGCTCGATCAAATTGCAAGAGAGCAAGATGGCAAAGGCAAAGGACACGAAGGGATTTGGCCTCCAGCATATTGCTTTCTCTGTCAGAAGCGAGGTATAGCATAGAGGCTTCGAAGAGCTTTATGCTGGTCTCGTAGTCCCTGGCTTGGAAGTAATCAGAACCACTTCACAGTACACAACAAAACCACTTTAGATGCGTGTCCTGCAGTCTCAAATTTTCGCGGAGGTGAACTTTTGCTCTAATTTTCCTTTCCTGTTTACTTTAAGTTGCAAAGAATCCTCAGAGTCTAATACGGTTCTGCATACTAATCAATCCAAACCTTTTCACCTGTTCCAAAGAAGAGAATGTATGCATTGTTGCACAGGATGCTTCCAAGATTCCTGTAAAGGAAACTCCCGTCGAGCGCCTGGCCCAGCCACCGTTTCCAAAATTCTTTCATCACATGCAATTTGCAAGGCAACTTCAATCCTCTTCTTACTAGTGCTGTCCAGCGACGGTGTGTGTCTGAGAAGTTTCTCGAGCACTCCAACAGGGAGCTCCCTGTTTGAGGTAAACCTTGAGAAGAGAAGAAAAAACGCCTTCTTTGCAGTTTCATACTGACCGCACTCTTGGATAACAGTTGCAATGGCAGAGGCACAAACATTAATGTGTACACCACTCTGGCTTACAAGTGTCAAGAGTTCCTTTTCAACCTCGTCATGGCGCCCCATGCCAGCCAAGGCATTCAGAGCAAAATACGAATTGCATGGATGATCCGAGGATTCTCTGAGAGCAGTAACACATTTCAATGCACTCTCAAAATTTTCGTTCTGCAAGTGGCCAGCTGCAAGGTGGCGCAAGATACGAAACTTCAGCTTTATCAAGCTGTCCCTTTCTTTGTCTTCCAGATCTCGGTTAATGCCTTCGGAACAGATATCCAGAGCGTTTTCCATATGTTTGATCGACTGCGCTTGTGATTCTACGTCTTCTTCGGCCAGCAACGCCTTTCCAAACTGCAAATACTGCTCTGCAAGCTCCTGACAGTGATCCGGAAGGAGAGGAACGAGTTTCCAGGCTCTACCTAAAAGACCGCAAGCAAGCGTTCGATCACACAAAAGCCAAACTGTTTTAGCTCTTGCGATATTAAGATCAAACTCAAATTTCAACCGCTCTCTGGATTCCAGAAGCTGAGAGCAGCTTCCTGTTCCTTCCTCTCCTCCTTGGGAACCCAGCTCTGTTGCTTTCTCAAAACAGGCACCTGCCAGTTCATGCTTGTTGATCTTATGCCAGATGCACCCTGTTTTGAAGAAAAACATAGAGATCTGAAGTACACTGGAGCGAATACTTCCAATCGCTCCCGCAATTAGCAACAAATCGCTAGCAATATGGCGCAGCCGAGCATTGTCTTCCGTAGGGTCTTGTCCTGCCTGCAAATTATTGGCCATATCCACGCATGTATTCCAGATACGGTAGCTCAGTCTCCAAGCATGCAATTTCTGTTCTTCAGAAAGCTCAGAAGGCATTAATGCCAAAGACTTGCGAAGCTTGTCAATATTGTCGTTGCTGATCATGGGAGCCGCCTCCTCTATCTCTGTAACAAGCTCCTCCACCTTCTTCAGCGCATCGCAGCTAGGTACTCCCCCTTCCCCGCTAGACACCTCGCGAATGTACATTGCAATGTAAATTCTCACCGACTTCAGACAGCTTCTCCAGCTTCATGGCCGCTGAATCCTTCAGCAGCTATATGATCCATATACTATATCGATACTAATACCATACAGTGTGTATGTATGTACATTATCCTTCATAGATATACGATACTATGTTATTCATCCATGTACATGGATGATAGTCTGCCATGGATGCCTCTATGAGTCATCATCGTCTTCCCCCCGCTTTTTCAAACGAGGGCGAAGAGAGGAGGGAGGGGAGGAAGATGAGAGAGTAACGATCTGGCAAGAAATAGTTAGGGATTAGAAACATCACTGGGTAGATTGCACAAGTCAAAAGCAAATCACTGAAGCAACATGGAGAAAACAAGAAGATCTGGATGATGCAGACGCTTGGGGTGAAGATGCTGCAACGGAATGTATAGGTGAGAAAGGAAGGAAGATGGGTGCAGAAGTGGAGGATTTCGACCAGACGTCAAAGAAGCCTGTAAAGGAGAAGAAGAAGAGATCTACTGACAATGAATCAGCTGAAATGCCCAGCAGGTCGAGGAAGAAGGTGATCTGATGGCCCCTTTTGTACATTAATTTTCGGCCACTAGAGGTCTAAGGAGGGTCATCCATGAACTGTCAGAGCAGCAGTCTTTCCATGCTTGCACGGAATGATGTACCCGGTGATTTCCCCAGCACCATCATTGCAATCAGAAGAGCAAATCAGAAGAGCAGCTTACCTTTAGTTGAATCTCAGCCACTTTTGGCAGAATGGGAGCACGCTCCGGTGATAACATACCCTGAAACTGCCTGATTTTGGACTTGCATGTTTGCAGCATGCCGGTTGGACCACACTGATTTTTCGAATGAGGAGCCTTAACTGGCCTCCAATTGAGGGAACTAGTCATCCTTTGATTTGTCCGTCAATATGTTTAAATGGTGCAATTTTTTTCATGTCTTTTCTGCCTCCCATGGTTGCTATCCTGGACATTGGTATGGTAGAAGGGGTTCCAACAGGTGTGTTATGGCAGACCAGTCCTTCTCGCTGTTTGACTTTTGAAGAAAGGAGAGTGCTAAAATACACTTGCGACTGTGGTTGCTGATGCAGGGGCAGAAGAAAGAGGAACGTGAAAATCGTGAACAAATGTATGCAGAGTCTCAAAGACTTTTACGAGGTAGTACTTGTTCTAAGAAGAAATATTGGCCTTTCTCCAACTAATCCTTGTCTTCAGCTGTTCTTTGTTTAAATAATTTAGCCTACCACCTTGAACGTAGGTTTCTGCCGTTTGCATTGTCTCGCAGGAGCTGTCATTGGGGTATCTTCTAGTTTGGCTTTGCTTGTCAATCCTCTGGCCTAAGTTCTTACATGCCACGAAACAATCAGGATCTTGAAGCCATCCATGGATGCTTATTAAAGCTGATTTGACATGAATTGTTTGCAGAGTCAAAAGTGGCATTCCAGGCTCCCGAGCCGGTGGTGAAGCCTGTATCTATTGTGCTTCAGAAGATCCGGCAACGGAGGTTACAGCTTGGATGCAGGTAGCCATTTGTCATTAATTATGACTTCCAAGCTTAAGGGACAAACAAACCAAGGAACAAATATTAATTTCAACAAGCATCACAAATTCAAAGGATCACCTAGTAAACTAGGCTTTTATTGCTGCTTGAAGATACAGCCATAAATACTTACCTTGTGGATGGTTGTGTTGTTCAATCAATGGTCAGTCCTGCAGAAGCAAATACCTTCCAAGAAGTGGAATCCAAATCAACATTTGTTATTGCAAGCAAAGAGCTGAACAATGCACTCCATGGCCAGGCTAGCTCACATGTGGATCTGACAAATGATGAGGACACAGAGGTTGAGTTTCAGCTATTGGATGCTCAGGCAGTCTGTTTTGTGAAGGAAGAGGATATGGGTCATGGTTGCCCTGTGACAAATCTGAGAGAAGTGCAACCTCCAATGGTTGGTATTGTTTTGGCTTGGCCTCCGTCCCAGATGTGACATGCTCAGTTACGAGCTGTCTCAGACACTTTGCTTCTGGATCAATCACAGCTTAGGCCTGTAGCATGATGTCAAAATACATACTCCAGGTTTCTGGCTAGAAGGAGCGCATGTCTTTTGGAGTAAGATTGTTGGTGGGGTGACAGGATCCTGAAAGCGTACCTGCCCTGGCACCACAAGAGATAGCTGACAATGCCCCAGCTGGTGACGATGAGTTTCCAGGGACACCTGAGATCCGGACAGAATTAACACAACCTGATGTGGTGAGTGTGTTGGGAAATTGTGTGGAGGTGATATTAATGGTGGGTTTGAATTAACTATAGACTATCCATCCATATCCTCAGATGTATGTAAAATGAATGGGATATGATCAAGGCCACGTTGTTTCTAAGGATTTGATCAGTGTCCCATTCATTTTCCTGGCAGGGATATATCTTGAAGATTACAAAGACATTTTTAAATACCTCTTTCCTGGTTGTATCGTTCTTTTTATTTAGAAGTATGTGTTAACATGCCACCACTGCCAGGTATCCAGGAGCACAAGTTCAGTAGATGCTGAGAGGGTGCTGTGTGCACCGGTAGTGGGCTCTCAGGTTTGAGCTTCAGCTCATTTCCTCGTCTTTACTCTGATGATGTATCAATTCTGCTTGAAGGGAAGTCTTCTAGGCTGAGATGACACTATTAAATGGTCCTTTGATTCTGTGCATTTGTAGGAACTCCTCTGTACCTCACAGCTAAGCCCAGAGATTGTGGAGAGCCCTGAGGCTGCTACCCCTGACCAAGACAACGACCATCTTCCTGGCTCTTGCACACATAGGCAGCTGGCACTTCACACACAGCCCCAGGATGAATACTCACCCCGGTAATTGAATCCCCTTCCGACCTCTTTTGTTCGTAAATCCTTCATTTTGTCCACTGAATGTGCATGTGAGTCTCCCTCCTTGCTCAATCCTGCTAGTCTCTGCTTCTCTATCGCAGTGATGTTCCTCTGCTCCCATCTCTGTGAGTTGAAGTTGACAAAATGATCGAACATCTCACCTTCTAGCTCATGTGTCTGCCATGGAAGCCAGATGGCCAGATGAAGACAGTAATAAAGAAAACAGGGTTCCCTCTTCCCGAACACCAGCAGTCCAGTCTCAGGTTTACACTATGGCCACTCATGTGAGGGCGTTCATCGATGACGAGGCTGAGGATGAGGATGAAGATCTGCTGGCAGAAAACGCAGAAGAAGAAGAAGCTGAGGGAGATGGAGAGGATTTGCGAGACATGTTTGCAAGTACTCAGGAGGAAAATGTTGGTTATGGGGGACGGCGTGCCTCTTTCCATCGCAAATGGCTTGAACAGCAGGTATGGATATGATCTTGCTGGACTCTCTTCTCTCCACCTGGCCATTTGCCAGTCTTTTGTAGGAGCATCTTCTATACTGTTTACTCTCCTACTAGAAGGTAATGACTTGTGTTGTGGATACCAACTAGTGGGGAAATGGAGATTTTAAAACTTGGAACAAACTTGCAGGATACTGCACAGACTGATGACATTCTTGAGCGGCTAAGAACGGGGCGAAGTTCAAAATGGAAAGGTCGGGACAGGGTTGTCAGCTGTCTGGATGATGAAGAGGAACTTGACGATGACAATTCTGATGCCTTCAGTAGAGGTGATACCAACGAAATTTCTGATGAAGAAACTGACCCACAGAAGGAGCCAGTGGGGCTCAGCTATATCAGTTTGCCTGAGAGAGGGAGGAAGAGAGAGAGAGAGACTAAGAGCATTAGTGAATTGTACCCTGGAACTGAGGAAATGGACATCGAGGGTGCTGAGTTTGACACTGACTTGGAAGAAGATAAAGCTGAACAGGCAATTTTCCGGCAGCGGCTGCTTGAGGAAACAGTGAGTCCACAGACAATCCTTCCACTTGTTTCTATGGTTGGTCCTGTCACATATTCTCGTGTATAATTATTGACTTTCTTAACATGAAGTATCTCGTGAGTAACCATGACATTTTATTTGACATGCTCAGATTGTTTGTGCATTCTGAAGAAAACCTTTTGACAGTGAAGTCACAGGAAGTTGTGGTTTGAAGCAGGAAGAACACGCTTTCTTGTCTCCAGCAGAGGATGAGAGTTCAAGAGAGGTGTTTGGTCTCATCAACAAAGTTAATGTTGCATCTGCCAAGGCCAAGCCTACTCTAGGTTAGCCACCCCGTTCCTACACATTCTGAATATTGTTACAAAGCCATCAACAGAGCTTCCCCCTTTTCTTTCTGACATGTTGACGATTTCTCCTTATTGGAATGAAGTATCCTTCCCATGAGTTTTGTCCTTTTTTTTCTTCCTTTTTCTTTTTCCTTGTCTCTGTTTTTCTTCTTTGCTGTTTGTGTCTGGTTTTCTCCTCTGAAAATCCATCTAACCTTAGATCAGATCTTCTCATTACGCCTTTTTGCGCTACCTTAATTGTAAGTATGTAGATATCTCAATACTTCTAAGGATATTCTCATGAGTTTCCAGTCCTCATTGCACCTGAAGATGGTCTCGGTGCTCATGAGTTCTTGTAGTTTTCTATATACATTGGATATTGTCAGCACTGTCAGATAAGGTACATTTCTATCTTGGCTTAGATCTTGTGCCAATGACGAGGCCACCTATGTTGGCGAGGGTGCAGGAAACAATGATGGCCGGGGATCTGGTAGTGGCAACATCCCTTCTCTTCCTTCCAAGGTGAGGCTTACATATCAGCTCTCTCCAAGCATAATTCTCAGGCCATCGCATCTGATTTGACGTTCTAGATTACGAACTTGAATTGACCCATCTAAGACAAAATTAACCGGGTAACATTCGAAGAGTGATAGATCCAGAGTGGATTGGTTCAAAATCAGGACGGCGAGTCCCACTCTACTTGAGCACAAAAGGCTTGATTTCATGTGTTCATCACTGATGTCGTGAGGTTTTTCCCTGATCGATTGTTTTGGTGCTGAAATGAATGGCAGCCCTCTTTTGTTGGCCGGGCATCACTACTGTCCATTCAGCCTACTTTGCAGAGGCAAAGTGGGTCGGGCAGTTCCCGCTCATTTGTTTTTAGCCGCAATGACAGCAACAGCAGCCATGGATTTCCTCCTGAGGACGCCCAGGAGGACAAGGTATTTTCAAGATTAAGCTCCTTGACTTAAGTTAGCCAGAAGTTTAACCATCTTTTTCCTGGTAATGCGTTCAAAACCGCCTCTATAGGGTACACGTGCGGGAGATAGTGCAAAAGCAGAGATCAAAACAATCTGGATGCGTAACCTCTGTACAACTGAACGACTCTCTCCATGGCTATGCAGATGGGAAAAACCGGCATCAGTCCCGCTCCCATAGCTCCAAAGAAGCGGGCAAGCCCAGCGGAGGACAAAAGGACCCAAGGAAGAACAAAACGAAACACCGACACGGATCGGGGCAGCTCCGACTCTGGGCCCTCCCTCTTTGAAATGTTGCGACGCCAGGCAGCTGAACTAAATAAGACTTTGCAGAAGAAAACATCGTCCTCCATTACGGAGGGGACCAAGCTGGCAGGAGATCTATCTGTGTTTGCTGCCATGAAATCCTTCAGACCCACACGAGGATCTCGTGGGCTGTAGACACCCATGCTGCGGAGTTTTTGGATTTTTGAATTTGCAGACGAAGAGCATGTTTGGGCCTGTCCATAACCAGCTGGTCCTGCGTTCCACTCAGGAAAGGCACTTTCTGCCCTTTGGGTACTGCTCTAACTTCCTGTCCGTTCCTTCCCTTCCCCAGCGGTTTTTGGTAATAGCCACCCCTGCAAAAGCTCATGCAGTGACAGATCAGCCAGACTTTGTCATCAAGAACTGTCTTGATGCGTTGGGACTCCCCAACACACCGTCGTACAATCAAGAGGCTGTGATGGAGCCATTAGTTGCCTGCAACCCCATTTTACTTCATTGGTGGCCTATGTAAAGAATACTAAGCAGCAAACTTGGATCCACCCTACAGAGGCATTCCTGCTTCCAGATTCTCTCATTAAACATCTACCTCCTCGGGTTTTTTGTAGATATGAATCCATCCAGCACTATTCCTCTAGCCTGCAGTAGATATGACACTCATTACTTTGTGACAAAGCTTTTCAATGCTGCTTGTCTTCTCTTGCTACCATAACACGCAATCAGGTTGTCATATGGTGTGTCCCACCCCAGTACCTCTCCTCCTTTGGCCCATTCCAAGGTTTTTCATGTGCTGCTGCACCCTCCAGCTCATTGCCACATTCAAATGGGAGATTCATAGAGAGTGATGTCCAGAATTTTCAGTAGGAAGAGTTTGATATCACAACAGCAAGTGACAGAGAAGTGGTGTAGGCGTGAATGATATGGTCTTTTTAAATTCATAAAAGACCTATTCAGTTTTTTTAAATTCGCCAGCGAAACTCTCCATGAACTCGAATACATGTGGAGGCCGGGGCGGACTTGTTGAGAGAAGGGAAGAGGATCAATGGGAAGAGGGCAGGTGGCAGGCACAGCGGCGGGAAGAACCAATCAAGTAGCAGCAAGAGGGTTTGGGAAAGGGCGACAAACGACAGGTCCTTCGTTGGCTGTCAATTGGAAGACACCTGTACAACTACCCCACCTTGACACGTGTGGGATCTGACTGCCCTTTTGGTAAGCTCTAAATTTACCACCTCTGGAGACTGGAGGGGGTCCCCATATAGGGTATATATATATACGTGACACGCCAGCGTGAGCTACAGTAAATAAGAGCCTCTTCACTTGCAGATAAGTAGTAAGTACTCCCCTTTCAGGGGTGGGCTCTATCCACATAGGGTACAAAAAGTGAGGAGAAGACGCTCATCCTTATTAGTACCTGGGGGTTGGTATCCTCAGCGCTGCGTGAGCACGACCCACTGTCATGGGGGTTAAATGTTTTCAAACCAGGGTCATAGGGGTTAAATGTTTTCAAACCGCGGTCATAGGAATTACATGTTAACAGGCACGGTGCATATGAGTACCTTCAGATTTATTTTCTCAGTGCGAAAATAACTTTTCTAGGGCTTAAACTGCCGATACCCGAACTGAAAACCACGATTTTTGTTTTTGGGGTTTTCTGGGGTATCCGGTTCGCATAACAAGAGGAAACCCCACGCCCATAGGGTAACATGTTTATCGTGAATAGGTGTTACTTGTTTCTTAAGTGATGCTCTAAGGGCCTATGTGAGTAGTTAAAAAAAGTTTCGCAAAATTTTTAATTTCTCAATTTTAGTTTCGCTGGAGAATATTCGAATGGCATCTAGGGAATATCCTTAATGTTCGCTTGTGCTCACGTGAGCATGCTCACCCCCTACCCAACCTCTTAGTACTCTAGTACTTATTATTAGAGCTTCCTCACCTATGGCACGTTATATGGGTACATCAATTGCCATTTATCGTGGCATGTGTAGAGCCCAGCAGAAGCTGGCGGGGCTCTAGGCGGAATGTCCCCATGGGTGGCACACTAGCGTGCCCGCTCCTCCTCCCACTCGCCAATGTCTCATGTGTGGGATGCTCCCTCATGCTCGATTGACTCTACATGTGTCTAACTTTGTGTTGCGTTGGAGATAGCGGGCCCGGAAGGACACGCCAAGGTTCAGGGCCCTCATGAAATTTGTCGTGCCCTCAACCATAACGAGTGTTTTAGCGTGCCCCGGTGGGGCTCTGTTTTTGTGGTTTTTCTTCGCACGTGTATGTGAGAGGGTTATTGTTAGGGGATCTGCCCAGGTTTGACCAAATGGCAGCACTACATGTGTTGGCCAAATTGGATTGTTTTTGGCTTGTTGGACGAGGGATCCCAAGGGGATGAGGCCTTCCTAAATCTTGGCTCAATTGGAATCGATCCTCTCACTCAAATCTTAAGAAAATTGCCAAAAAAATGCTATGTTTCTCGGATGGCCCCACTAATGGGTCCCACATTCAATGGTGGTGTTTTGTGGATCTGGGTTGGTTGCCCTGGAAATTGGCAAGTGGGTGTAGGAGGAAGATACGCACATTCAGATTCTTTAAGAACTCAATTTTCTAAAAATTACACCATTTTTTCACTGCAGAGGTTTTTTTTTTTTTTTTTTAAATGAAACACTTGGGAGCGACAGCTCACAAATCAGGCCCCTTTGTAGTGAGAGGAGAAAATAACATCTTTCATTTATGTGCCATGGAGGCGAATGAGTGGGACACCGCCCAGGAACCAAAACTGAGTGTGTCGACGCACTCAGTTTTTCGGGGTGCTCCCATAGCATGCACCGAAATAAGACAGCATATTTCACATGATAAAGAGCAAGGCGATGGAAGAAAAAAAAAAAATCAGAAAACCCCAGAATCAGAGTGCGTCGACGCCCTCACTTTGTGGGGGTCTATGCCACTCCAGGTACTGCAAGAGGAAAACATTTAACATCCTGAAGATAGAGGACACGGACGATATTCTACGTGAATAGTCCCAGAAAGTGAGTGCGATGCAGCGAAAAAAAACAGAAACGTTCTGTAATTTGCATGAAACAAAATCCACGCACCATTATCATGGATGCTCCCCATTGTGTGTAACGGAAGTGCCAAAATGCCAGCCAATCTTCCAAAGCTCTCATGCTATCCAAGGATGCAGCCCCAGATGGGAACCACTAGGCACGAATTATCTGGAACAACGTATTCGCTTCAGCCATAGTTTTGGCATCTTTATATTGTTTGCATAGCTTGCGATGCATAGTCTGCATCTCCGGTTTGATGTCTGTGTCGCGGCCCTTTGCCTTGAGGGCAGGGGGTTGGGACACAAGAGGGCTGCCCCTGTGGTGGGCCCAGTGGCAACAATAGGTACGGGGGCTGAAGCACCCTTGAGTGCCCAAGGCACTCAAGGAGGCAGAGGCGCTCACTAGGTGGAGCCCCACACACCGGGTTGCGGTGGGGGTGGTTCCACGAGGGGTGGTGGTAGCTTAGTGGGTCTTAGTGGGGGTGGCGTAGGACTCACCATGGGGCGGAGACCTTGTGGTGGGAGTCGTGGGGGTCTTGGGACTCATCACGGTCCATTGGGGCCGTGGTGGGTGGGCCAAGACTCACCGTGACTCATCACCGGGAGTCAAGCCCTGCGGACAGTCACAGAAGTATATATAGGGAGTAGTAACCCCGAGAACGGTGCAAGCCCGTTGGTGACCAAAAACTAGTGAGTAAACGTGTGAGCCGGAAAGCGACCAAGGTGTGGGGAGCTGTTCCGGACTGCCAACAACCAAAGGGAATTTCCATTAGGCCCAAAGTGAGCGAGGGTTGTGTGGAGGAGCAAAGGGACACCGTTATGTCCCGATGAGCAGCCGAAGCTCCGAGTTGGCCCGGCGGCCAGTTTGGGAGTTAGGCGCGCACATCAAAGCGAGTAACTATGACATGAAGGGGAGCTTACCGAAGTGAGGTGCGCGACACTTGGTATCAGAGCTTAGAGTTCAGTACGCGATCGTCCTTGAGATCGGCCTCATCATGGGGTTGGGCAAGACAAAGCGAAAGCGGAACAGCCCAAAAGATGATGATCCTGGTGAGCCCGGTGGGGCGACGTGTTACCGAAGCGGCAATTGGAAGAGGTGATTTATGCTTCTGAAAGCGAGGCCGCTCAAGAACGAGAGGAATCTGGGGAGACGGAGCCCGAGGACTTCCCGGAGGCTCCAGCAGACCAACAGATGTCTCCCATGCCAGTAGCTTTTTGGAAAGGGTTGTTAACGCAGTTTGGTGGGACGTTGAAAGACGTGATGAGGGCGACTACTGCCACTTCCACTAAGGCAAAGTTTAAGGTGAAGCCTAAGGAACCCGACACCTTCGAGGGCGTCCGAAATTAGAAGGCACTCAACACCTGGTTCTTGGAGCTGGAGCAGTACTTCCGGGCGGCCAAGTTGAATGACGAGGATCGGGTGGAACATAAGGCACAGATATTGCAGCCATGCCAAGCTCGGAGCCCATTGGAGCTTGAAACTTGGCATGATGTTGCGTTGATTTGCTGTCAGCCAAATCTGCCATCTTGAGGGTAATTTCTGCTAACATGGTTTTGTCATTTATAAAATGACGACGCCGAGCCCAGTTTTGAATAGCAGGGGGCAAGCCAACGAGAAAATACCTTTTGACCATGCGATCTCTCTCTGTTAGGTCAATGATGTTCTCAACAGCAGCAAACTTGATGTCCATGTAAAATTGCCACAGGGATTCTCCAGGCTGGTAAGTCCTAGAAGAGAGCTTAGCAAAGCAGTCTAGAGGTCTTTCATGAGGCTTAAACAAGGTCTTAGCCCAATCTATAAGGGTCGCCCAATTGAGGCTGAGATCATCCATGACTGCTGCATGCAGCAAGTCCCAGGCTGGTCCTTTCATGCTCATCCTAAATATGGTCATCTTGAAGTTCTCAGGCACTCCATTTACACTAGCAATGACTTCAAACATTTGAAGGTACCTATCAAAGTTTTCCCCCATAGTATACTCTGGATAGGATTGAGTGGTGAGCTGAGGGATCCGATGACAAGGCAGACTATGGTGTATGTGCCCGGGGAGAACAAAAGCATGAGCAACGCAGCAGGGAATAGTGGCCTGAGTAGGAACAGAAGAGGTATTGGTAGCATGTATAGAATTAACAGCAGATGCAACACTTTGATTAATCCCACTAATGGCTGGTCCCATACTAGATGATGATAGACTTACATGTGGTGCCCGCATGCCCATGGAAAAGGCATGTGACACCACATTTGACTGAGTAGTTGGGTAGACTGACTGTCAGTGGGGCTGTGGCACACCACTCATGGGAGGAGTGGACGTCACTCCCACCATAGGAGCAGTTCTAGAGCTTAAATTGCTAGCATGAACAGGGACTGTATTGACATTGCTAGCATGCGTACCCATAACCTGATTAGCTGCAATCCGTGGTAATCCCCCCATCTGTTGAGCATGAAGAGTTCCCACATGACTTGCATGACCAACAGACAAGGTGAAGGGCATCGGTGCTACTGCCCCCCCCCCCACCCGCAGCAAGACCGAAGACATTCAACAAAGGCACAGCACTCGGATGCAAACTTGAATTCAAAGAGCTAGTCCCTCCCCCGAGAGTAGGATTAGGGAGGCTAATCACATGTACATGCATCAGACTCGCAGACCGTTTAATTCCCGAGCTAGCGTAGGGTAGCCATATGCAACGTGCGTGCCAAATTTGGGAGCGAACATAATTCATTTGGACCCAAAACCACAGTTTCTTCCCTGTTTTGCACTCCAAACTTGATTTGTGTTCAACTTCATGCACTCTTCATAGATAATTCTGCAATAGTGAGCGAAGAGAACACTTTTTTTTTTGGGCATTTTTTATTGGTCCAAATTTTGGCGAGGGAGTAGTGGTGGGATGCTGGAAGCCGGAGAACAAAATTGAGCCAAAAAAAAATCGATACGTGCCAAAAACCCCCAATGAAAGGCAGTGCAAACCTATTTATTGGCTTAAAATTAATTTAAATTCAATTACATTATGGAATGGCTTGGTGTTGATGGGGAGGCAAATGATTTATTCGTCTGTTGTGTCTCCGCACATGTGTCGCACACATGTTCAAGCACATGCGGGCAAAAGAGGGGCTTCAACCACATCCGTTCAATGGGTGCAATAGCCGTGCACGCATTGCAGGATTTCTTTTTCGCAATGAACAAAAACTAGATGACAACTGAACGCCTCATTGGCCCATCGAATGAATTTCGATTGATCTCATATACACTGGGACCTATCAGAGGGTACATTGAACACACTGGCCAAGTCTCAAAGCGAACGAAAATCATTTGGATGGGCAACCATCCGTTGGCCCATTGAACGAATTTCGATTGATCTCATATTACTCTGGGGCTTCTTTCATGGTACATTGAATATACTGGCCAAGTCTCAAAGCGAACCAAAACCATTTGGAGGCAAATGATTTATTCGTCTGTGCATTTATTTGTGATTAATCGTTAATGGTGAAAATGATAAACCAAAGGTTCCTTGATAAAAAAAAAATTGAATGATTTGAAATTTTGTCAGTATATTCTACATGCCTCTTACATGGACCGGACAAATATGAGATCAATCAAAAATGATTCACAAGAGCTTTCAAACTTTGCCATTGCATTGTACATGCCCTCTTAAAGGTACCGGACAAGTATGAGTTCTGGGAGCGACAGCTCACAAATCAGGTCCCTTAGTAGTGAGAGGAGAAAACAACCTCTTTCATTTATGCGCCAAGAGGCGTAGGAATAGGGCACCACACACGAACCATACCACACCCATCAAGTAGCAAGATTTGACCCCAGAATCGTCCGGGTCGCACTCAGTGCACTTAACCAACTAAGCTACTGACTGTTGGTAGATATTAAAAAATCGGAAAATTATGCGACCACCGCCCTGCTGGTGCGCGCCTATTCGTTTTAAACAAAATTTCTGTGATCACCCCTTTGCTGGTGGTCGCGCATATTAAAAAAAAGAAAAAGTATGCAACCACCTCCTTGCAGGTGGTCGCACCCATTAAAAAAAAAAAAAAAATCTGCGACCACCCCCCTGCTGGTGGTCGCACCCATTAAAAAAAATAAAAAAAATCTGCGACCACCCCCCTACTGGTGGTCGCACCCATTAAAAAAAATAAAAAAAATCTACGACCACCCCTCTGCTAGTGGTCTCACCTATTAAAAAAAAATTCTGCGACCACCCCCCTGCTGGTGGTCGCACCTATTAAAAAAAATAAACATTCTGCGACCACCCCCCTGCTGGTGGTCGCACCTATTAAAAAAAATAAACATTCTGCGACCACCCCCCTGCTGGTGGTCGCACATAATAAAGAAAAGAAAAGAAGATGCGACCACCCCTGCTGGCGGTCGCAGCTATTACTAGCGTGCGCAGTCATGATGACAGCGCGCGCCCCGAGTGTGGAGGGGGGGCTTATAAGGCCTTGGAGGCCATTCTCTCCCTCACTTCTCTCCACACCAGGACTTGGTGGGCGATGGGATGTTGCATTCCTTGTCATTGAGTCCAAGTGGAGAGGGGTGCTATTGGTTGGGTGGGGGGTATTTTGGGCCGTTGGATTCTACGAAATCGATGCTGAGTACCTCCCAGGAAGCCCTCCTTTGGCACCCACGTTTTTTTCATTGCACATTGCGTTATATCACTTAGAACTGCCGAGGGAGTGACACGTGCCTCTAGTACTTGGGAAGAATTCATTATGGAGTAGGATTAGGTACGATTTAGGAGGGTTCGGAGAGCATTTTTCTTAGCAAAGACCTGTCGAGTAGAGGTAAGTCAGAGCCATAAATGGCGGAGGAGGAAGACAGAGGAGGTCATCCCAGGGATGACGATAATGAACCTGGACCTCCAAAAAAAAACCAAAAAGGGCCAGGCGCGAACTTCGTTGGGACATATACAATGACCCCAACATTCTTGTGGAACCAGGTTGGGAAGTTTGGAAGTTGGGGCAGCGGTGGTCGCTTGGTGACTGCAGGAAATTTGTGGACTGGTGTCACATAAATCGTTTGTGGCCCAGAGATAGGCACGATCCACAAACCAAACAAAATCAAGCTAGCTTGCATTCCTGCGCCAACCCGCATTTCCGCCACAGGGCAAAGGAGGTACCATACAACATTGTGGGGTCAACCGCTCGTCAACAACAAGGTCCCGTATTTATTTGCGGCCATGTTGTACACAGAGTTGATTTTATTGCGACCGGTGGATTGACAAACTGCCACTGCGAGACATCGTACTAGACTATACATGTTCTCTGATATCCCAGACTTGTATATACGTCAGGGGCAGGACATCATACGGTTCGATGGAAATGACAAGGTGGAAGAAGGAGGAAATACGGATGGAAACGACGATGTGGAAGAAGGAGGAAATGCAGACCAACCTCCAGATTATACGCCGCAACAGGTCTCCGCAGCCGGGCCTTCAACGTCTGAGATGGAGGGGGGCGAGGTATGCTCTCCGTTGGAGGAACAATTGGCCGCACATGAACAACACATCAAAGACCTGCGGGACATTGTTCATTTGCAACGGTGGCAAATAGCGAAGTTGCTGAAAAGAATGGGGTTGGGGACTCTCGACAGCATACGCGGTGTGCTCAGGACCCGAGGCCAATCACCAACGAGCAAGACATATTGGCGCTTTTGAATATGTCACCAATGGACATTGACCACGTCATCGACGGGGTTGACTCAATCGGGCATGGGAATGAAGTGCAAACGTATGAACTGGACCCGGCGAGGGTTGAGGAAGAAAGACTTGCGGCAGAAAAGGCAAGAAAAGGGAAGAACCCTATAGTGGAAATTGAGGAATGTTCAGCCGTGCAAATTACATCGGCCCAAGAACAAGAATTAGAGCAGCTTGTGGGGGAACGCGAGCAAGCTAGGGCTGTTGCATATCGGTACTCAAATGCCATGCAAATCCGATCGTGGCCATGGTTGAAGGGGAATTGGCGACATGGGCGGGCCATCTAGCATCGCGGGAAATACGGATAGAAGAAGCGTTGTCCTCCCTCCAACGTGCATCACGTTTGTCGAATCGAAGCGTAGATAACATCTATGTTAATTTGCAAAGGCACAACATTGTGCGTGATGTATTCACGTCGAAGTACACTGGATTCACCACATGGGGTGATGTGGATGTCATGTTTGAGCATTGTGTGCATACAACTTTCGATACCAATAACAGCATAAACTGGGATTTGGAAGTAGAGGAGGAGTGGGACACCAGGCCGAGGATGTCATCCTACATTCATGAGGATAAACGGACGTGGATACCACAGAGCAATCCAGCGTCATGTGTAACAGATGGTACGATGTGCACAATGTGCCTAAACCCTTATGGACCGGAGGGAGGCTAAAATATTGCAATGGGTGAACCAATGGTATCTTCATTCAGCAATTTTTTTATTGTTTTGAAACTTTGCCAGTATATTGTACATACCGTCAAACAGGTACCGAACAAGTATGAGGTCATTCAAAAATGGTTCAAAGGATAAACCTCGTATTTCCAAAAATTACGTAGACTATACAGTGGGTTGCACATTTAAGTTTTCGCAATCTGAGACCTTTGGCTTACTCCCTACGTTTCTAGCCTTTCTAATCATCTTCATCTAGATTTATTACTTCGTTGTCGTCATCTCCAGATGTTGATGAAGATGCTCCGGGTGTAGAGGACGTGCCTCCACCAGTACGGAGAGCTCGAGTGGTCAAAGAGAGACCCAGTGTTGTGTGGTCCACCCTTGCCATCATGCGTAGCGTTCTAGGCGAGTGTTGACTCTCTTCCACATTTGCCAGAGCCGGGTGTGTCGCTCTTGCTACGGCGACATGCAATTTTTCAATTAAATCCGATATGTTTGGAAGTGGCAAGAACACCCCTGGAATAGGGGCAACTTGGTCACGCCATGTGTTCTGCCAATACTTTACAATACTCGTGATGGCAGTCTTGAAATTGTCCAATACCTCCTCCTGCTGGGGGTTTCTGCGCAACTCTGGAAGAAATGGCCCTTCATCCCGACGAGGCACCCAGTACGTCTCATTCATATCCTCCCAACGGATGCTAGCGGCCTCCAACTCCCTCAGAAATAGGTCTCTCCTAAACAGTTCGCGATTGTATGGGTCGTTTTCTGCTGGCACCTACGGATCCTCAGGCAGTCGGAAGAATCTTTGTCTGGTACGCTATTTCATGAGCGGCATGAGCATGAGCGGAAAAAAAAAAACATGAGCGGACCATTGTGTGTCCACGGAAATAGGGTTAGGAGGCACGGAAATAGGGTCATATCAAGTTGGAATTTGGCACCAGTGGACTCGTCATAGCAATGAAATGCAACATTTTATTGCAAATTTTGTGGCAAGTCACATCTATACAAGTGTGTCGTAACTGTCATAGCCGGAATGGGCACTACTGTCCTACACCCTCCGAGGAACTTGCCCCGCCTTCCTCCTCATCCCCCTCATCCCCCCCATCCTCCGAGCTATGTGATGCATCAGTTCCACTATGCCTCTCAAAAATTTCGTCCTCTCCCCGGATCAAACACACGGATCTGATACAAAACAGCTCTCATCCAAAGCTTGTACACCAAAATCACATATACACTAACACCCTAGTACACCGCCCTGACCTTGTGTCAGGGCGCCGTCTTTAAACAAAAGCCCTAGCTTTAGTGGCCCGCCGCGTGGCGAGGCGTCACAAGCCAAAGCCCACGGCGCCGCCTTGTAGCCCTAGATCTAATGAAGGGCCAGGATCGAGCCACCAGCCAAAACTAACCCTAACCTAGATATCATTGTAACGGTTTAACGGCTTTATGTGCCAAAAAAATATACTATGGATGTATCGCCGTTTTGGATGAAACGGGCCATTTTTAGGTTAAGCAAATATGGGGCTTTACAGGGGTCACAATAAATGACATATCACCCTAGCTATTTATACTCATCCTTTTGGATTTGTAAAATAAAATAAAATAAAAACTAAAGTTAGGATTATTTGAGAGTGCAATTAGTTGAGGATGCGTTTTTTTGTCTATTAATTGCTTCATTGAAAGAACATTAACAACCTCCGAGCTGGTACCCATCAAACATACAGAACCATTATTTGGTTTTTATGCGATATGAAAAATGACAAGACCTTCAAAAAGATACACCCACCTCCAAACTGTTTGGATTCTAAGTATCCACTGCGGCTCGGTAGTACTATGTGCCAGGCTACAACTCATAGCCAGAGAACTCTTAGTGGAATACAGTACATAACCTAGCTTCAAAATTAGCGATTTTCACCCCCATTTTCCAGATTTACATCGAAACTTCCTATTGAAAAATAAATAATGATAATATGTGACGCCTCCCTCCCGAATTAAGAAATGTAAATTATAGTGTCTCTTCAATCCAAAGGGCTACTGCCTTCCGGAAGGAAGGTGGACACCTTTGTGACACCAATCGGTGGATTGAACTACAACCACTTCCGAAATGGTATGTGCCCATTACCACTTGGCTACAACTTGGTTGTCTATCAAAGAAAGTTGTATGCAGGGTCATTAGCTATGGTTAGTAGTTGGCTTGCTCAAATGCAATCCAACGCTGACATGTATGCAAATTGCTTAAAAAACTAGGTTATGGGAGGGCTGGGGAATGGGGTAAGGGAGCGGAAGAGCATGAAGGTTGAGAGCAACGCTAGATAGGACAAGGGGTGGGGATTTGATAGCAGGCCCGGCTAGAGGTGTCTGCATATCAGTAAGCCGCTCTATAATTCCCATTTTATGTCTAATGTAAACCATCTACAATTTTGCTAGCTCCATATATGGATGACAATGTTGGAAATATTTTGTTGTCTTTAGCATTTGCATTGTTTTTTTCTGAAGTCGTTTTTGTTGACACACAATGTACAAAGGTTTTCAGTGTGTTATGACATAATTAAGTGATTGTGCACATGCTCCTGAAAATCTTGCTTCGAGGAAGTCAAGTGAAATTTTCATCACACAAAAACTTAAATTTGATCAATGTCATGAAGATGTTAAGACAAAGAATATGCAAAGAACATACCTCCATAGCCACAGAATTATAACTTCCGTACATTGTGTGTCAACAAAAACAACTGCAAAAAAAAAATGCAAATGTTAAAGACAATAAAATATAGTATCATGAAACTCAGAAATCAAGCCAATAATTGAAATAAAACATAATTTCACATGGATCGGACTTCCACCTACTAGAGACACAAATTGCTATAGAAACAAAAAAAACAATTGAGAAAACCAACACTCCAAGTAGGACCATTCTTCCATGCAAGACACATGGAACGGTGGTCCTCTCTGAAAGCTGGCGCCACAAGTTTGGTTGTGTACTCCGACAAGCTCTGCAGAAAATGGAACCCTCCTTCCATTGGAACATTTGGGTGTTCCTCGTACACCCTTCGGACTCTAGCCCAATTTGCTTGTGCGTTGTCCGGCGGGGGCAATCCCGCCCTGGCCATCTGTTTGTTTACTCCCTGCCAAAGGTGCATCTCCGATACACCCATGATGTTATATGATGTCTTCCAAAGGAAGCGTAATATTATGGTGTCTCTTGACTGCAAAAGGCTACTGCATTCCGGTACGAAGGTGGACACCTTTGTGACACCAATCGGTGGATTGGACCCACAATCACTTTTGAGGTGGTAATAGGTATGTGCCCATTATCACTGGGCTACAACTTGGTTGTTGTCGAAAACACCCAATATATGTACCTCATCTTTCTATATGCGTTGTTTGTCCAATCCCCAACACATGATAAACACGCAATGTCAACATCGCAAATACATGGCCTATCGCACTAGAGTGGATAGCCCAGTGATCAAGAGTTTGTGCCTTGCTTGTGCACAACCTAGGTGATCTATGGGTCAAGGTGTGACATGGGGATGAAGAGACAACATAATTTGCACTTTAGTTGGGAGGCGTCACTTATTTTATTTTTTATTTTTTACAGGGCATATCCAGGCCCTGCCAAAACCCACAAAAGCTCTAGCAGGCTGCTTTGGGGGGTTGGTATCCGGTGAGCAGGAAAAAATACCAGCGTGAGCACATTGCACGACCATCGAGGTAATACGTTAGCAAACTGAAATGCAAATCATAGGCGGATATAGGGTACTGCTACTTTTATAGGATCAGTTACATGGTCTATGAGTATACTTTAGTAGTAGATCAATTGTGAGTTGTTGCTCCCAGCCTGTTTCCTTTATCAAAAAATGAAAAAGTAATTTTCAGCAAAAATCATTGGAGATGTAAGCTTTTATTAATGCAAGTGTATCATCCCTACATGTGTCTTTTCAACCCCACCTTGACCTAAGCTAAGGTGAATCCAAACATATATATGCTAGATTTGATTCGTTTTTGCAAACCCCACTAACTTCCCTACCTTCTATTCATTTTTAGATGATTGAAGTTCCACTTTATTTTAAAAAGGGCATTGCTTGCAGAGCCCATCTAAATAAGGTTGAGGTGGGAGAGGCTCAGCTACAAAGCACAACCCTCACCTTCTCTATATATGATAACCAAGTTGTAGCCCACTGATAATGGGCACATACCACCTCAGAAGTGGTTGTGGGGTTGATCCACCGGCTGGTGTCACAAAGGTGTCCATCTTCCTACCGGAAGGCAAGTAGCCCTTCTGGGTTAAGAGACACCATAATTTACACTCCCTTTGGGAGGCGTCATATATTATTATTAACTCTATGTACTCCCCAACAGAGTCAAGTGGTGGTCGAGCATTTTACAAGGAGGGCAACATCGCCCCCACCGCCTCAATATCCTCTCGTCTCCTCTACACATGGCCTCACATAGCAGCCATTTCCAACACCCATTCACCTCCCTCCACATTGGGCCGCTCCATTGCTCTCCCTTTAAGAAATAACCCCTCCCCGAATTTGGGACCTATATCTTTTTTATCCGCCCTTATGGAGCCTTTTTCTTTACAGTAGGCTTTGTAAATTCACTGGACGTTAAAGAAACTTTATCTTTATCTTTTATCTTTGTCTTACATTCACTGTCTGACAAATCTACGACAGGAAAGACTCACTTTTCATAAAATATCTGACCTAGGATCTGGTGAATAGCCAGAAATAAATGTCCGGGTCCACCGTGACGGTGGGCTCTCGCCGTCAGTGCCGTCCGTCGCGCGCCGTCGGGACGCCGGGGGATGGGGAGGATTTGACAGGGGCCTGCCGCGTCAGGGCTGCCCCAGAAATATGTGGCCTGCGCGGCAAGCCCGCAAATATCTGCGTGCGGGCTCCCGAGAAATATCTCAACTGCCCGGCTCTGCACTGCGCCGTAAGTTATGCCCCGCGCGGTTTCCCAAACAGCAGCGGTTTCTATGAAATTTACCAGACATAACCAGGGTGCATAGGGATGAAATGTGAACAGATACTGCTCCTAATGGATGCATAAATGAGCTCATCCATAAGCCTGTGCACACCCGGCTAAGATCTACTTAAGTTCATTCCTAGTCGATTAAAAATCTTCATTCATTTCTGAAGTAACCTACTTCAATTGCTTGTGGGAACCAAGGGAGGTTTATCTTCAGGTGGAATAGGATCAAACTGATTTTGGTGCTGATGCTCCATACAAAATTGATGAACGATAGATATTTCTTCGTAAAAAAATAAAAACTGTAATCTATATATGATGTAGTATGGCCTTTTGGTGGCCGATTATTGGAGGTGGAGACAGCGGAAATGGCCCTTCGAGCCAAACAGGTGAAGGAAGCACTCCTCCAGGCCTTCCGATCAACATGGGGAAGCTTGGGATCATTTGTGAATTTCTTCTTAAAAAAATAAAAACTGTAATCTATATATGATGTAGTATGTCCTGTCATCTTTATTGTATGGTCAAGGAGATGATTTATAGTGAAGCCCATCATTGGTAGCCAGATTTCTCTCCGGCACAACTTTGCTGCCGGGACGGCTCCATGGACATACATGAATTAATAGGTTCTATGTGCACTCCCAATCGGCCCCAACTTCAAAGCAACAACATTGGTTTAATCCTTAAACACCGAGTGCAATAGTTTGATTTTTTTCAAAAATTGGACCCCTACCAACAGTCAATAGCTTAGTTGGTTAAGTGCTCTTAGTGCCACCCAGATGATTCTGGGGTCAAATCTTGCTACTTTATACTTATCGGCCACTTTACTGACATTAACTCGTGTCCATTTGTCACTGCCATTATGGACTGTGCAACCTGTGTGGGCTGTGTTGCCTGTGTTGGGCTGTGACAGGCAGGGATAGGCTGTGATATGTTGTGACAGGCCGTGGTAGGTTGTGATGGCTGTGTGAACACATGTGTTCTCTGCTATGGCCATAGTCCCGCTTTTTGCCGACACCTTCCAAGACCTCGTTCTCAACCCCTTCCTCCGCATTTGCATCCCAAATCCGCCGTTGAATTGCATCAAATGATTGCTTATACTCACTCATGAACCCCATGGCCTCATCAAGAACATACCCTGCAGCCATACTCCCTTCTGGCTTTGCGTAATTCCTAACGTATCCCTTGAGATCTTTCATGTAACGCTCCATGGGATACATCCACCGTGAAGACGCCGGACCACATGTGTCTAGTTCATCTACGAGATGAACTAGCAAATGGGTCATGACATCAAAGAAAGAAGGGGGGAACTCTTTCTCTAACAGACACAAGATTATAGCAACATCCTCACGCAATGAATCTATTTCATTAGGGTCCCATACTTTGGCACAAATCCGGCGGAAAATGCGACTCATACGCATAATGACCCCACGTGTGCCTAGAGCCATGCAATGGCGAATACACACAGGTAAAATCTGTTGCATTAAAACGTGATAATCATGGGACTTCATACTCATCAAATGTTTCCTAGATGGGTGTATGTGTTTCTGAAATGCACCTGCAAATCCCAAAGGAGTTTTGATAGCCCCCAAAGTATCAAGAAATATCGTGATTTCAGCGGGGTTGAGAACATACGATGCTGCTGGTTTCATGATACGTGAAGGGTTTTGTGGATCAGGCCGAAGCCACAAGTGACGTCTGATGCCGATTACCTCCATGTTGTTCCTCACCTTCACCGTGTCCTTCCGTCCAAAAATCGTCTTCAACAAGTTTTCACAAAAAAACTTTTTCGCAATGCATGGGATCCAGTAAGTAGCGTTGCAACAGATCCTGCAATTGGTGACACCATTTCAAGAACATTCCGACAGATTGCAGTCCTATACAAATCAGATTCCTTTATGAGCTCTATATACTTCCATGTCTAAAGTGGTTGTGATGCATGACAGTCTCTCCTCAGTGGTTCAAACAACTCATTTAGTGCATTATTAGTCTCTCAAGTGATGTCAACAACTTCCTGAGCATCATGCACTACAAGAGATGAGCGTTTTTAGGACTACAGGTTTGGCGGAGTCATAAAAACTGCACTAGGTACATGACTACAGAGCGCTGAAATGCATTACAGTTTTAGTTTTATGACTTTGTAGTAATGGATATCACTACATGACTCCAGAAAGTTAGGGAGCATTGGTCAAACATTGTTGACCATGATGACAGGGATGGTTTATATGACTAGTGTGATATGTTTGACTACACGTGGACGACGTTTGAAATCTTATGACTCCATGACTGAAGATGGTTTCAGAGCTCTATTTATACGACTACATCACTACACGTGTCATTTTGAAGGCACATATAATGCAAATAAGGTTGCCCATTAGGTTTAAAAAAGTTAAAATTTTTGCTAATAAGGTTGCCCATTAGTGTAATCGTGAACAGAAAGGAGGGCTGGGACTTGGCATTTTTTTGTCTCATGCGCCACACCACATAGCTGAGGGATGGAACGCGATGATAGCAGGATATGCAGGGGCGTGGGATGGAGGCGTTGAGCAAATGATGCACGAAGGAGAAGAGGAGGAGGAGACGAGACGAGGACAAGCGAGCTCGCCGTTCTTGGGAGAGTCAGCTTGGTCTTAGCAAGCGTGTTTCAATCTCTGACTACTCATCTACGCTAGTGGTTCGATCTGACAGACCAATCCGACATTACCTGACTACAGACACAAGCAGCACACACAAGAGGTCATCGGTCAAATCCTCCATGGGTCAGGACAGGTCAAGGACAATGTGGTAGGGCACCTTCTTCTTCAACCTATTTCAGCCTGTGTTGCCCTCTCATCAGACTCGGCCGCAAGATGCATATTGAATTCTGTAAGTTAGGTCGTTGGGTACATCTGTGGTGGTTTGGAGTGACTTTGGCAAGTTACTGCCAGTGTGGCAGCAGGGAAGTATCCAAAAACATATAATAGAGGTGAGGAGAAGCTTTGGGGTGAACACTTTCCGACCCCAATGGTGGGACAATGGAGACAAAAAGGCGAATGCCTGTTGGACTACAGAGAAAAGCAGATGCATTTCAGATTGTGATAAGTAGGGTTGGGGTATTTTGGGGAAGAACTCCACACCAGTATGGTTGGGGTGTTTGCTGGTAGAATTGTAGGCTGTCAGAGGCATGGATAGCTGAAGGAGCAGGGATAGAGTGTGGGTCCACATTCATCCAAGAGGGCTGGATTTCAAGCTCCACATTACCTATGATTCCCTGTGGAAGGATAGGTACAAGAAACCTACATGGGTAGATGGTCAACTGGAAGCGGCATGCTGTACTATATGTCATTACTGTACTATATGTCATTCCAGAGACTGTCATTGTTGGTCCATGTGTTTTACAACAATGCTATCAATATAAGACTCCTGGTTTGCATTGGAAGCTCAATCCCTGCAAGTTCATTGTGTGTGAAGCTCAAACTTGCGATTTGAAAGATCTTGTAGCCAAGTTCATTCAACCGGAAATGAGAAATTCTGAAAGCTCCCAAATTTGATGTGGGCAAGCTTATGGAGGTAAGACTTAGCTTCCCTCCTCTAATGTAAGTGTTGGATAAGTTTCATTTAGTGTCGACCTTCACTGCATATATTGGCTCTTTTCTTGGCTGGTATGCTGTTGGTTGGCTTCTTTCATTTCACGTGTGTAGTGGAAGGGGAGAAGTACTTTCCTAAGTTCTGCTGCAACAATGTCTTTTCCAGCCTAGATGTTTTCGATGGATACAAATTGAAGTGCTTTGAATGTTGCTGCAATACTATAATAAAGTGGAGGGTGCTGAATGTAGTTGGCCTTGCTTCGTGCAGGCATAATCCAGGGAAATGTGGACATAGCTGAAACCCCATGATAGCATTTCCAGAGGACGGTGTGGATGGCCTCACAATCCAGCATGCAAAATCCATGACAATGTGGAGCTGGCTGAATGGGCAAACAGGTTAAGTGGCGAACAAGCCACGTCACTGGTACATAGTTGCATGCTTACATAGTACATGAAAGCGTACTATATGTCATTCCCGAAATTGACCATGTTGGTCCATGTATTTTACAACAATGCTATCAATAAAAGACCAATGGTTCGCATTGGAAACTCTATCCCCGTAAGTGGCTTGTGCGTGATGCTCAAACTTGTGATTTGAAGGATCTTATACCCCAGTTCATTGCAGAGGTCATTGGAAAAGACATTGAGAAGGCAACAGCCGTTATCTATAATCTACAGATCCCCTTCAATTTGATGTGGGAAAGCCGGCTGGCTGGAGGTCTAGTCTCACTTTCACTCATCTAATGTCAGTGTTGTATCCATTGCAATGTGGAGATGTTTGAAACAACATTGGAGCATTTCCAGAGGATGGTCTGGATGGCCTTTCGTGGCGTGTGCCGAATCCATGGCAAGAAAACATTGCAGGAAGAACCCATGGCAATGGTACCAGCACGGGTTGGTCCAAAGCCAATTGCAACAACAAATGAATAAAGGGTGCTGAAAGGAAAGCACTCCATAATTGATCATAAAATCCAGTGTCCAAGCATGACATCTTAATGGGAATGCGAAGGGAGTGTTACCACCTTAAACTATCATGCATGGTCTATAACTGGAGTGCACAAATCGCGCATATCTAATCTTCATCATCCTCATCTATGTCTGGGTCACTACATGTATCATTGTCTTCATCACAGACTTCATCTTCTCCAAGGGTTGGGTGAACATCATCACCACGTATACGGGGTGCTCGGAGGTACAAGGAGGCCACCTGCTCTGGAGTAACCGGTACCGCTCGGCTGCATGTTGGGCCATCAGTAACCACAGTCTCCTCTAGTCTTTGTGGGGCTAACAATCCTTCCACTTCCGCCACATCATCATTATCAATTGATATGTCGCAGACCACTCTACGTGCTCGGGGGCTCTTCTCCAGGACGACTTTCCACCCCGGCTCCTTCACACAATCAGAAAAAAACACTTGATCAACCTGCCCAGGAAACACAAAAGGTTGCTCAGAAGGTGGAAGCATACGGTTAAAATTGACAAGTGTGAAGCCAGCATCATCCTGCTTCATTGACATAGGTTGACGACCCACGCGACTCGCCCGTACCCACGAACACAAAAACACTATAGGCTGTGTTTGGCCATAGTCAATTTGCAAAATCTCCCTTATAAGACCCACATATCTTGTAGGTTCCTCCATGTCATTGCCTGAATTGTTGGTAATGGGCTGGTGCTGGAAAACAGATGAGACTCCACAATCAAAAGACACCATACTTGTTGTGTTCATGCCGGGGGATGTAACCCTGTAATGGTTATCATACGCTGTCATACTCTTGAATGACAGGGCAGTAAATGATGGAGGCCTTGAAAGATCCAGTAATTCCTCACGTGTTGTAGGATCAAGCCCATCTGATTGAATTGAGAGATGATCCCGTACACCTTGAGGGAGCCAAACAGCAAATGGAGGACAAGGATGCAAATCAGGAGGGTACTGAATTGCCGTGGGACTGCTCATGCCTTCCAGCCCTTGCTCCTCACGAAACAAGCGTCGTCTGGCTTCTATCCGTGTGGACTCTGCTTCATATATCCTGTCACAATCCGAGGGTCAGCCAGGAGATTGACAGAGGTGGCGTGGGAGATTTGAAAAGACGCCATATGCCAACTAATGATAAATGACTAAAACTTGGAAATCTGAATGTCAATGAAGTAGATTTCTTACCCCAACATGACTGATAGACGAGGATGGTTCTGAATGATGTACTCATGTATAATATCACACAGGTCATTCAATTTTCGGACTTTAGAACTTCCTTCCACAACTTCACGTTCCACAGATTCTGCCTCATCTGCATCCCACACCCTTCGTACACTTCCATCAAATCCTACCATATACTCTGTGCAAAAACCCAATGCTTCTTCAAATTGGTATCCTTCTGCCATGCTCCCCTCGGGCCTTGCCATGTTTCTTACGTAGTCCTTCATATCTTTCATTGCCCGCTCCATGGGGTACATCCAACGAGATGCTACGGGCCCGCATAAGTACAACTCATCCACTAGGTGAACAACCAGATGTGTCATCACATCAAAAAATGATGGTGGGAACTCCTTCTCTATAAGACACAGAGTGAGAACTGCTTCAGTTCTCAATTCCTCATACTCTACAGGATTCACCACTTTTGCACACAACTTCTTAAATACACGACATACTCGCAAAATGGCCCTTCGAGGACCACTTGGCATGAGCCCACGGATAGCAAGCGGTATAATTTGCTGCATGAGCACATGATAATCATGTGATTTCATGCCTGACAACTTCTTCTTCACCACATGCTTTTTGAAAGCTGATGCGTAGCCTGTTGGCACTTTCAAGTTCTGCACAATCTCCAGAAAGACTTGTAACTAGCCTCAGTGAGGACATAAGGGGCAGGAGGCATAATTAACATATCTGCTCTGTCAGGATCACGTTGTAGCCACAATTCCGGGCGCATCCCAAGTAGCTCCAAATCACGGCGAACTTTCAATGTGTCTTTCTCACCAAAGATAGTTTTAATAATATTTTCAGCCAAGTTCTTCTCGCAATGCATTGCGTCAAACGTGTGGCGGATGAGGAGACCCTACAAAATGAACACATAAGCAATTGAGCATTTACTTATCACAATTTAAACAGAAAACGCAAAAATGTACACAGCCAATTTAAAGGCCATGAAGGAATTACCTCCCAATAAGGTAAGACATATAAAATTGACAATCGCTTAAGTCCATGAGTTTTTGTGGGTCTGTCCTGCTATCTGGCGTCCCTCCGTTTTCCACCCATGCAGTGCGAGCCGTTGCAAGGTCCTTGATTTGTGTTCCAGTCTGCGTTTTTGGAGGAGTTCCATGCTCAGTAGCGCCATTGAACATTCTTGACCTACTATATGGATGATTGCGGGCCAAAAATCTTCGATGGCCTAGGAAAACAATTTTTCCACATGTGTGTAACTGCTGTGCCGGGTGCACAAGCTGGACAACCAGCATAACCTTTCGTCACTTGACCTGAGAGCAAGCCATATGCAGGGTAGTCATGGATTGACCACATCAACACTGCCCTCAGTGTGAATTCGCGTTGACCACGAGGACGGGAAACATCATGAGCTGCAATCCCTCTCCATAGTTCCAATAGCTCTTCCACTAGGGGCATCAGGTAAACATCTACGTTGTCCGAGGTAACAGAGTCCTTACCAGGAATCAGTAGCGCTAACATGACAAAGAACTTTTTGGTCATTAACCACGGAGGCAGATTGTAATTGACCAAGAGAACGGGCCATGTGCTCCAACTTGTGGATTGAGCTCCGTAGGGATTTACACCGTCTAAGGCCAATCCAAATCGCAGAGATCGTGGCTCTGCAGCAAAATCCGCAAATGTGGTGTCAATGTGTCTCCATGCTTTGCTATCAGCTGGACGTCGAACCAACCCATCCTGGCTCTTATGTCTGTCGTGCCATGTCATGAGGTTAGCGATCGATTTACATCGGTACATACGTTTCAACCTTGGAATGACAGGGAAGTGTCGCAATACTTTCTTGGGCACACTTCCACGACCTGGAATGTAACGGGAACTGCGGCACACTGGGCAAATGTCTACATTCTCATACTCCCCACGGAAGAGTACACAACCACGCTCACAGGCATGAATCGTCGTGTACTGCAATCCCATCTTGGCAATATGGTTTTTGCTTCATAGTGAGTTTTCGGCAATGAATTCTCTTTAGGCAAAAAAACTCTTGCGCAACAATCCCAGAAGCTCATCCACAAATGCATTGGTGCACTTGTGGGTAGTGCATGCGTTCAGCAACGTCAAAGTTGCTTGCAGCCGGCTGATGGAGCACCCTTCAAAAAGTGGACATTGCGACGCTCGGAAGAGTTTATCATACTCGGGATCAACGTGCAGGTGAGCATTCTCATCAAATTCATTGTCTCCGGAATCGTCGAGATCATCGTCATATCGGCAAATGTGTGATCGGTTCCACCATGAATGGGGTCCTCTCTGTTTGCATCTGCAAAGAGAAACGCTTTCTGCAATGCACGCTGCATTTCTACCTCCAATCCACCACTCTCATCTGCGTTCTCTGTGACATTGGGCTCCCGCTGTGCCGCAGGGCCTTCGTCTTCATCATTTGAATATTCACATCCCTGCATCCCAATAGTCATCTTGAGTGGACCAACAACGATGTGACACTTGTTCATATTATGACATAGGAGGCACGGTGACGTTGCAGTGATGCAGTCATATTTACGTATGTATCTTATGAATATACACCCAATCAAAACACGACATTTGTAACCATTGAAGTCATAGTTGCAGTCACTTACTTAGTCATATATGACTACATGACTACACATGACCAATGAAAACACGACATGTGCATTAATTAAAGTGATAACGGAAGTGGCGTAGTCATACTCACGTCTGTATCTTATGACTTCTTGACTACAATCACCCAACGAAATGTCGACATGTGGAGAAGAGGATCATTGCATTCAAAATTCAAACTAAAGTGCTGAAGGGAAAGTGACGATCTTACCGGAAGAGAACAGCGTTGGAGAAGAGGATCCCTCCCGTGTATCATGTAATGATTCCTTACTGTTTCCAACAAGAGTATTTTTCCTCCATGACACTCATCGCAGTTGCATAGCATTTTTGTATGCCCATTCCTTGTGGCATAAGCTTCTTCCATTCGCCATAGACGGTCATCTATTCTACGCCTACGCATCCATTCGCCACCTGCACTGTACATGCTTTGAACGTCACCCCTTCCCTCTTTGCATGCTACGCACGGTGCATTGTCTCTAGTTTTGCACCAGCTGCCAATGTGCTATTTCTATATCTATAGTATACTATAAGTATCGTTTCTGAGTGTCCATGGTGAAGCGGAAGGTCTTCGAAGTGACAGTCCCTCTCACTGAGTACGAGAAGTTCCGAGAGCGCCGGATTGCTGCCATAAAGGAGGTGGAAGCAGAGAGGCAAACAACATGCAGTGAGTGACGATTAGGTTTGAGGAGGGTGTGTCATTAGGCGGGAGATGTCCGCCGTCATTCGTGGGCAGGCATTACGTCCTGGTAGGGTGCGGCTGTGGTTCAGCGTAGGCTTAAGAGTATTAGGGTATGTATGCTTACATTTGTTTGTGATTGTTTGAGAGGGAGGTCATGGAGGTGTTTGTGCAGGCTTGCGGGAGCGAATCGCCCTCGCAAGCCACATGTTCCGAAGGAAAAAGGTAGGGATCAAGGTCCTGCAAGGCAAAGTGCCAGACTGAAGACGATGAAGACTACGATTCTGCATGAGGGCTCTTCTGAGGACGATGAGGACGATCCACTCCTCCCACGCCATGCGAGGCGAGTGCGTCGTCGGCGGATGCCAACGGCAAGCCGAGGAGAACATGCCCATGCTCATGCGCAGGACAAAAACGCCCATCATCTACCTACAAACACCTTCTCCGTCTGTGAGTTATAGTTCTTCACATGACCATGATTCTAATTATGTATGTTTTTGGTAAAATCACTAAGAGATAGGGTATGTCTGTCAAGACATGGAAGTTGGACATGCAGGGGTCAGCCAAGGCACAATCACAAATGATTTCCACTAGACAAGTTGAAGTGGCCAAAGGCATGATGTCCGCCAATGTAGACTTCAGGTGTGTTCAAATTCTTGCCCTATGAAACCAACGTCCTGGTACTAAGCTACAATGGCTACTTATAGAGATACTTGGGTTACTTATGCACCCGAATATCAGTAAAACTTGGAGGGATACTTCTCATTGACCCATCAGTTTGTCCATTTGAATTCTTGCTATGGATTTCAGGAACACCCCATACCTAAGAGGGCTCAAAAATGTACTGGGAGGACATCATTGGGGCCATCAATCAAAGTTGGGAGATTTACTAACTGCCCAAGATCCTACTGAGTTTGGGTAATCTTTGTCTTACAAATATATGTGCTTCCAGTTTTGTTTTGCGCTGAATCCAGGATTTGCTTGCTTGCTGTCCTAATGTATGTGTATCACCCACATTGTACTGGGGGATTTCTTTTCAGGGCAAGCACAAGCGCACTGGATCCACGATCCCTGCTGCTAGCAATGGAGATGGCGCCCACAAGAACGCAGGAGGTGGCCCTAACTCTCCCAACGTTGTGGGTTCTGTGCCACCAGTACCCCCACCTTATTATGGTATGCCTCAGTACCCACAGTCTGGCACTCAGTATGGTCAGGGTCAATATGGTGCTCCTCCATATGGGCAGTATGGCCAGTATCCTCCTCCACCATATTTGCCACCCCCTAATAGCTATGGGGGTGGCAGGCCACCGGAATATCCTCCTGCTTATGGACAGTATGGCCAGTATGGTCCTCGGCCTTCTGGCCAACAGCCATGGCCACCAGTCCCTACTTGGCAGGATCCTGCTTTGAATTCTCCTGAGCGCACGGAGGTCTCTGAAGGAGGGGAGGGTGCCGTTTCAAAGAATGATAGAACCAATGCTTTAAGGAGGGCTAATAGCTCAGCCAAAATTGAAGCTGCCAAGGTCAAGGAAGAGAGAATAGCTGCAGGTCTTCCTCCCACGGTGATTTTGACGAACCTCAAAGGAGCCCCGTATGGTCAGACCCGGAATGTATGGCACGCTGCCCTTAAAGGACAGGCTTATCGCAAGCTAGATTGTTCCCTTGCCATCAACAACCAACCTGATGAAGTTGTATACGAAATCAGAGATCACCTGGCTAAGCTATTTTCATATACGCCGCACGAGTTAAAAGACTTCCACCTAAAACAAACAATTGGCAGAATAATGAAGAGCCAGCGTTATGAAGCACACACTGCGTGGTTGGGTGGTAAGGGGAAACCCATTACTGTATCTGACGAGGTATGGAACAAGCTTGTAAGTTACTGGCAGACAGAGGTGTTCCACAAAGTGTCGGGCAACATGAAGAAGGCAAATGGTGCAATTCTGAATCCTACCAAGACTGGCCGTGGTGGGAAGGCAATGGTGGAAGCACGCTTGGTAAGTGGCATCATCACGACTCTGTATTTTGTTCCTCATTGAATTGCTATGTGTATATAGTCAGCCCTCACATTGCTTACTGACTTGTGGCATGGGTTTGTTTGTGGCATGGATTAATTTGTAGGAAACACTATCAGGGTGCCCTCCTACATTATATGAAATTCAAGAGGGTTCAGTGTCACGGTTGTCAGCTGGGAGTGACAGGCGGGTAAGTGTGTTTTCCACGTTTGCTAGAGTGGTTGCTGCATCATAGGTTGCTAGGGTTTTTTTCACGGCTTTTGGCCTGGGTTTTCTTTCCAATGGTTGTTCATGCTAGGTTTTTTTGGTTTGATTCATACTTGGGCAAGTTTTCATGGATTGGCAGGAGGGAAGTCTCGCATATTCTACAGTAGTTGGCAGGATGGATGGCTTGGACAAACTGGTGGAATCACAAGGACGTGACATGGCAGAATTAAAATTACAGATGCAGAGTATGATTGAGTACCAGAAAGCCATTGTGACCAGATTGGGGATTAATCTACCAGGCGCAGGACCAGTGACATCTACGATGGATACGTCTGTTGTGACAGTATCAAAATGTTTGGAATCCCAATTTCAGACGGTAACTGGTGCTCACTCTAAGCCCTTATGTCTTCCTGTCACTGATGATCTTTTGAATTTGACCGAGCAGCAGCAGGATACAGGGAAGGCTAGCTGTGAGGTACACGTGGAAATTCAGCCCTTGCCACGTACAAAGGCAGTAGCAGTCCAGGGGGCAATGGTGACAGAGCCGCCGGGCACACCGGATTCTGGTATGCAGGTATGTGGGAGTTTAGATGGGGAGGAAGATGCAGACGGGGACAAAACAAACAAGCAGGTTGCTTTAATTTCTCCTGCTCACATGTTGAAGCCAAATGTCAGTTTACTTCCTGGACCAACGAGGAAGCATTTACTAATTCTGGACTTAAATGGTCTGTTATGTGAATCTTTTCATTCTGCTAATGGGTCTGCATCCCTTCCCAAAGGTTTTGTGGGGAAGATGTGTGGCAAGAAGATGGTAGTTTTGAGACCACGCTGTTATGACTTTTTGCAAAAGTGTTTTGAACACTTTGAGGTGGCGGTGTGGTCTTGTTGCCAAGCTCGCAACTTCTTCCCAATGGTGGACTATATTTTTGCAGCCCACACTAACCTGGTTTTCCAGTGGGATGCCCTTCACTGTGACGAGGATCCAGTCCTCTCATGCCGTAAGGGGTCTGATTCAAAGCCATTATATTTCAAGAACTTGTCTACAGTGTGGGCAGACTGGCCAGAATGGACTTATGAGGACACTGTTCTTGTTGACGACACACCAAGAAAGGCGGCAAACAATCCTCCCTTCAGTGGGATTTTTCCAGAGCCATGGAAGGTGCAACCAGATTCACCAACTGATGAGTATCTAACAGAGGTGTTGTGGCCTTTCTTGTGGAAGGCATCGAAAGCTGCCAGTATTCCCAAGTTTTTGGAGTCTCAGCCTGTTTTCGGACAACAACCATACAACTCTGCTACTGTGAAGGTACAAACATTCTGACAGTGCTCCAGAGGCTACATTTTTGTGGGTTCATTCATTGCATTGCTTTCCTGGATGCTTCGGTTGCTTGATTAATGCTAGGTTTTCTTTGCAGCTTTTCATGTTGGCTTTTTTTGTTTGATTCATACTTGGATTTTGTTTCTATTCACTATTCCTGTTTGCTCCTTGCTTCCTGGTTGATCTCTGGTCTGTGACACAGGAACTTCTGACAAACAAAGGTGATATTGTCGACAAGCCGGTACAGACGAGGGGCAAGAGTGTCGACCCGGCGAGTAGCCCCCCAAAAGAGGTCTCACCACCACTGGAGACTGCAAATGGAGTAAGTCCAGGCCGTTGTCTTGTCTGTTATATTTTTTCCAACCTTGGGGCTCTCTTTAACTCACAAATGTTGAGTGTCCTAGTCGTGTGTATGTCATGGGTTTTCACATCGTGTTCTTTTTTTGTGTGGAGTTGGGATCACAGTTCAGGGTGGGTGACGAGGTTCGGCTGTTGGATGTGAACTCCAAACGCAAGAAATGTGGAGTAGGGCTGATTGTTGCTCTTCAAGGTGCTGTGGTGGGTTACGGGTACCCTGTTGTGCCCCTTGATTATGCCTGTGTGTACATCAAAGAGGCATGTGTCAGTAACACCCCTCTACCATATGTGAATGGTGTTAGGAAACAGACCGAGTTGGGGCAGGTGGTTGGCCAACACTTTGGAGTCTAAAGTTACTGAAACTTATGGAGCTGCGGAAGGGATAGTCAGTATTGCACTGTTTAACAGAGTTCTTGATTCTAATAGCACTAGAACATACTAGCTACAACAATTCAGCCCATGTGTGGGCTTGCTTGTTTTTGGCTGGGCCTTTTGAGGCATGGATTTTTTGACCTTGTGGCTTTTGAGGTGTCCATTGGGATATTGGTCTCATTTGGATTTTTGTAATGTGATTTATAGGGCTTGTATTGCCCTGTAGTTGACTATTTTCATTCTCCTTGTGGTTGATAGTATGCAGGAGGGATCCATTCTGTTTTCATGTTGGAATTTCACCATGTAATGAAGATTTTAAATCATTTAATTCACTTTCATTTTAAATAATGATATTAAAAATAATACCATTAAAAACAAATCCAAGGCTGCAATCTCCCTGTTCTTTTAAATATTACATGAAAACTAAAAATTAAAATATGAACATTAAAAATATAAACTATTTCGGAAAACAATCTTGATGACACGTGGCATCACTCTTGCTCAAACCAGAACACGTGGCAGTATATGACACGACATTCTTTATCCATATTTTCACCACGTGTAAAGATCCGTAGTCATATATTCCTGTCATATATTTTGTCTGTGTGCCACATATCACATCTCAAGTGCAACAGGTGTCCCGCTAACAACTCTCCATGTAGACATCCTTGTAGTCATATGAGCGAGTCATGTAGTCACCACATATGAAATCTGCCATAGCACACGTGTCTCGCTAGCGCCTCTCCATGTAGGCATCACTGTGTAGACATGTAGTCATATGATCATGGCAAGAAGTCGTGACATGTCAAATTCGCAGTGGCGCACGTGTCCATCCGTCGCCTCTCCATGTAGGCATCACTTTGCAGACATATAGTCATATGATCCCCTGACGAATGCATGACGTCTCGCTTGCGCAGTGGCGCACGTGTCCCGCTGAAGCCTCTCCATGTAGGCAGTGCTCAACAGACAATGTAGTCATATATTAGTCATAAAGTTGTGACTGCAACCCTCTCTGCAGCAGGACTCCAGGTGCCACGCAAGCAGTCATGGATATGACTTGCAAAACGCAGTCCTAAAGACTAGTCACTATGACAAGGTTTTTTTCACTACAGAGTGATGTAGTCATGAACGCATATAAGACTGAAAAAATAGTCATATGTGAAGTCATAAAAACGTTCATCTGTTGTAGTGATGGATACTACCTCTTACCACTCCACGAGTTATTAATGTAAAGTCCAAATTACATGCAGTACTGCTACTTTACCACTCGAAAAGTAAGAAGTAACCACTACAGGGGCATTACCTTTTCCATTTACAAAGAACGTTGAACTCAAACAAGTACAAGTGCAGGGGGTACCTTCTAGTATGGCGCGTAGTATGAAGGTTCTCTCACCAACAGGTTTGCATATGTCATATGCCCGAACCCCCCTCCACAAAACAAGTAACTCCTCCATCAGTGGTGCTAAGTACACATCTATGTGCTCACTTGTAACTGACTGCTTTCCTGGAATCAAGAGAGTAAGCATGACAAAGAACTTCTTTGTAGTGAGCTAGGGAGGTAGGTTGTATACCAGCGTCAACACTGGCCATGTTGACCAGCAATTGTTCTTATCACCAAACGGGTTGACTCCATCAAAGGAAAAACCAAGCCTTACATTTCAAGGCTCTGCTGCAAAGTCAGGCCAAGTAGCACCAATGTGTTTCCAAGCCTTTGAATCAGCTGCATGACGTACAAGGCCATCATTGCTTGCATTCCGACTGTGCCAGGTCATTAATTCTGCAATAGAAGAGCATCTATACATACACAAAAAGCGTGGTATCAATGGAAAATGTCGAAGCACCTTAACAGGTACCTTGGATCTCCCCATATTTTTGAATCAGGCGCTTTGACACTTGGGGCAACTCTCTGAAGTTTTCAAGTCCCCCCTAAACAACACACACCCCTTTGGGCAAGCATCAATCTTCTCATAAGCAAGCCCAAGCTTGCTCACCATGGTCTTTGCATGGTAGAAAGATGTGGGTAGTACGTTTGGTTGTGGCAACAAGGTTTTCTGCAGCAAAGAGAACATTTCATCTGCAAAGCCATTTGTAACCCCATGTGTTGCGCATAGATTCATTATAAGCATGGTGGATGCAAGCTTAGAGGATTTACAACCTTCATATAAAGGTAGACATGCCTCTTCCAATGAGATGGGATCATCAGTGTGAGAGTCCCCACCCGCAACCGGGTCATGGGCTTCTGGTGGGATGTTTGTGTCACCTTGAACATCTAGGTCATCTAATTCCACTTCTGCCCCATTTCTAGTTTCAAGTGTGTCTATGATCTGAAAGGTCTCTTGGATCATGCGCTGTACCTCAACATTTGTGTCCAATTCTCCCTGTGTCCGATGATTTGCTAAAGCTACGTCGTCACCAATCACCATGGCCATGTCTTGCTTGTATGTTTGCACTGTTATGATTACCTTCAGGCTAGCAGTGGGTTTGAGGAAATGACATATGCAGAAATGGATTCTAAAACATTAGCTGATATGGTCCTGCATAAAAAAAATTAAGCAAGAAAGCTGATAAACTATTTTAGAACAAAGACTATATCATGAAACATCATGATATCTGTTTTGTCTTGGTTTATGTCATTATGTCACCAGTAAAGTATATAACTGGCAGAAATTTGCTATCTCAGTTGGTACTTGAAGTGTTTATCTAAGATCTGGTGTACTATCTTCAAACATACAACGAGCATACAACCTGTTTTGTGTGTTGTACAATCTGCATAGAAGATGGTGATTGGTTTACGTAACCAAACCTATTACTACTATGAATGGCTTGTGAACTTTAGGCATGAGTGGCTGATTGTTTCATTTCCAACCTGATATGCTTTGAGCCTGGTTCTGGAGATTTATCTCCAAACCTGCAATCTGCATTTGTGATGAGTTTACAATATGCATATAGGCAATTTGATATATCAGTTTCAAGCCTATACAAGAAACCTTTTTAGGAAAATGAATGGCTCATGAAATATATATGCTTACAGTGACTGAGTGAGTAGTGCTTGTTAGTATGTTTGCACTGCTATGATTACCTTCAAGCTAGCAGTGGGTTTGAGGAAATGACATATGCAGAAAATGGATTCTAAAACATTAGTTGATATGGTCCTGCAACCAGCATGTCATGGTACCTTAAGATACTTTTCCATGGCCTAACCTGGTCCTGATACACCTTGCTAGGTACTATGATGTTCTTTCTTTTAAAAAAGTAAGCAAGAAAGCTGATAAACTATTTTAGAACACAGACTATATCATGAAACATCATGATATTTGTTTTGTCCTGGCTTATGTCATTGTGTCACCAATATACAATATATAAATTGGCAGAAATTTGTTGTCTCAGTTGGTACTTGAAGTGTTTATCTAAGGTCTGGTGTACTATCTTCAAACATACAACCTGGTTTGTGTGTTGTACAATCTACATAGAAGATGGTGATTGGTTTATATAACCAAGCCTATTACTACTATGATTGGCTTGTGAACTTCAGGCATGAGTGGCTGATTGTTTCATTTCGAACCTAATATGCTTTGAGCCTGGTTCCGGAGATTTATCTCCAGACCTGCAATCTGCTTTTGTGATGAGTTTACAATTTGCATATATGGTTGTAAATGTTATATATCAAACCAAGGTTCTTTCCTAAATGTGAATGACCTGGAAACCTTGTTAGAAAGATGAATGGCTACGAATTGGACTATGTATGGCTTGACCCATGGATTAAATTTCAAAGGGTTGGAACATGTGTTAGGGTTTTAATACTGAATGGATGTGGGACATTGGTAGGGCGCCAAAGCATGACATTCCATGCATTCATGCCATTGGATGCCAATTTTTTTTTGGCACGTTGGACCAAGGTTTGTATGCGTTCACGAACTGCCGACCTTGCTCGTTGCCCGGTCGACCTTCCATAATTGCTAACTTTGTGGGGTAGAGGGGCTTGTGTTAGGCTGCATCAAAGCGCGCAAAGGAAGGGGGGATTGAGGCTGTGGCGAATGCTACTGGTCCACCTACGACATGGGTGCAAACAAGGCCCGAATGGCCTATGGGTGCAATCCAGAGGTGGGCAAACGTGGCTGCAGCAAGGACCACCTACCTGGCAGCAGCCCATGGCCCCTCCACAGACGACGAACACGTGGTCATGGATTCCAAGTGGGTCCAATGGAGGACCCCAAGGAGTTTGGGTACAAGGAGGTGCCCAAACTTGGGGCCCTACATGCAATGCCGCTGGTGGGCAGTGGGCAGGCCCCCCTTTTAATGGTGTTACTCCTCCATTCACCCCCCTTGCTGGTGATGATCAAGATTCCACACAGCAAGGGAATGTGGCGTCGCAGGCTGCAAACAAAAAAAGACAAAAAATGCTGGCTGCAAATGAACATGAGACTGATGCGAAAGCCCGCAAATCTGTTGGGCTGAAGCCGCACAAGGTACAACTAAACTCTAAGGGGGAAGTAGACCAGGGGTGTGAAGGGAAGGATTACTGGCAGAGCTCCTTGTGGGGACTCTGCATCAGATATCTTGATCCTAGCATTTTGCTAGCAGACAAGCAGGAACCCAGTGACATGGCTAAGGTTAAGGAATCCATGGACGAGGATTTTGAGTACTATACTAAACTTATGAGCGTTGACAAGTTCCAGAAAGCATGTGGGAGGATTATAAAAGTACACCGCCAAAAGTTAAAGCTGGTGTGGAAGGCTGGAGGTCCATGCCCTCCGAGTTTAGAGTCCTGCCATTGGGATGCATTGGTGAAGTAGTCCCCCAAGGGCAAGAAAGAGAGTGAGAACACGAAGAGAGCACGATCCAATGTTACCAACCCATCGAGGGTTGGAAGAGCAGGGTTGGCTGGATAGGCCCGACGCTTGATAATATGAATATCTGTACCACATTTTAGTATATGTATATATCTATATGTATGTACATATATACACGTGTATGTGATGGAGTAGGATACCATCTCTACCCTGTGAGGTAGTTGCAAACTGTCACTACAGTCATCCCTCTGTAAACGCCCCACTTGTTTGGATGAATAGGGGCTATTTTTTTTTTTTGGGTGGCCCTGGCAGAAGAAAGAGAGAGCACGAAATCCAAGCATCACTGAGCTTGTACACGCATCGAAGTCGGACAAGGGTTTTGGCTCCCAGTCAATTGGAGGTGCACAGGTAAATGGCGTGTGGGTATTTTTGTTTTTGTTGCATTTATTTTGCTGGAGCAGTAGTCAGGCCATGCGGGCTGATTATGTCTCTTTCTTTGGCTCTATAGGGAGGGGGCAGTGCGATGCAGTCTTGACTGTTGTCCCTTGAGGGCAGTGTGCTTGCCTTGGCAGACGTTCAGATTCTGACGATTGAGGGCGAATTGGCCACTATAAAAGCAGAAGTTGCTAAGGCTTCTGCGGACAATAACAAAAAATTGGATGCATTGATGGCAATGATGTTGGGAATGTCAGCAACCGCTCCTCCTCCAACTACTATCCCAATATGTACTGTTATTGAACCTTGCGATTCCGACGCAGGCTTGGGAGGCAAGACTGCTACGGAGAAGGTGGTTTGTGCACCTTCACCCCAACTTATTTTTGTGGTTGTCATCCATTCAGTGTTAGTTGACTTTGAAGTTTACTGCTCTCGTATGTTTTGCTTGGGTGCAGGGAGAACCTCTTGAGGTTGGGGAAAAGCCAAAGTCGTCCGCCATTGAGGACCTTGTGGTGACCCAAGTAAAATTGGGGCGCAAGGGAATTCCTGATAAATTGTCACGTAAGAAGGGAGGTGGAGCTGGCGGGACAGCAATATTGGCTGCTGGTGAGGACGTCTGCTCCACCGAGAGTGCTGGTAAGGGTGACAGTAGGGGGTTGGCAGATCAGCATGTGAAGCCAACTTCCCCACAGAAAGAGGTACGCCCTCAAAGACTTTATCTTGGTTCCTGTCCTTGGGCTTTTTGTTTTTTATTCTGAAAACATTTCATGAATGATCTATTTATTGGTGTGTGCCATGAATTCTATGCATCAGGTATGGTAAGACGTACTCATGTACTATACCTTGTTGTTTTGTTGGTATGTAGAAGGGGACTAAAGCAGAGGACCCTGCCCCAGCCATCGTGAAGGGAGCTGAGAAGAAGTACATGCGAAAAGGAGAGCGTGTAACCAGAGCCACTGCTGCCAAAGGCACAAAGTCCTTGACTAATGCAAATGGTGACATAACACCAAGTTCTAGCGGGAGTAAGAGTCAGGTGGGCCTTCAGGAGGCACCTCTCCATGCAGCAATTTCCGTACTAGAGGTGAGCATGCATGCACCTATTGGCTATCAGTTCTGTACAATGTGGCCATTTACATGTTGGGTACTTCAAACTAGTAGTAGATGCATTGCTAAATGTAACTGCTAAGGGGTGTTGGGCGTGATGTTTGTAGGCTGAGAAAGCCACTCTTGATATTGCCACCGACAATGCATCAACTACGGCGCCTTCAAAGGCAACCCCCAAATATCAACCCCTTGCCACAGTGGCAGATATTCTTATGCTACCAAAAGTACTCTACACTTTGAGTGATTGCTTATACTGGATGGTCCTCATTATCTAGTTTTCAATGTACATGTAAGTCTTCATGGGTTGATTAATGTGGGTTTTATGGTGGGTGCTGTGTGCAGTTTAAGTTGAAGGACAAAATCAGCCTGTATGATCCTCATTTACCACGACACAGGTCTGCTAGTGGAATTGTCACTGGTGTGTCTGACAAAGACACATATCACTACCGTGTTATACCTGAAGGATTGTGGCGGGTTGAGGTGAATGATATCTATATTGCCAATTGTGTCTTGCCTCACCCTAACGAGGAAGAGGTCCCACTGCAAACAATGTTGGAGGATGTCGTTGGTCTGAATTGTTTTTGGCCAGAGAAGAACATGAAGAGGGCTTAGAATTTCATTCGCCCGGGCGTAGACATTGCTGGCAGAAGAAGGCAGGAAACAGTTCAGTGTTCCTAGCATGCATGCGGAGACGTCGTCGATTCTCAACTCTTTCACGTAGGTAGGTTAGCATCTTGAGAACCTTGCCCAGCTGAGAGCTGTACACTGGCCCATGGATCTTGGGATCTTGGACCCACTGAAAGAATTGACATCTTCCTCATCTTCATCACTCTGACTACCCTCATGTGAATGCCTATCATTGTAATTTTGTCTCTCACGGGATGAATCATTGGCTCTCAATCTGAATCCTGTCGTAAGCCATATCCTCCTCAGTATCTGGTAGCAACCTAAATTGCACAGTGGGACTCTTGCACATGTGGATTTGTGGCCAGTGGGCCCTGTTAGACTTGGTATTAGAGTTTGAATGGTAGGCAGGTCCATTTTGAATTGAGCAGCCACTCTGTTTAATTGGAGCAGCCGTCATGGTCATTACTCATTACGAAGCACTATCCTCCCCAAATCCAATCTAAACTTGTTTTTTTAATAATTATTTTATTTTATTTTAAAGAGAACAGGGGACAGAGGCCCTGGCAACTTTATTTAATACAGACGGACAGTATAGAAAGGAGGAAAAAATAAACTACCAGGACCGACTTGTTTTGATAAGTGACCAAGGCATGCAAATCGTGTTTACAGTTAACCACCAGCTAGTTAGGCTCAGACTTTTATCATGGCTGGATTTTGTTGACAGTGTTCCAGCACTTACTCTCCGGGATTCTATTCTATTTTGTGGAGCTTGAATCCCCAATGGTACTTTTTTCACTACACTAGTGGTATGTGTTCCTCTAGTCATGTTCCTAATCACTTGCACATCACTGTAGTAGTGGTATAATTTAAAACTGTGGGAGTAGCCAAATGCACACAATTGCCCACATTACCACTCATATAGTGGTATAAGTAATCACCTATATATTACTGTATTAGTGGTATGGATTCCTCCAGTGGATTCCTAATCACTTACACACCACTCTGTTAGTAATCACTCTAATTCATAGTTCCCACTTAGAGAGACACCATGGATGACTCAAACAGCTTACATACCACTCTGTGGGTAATCATTCCAATGACCTGCTGCTCAATGCTCCCACATTTAGCATACATGTCCACCAGGGCAGTGTTCAGGATCACACCTGGTACAACTATTTCAGCCTGTGTTGCCCTCTCATCAGACTCGGCCCTGAGATGCATATTGAATTTTCAAGGACTCAATGGTGAGGGCACCTTCTTCGACCTATTTCAGCCTGTTTTGCCCTCTCATCAGACTCGGCCCTGAGATGCATATTGAATTTTGCAAGTTAGGCCGTTGGGTAGATGGTCAACTGGAAACAGCAGTGGCAGCGGCACAAATGATAGAACAAGCTAATGTTCAGGCACCTTCTTCAACACATTTCACCCTGTTTTTCCCTCTTCTCAGAGTCGGCCCTAAATTTCCATGTTGAATTCTACAAGTTAGCTGGTCGAGTGAATCTGGTTTGGAGTGACTTTGACATGATACTGCCAATGTGATAATAGGAAAGTATCTAGAAACAGGTAACAGAGAGAAGGTGTGGAATGAATACTTTGTTGACCCCAGTCAATGGTGGGACAACCGAGGCAAAAAGTTGAATCCATGTTAGATGACAGAGAGTAGCAGACGCAATTCAACATAGGAGCTAGTGTGATTGGGTGTTTCCTAGGTTGTCATTGTCAGCTGCTAGCAGCAAGGGAAAAGATGAATGCATGATTTGTGCAGAGGCATGGATTTTGGCATTTGATGCCAAAATGCCGAAATGAGACGTGGTCTCTTGGACTGCAATAATTGCAGGATATACTGAGCAAGGGCATGGTGAAGAGGCATTTGAACTCTTTGGGCAAATGCCACAAGAAGGTGTAGGGCCCGACAAGGTCACTCTCATTTTCATCCTCAAAAGGTGTGCCAGCCCAGCAGCTCTAGGGCAGGGCATGGGGGGTGGCAGGGCAAAGCTGGATATAGATCACACCACAAATAGGGGAGATCTTTCCAATCTTGAAACATTGCGGAAGGGGATGAAAGAGAGGATATGCTTCTGACACATTTTGTGTTGCGTACTCTGGATTAGGTGCAGAAAATGGTAGTCTGCATATGTGGAGTCCTCGCATGGACCTTGTCTGTGATGGTAAAAAGGAATACAAGCCCTATGCAGGTTGCAGCCTGAAGACAAGGCTTTTGGATTGCCAATTTTTACTCAGGCGAGGAGAAGCTGTGGAATGAATACTTTTCTGACCCCTGTTAATGGTGGGACAATTGAGGCAAAAAGGTAAATGCCTATTGGATAACAGAGAGTAGCAGATGCAATTGAGCATAGGAACTAGTATGATAAGTTGAGTTGGGTGTTTCCTAGAACAAATCTAGGCTGTCATTGTTGGCTGCTAGCAGCAAAGCAAGGATGTATGCATGAGTGGCCAAGCAAAGGGAGTCTTTGACAATGTGGCTGAATGAAATGTGGTGTCGTGGAATGCGATGATCGCAGGATATGCCCAGCATGGTTGTCAAGGTCCTGCAACTATTTGAAGGAATGCGAAAGAACGGCTTGAAGCCGGACAATATCACCTTTATATGTGTTCTCTCTGCATGTAGCCACACTGGCCTACTGAAATCCAGATGTTGTGGTGTGGAAGGCCTTGCTTGGTGCCTACAGAATCCATGGCAATGTGGAGATGGCGCGACTTATGTGTTGCTATCAAACATCTATGCCGCAGCTGGCAGGTGGGATGATACTGCAAAGGTGAGAAGAATGATCACGGTCAGAGGGGTTAGAAAGGAGCCAGGAGCCAGGTTGCTGCTGCATTGAGGTTGGCAACAGGGTGCACACCTTCGTTGTAGATGACAATTTGCATCCCAGAATTAAGGAAATCCATGCTGAGCTGAGAAGATTGTCTGGGTGGAATGACTTTGACAAGTAACTGCCAATGTGGTTGCAGGAAAGTATCCAAAAATAGATAACAATGTTCAACAATGTGGCTGATTGAACTGTGGTGCCGCGGAACGCCATGCTTATGCACAACAGGGGCGTGGGATGGAGGCTTTGGAGACCTATGAGTAAATGATGGTGGAAGGGGTGAAGCCCGACCACATCACGTCTGTGCGTTTGCAAGCCTGGCAGCCTTGGAAAAGGGCAAAGAGGTGCATGGTTGCATCGTGAAAGCAGGAATTGTACCAGATGTATTCTGAACAATATCCTCGTGGACACGTATGCCAAATGTAGGAGGCATTTCAGTAGATTCAGATACGTTTGTCTGTCTCTTGCTTAAGTGCATCAAGATGAAAGGTCTGCAAGCTGGAAAGCAGGTGCACACTCACATTATCCAAAGTGGATTCACGCCAAGTGTTTTTCTCCTCAACACCCTTGTCAACATGTCAAACCTGGGAGCTCTGGAAAAGAGGAAAGAGGTCCATGGTGACATCGTCAAAGCTGGAATTGTACCAGATGTCATTCTGAACACTGCCTTGGTGGACATGTATGCCAAATGTGGGTGCATTAAGGATGCGAAGGGAGTTTTCAACACTATGGCTGAACGAGATGTTGTGTCATGGAAGACAATGCTTGTAGGGTATGCACAGCAAGGACGTGGTATGAAGGCTTTGGAGACCTATGATCAAATGATGGGGGAAGGGGTGAAGCCCAACCACATCACATTTGTGTGCATTTGCAATGCGTGTGCAAGCCTGGCAGCTCTGGAAAAGGGCGAAAGAGGTCCATGGCGACAATGTCAGAGCTGCAATTGTACCTAGTGTCATTCTGAACAATACCCTCGTGGACATGTACGAAGGGAGTGTTTGACAGTATGGCTGAATGAGATGTGGTGTCGTGGAGTGCGATGATTGCAGGATATGCACACCAAGGGCGCGGGATGGAGGCTTTGGAGACCTTTGAGCAAATGATGTGCGAAAGGGTGAAGCCCAACCGCATAACATTTGTTTGCATTGGCAATGCGTGTGCAAGCCTGGCAGCCCTGGAAAGGTGCAAAGAGGTCCATAGTGACATCGTCAAATCTGGAATTGTACCCAATGTCATTCTGAACACTGCCCTGCTGGACATGTATGTCAAATGTGAGTGCATGGAGGATGCAAAGGGAGTGTTCGACAATATGACTGAATGAGATATGGTGTCGTGGAGTGCGATGATTGCAGGATATGCACATCAATGATGCGGGATGGAGGCTTTGGGGACCTATGAGCAATTGATGTGCGAAGGGGTGAAGCCCAACCGCAACACATTTGTTTGTGTTTCCAATGCATGTGCAAGCTAAGGAGTTCCGGAAAAGGGGAAAGAGATCCATGGTGACAATGTCAAAGCTGGATTTGTACCAGATGTCATCCTGAACACTGCCCTGGTGGACATGTATGCCAAATGTGGGTGCATGAAGGATGCGAAAGGAGTTTTCAAATGGCTGAACAAGATGTGGTGTCGTGGAATGCGATGCTTGCAAGGTATGCACAGCAGGGGCGTGGGATGGAGGCTTTGGAGACCTATGAGCAAATGATGGGGGAAGGGGTGAAGCCCGATCACATCACGTTTGTGTGCGTTTGCAATGCGTGTGCAAGCCTGGCAGCCCTGGAAAAGGGCAAAGAGGTGCATGGTTGCATCGCAGAGACGTCATCCACTCACATAACCACGCTGTGAATGATATTGTATATTCTCAGTTTTCATAGAATGACTATATGAGTCATTTCGTGATCACTCAACCAGTGGTTTCGGAAGTCATTGAATTTTTCACTCCATCCATTTTGTAGCACTGACACACGACACATGTCCATGCTGAGAGTGTCGCCACGTGTCGACATAATCTCCAATACCATCCACGGACCACCGGCTTACACGTGTCCACTGCAAAACAGAAGTGATTACTTTATCACTATGACACGTCAGTTTACCACTGTGACACGTCATAAGTGGTTAGTTTACCTTTGTGACACGTCATTGACATGTCACAGTGGTTAATTTACCACTGTGACACGTCAGCTAACAGGTGGACCCGGATGTGAGTGGTTCGAACCACTGTCCTTAACCACTAGTGCCACGTAATGTCTTTTACCACTCACTTGTCATAATCCACTGGTTCTTCAGCACTCTGGGGCCAGAGTGGTTTAGCGTCTTTTACCACTCATAATGAGTGGTTAATAGAGTGGTTATTCCACGTTTTTCTTCTAGTGTCTGTCCAACTGCTCACTTCTTGGAAGTTGAAGGCTAGAGGAGACTGACTGCCCTCAAACATTGCCTAGTCGCCACAGGTGTTCTAGATAGGGGATATAGGTAAGAAGTCAAGATTTTAATTGCTAACCCTAAGCGCTTCCCTGTGACAATTAAGAAAGGGCAGGTCCTGGCTCGCATCACTGCCATACCCATTGTTGAAATACAAGAGATGCAAGCTGGCTTTGGACTAGAGGCCATAGGCATACAACATAGCCCCTTGGATGTTGTTATTGCCTTTGCTGCAATTGCACCACCACCTATTCCTGATCTCAGTCCTGAAGGTAAGAAAGCCCTCGCCAAAGTGTTGTCTGAAATCAAGTTGGGTACCACCCTCTCCTCAAGGCAAAGAAAGAGAGTTGTATTGCAAAAAATCTAGATGTCTTCAGCTTGGGGTCCACTGATTTAGGACGCACTCCCATCCTTCAACATAACACTATTACAGAAGGACCTCCTATCAAACAATTTGCTTACCGAGAGAGTGTCAAGGAACGTGCTATAGTCCAAGAAGAAGTCCAGAAAATGCTTGATGCTGGTGTGATTAAGCCATCAGTTTCTCCTTGGGCTAGTTCTATTGTCCTGGTTGGAAAGAAAGATGGCACCACCAGCTTTTGTGTTGACTTCAGGAAACTGTGACATCACTAAAAAAGATGTCTACCCTCTGCCTCGGATCAATGAGACCTTGGATCAATTGCATGGTGCTACAATTTTCTCCTCTCTTGATCTTGTATCTGGTTTTTGGCAAGTTCCTCTCACTGAAGCAGCCAAGGAAAAGACCTCGTTTGTGTGTCGCATGGGCAAATACCAATATGAAACCATGTCCTTTGGTTTATGCAATGCCACCTCCACCTTCCAACGCCTCATGGACATTGTCTTGGGAAATCTTTGCTGGGAATGTGCCTTAATTTATGTTGATGATATCAATGTGTATTCAACCAGTTTTGATACCCACTTGACTGATCTGCAGCGCGTGTTCAACAAATTGCGTACTGCACGCCTCAAAGTTAAGCCAAAGAAGTGTGAACTATTCATGCCCGAGCTACATTTTCTTGGTCATATCCTCTCCAAGGATGGTTTGCTTTCTGATCCTGACAAGCTTGAGTCTATTTGGGGCTTTCATATTCCCAAGGATAAACGTTGTATCAAATCCTTCCTGGGTCTGGCTTCTTGTTATAGACGCTTCATTAGGAACTTTGCCAAGCTTGCCCACCCTCTAACCAAGGTGTTGTGCAAAGATGCCAGGTTTGAATGGACCTTCTCCCAGCAAGCTGTCTTTGACACCCTTCGCAAGGCTTTGTGTTTGGCTCCCATCCTGATGTTTCCCAACTTTGAATTGCATTTCTTGCTTCAGACTGATGCATCAGATGTTGCCATCTCTGCAATCATATGTCAAATAATAGAAGGCAAGGAACATGTAATAGTTTATGCATCTCGCCGTCTTGATCGTCACAAAATGAACTATTCCATATCTGACAAGGAGGGTCTGGCCTTAGTGTTTGGTGTGAAGCATATTACAGGCAATATTTGCATTACAACCGGTTTGTGGTGGAAACTGATCATCTTCCACTTAAGGCCCTTGTTAAGCCAAGGGAACTTCATGACAGACTTGCTAGATGGGCTCTGTACTTGCAGGAATTTGACATGGATATAGTCTACAAGAAGGGCAAGGAGAACACAAATGCTGATGCACTCACACGGGTGGATCCCCTTGTCAGCAGGCCTATGCTCACCTTGGATGACCTTGTTGCTGCTGATGCAACCCCTCCTCCTAATCCTGCCCCTCTTCTCAACCTTCTTTGTGCTGATCAGTACCCCTTGGCCTTGGATTCACATGGCATATTGGCTGCTTGGGGCTGGTATAGCCTACTAGATGAGCCTGGTTGATTTATTCGTGTATTAGTATGTGTGGTGGGTCTATCACTTAGTGAGAATTCAGATAGTTTGGTGGAAGTTCCTTGTTGTGTTTCAACTCTTCTCTTTCCTAGGCCCCCGAGTTTGTTGTGATTCAGCTGTTGCACTCCGATGTGACTATTGGCTTGAGCCTCAAGGCCTGATTTGGCTGTTCATGAGTAGTAACAAATGAGGTGAAGGTATCCCTGGTTGGAGATCATAGGTGCAGGCACTCCAGACCACCTTCTCTAAAACCCATTATCTACCTCTTATGTGCAGTGCAGTCATGGATGATCAGCTACATGCTGCGCTACTCCAGCGATGCCAATCAGGGCGTTCGCCAGCGGGCCTTTCCGAGTCCTTGCGTAAACAAATTCTCTATCATGTGTCTCCTCACCGTTTTATGGGTGATAAGCTTTTCAAGGAGCTCACTAGAGGGGGAGTGCCATGCTACTTGGAGGTGCCACCACGGAGCCAGCTAAATGCTTTATTAGAACGTTTTCATTGTTCCTTGTATGCAGGTCACTTTGGTATCAAGAAAATTGTGGCCCACATCCAAGAGGTATACTATTGGCTGGGAATTCACTGAGACATCACCGAGTTCATCTCTAAGTGTGAAGGTTGTCGTGCTAACATTGCTCTCCCTAGGGCCCGGATCTTGTATGAGCTGCAACTTTTGCTTGTCACCCATGCTTTTGCTCGTGTTGGCATTGACTTGGAAAAGGGTCGAAACTACCTTTGTGTTGCTATCGACTACTTGACTAAGTGGGTAGAAGTCCAGCATTTGCGTTCCAAGACTAGTGATGTTGTAGCTCAGTTCTTCTTCAATGAGATCCTTATGCGGCATGGGTGTCCTCGGGAGATACTAACGGATCAGGGCAAGGAGTTTTGTAACCAGCTCCTCACGGTGATTTGCTTCAACTTCGGTTAAGCATTCCACCACCGCCCCATACCATCCCCAGACCAATGGCCTCACGGAACGCTTCAACCAAACTCTTTGCCGAATGTAGGAGAAGAATGGCGTACTTACCAGGGAGTGGGATACCTTTCTTCCCCCTATTCTCTTTGTTTATCGCACCGCCGTGCATGCTAGCACCAAGAAGACTCTTTTTGAGTTGCTGTATGGTCGCAAGTGTGTTTCTCCTTTGCATTCTACCCCTCTTATCTCTACTGTTGCTGATCTGGTTGATCTTGAGACCTTTGTTGAGGATCTTCATGCTCAGCATGCGGTGTCTATCCATGATGCCAAGATGAACATTGGTAAGGCTCAACTAACCCAGGCCCGTAATTTTAACAAACGTGTCAAGTATTCTAACATGTTTCAGGTGGGACAGACCGTGTGCGTTCGATTACAACATGGCAAGCATACATGCAAATCTAAGCTCAAGATCGACGGTCCATACTTGATCTATCAGATTTTACGTGCAGGGCGACGTGCTTTCCTTCTTCCATAAGGCTCCAATACTGAAGTGCAGGATGAACATGTTTCCTTGACAAACTTGGTGCATTCCGAGCTAGTTTTTGATCTTACATGTATCAATGTGGAGGGGCGCACGGTGGGGTGATGTCTTGATCTTCTTAGCCGATCTATTTCAGCTTGATCCACTTCTCTTCTCAGCGGCTTAGTCTTAGTTTGCGGATGATGACTCTCAAGTGGGGTCCTATGACTTGACCTCCCTATGACTTAGAACATTTTTAGCTTCATGGCATATCATCATTTGTACTCCCTGCACGGTTTTCCTAGCCAAGGGTTTTGTCCTCGGCCCAACTTGCAGGTGCCAGGTTTTCCCTTGGTAGGTTTTTCACCCAGCAGTGGAGGGTGATATTTTCCTATTATTTGTTTTCCTTCGCGGAGCTCAGGATTTTTCGTGGGGGGTAGGCTTCACAGATGTAAAGCCCCATATTTGCTGAACCTAGAAATGGCCCGTTTCATCCAAAATGACGATACACATCCATAGTATATTTTTTTGGCGTATAAAGCCGTTAAACCGTTACAATGATATCTAGGTTAGGGTTAGTTTTGGCTGGTGGCTCGATCCTGGCCCTTCATTAGATCCAGGGCTACAAGGCGGCGCCGTGGGCTTTGGCTTGTGATGCATCGCCACACGGCGGGCCACTAAAGCTAGGGCTTTTGTATAAAGACGGCGCCCTGACACAAGGTTAGGGGGGTGTACTCGGGTGTTAGTGTATATGTGATTTTGGTGTACAAGCTTTGGATGAGAGCTGCTTTGTGTCAGATCCGTGTGTTTGATCCTCCTCTCGCAAGTTGCTTGCTCTTTCCGCTCGCCCCTTTGTTGTGCAACCTTGCTTCTTGAGAGGAAAGGAGTATATGCTTCAGGCTTGTTTTAAGGCTTCACACCCTTTTAGACAACCGGCATTTAGCCCATTAGTAAAAGCATCATACACCGCTTCACGAGTACATCACTACATCATACACTTCATCATACACTGCTTCACCGCTACACCGCTACACTGCTTTTGACAAACAACATTTAGCCCAATAGTAAGGGCATACACCGCTTCACTAGTGGTTGTGGTTTGCCCGCGAATTTTCGGTAGCCACGTGGTATTGACGGTGGCTCCCTTGTTCCCCACCCACTCACCTCTGAAGGCTCCACGCTTGGCCAGACGTGTGGGGCCCGCCCTACTCCATGTCTTCTCCTAGCTCGCCGGTACGTCTATGCCCTAAACACTTGTGGGCCCACCTTTTCTTTCCTTGCCGGGACCTCTCTAGCCCTACCCCCATTATCATTTGTAAAATGACAGGAACAACCTTTCGGAGGGTACTCTAACATATTTAGATTGAGCAATTTTAAAATTGACATGAACAACCTTCCGGCAGGTATCCATCGCGGATGACCTAATGGTAGAAACAACCTTCCGTAAGATATTAAATATTTGTTTGGATTTTCTGTAATTTAAAAATGACAGAAACAATCTTGATCCGGAGGGTACAACAATCTGTTTGGATTGAGCAATTTTAAAATTGACATGAACAACTTTCTGGCGGGTATCCATCGCGCATGATCACCTAATGGTAGAAACAACTTTCCGTAAGATATTAAACATATTTGTTTGGAATTTTTATAATTTAAAAAATGACAGAAACAATCTTCCGGAGGGTACAACAATCTGTTTGGATTGAGCAATCTTTAAATTGACATGAACAACCTTCCGGCAGGTATCCATCAAGCATGACCTAATGGTAGAAACAACCTTCCATAGTATATTAAACATATTTATTGGGATTTTTCTGCAATTTAAAAAATGATAGAAACAATCTTCCGGAGGTACCGTACACCAATATGTTTGGATTGAGCAATTTTAAAATTGACAAGAACAACCTTCGCGAGGGTATAATAGCATTGAGGAATTTTAAAAACTCAGAATAGCCTTTCGGCGGTACCCATCAAACTAGACTCAATGATAAAAACAACCTTACGTAAGGTAAAAATATTTATTTGGGTTATATTTAATCTGAAAATGAGCTTTGTTACTATGAAAGAGGTTATTTTCTCCTCTCACTATAATTGTTGGGCCTGATTTGTGAGCGGCCGCTCTATGATGTTTCTGTTTTTAATATTTGTTTTGAAATATGAGAAGCACAATTTTTTTGGGATATATTAACACGATTTGAATTGAACTATTTTAAAATTGATAGGACCTACCTTATGCTTCTTTTGTCCTCCTAAAGCTCTTGTTACATGCATGTTAAACTAATACTAGGACTCCTCTTCCATGAAACACTAACTTTAAAGCTCCCCTTCCACGCTAGGAGCGATGAGGTACTTTTGAATAACGTCAAGTAATCATGAAGGTAGGTACTTTAGGGCATGGGTAGGGATGGGGAAGTAGGGCCGGGAAAGGGAAAGGGGGCCCACAAGTGTTTAGGGAAGTGGCAAGCGAGTTTTGGCGAGCAAGACCAAGGCATAGAGCATGGGGAGGTGAGCGGGTGGGGGACCAGGGAGCCAAAGACGTGGCTGTCGAAAATTCGTGGAAAAAATAACCACTCATGAGGCCGTGGAGGCTTACTTTGGGGAGACTACCCCTAGACATGATGCTAAGGTTGGATGTCATAAAAGTGTCCACCTTCCACAACTTTCATTTGATTCAACAATGCATCTACATTTCTTTTTTTGATACCTTTAATTAATTTAAGGATCCAATGTGTGCTCCATCTCAAACCACACCATGTCATTCAATGCCCAGCCCACCATGATACCCCCTGCTTTCTTGCCACAAACCAATCTATAGATAGGCCCTCTGTCGGTGAGGATTTGACAACCGCCCAGCCAGGCACGTCTTCTCTATCACCGTACACCTAGACTCCCACGCATTATAAACTCCCATCCTATGTCTAGTGTGTTAGGCCTGATTTTACAAGAAAAATTGACACGTATTGGGATTATAATCAGTGTTGGTCTGGTATGGTGTTTTGGAGATACCACGAGGGTCTTGGTAGTATAAAAATTTAGATATGTCCCAAACAAGGGTATGCAATATTTTAAAGAAAACCCAGATTTTGGTACTTGTCGGGTATCAATAATGCCAGCATTTCACATTTGCTGACCTAGTATCAACAATGGTATGAAAACTTTGATACTTGCCGATATCAACTTCGGGTAAAGTATTAAAAAAAATTACATTTCAGAAGGACGCACACACACTTATTGTAGCACACAAATTCACATAAAATAGAAGTAGGGAGAAAAGTAATTGTGTTGAATGTGGCTTCCATTGACATGGTCCAAAATCTGCCGCCATCTCTATTCTAAGCGGCGATACCAGCAACCCAGTTCGACAAAACAGGTAACAACATCAACAATTGGTGAGCCATCTCTATTCTAAGCGGCGATACCAGCAACCCAGTTCGACAAAACAGGTAACAACATCAACAATTGGTGAGCCGAGACCAATCGCCCTCCCCAAAACCCTAATCATACCCTACAAGTGGGTTACTCTACAAATTCGGACCTATATGGAACTGTCTGTAGGGGCTTCCATACGCGGGTGCATAACCGGGCTTTTTGTACATACCAGACCAACACTGATTATAACACAGAAATGAAAAGAGCTGCAATTGGGCAAAGGGTGACATGGAAAGGTGACAGATTAATTTGTAGGCAGGATGGCGTTACATAACGGGGCAGGGACGGGGACCGGACGACGCAGGGGGTGGGGAGGGGATTTGACTTGCTTTCTGTCATTCGAGCAGAAATCGTTAGACATTTTCCGATGCTTTGTTGGCCAGTTCGGGTCCTCTTTCGCACACACTTCGAAATCCAAAGGAAAGCAGTGATGTGGGAAGAGTGAGCTGTGGACTGCAAGCGCTTGATCGCTTGGACATCTTGCTCCAAGCTTCTGACTTGAAGTTTGTTGTAGGATTTTATGAGCTGGGTTGTGATCCCTGCAACCGACCTGTCTGCAGGCGTGGTCGCTATGTCTGGTTGGTTGCGCATAGATTGTCCATGCGTAAGGAAAACTATGGTGACCGAGCTGGGGAGTCGCTATGTAGGAGGCTAGGTAGCAAGATTGTAGAATCTAGAAATTACGATGAGGTATGGGGTAGGTTTTGTGTCTTGAGTGGCGGGAGTGAGGCAGTGCTTAGCACTTGTTAATAATCAGGGGTTGCGGTGCGTCTGTCCCGCTTCTACTAGAATCGTTGTCTGGAAGAAGATGGGGTTTGTCATTTTCTACATAGGGGTCATTGAGTTGTAAATGCGAAGCGCAGTCTGTATCATATTTGCAGTTCTTTAGATTTCTTGTAGGCGAATCTTTTAGTGGCATACAACAGGCCTAGCAAGTAGGGGGAAACATGGAGAGGGGGAAGTGCTGAAGGGAGTCTGATAGAGAGTATGCGAGTGTTGGGCGAAAACAGTGGTCTAAGTATGGGTATGTTTAGATAGAAGATCAAGTGTAAGGTGTAATGGTTATCAAGGATGGAGGGGACATCAACGGCAGGTCCGGAGAGAATATGGGTGACCGTTTGAGAGTGAAGTTGGAGGGCGGTAGAAACATCGAAGCTGGTTTGGGAATGGATATCGGTGGCATCATGGACTGGGACAGCGACACGGTCTCGGAATGGAGCTCTGGGGACATGGAGGAGTCGGACCCTACACACGATTGCGCTTGGATGCCTCCGTTTCTGCGAAGCCATACAGAACCGCCTCATAAGCGATTGGAGATGCTTCTGCATTCGAGTCCTTGTGGCCTGACTGTAACTGATGCCTTGGAGCCCGACCAGCCAATCATCTATGTCAACACGGTCTTTGAATTCATAACAGGCTACAAGGCCGAAGAGATTTTGGGTAGAAATTGGTATGGCTTCAATCACCATTGGCATGGAAATTTGGTTGTTGACCTTTAGCTCTTTGGCCAGACAAATTTTGACACATGTACCCCTCCTTGGTTACCATTTTTCTAGTTTCCTTGCCCTTCCTAATCTGAAGGACTGGTCTTGCGACATGTCTTTGCAGAGTTCAGCAAACCTCATACCAGCTAACAAGGTATCTAGGAATAGATGAGTGCACTGTTGAAGAGCATGTTTACAGGCGACGAAGTGAGACGAAGCACTGAACCGTGCTGCGCTTATTGAGCATGAGACATAATTAGTTGTAATTGCCTCCTCGAGCGGGAAACTCACTGCCTTGAGCTTCTTTTTAAATCTCAGTGAAGCTCTCTTGTATGATTGTCATCCCCTGATTCATCAGTTCGGCCAAGATAGACATTTATCTGAAAATGACACCTTATGTTCTGTCCACTCAAACTGTAGTTGCCTTCTGTTATGGCTGTCGACAACAACAACCCCACCCCAACCCCCCCCCCCCCCCCCCCCTCGTTTTCTCTGTCTCCTCCCTCTGTTTTGGTGGGGGTTGTGCACCTGGAACCCGTAATAGGGACCTCTGCGCAGGTGTGGAGACATTCAGTAACACCTAATGCTGTTGGAGTGGTAGAAGAGGTGCAGGGGGCTGCACCATGTGTGATATATGTTCCAAAGGAGATTTTGCAGCCGAGCACCAATCATTTGGCATGTACCAGTCACGGTTGCAGTTTCAGTCAGTGAGCTGCATTCTCTCATAGTTCATTACATAAGCTGAGGCTGGAGATAATTAATATCTTCCATGTGGCAGTAAGGTCGCAGAGTATCTACATAGCATGTGCAGCAGCTCCCAAAGATTCACCTCTAGTAATGCATTTTGGTTGTTGGTTCCTGGGTTTGTGAGCTTTATGTTGGAATAACAAACTTTTATTCCATTTCTCTCGTTTGCTGACTGCAGCTACTTGTTTCTTATTTGATTACCCAGCCGTTTCCTGCAATACAGAGGCCCTTTTGCTCAGAGACGACACCCACTTGTGGACTCCACGGTGGTCTCAGAGATTAGGAGATGTATTAGAGGGGAAGTGGAGTTCCGAGGGGAACTTCTCAACTTCAGGAAGGATGGAACTCCATTGATCAACAAGATGTGCTTGACTCCCATCCATGGGGCCGATGGTGTCATCACACATATCATTGGCATTCAGTCATTCATGGAAGCAAAGTTGGATCTGGGTCCCCTGCCATGCCCTTCTTGGAAGGACTGTACTCTCTGGCCTGGTGAACGCAGTGTTGAGGACTCATTGTTGTGTAGGTCATCAGACACCAGTGCCTGGCCATCCTCTAGAGATTCTTGTGGGCTTCTGCACCTCAGTGATGAAGTTCTTGCCCAGAAGATACTAGCCCTTGTGGCACCACGCGATGTTGCTGCCATTGGATCTGTATGCAAACGGCTCCATGAACTGACCAAGAATGAAGACCTTTGGAGGATGGTTTGTCAAAATGCATGGGGCTCAGAGGCAACGGCAATGCTGGAAGCTGTACCTCCAGCAGGTAGAATCGGGTGGGGCCAACTTGCAAGGGAGCTCACAACCCTGGAGGCAGCAGCATGGAAAAAACTGACAGTGGGGGGTGGAGTTGAACCTTCACGCTGCAATTTCAGTGCTTGTGCGGTGGGAAACAAATTGGTATTGTTTGGTGGTGAGGGTGTAAATATGCAGCCCATGAATGACACCTTTGTGCTCGATCTGAGTGTGGCTAAGCCTGAGTGGCGGCATGTCCATGTGAGCTCCCCTCCCCCAGGTCGCTGGGGCCACACGTTGTCTTGCTTGAATGATTCATGGCTAGTGGTGTTTGGTGGTTGTGGACGAGACGGACTACTCAATGATGTATTTACTTTGGACTTGGATGCAGAGCAACCAACATGGTGTGAGGTGGCAGGAGCAGCACCCCCTCTCCCCCGTTCATGGCACAGCTCTTGCACAGTTGATGCCACGAAGCTTGTTGTTTCTGGTGGATGTGCGGATTCTGGCGTCCTTTTGAGTGATATCTTTTTACTTGATTTGACAATGAAGAAACCAAAATGGCGGGAATTCCCAGTATCTTGGAGTCCCCCTTCTCGGCTGGGCCACACACTTTCAGTGTATGGAGGTTGCAAGATTCTCATGTTTGGTGGGCTTGCAAAAAGTGGGCCACTGAGGTTGCGATCAAGTGATGTGTTCACAATTGATCTGAGTGAGGATGTCCCTAAGTGGAAGTACGTGACAGGAAGCACGCTGCCAGGTGGGGCAACCCCTGCCGGCACCCCTCCCCCTCCTAGGCTTGATCATGTTGCCGTAAGCCTGCCTGGTGGCCGAGTGCTTATTTTTGGCGGCTCAATTGCTGGTTTGCATTCTGCATCTCAGCTGTATCTCTTGGATCCAATAGAAGAGAAGCCGACGTGGAGAATGCTGAATGTGCCAGGTCAGCAACCAAAATTTGCTTGGGGCCATAGCACGTGTGTGGTGGGTGGAACCAGGGCTGTCGTTCTAGGGGGCCACACAGGGGAGGAATGGATTCTGAATGAACTTCATGAGCTGTCATTAGCAAGTAAAGTGAAAGAGTAGAATCCAATTTTAGGGGCCTTGAAGGAAGTTAGGCTTGCATTGGACCTCTAGCATTGGTGAGCATGCGCTGGAAGAGATACCCCCTGGAATTTGCGATGCATGCGGATGGTTGGCTGTAGCAAAGTTGCAAGTGTCTTACCTCCAGGGCTAAGTGTCTGTATGGTGGTGTGATGGTAAGCTGGCCACTTTCAGTTAACCTACTTTTTTGGTGGAAAGAGAGCCTTAAAAGCGTGAGGAGTGTCAGAGGCTTCGAAAATCAATGTAGGGTATGGTCAAAGGGTGGTAGGAGGGTACTCTCTGGTGAGGATGGATTTAGTGAGTTCTTTGCTGTCTGGATCCACTGTAGACTGTGACAGGAAGTTACCACCTTCTAAATGGGTCGAGTCATATCATAAAATTGTTACTTGCATCTAAATCTACAATGGTGCAAGTCTTTCTCTGAGGTCTAGTTGGCACACGAGTTTTCCAGGTTCACGTTGCTAATCTGTGAGACTACTAGGCTACCTTCTAGAGGAGTTCTGTAATCATATTATCAGATTCTTGCCCTTGATCTAGTTGGGTGCTTTTAAGATGCAGCTTGCTACAGAAGGCCTGGTTGCTCCGATTCTATGAAACTATGCACCAACGGTGATCATCTTTTTCTGAGTTATTTTGAGATTCAACTGCCATTTACCCATGGTATTGGTCTGGTATTTTTCCAGCAACATGTAGAGCTGTCTTTTAAAGGAGGCTTGTGGGAGCAAGAGGTGTTCATTTACACTACATCACCCTCTCCCACTGTTTTTCCATTTCTTTGTATTGCTCCTTTGTACTGGAAAGGAATGATCTACAATTACACAGTGTTGAGTTCTGTTGTTTTCACAGAGGTATGTCTATAATCCAGGACACTTGCCTTCTTCACCTTCCGTACTTTTGGTTATCAGTTTCACATAAATGTACGGCTTTCATATTTGGACTAATTCAGCTTTTGTGCTGGGTAATCCAGCTTTAACTGGACTAATGAGTTCATCCTCTGCGATCCATTTCCCTTCCACAGATTCCCTTAAGCCCTCATTTTCTACAGCAAGTTACACGCAATATTTTTCCAAGTACCCCATAAAAAGCAGAATCCCTGATGATAAACTTTATACAGTCAAGGTGGAGATAACTACCATGTGGCAGACACTGAATCTTCAGAGGACCAAGGAAAAATATAAAAATGGGATGACAAAAAAAACCAATAAAAAACCCTACAATGGAGGGATGAGAGATTAACATCAGATAAAACTGGCTGAAACACATGGGGTGCACAATGCTATTGTACAACAGCTTGTAGATTCAATGGAAGCCTCTGTTAAATTTGGACCAGATGAAGACACAGAAAAAGTAAAACAATGCGAAGAGGACAACTAAGTCAAGAGGGCTGATGCCTTGCTGAGCCGAACCCCGGTTGAACCTTCGCAAGGTGCTCTTGAGACCAGCTTGTGCCTTGGCCATGGTTGCCTCCTGCATGCCACCACCACAAACCACAGAGCTCAATTCAATTGCAAGTATTAACAGTCCCTTGGGAGATGACTAACAAGTGATAAGAAGAAAATTGCCACTCTGCCTCAAGGCTGGACAAATCCCCTGCTCTGGACAGTAGTGGGCACAAACTACCGTAAAACAAAAAACGACGTGAGCATCCATTTCAAAGCTGTAGTAATTACAGCATGATGTGTGAACATCTATAATCACTTAAATGATGATGGCGGGTGGGCTGAAACAATGATGTGCCCTTCCTGCAATCTTATGGAAAATGAACAATGGTAAAGAATGGGCATACCAGCTGATTAATGAGATCATTTTGGTACTTGGTCTCTGACTCAATGTGCTGGGCAACCTGGCACACCACCCACCCTCCCATCTTCAAATGTTAGCATCCAGGAACCTTTGTCCTCCGATTGTAAGACCAAATTTCAAGAATCACAACCAGAGTATTTCCCTTTCTTAGAGAACCCAACCAGCCTCTAAAATCAGGTAATGAGTTCGACCTAACTATGGCTTCTGCATTTCTAAGCCGATTTCATGCCTCCTGTTTGTCCACGTCAATGGCCTAACAGCGTAGCTTTTTTTCTGACAACACAACGTACCCGCGTGAGCTGGGCTACTTTGCTATGCAGGCTATCAATCTCTGTGTCAAGGTCTCCATGAATGGGATCCACTCTCAGCTGCAATTGTTCGTTTGGCTGAGCTGATCTGTGTCAAAAGCCCACCACGATTTCCCCAGGTATCAGCGTGTGCTCACAGATTCACAATCTCATAAATCTGCTAGACATCGCACAAACGTAATCCAACGTAAACATACACAAACTCCCCCTGTAATCTATACAACCTAATCCAACCTAATCCAAACCCAACCACGTACCTGGATCTTTGACCCGCTGCTGAATAACCCATCGACCCCGCACTTTTGCGATACGTTTCTGAGTAAGCCATCCGCCCCGAACTCTTGCGATCCAAACCCACTAAAGAGAGCTCTCAATCATGCACATGCCAGAGGATCGCATTGCAGGGTTGTGGATCTAAATTAAAGGCCAGAGCCATGAAGATAAATTTCTTGTAGAGTTGTCAGTCCTCTGTTTCTGTAGAGGCTCGAAGCCTTCAAGGTTCCATTGTATAAAGTCTAAAGCGATACGATACAAACAAATACTCTTCACAGTAAGCATCAGACTGCGGATCCCTCTGAGAGATGACAAGAAGAAGAAGATGACAAAAGAGAGGTGTTTTAACTTTCCCATTTACCCACATTACCCAAGTTTACCCAAGTTCACCCAAGTTCTTTTTTTTTCTTTGTTTTTTTAAAAAAAATTAAAGAAAGGGGAACAGTGGCCCTTTTAATCAAATTAGTTAAAGAAAATGTCACAAAAGGTGGAAAAAAAAACCCACCAGTGAGGAGCGTTTTTATTTTTTGCGAATTTTCGCCAAATGCCGACCTCAAAAAATAGAAAAGAATATTCTGTAGCAAATTCCATGTTTTTTCATGGATGAGATCGCCAAATTTCTCAAAACAAAATAAAACTTATGGATGAATTCGCCAAATATGGATGATATAAATGGATGAAAGTATGGATGTGGATGATTCTGTCCTAATTTGAATGGATGAACAGAATATATGCCTAATTTTTTGCAAAATTCTGTAGCCACTCGTGCTATTTTCCGAATTATAAGAAAAAAAACTCTGCCAGTGAGGCCGTCACGAAGGCTCACAGAGGGGATTTGTTTTTGTTTTTTCCCTTAAAACCAAGGGCTTGAAGCCCTTTAGTTTTTTTTTTTTTTTTTTTTTTTGGTGAACAGGGGACAGAGGCCCTGGATTAATTTTATTAAGTTTTTTTTTCTCTTAAAAAACAAAAGGGAACATGCGAGCGACAGCCCACAATTCAGGCCCTTGAGGAGGGGGAAAAATTAACCCCCTTTCATTTCTGGGCCATAAGGCCTACAGGACGATCAACGCCCATACATACCGTCGCGAACAATCCCACACACGGGGCAGGGCAGCGGGTTGGAACCCCGAAGCACCAGGGCGACACACCATGCACTTACCAGCCGATGCGCTTTTTTTCTTTTTTTTTGTCTTTTGTTTTTCTTTTCTTTTCTTTTTTGAAAAAAGGGGATGGAAGCCCTTAATTAATTTATTAATCAAGGAAAAAATAACCTTGGATTTTTTGGTATAAGTTTTATGGCGATACTATAAGTGTTCTAAAGTATATATAAAATACATCAAAATAAAGCCTTAGCCCACCGGATAAATAATACCCACATCCATACTATACAAACATGATAAGCTTGTCTAAGTTAGCCCTCGCAGCTTTTACACATCTGTTCAATGTCAAATTCTGGGACAAGAGATGGAGAAGGTGTCTCACATGGATATATTAATAGATCATAGTATGATCAGACAATAGCATGGTTGTCAATTTTGTGCAATTAATCAGTCTCATTCAAGGTCGTGCCACCTCTTGCGATTTTGCCAAACTTTTTTTTCTTGTTTTTTTGGAGTTTGTTTAAAAATAAAACGTGGGGTCCCAATACCTGCTTTATTTAGCACAAAAAACAGCAGCATACATAAATACATATCGATCTCCAATGTATTATAATTAATTAGACTATGGTACCAACAAGTGCAATCAATAAGTAAGCCAATAGCTAAGAATGGGGTGGGAGTGGGGACTAGCATGTTGTTATTTTGTAGCAAGTGGATAAGTACTAAGGTGTATATGAAGAGAATGGGGCTGCACAAACGTGGGCAATGGAGCAAACCAGCCTCCTAAAAGGCACTAAGGCCGCTCGAGTGGGTCAGGCCCGTTGCCCTAAAAATCTATATATAAATCTCATCATACTTCTTGTTTTGGTGGGCTCTACACGTAGGGCCCTATTTAAAAACGCAGACTAGAACATGAACCATAATTATATCAATGTTTGTATGAATAAGTACCTCGTCACTAATGCAACCCTCGACATGATGCTACCATCATGTGTATCTCTACTAGATAGGTACTCCCTAAATTTCTCTTTGCCTTATCCCATAATGTATATGTTCTTTCACAGTTTTCTATATTCCTAAATCTAAATCTACACGTAATGCAATATCTCGCAATGTTTTTGGATCTGTGCGTGAGTTTTTTCAGGAAGCTTGGGGTTCATAATTGCCTCATTCGGATATGAGATAATGAACCAATCAAGATGACAGTTGCTACCCGCACCTGTGTCGTCCACCCGTACACATCCATTGTGAAGTTTTCCATTGGGAAGCTTAAAATTGTGGATTTCTTTAACAAAGAGCACAGTGTTTTGTGGGAGGTCGTCCGAGGCCACACTCACAAATGGCACTAATGCATTGTATGCACCTTGTCCATAAGGATATTCTCTTTTATTGATGATGCTGAAGGTGTTCGGCTGAGAAGCAGTGTTGATGAGCTCGCCATTGCTTAGATAACATGTTCCTTCTTCATAGCACTTGCCATAGGTGTTTTTGTCGACTTTTGCTATAAGACTCCCAGAATCAGTTTTGAGTGCTTTTATCTTGGGTCCGCTCAACCTAATCACATTGCCATTATCATCTACGTCTTTTTCTCCCTCTCTCGAAATCCAAAATTGGGTGAATTCTACAACCCGTCTCGCACCATTGTAGCAGCTTAGCCCTCCTGCATCGGTAGTCTTGATCATTCCCAACGATACTACAAGCAAAACCGTAGGAACAACAAACAATGAATTCATCTTCATCATTCCTCACTACGTTGTTTTAATTTCAAAACTTACCACAAACTACAATGAAGAGTATCACCTTGCAATGACCACTCTATATAATTATACTCACAAGCTTAAAGTGCCATCTCAAAAAAATGCACAAAGGTAGTCATCAAGAGTATAGAAGTTCTGACTTGATATTGAATATTCGATGTTTAGTAACACTTTGTAGATCAGGTGAAGATTGAAATTCATTCAGTTGTTTGATCTTTTATAGTTGCTTTAGGGAGCACCATGTTCGTCGTAGCTTGTCATAAACTATAGACATAAACCAAAGAGCTCTATGACCTAATATTAGTTACTATCTTAGATCAGTCCAACAGATAAGCCATATGGATTTTATTTAATGTACTTCAATTCCGTCCCTACTGAATCGAAGTTCAGAAGAGATAATTACAAGAATACTCGTCTGATTGACCCCAAGGATTGACCATGTTTTTAACCTAGTTGCACAAAATGACGTGACGTGACGTTAACATGTCAGCAGCACGTCCGAAGTCGCATCCTAACTTGCATCACGTCACCTTAAAATTGACTCTACGTTGTGTAATGTTTTGTAAATTTTAACTTTTATATTGTATAGTTTATTATAGTATCACATAAGCCGCCATATTATATCTGGTAGTTCAAAATTTTAAGAAATTATTTTCAGAAAAATATATGGGAGCGCAAGATTTAGCGGCCCTAAATTAAAAAAAATTATTTGATAAATCGAGACCGCCAGTTGTGTACGTCCCGCATTATCAAGCTGACTAATTGTAAAAGCTGACATGACAATTTCTTTTTATTGTTTGTTTATGTCACGTGACAATTTTTTGTATGGTTTAGCTTATGTGATACTTGTCTTTATCCCCTATATTTTTATTTTTTTAAAATATAAAATTGACATGACGCAAGCCCATCTCAGCGTCAGATCTGACATGCCCTTACGTTAGATCAGTGTGCAACCCTAGTTTTTAATACCATCTTTATATTTGATAATTATATTCAAGGCGGTAGTGGAGTTACATTTATTTGTTTTTAGTCCCTATTGGGAACAAGTACCCACCAGTTAGTGTACTAGGGTTTACTTTCACTTTTGCACGTTTCATACCACATGTTGTCTATTGCTGTAATCGCAAACATCTTTTCACACCGCTCGTTCTCTTTTATAAACATATTGTCTGAAATTGTCCCTATCCATTTATAACTCCCCACATTAATTAAGCCTCTAAAGTCGAATTTATCTACCACTCTTGAAAATATGGTTTAAGAACCTTATAAGTTATCATTAATGATATCTGACCACAAAACTCTCATTTATACTCTTGGCCATAAATTACCATTCAATAAGGTACTCCAGTAGTTAGAGATGTTTTGAACCACACAAATATTGACGTTATCCACATGCATGACTATGTTGCATTGCCAATTTAAATTTAGTGCACTTTGTTGTAGATGCAACTTGAACCGATTGGATCAATATGAATAGGAAATGAAGTCAAGTGGCCCCAACCCTAAACTAGTGGAGCAATGTGGATCAGTGTTGGTGGTGATTAGATTTCACACTGGAGAATCGCCAGCTGTTAGCCTGGTTATGTACCCCCGAAACTGGTGGTTATGAAAAAAATCAAATAACATGTGTTATGATAATTTTCAGTTATTAGTGTTGGGTGGGTATGTCACTGAGGACATGACCTATGGGCCGGACTTGTCAATACGAAAACACATTAAAAGCGCATCAGAGCTTGTGAAGAAACAAATATTTTTGCTGTCCAAAGGATATGCATAATTTGTGTTCATTATTTCCTTGCCGGACATAGGTATAAAGGGTTTGTTGCTATAGAAGCCTCTCGGTCATGTATCAGGGCAGGTCATGAATTTTATTAAAAATATATATTTTAACTGACTCCAACTTCTCTAAATATTTTTATCTTAAGAGAAAAAAAAATCAATTGCCAATGGCTCAAGTACATCATTATCCCTACCCTCACTTTGTTAAGCCATGCCTTAAGACAATGATTACGCATTCACTTGGGTCTACAACTATCTAAGCGTTAAAAGTAGCTTGGACGTTAACATTAGGACTATGCATTTACTTGGCTCTATAATTATATTAACGATAAAATTAGTAGCTTAACACTAAAAATATCTTGGATCTCAATGTTAGGATTACCCATTCACTTGGGTCTACAACTACTTTAATGCTAAAAGTAGCTTGGACCTTATTTTAGGCAAGGACTACATATCCATTTGGATCTACAACTATCTTAACCCTAAAAATGGCTTGGACCTTAAGGTTAGGACCATACATTTGATTGGATCCACAACTAGATGAAAATTCTTGGACCTTAGCATTAATACTACGCATTTATTTGGTTTGCAACTACCTTACTGCTAAAATAGCTTGCACTTGACATAATGCAAGAATTACGCATTCACTATTTGGGTCTACAACCCCCTTAACGCCAAAAGTAGCTTGGACTTTACTTATAGCAACGACTGTGCATTCACTCAATGGGTGACCCACAAGTATTGTAGTGCTAAAAATAGCTTGGATTTTACTTAAAGGAACGACTACACATTCACTAATTGGGTGATCTATAAACTGTACCTTAATGCTAAAAGTAGCTTGCACCTTAAACGTTAGGAGTATGCATTTTGTGGCAATATGTTCAAACTAATCTTGTTTGCATAAAACGTTGAGTGCAAAAATGAAGCTAGGATGTCGTACACTTGCTTTTTCTCCTTCTATAACTCCCCCTCAAGCCATAATTACTAGCTTAATGTGCGCGTATGTTAGTTTTTCATTGCGCCTTTAGCCCAAATAAGAGGCTGGGGTGTGACAGTCTTTTTTAAGCCCCCCAATAGATCATCCGACTATTAGGGCAACATAAATGGTGGAACTTTCCTATGGTTATAGGCAATTTGGAACAACTCCCAACGCTTGATCGCTTTGATCTAACTCGCCCTTGATCGCTTATTGGGCTTTCACCGCTATCGAATTTACTACTTTCTACAAAGGTTGGGTAGTGGTGAGCATACTCATGCCAATGTGAGCAAGCAAACTAGAATATTCTATAGATTCGTGAAATATCATGAGAATATGCTACAACAAAACGAAAATACGCTCACGCGAAACTACAAAATTTGTGCTCACACTCTTTTGGGTTTGTTTTGCCAATGAAACTCATTGTGCTCACGTAAGCAAAATTTTGAAGTAGTTTTGTTAGCGAAATACTAATGTTAGATGATATCATCACGACCTTTATTTTTTATGAAATTATAATATTAAAAGTAGTGTTTCACTATTAAATATTTATGTTTTACAGAGAGTTTTAACTAAAATATACTTATACACCATGTTATTAACCCTATTAACGTCGGGGTACCATTATTTGTATTTTTGTTCACAAACATATTACTCCTATAGCCGTGGATCGTTCTCACGCTTGTTTTCTTTCCTACTCATGTTGTGCTCCTCACAGGATACCAACCCCCCGTTCTACATATACTTATGTAGGCAGCAGTGGAATTTCTACTTAAGTCTCTTACGAGTGGTTGTGGGTTCAAACCACCCTGTTGGTTGTTACAAAGGTGTCCACCTTCCTACTGGAAGGCAGTAGCCCTTCTGGGTCAAGTGACACCATAAGTTACACTTGCTTCGGCAACACGTTCACCTTATTCTACTTAAGTTATGGCGCACCACCAAAAGAACCCTCAACTCCCTATGAGAGCTATGGTGAGTCTCGGCCCACCCTTTGTGGCTGTGGTGAATCCCAAGACTCTATGATTCCCATGCACATAGAGCCCCTAAGCTCTTGATGAGTCGTATACCATCCACACTATGTTCCCCCTAATCTATGGCCCATGACCACCACTTGAAGCCCCACCGCATTCCGGTTGAAGGGCTTCCTTAGCCACCTCAAGGGTCTTGGCCCACCATGGGAGCAACCCATTCAGTGTCTTGATCCCGCCCTTAAGACAAAAAACCATGAAAAGATTGTTCATAATTGATTTGAACCCAATATCACCCAAGTGACACTCAGTGATTTAGTATTAAAGCCACTACTAGTGAATCCACATTCTGAAAAGTCAAGTTTAGGGTTGTTGTTTGTGAAGAGGAAGAGACTAAGACTCATGCCCTTCACCCCAAAGGAATATGACATTTTACCTGAAGGCATAATGCATTTTGTTTGGAAGGTTAATACTTTCTACCGACTATAAATGGGGCAATGCGGTTGCCCAGAACCTCCCCCAAGGTCTCAAAAGTCCCTATGTAGCCACACATCAAGTAAATAGTTGACCCGAATGCCCTTTTATAGTTGGATTTGGTTATGATGGGTAACATCTGACATACACATATGTGGCTTTGATCCCACCAACTATAATTTGTAAGGCGATCTTGTGCCCTAACAATTGGGCTGGATGTTGATAATAGTTGGTGTGTTTAAGCCGCTTTTTGTGACAACAACATGATATTCTTGAACGTAACATAACATTGTGTATCCTTATCATCGTAGCCCTGCAGTATAATTTATTGTCCTTATTATTATTCGAAACAATGAATGCTCACAAAACTTACAAGGCGTGAGAGACACTTAGGGGCCACTTATGTAGGTAAGAGATAAATTAACAAAAATTTCTATTCCCACCAGGCAAGCAGCGACCTGCCGACTAGTATGCATTCGCCACCAAGTGTCTCCTTGCTTGGCTGTCTTGCATTTCTTCAAGCAAGTCAATGAGGGGGGCAATCCCTTTCTATTCAGCCTGACAATACCAGTGACCATGTCCCAAGCAAAGCCATATTGTATAGCAACTCTGGTGAGGTGAAGTAATTGTCAGTTACCACCACATGCCCAAGCCCATGCAATCCAGAGACTAGATGAGTGACCACATCATATCCTTCATCTTTGCCAGACTTCTCCCTCATGCCCTGGGTGCCACCGTTCTTGCCACAGAGACATCAAATCGTACATATAGCTACTGACTGCATCTGCAAGGGCCCAGACTTTTATGCCCCATTTCATTGGCTTTTTGGGCATATATTGGCGTATGGCACAATATTTTCCCTTATACCTTATCATGATTTCATCCACAGTTAGCAATTTGTTCAAATTCCAATGACATTTGCAAGCACTTGCAATATCCTCACAAGCCCACCTCACCTTGCCAATCTTGTCGAATGCAGTACTAGTACGATCAGACACCAGGGTTAAGTTGTCCACCAAATGCAAGCACCGCAAAATAGCTTCATACCGATCGTTGGTCATAACCTTTATAATGACAGGGCATGCAAAAAATACCTCACTTTGCTGCTAGTAGTAGCGGCTGTTGGGCAGCCTCTTTATCCTCATGAACAAACACAAGCCAATCCAAGCTTCCAACTTTGCCACAATCAATGGCCTCCACATTGGCCCACCTCGAGTTCCACATGGCTATATTCTCGACAACATACAGATTTGTCTCTCGACAAATTTGATCAAGGATTGTACTCAACCAGAACAATTTGAAAAAAGAACGCACAATTGGAGAGGTCTATGTCATGTTGCCCAGACAAGGCCCAGGTGCAGGCCCACCAAACGACTCTCTATCACTACAGAAAGTAGTTTTTGTGCAGTCCCATTTTCCAGGACTAGCGAACAAACTAGCAAAAGATGCGTTTGGAACATCTTCCGCCTCCTCACAGTCACCATCATTTTCCCAGTCCTCTTCCTCACATGAATCGCCCTCATATCCATCCATAGCAACCATCTCGACATCCCTACGTACAGAATTTTCAAGTTCTAAAGTACTTGCACCCACAAGAGCCACGACATGAACATAGCCCAAAAAAATTCCGAGTAACATCACTCAAAGGAGACCTGCAGGGTTTAGTGGCAGCAGCAATACAAGTGTCGAGACTGGCACGCAAGTGTGCGGTAGCTGGCACATTGCCCCCCCAAATCACATCTTCTCCTCACATATGCCCGATGAGGAAGCGAATTCTGATTGCCCGCAGGTCTCGACCGTTTTTCCCGAGCTAAAGGGCCTGTATTGTTTTACTGTCCTCATCTAGCCAGACATCTTCCCTTAGCACTTCGGTCACCGCCTCACTAAAGCCTTGCTTGTCACCTTCCTCCCTCCTCTCTTTCCAACCCAAAATCAAACTGACATGCCTTCTAAACAAAAAATGGTAGTTGAGAGCACGAAGGTGCTTCGGTCAACGCTGCACGCAAGGAGGAAAAGGTAAACTTACCAAGTACTCAACACAAAGCAGGCCTAAGATCTCTCTCAATTGCCCCTCAGTGGCATGATGTTCTACCCCAGTGCGAGAGTATTTCCACAACTTTCTTATATACCAGCTGAGGTGTTGGTGGCTCGTGTGTCCAGCCCTGCCCGCCAAGACCAACCTTGTCTTTTACCCACCCCAAGACCTGCATAGGCGGTTAGTGCTCAAGGAGGCCCCCCAAAAGCCCTACATAGTCGGATTAGAGGTGTGAGATGGCTAGTAATAGTTAAGAGACACTGCAATTTCGCAGCATTCCTCATTAATTGTGTCCCCTCCACTTCCCGCTTGTCTCTATTTTGGGATGTGTCTGGCCATCGTGATTCACTAACCGTACTACCCTGGCTTTGCTGTGCAGTTTGTCATTTACATCTTGGCGATCGTCTTTATTTCCAACTTGGGTTGCGCTTTTCATTTGCATTAGTTCTTAGTGTGCGCTTGGATCTCTAGGGTTTGGGCGCAGGTCCCAAGCGCAAGGTGTCTGATGCTTGTGTATATACCCTGGTACATACTCGGCTCTGACCTATGTACCTATTGGATTACAACGTTGTGCGGGTAGTGCCTTTTTAAGGAACCCGCCGAGTCCGGGTTCGGATTTTTTTTGGTACCAAGTCCGGGTCCGGGTCCGGGTAGTTGTTGGAAAATATTATCGTGTTCACGGGTTCGGATCCGGGTCCTAATTTATTTAATCAATAAATTAGGAAAATAAAATTAATTAGAGATAAAAAATATTTTTGGCTGGAAAAAAAAACTAAATCCTTATTGTGAATTTTATTTTAAGAGATATTGCATGTGGATAACGTCCACACATGTTTGGTTCAAAACATCTCTAATTACTGGGGTACCTTATGGAATGGCCAAGAATACATTGAATGAAACTTTTGTGGTCACAAAATCTTAATGATAATTTTTAAGGTTCTCACACCACCTCTTCAAGGGTGGTAGATAAATTTGACTTTAGAGGCTTTAACACTGGGAGTTATAGATTGAAAAGAACAATTTCAGATAATGTGTTTATAAAAGAGGTGTGTGCAATTAGAACTTATAGATAGCGGGTGGTGTGAAATGTGCATAAGTGAGAAGATATACCCTAGTACACTAACTGGTGGGTGGTTGTTCCCAGAGGGACTAAGAAACAAATAAATGTAATTCCACCGCCAACCTTGCACTATTATGTATGTGTGTGTGTGTGTGGGGCTGCTATTTCATGAGCCATGAGCCATGAGCGGCATGAGCCATGAGCAGAGTCGTAAGTGTCGAAAAAAACATGAGCAGGACTATTTTCCGGAAATGAGTGTCCGCGGGAATAGGGTTTAGGGTGTCACGGTCATAGGGGGAGAATGACCTCCCGATGAAGGAGGTTCGGCAATGTTTTTTAGAATTACATATTGAAAGGCAATGTTTCGCGAATGGTAGGGTGGTACTGCTGTGTACAATGGGGGCCCATTTCAGCCTACCAGCCACTTGCAAAATCCACCCACACTTCCAATCCCAAACGAAATGAGGAATGATGCATTCTGGGAACGATGGATACAAAATAGAACAAAAGAGGGCAGTATGGGGTTTTTATTGATCCACATGAATTGCATTTGAAGCACGTCTACTGTGCTGATTGTGCAAACAAATCTTTAGCCCTGTGCCTTCTGAATACAAGTCACGTTGTCAATGGGACTTCGACTGCTCTGAAAACTAGCTCATGATCATCGGGCTCCTCCAGGTAAACTGGATTGCAGCCGTTGTACCGCCCCTATTGATGTTCACCACAATGTCGTGCCCTTCAATCATACCACCATCGAATATGGAAAGCTTCACGTTTTCGTCGTCCACACCAATGCGAATGTCCCCATACAATGGAGAAGAGGAGCGCACTCCTTCAAGAGTATACGTCTCTCCGATAGAGTCCACCCATGTCCACTGGCAGCAGTTCCACCGCAACAACATAGCAGTGCGCATTCTTCTGCATGGGTGCCCGTCGTAGCTGGGAAAATCGGAATCAAGGATGCGCAGGAGCCATGGACTCCTCAGACCAAGATCGTCACCCCGCTCGAAGGTGTAGTGGCCTGGGATATACTCAAAAGCGGACAATGTTTCCACATTCGAACTAGTATCTTCTGTGTAAACTGTGTACCAGATAACGATGTCTCCCGATGTGGCCGAATACATTGCATAATCAAAGCCTCCATAAGGGCAGTCGTCCCGGTTTCGGAAGCACGGCATCCTTGCAAAGGAGGACCTGAGGACGTCTTTGATGCCGATGACAATGACCTTGCGGACAGCAACGAAGCCCTTAGATTTTCGAAATGATGGGAAGCGGAAGAGCAGTGCGGGCTCCAATAATGGAGCATCTGGGTCCCACGTACCCACCAATCATCGTGTAACATGTTCATCACACTAGCGGTGGATGAACCGATACCTCTTTCTCATCCACGGGTAGTTTGAAATCTGCCACCGAAGTCCATCCCCCGGATGGAAATTCGGCGCCGAATTTACATCGAAGGGGGGATGGACTTCGTCGTTTCGAGTGGCTATAGGCCCACCTGGCACTTATTGCCCATAGTTTGCATGGCAGGGAAGGAAACTGAAACAGCTATATTCATGGAGCAGCCAATCTTCATCCGTGCAGGTTCATGTAGGGGGGAAATTTAAACGTGCCCTGGAGTGTTTGTGAGGAATTGTAGCGTTTGCTTGAACTTCTTTCAGCCACCGCGCTGTTGCCTCTGTCATTAAGCGTACTCCGCTAATCTTTTTCAAGGATGCCGTGCCGCCGAAATCCTGCTAACTGCCCTTATCATGGCCACGATTATGCTAGTTCAAACCAGAATCAGGAGACATCATTGTCTGGCTCTCTGTTTTCACTGACGCTTGTGGAATCAAGCGGGAGTCTTTGCGCGCAATGGAGTATTTTGAGGGCTATTACCGCTTTGAGCGAGGTGAGGGCGAGGGTCAATGTGGTCCGTGGGTCCTGAAAATTGTTGACCTCGATATACCAAGGTGGAATGGGATGTCGGACAGATCACGCACGGCCTCGCTTTGGCGCTGGAACTGCTGCCAGTGGACCAGGGAGGACAGCACCAAGGAAAACTATATTCGTGGAGTTCACTCCGCTCTTCTAGTGTATGGAGACATTCGGCTGAGTTGCAAAGACAAATCGCACGGGCACATGAGGCCCACAGTGACCTTGTCAATATATGATGGTGGTATCATTGATGGGCATGACATTGTCATCAGCTCCATCAAGGGCACCAGAACGACCGCATTGCAGTTTACCTCCAGGTGCCGCATCAGTAATGAGCTTGTTTTGAGGCTATCGAAGTTCTATCGACTTGGTGACGCCCATGTAGAAGGAGGAAGGGCTTAGATTTGTCTGGAGTTGCTAAATGTGAGACACCGTTTCGATCAATAAAACAACCCATCGTACCTCATTTCTGTGTGCTCTGTTTCAATGTGTTCAAGAACTGCCGTAATTGGCCCACTGTTTACAATTTGTGGTCTCATTTCTACAATGTGTCTGTCCACATGAATATACCAGAGTTAGCGATATCAGAGTCCTGAGGTGAAGGAAATCCATGTATGAGTAAAAGGAAACATGTACATGCTGAAGCTCGGAAATTCGGGACCGCATTTCATTTTTCACCATGCAGCGATTTCTGGCAGCTCCCTTTCCTCCGTTGTGGTCGTAACGGATATGTTGTACGACATTTCATTTCTTAACATGGCATTACCATACTTCGAATTGGAAATGCGGCACCGCATTTCCATATTGGACCTTGAATTGTCCAAGCATGTCCAATCGCTAATGCTTGTCCATGTCCGTCATCAAATTTTCTTATTGGACAATGGAATGCGGTGCCGCATTTCCATCGAAGGGTCTGGAATTGGACAATCAACGATGTCTGTTTTGGAAATGCGGTGTCGCATTTCCATGTTTGGCAATCGAAAGTTCTTATTGGACAATGTGTCGTGCGCATACATATCGCTACACAACTACATCGCTGTCCAAAACCACACAACACATGTGCACACCACACACTAGTATACCACTAGTCTACCACTAGTCCAGCCACTAAGCCAACCACTAGGCTACAACTAGTCAGTCACTAGGCTGCCACTACGCTGCCCACTATGGCAGTCACTAGTCCACACAATAGTGATAAAGAGGAAGAATACAAGCACGAGCTCATGCGAGCTCACAAAGCTGAAGCATAAACTCATGCATATATAACCTCATCACTCAAATACAAGTCAAGCCAAGTGCACCCCACGCCATGGGGAATCCACACTACGGCGCCATAGCTAGGCGCGGTGAGGCTCAACTCGAGAAAGATGAGCCTCCCGCACTTGCCGTGAAGATAACCACTCCAGGGCCTAAATATGCCTTGACCCCTGGATTGACACTTGGGCCAATCCCAAATGTCAATATGTAAAAGCTAGCTATTTCCTAGCTAGTTTCACACTAGTGGTAAAATAACTTGACAGTTTTTTCCCTATGAAATTCGGCAATACAGGGCATGTCTCGGAGGTTCAATGAACACATACCTGGCAGCTCAAACAGTGTGCATCAACGCACACTGTTTGAGCTCACCATGTCATTGCTTTTGTCATCTGAAAATCGGCAACATAGGGTTTGTATTTGAGGATCAATCATCAATTACCTAGCAGCTCAAACAGTGTGAGTTGCCGCACACTGTTTGAGGACACCTTGTCACTGTTTTTTCCCTGTGAAATTCGGCAATACAGGGCATGTCTCGGAGGTTCAATGAACACTTACCTGGCAGCTCAAACAGTGTGCGTCAAATGCACATTGTTTGAGCTCACCATGTCATTGCCTTTGTCATCTGAAATCGGCAACATAGGGTTTGTATTTGAGGATCAATCATCAATTACGTGGCAGCTCAAACAGTGTGCGTTGCCGCACATTCTTTGAGCACACCTTGTAACTATTTTTTCCTTGTGAAATTCGGCAATACAGGGCATGTCTCGGAGGTTCAATGAACACTTACCTGGCAGCTCAGACAGTGTGCGTCAACGCACACTGTTTGAGCTCACCATGTCATTGCCTTTGATATCTGAAAATCGGCAACATAGGGTTTGTATTTGAGGATCAATCATCAATTACCTGGCAGCTCAAACAGTGTGCGATGCCGTACACTGTTTGAGGACACCTTGTCACTGTTTTTTCCCTGTGAAATTCGGCAATACAGGGCATGTCTCGGAGGTTCAATGAACACTTACCTGGCAGCTCAAACAGTGTGCGTCAACGCACACTGTTTGAGCTCACCATGTCATTGCCTTTGTCATCTGAAAATCGGCAACATAGGGTTTGTATTTGAGGATCAATCATCAATTACGTGGCAGCTCAAACAGTGTGCGTTGCCGCACATTCTTCGAGCACACCATGTCACTGTTTTTTCCTTGTGAAATTTGGCAATACAGGGCATGTCCCAAAGGTTCAATGAACACTTACCTGGCAGCTCAAACAGTGTGCGTGAACGCACACTGTTTGAGCTCACCATGTCATTGCCTTTGTCATCTAAAAACCGGCAACATAGGGTTTGTATTTGAGGATCAATCATCAATTACCTGGTAGCTTAAACAGTGTACGTTGCCGCACACTGTTTGAGCACACCTTGTCATTGTTTTTTCCCTGTGAAATTCGGCAATACAGGGCATGTCTCGGAGGTTCAATGAACACTTACCTGGCAGCTCAAACAGTGTGCGTCAAACGCACATTGTTTGAGCTCACCATGTCATTGTCTTCGTCATCTGAAAATCGGCAACATAAGGTTTGTATTTGAGGATCAATCATCAATTACCTGGCAGCTCAAATAGTGTGCGTTGCCGCACATTGTTTGAGCACACCTTGTCACTATTTTTTCCCTGTGAAATTCGGCAATACAGGGCATGTCTCGGAGGTTCAATGAACACTTACCTGGCAGCTCAAACAGTGTGCGTCAACGCACACTGTTTGAGCTCACCATGTCATTGCTTTTGTCATCTGAAAATCGGCAACATAGGGTTTGTATTTGAGGATCAATCATCAATTACCTGGCAGCTCAAACAGTGTGAGTTGCCACACACTGTTTGAGGACACCTTGTCACTGTTTTTTCCCTGTGAAATTCGGCAATACAGGGCATGTCTCGGAGGTTCAATGAACACTTACCTGGGAGCTCAAACAGTGTGCGTCAACGCACACTGTTTGAGCTCACCATGTCATTGCCTTTGTCATCTAAAAATCGGCAACATATGGTTTGTATTTGAGGATCAATCATCAATTACCTGGGAGCTCAAACAGTGTGCGTTGTCGCACACTCTTTGAGCACACCTTGTCACTGTTTTTTTCCTGTGAAATTTGGCAATCATGTCTCGAAGGTTCAATGAACACTTACCTGGCAGCTCAAACAGTGTGCGTTGCCGCACATTCTTTGAGCACACCTTGTCACTTTTTTTCCCTGTGAAATTCGGCAATACAGGGCATGTCTCGGAGGTTCAATGAACAGTTACCAGGCAGCTCAAACAGTGTGCGTCAACGCACACTGTTTGAGCTCACCATATCATTGCCTTTGTTATCTGAAAATCGGCAACATAGGGTTTGTATTTGAGGATCAATCATCAATTACCTGGCAGCTCAAACAGTGTGCGATGCCGCACACTGTTTGAGGACACCTTGTCACTGTTTTTTCCCTGTGAAATTCGGCAGTACAGGGCATGTCTCGGAGGTTCAATGAACACTTACCTGGCAGCTCAAAAAATGTGCGTCAACGCACACTGTTTGAGCTCACCATGTCATTGCCTTTGTTATCTGAAAATCGGCAACATAGGGTTTGTATTTGAGGATCAATCGTCAATTACCTGGCAGCTCAAACACTGTGCGATGCCGCACACTGTTTGAGGACACCTTGTCACTGTTTTTTCCCTGTGAAATTCGGCAATACAGGGCATGTCTCGGAGGTTCAATGAACACTTACCTGGCAGCTCAAACAGTGTGCGTCAACGCACACTGTTTGAGCTCACCATGTCATTGCCTTTGTCATCTGAAAATCGGCAACATAGGGTTTGTATTTGAGGATCAATGATCAATTACCTGGCAGCTCAAACAGTGTGCGTTGCCGCACATTGTTTGAGCACACCTTGTCACTGTTTTTTCCCTGTGAAATTCGGCAATACAGGGCATGTCTCGGAGGTTCAATGAACACTTACCTGGCAGCTCAAACAGTGTGCGTCAACGCACATTGTTTGAGCTCACCATGTCATTGCCTTTGTCATTTGAAAATCGGCAACATAGGGTTTGTATTTGAGGATCAATCATCAATTACCTGGCAGCTCAAAACAGTGTGTGTTGCTGCACACTGTTTGAGCTACCCTTATCATTGCCTTTTTCATTTGAAAATCGGCCACATAGGGCATGTCTCTGAGGATCGATGAACACTTATCTGGCAGCTCAAACAGTGTGCGTTGCCGCACACTGTTTGAGCAGACCTTGTCACTGTTTTTTCCCTGTGAAATTCGGCAATAAAGGGCATGTCTCGGAGGTTCAATGAACACTTACCTGGCAGCTCAAACAGTGTGCGTCATCGCACACTGTTTGAGGTCACCTTGTCATTGCATTTGTCATCTGAAATCGGCCACTAAGGGCTTCTCTTTGAGGTTCAATGAACACTTACCTGGCATGTCTCTGAGGTTCAATGAACACTTACCTTGCAGCCCAAACAGTGTGCGTCAACGCACACTGTTTGAGCTCACATTTTCTTTTTTTTTTCATCTGAAAATCGGCCACTAAGGGCTTCTCATTGAGGTTCAATGAACACTTATGTGGCATGTCTTTGAGGTTCAATGATTACTTATCTTGCAGCTCAAACAGTGTGCGTCAACGCACACTGTTTGAGCTCACATTTTCTTCCACACATGACCTGTCTGCCATGCTCAAACACCATCGTCTTATGCCTCACTCTTATATCAATTTGAATGGACAACCCTGCAGGAGAAGATGCAAAGTGTGGCGGAGGAGATCCCTTCGGGGCTGGGGAAAGAGATCATTGTTGATGTTGACGATGAGTTCTATGAAAGCAAAGCCGCTGAGATGCTGGGGGGTCAGAAGGTAAACTCTCAGCTTGTGGTGCAAAGTATGCTTGCCCCGGGTGGGAGGTTGAAGATTCCCCTATGTAGGATGGTTTCCATGCCCGTTGTTCAACCACCCCTCATCAAGGACATTCTCAAGCTAGAGGCCGAGTTTGTTGATGGGTATTTGGATGGATCCGTAGTGTTTTACGTTTGTACAAAGGATTCCACAGGCAATGAGCTCCTTGTGGATGAGTCAATCATGGACTCCTGGGATCCTATTTGGAGACAGGTGAACGAATCCTTCGAACTTCTTCTCTCCAGGAAACCTTCCACCCAGGCATTCTCGGGGAAGATGTTTCACGTTTGGGATGGGAACCACCGGTTGCTTGCATGGATGGCTGTTATTGGGAGGCTGCACTCACAGGAGGAAGAGTGGCATTACTCTGTTCGATCGATGGTGCTGGATTATGAGGGGAACATGATGGGTCTTTTGACGGCAATGAATGATGTGAACAGGTTGGTTTCTCATTCTACATGTTCCACTTGTAGTTCCGTGGTTCTTTGATTAAAGTCCTTGAATTTCATTCTGACTTTCAGATATCATTCTGCAGAGGAACGGAGACATCGCATGTCAAAACGAGTCTGGTTCACACACTGTATAGGATACAAAGGATCGGGCAGATGCCCTTGACCAACTTCAAGACCATCCTTTCAGCAGAGACGTACAAGAAGTGCGAAAGCTCCAAGACATCGGAAACGTGGTACTCGTTGACACGTGAGGCTTTCATGGAGTACATGTACACGGTGAGATACATCTTCCTTCATCTGCCCTTTCCATATTCCTGCTTCCACATGTTTGTTTCTGTTTGTTTCCCTTGCCCTTGGGTTGATGCAACTCTCGTGCATTCCCTTGCAGCAAGACATTGCAGATGCAGGGGAGCGTGGCAAACTGGAATACTACAGGTCAACCCCTGAGGAGAGAAGGACAGCAAAGGGGGTTGAGAGTCACATCCAGAAAGAGATGACCGCTACAAGAAGGACTATAATGAGTGCTTTTGTGAAGCAGTTGAGAATTGCCGACCCATCATTCGGATCGCAGTTTCTCCTGGAGATAAAAAACCATTATAATAAGCCAGGCAAGCTAGAGATGGCCCAGGAGAAGTTACACAGGTTGTCTACCGCCGTTGTGTCTTCAGAACAGAAGGTGAAGTGGCTGCAGATATGGAACTCCGATCCCACAGTTAGGGATACCCACATGTTCCCCAGGCCGGAGAAAGAGAAGAAGACCCAGCGTGTCATTTCTGTCAGTGACAATGTGCTGGACACATGGCTTCACAAGGCCACTTACTGGAGCCAGGTGTGATGTCCTTTCCTGTGTCACTTTCTTTTCTCTTTTCCTGTCCTTCTCTTTCCATTGCCTCTCACATTCGCTATGATTTTTTTTGGGTTCATTCTTGCATTTGAATTGTTTTGCAGTTGGAAGAAAGGGCACGGTCGGTTCTGCATACTCAGCTGGCTGACTATGGCATCACTATGACAGCACCGAAGGTCTCCTTTGAAGCATACATGAGGAAATGGAGAGCCACAGTGTGGCACTCTTGTTTCTTTAGAGAGTTCAGCAAGGAGGGTGGCATCAGTCGAACACATGACCTTGACCAGCAAGAAAAAGGAGAGGAAGCCTGGAAACGATGCCTTTACAGGTGCACACCCTGGCCGTTTAGGCTACTTAGTGTGCTGTGGTTGCAATGTACTGTGACGCATACAGTTTAAGGGGGTCTTCCTGGTGTGATGGAAAAGCTGAGAGACAATAATTGCATTGCATAATGAGGCTGTCTCTGTTCCTGCAGGTACATAAAGTTTGTTCTCATGGAAGAGAATTGCTTGGACAAACATCCAGATTTCGTGGACCTCTGGCTTGTCCCTGCTGGCAATCAGACCATGTTTACTACTGGGATCTTGCATGACTGGGGCCCAGACCATCTTTCTTCTTGTGGTTGATATTTGGATTGCCCTCCTTCTGAGACCCCAGCTCCGGAGGGGTCTTTGAGGAGAGAGAATGAGCGAATTGCAGCCACTGCCGCAGCAGCCGACCTCGACATTCATGAACGAAATTTGAGGACTCTTGCAGAGAAGGAGCCTCCCGCTCAGGATACCCCGGGTAGAGGTAGAAAGGCAAAGGGAAAAGATGTTGTTGGTGTTGTGGGGAAAGGAAGGGGTAGAGGGAAGGTGGCACAAGGGCAGGGAAGTGTTGCAGATATTGGCCCAGTGGTGCATGTCCAGCAGACTCCACCGCATGGTAGGGGATCCGTGAGAAAGAACAAGGGGGTGGTTGATCCCAAGGACCCGTACCATGCAGTGGAACATCCAACGAGGGTCATTCGCCCTACCAGGTTGGAGATGGCCAACGTTGGATTCCTTGCCATGATGGAGTCCAAGAAATCTGATTACAAGGGCGAGCCATCACCAGTGTGGGAGAGGATTGTAGAGTTCCTCGGCACGGTGCGTGTTCTCTTTTGCTTCTTCTCTGTAGTGGGCATGGATCGTTTCAATCCTCTTGAGTATTCCATTGTAATTTTGTTTGCAGGCTAAAATGACCAAATCTTGGGTGAACGGGGAGGAGAAGCAATATGCAGCCGAACTCATAATCTTGGACATCCCTGATGGGTTGGCAGTCCCGGATGTCCCTCCATCGGGTGCTTGTCTGGGTTGGAATGCTTTTGATGAGCGCTACTGGCGGTGGGTTTTCTCCTTTTGCAATTTTTTCCTGTCCGATGCAGGTGTTTTGGTGCTCATAGAGAGTCCTGAAGACATGGAATTGTGTGAACAGCATGTACCTTACGAAGGGGGATCGTCCGGGACAGATGGTAAATTTGCCTTCTTCTTCCTCTTCTTGGTGGTTCTCGGATGGAGTTGTGTAGGTCGCTCGAACTCATATGTAGGGGCCTGATTTTTGAAGCTTCTTAGTTCCTTCTGGATGTGTTGTTCGCAGACTCGTTTGTTTGAAGCTATTTGTCTCGTCCGAGTGCATCCACCAACGACTCCGGCCGGCATTTCGGAGTTCGCCATCACTCATGGGGGCAAGTTCATAGACGACAGGACAGATCCTCCCACGGATGACATGCACCACAACTACGTCGACAACAACGTCTGCTTGTGAAGGGGGAATGGGGTTCCTTGGAGAGGGGCGAGGGAGAGGAGCCCGGCTTTCATTCAAACGATTGTGGAGTGCTGCACCTACACAGATGCCAGAGTTCTGGATTTGTCAATGGGCACAGGTTCGTCTCTTCAACATTCAGATTTCATGAGGTTTGATTGAGCTTGCACTTTCAGTACTTCCCACCGTTCCATATGTGTCTTCAATGTCTGCTTCCTTCATTCTATTCCACTGCAGGTGCTTCGTACCACGCTTGCAAGGCCAGTGCGCGACATCTCTTTGGGATTGAAGGGGATGCTGAGATTTATAAGAACCTCCTGATGGGTTTGGGTGGACACACTTCTCAAGTCCTTCCGAAGCCCCGTCCCGCTGATATTGATACAGAGGAGACTTCCGACAAGGAGCTGGACTCCGACTTTGCCTGTGAGTAAGTTCAACTTGTGGATGCTTGCATTGTTGTTTCAATATCGAGAATCACTGTTCTTGAGGCAAAGTTCACATGGCAGACATCCTCTTCGTTGGACTTGTGTATTGCATATTGTGTTCTGAATGGGTTTTTGTCGACATGTGCAGGAGTCCGCATGCTTCCACTTGCCCTCCAGGGCTATCACACCTATTTGGACTTCTTTCCAGTCCTCCTCGGTCTTGCGTGCTACTTGTCTATGCGGAGGCACTCGCAACAAGCATGACCGTTCATGGCACTCGGAGTCCACCCATCGACGGCCGTGGTAGAAGAGCCTATGGATTTCAAAACGAGCGATGGCAAATAATCTGGAAAGGCATATGGGTCAAAACCAGACCTGCAAAGTTGGCTGCCTTTCTCTGGCAGATCGCAAATAGAATTTTAAAGGTAGGGCGCTGGCTTCAATTCACCCGTACACTGCTCTGCACATGCTGCTGCTGGTGTTGGGGCCAGAATCTTTGTGGATGACATAGCACAGGAGGTCGAGACTGATTCTGATGACTGTGACACTTGATATGAAGTTTTCTTTTGGTTTTATTCGGGGCCAAATTTGAAATGGGATGGTTGTGTGTCCTTGTTGTCCTGTTTGCAATGTGTGCGTGGAATGCACATTAATGGGAACAAACTATTGTTGGAGATGGGGGTCGCATGGACTGCCCAGATTGTTCCTTCAATCTATTTAGTGTTTTCTGGACCTCACAGACTTGAGTGCATTGCAAAAACAAACAAACGACTTTGGTTCGTGTACAACATTCTCGCATCATTTGGTCGTTGGTCTCCAAACCATTCCTGCTAGAAGAATGGTTGGTGAATCCATCACGGTGAAGTCCACCTCATCAAAGAGCTGTGAGGCATTCTCAAATCTAATGAGCATCCATGATGCTCCCGCACATACCTGGCATGTTCGCAAGGGTGGTGAGTAAGAAAGATTTCGCAGGGTTCCGCTTTAGATCATGTCAGTGTGCACCTCCTCACGACGTACCCACATAAACTTGTGAGGGCTTGGTATGTTGATAACGTCTGCATGGATGCAATGGATACAATGGATGTAACATATCCACTCTGCATTCCCGGGAAATGGCTGATCAACCCGCGGAAATAGGTGACACCCGCGGAAATAGGCCCTGTATGTATGCTGACGTGGCGTGAGCCTGTGCTGGGCTCACGGTTTCTTGGGCTCACGCCTCCAGGCTCACGGAATAGCACCCCCCCCTCATATACGACGATTTGGGATCACGGTCGTTATTTCCGCATTCGTGCTCTTGACATGAAGCGCAAAACAATGTTTGATTCTGGCTTGTGTGCCACATATTGGCAAGACTCCATGTGGGGCAAGAGAGATACACAACCTGCTATGAGCAAACTTGAGTACATTGGAGAGCTTGAGAGCATACTCCAACTTCAGTATACAACGTACCGACCTCTTCTCTTCAAAGGAAGGTGGTTCCAGCCACATCTTGTGGGGCCCTCAACAACACTAGTGCGAGATGATTGTGGTTTCATGCGCGTCAATGCAAATAGGCTCAACCCTACTCATCGTCCATCCGATGAGCCTTTTGCATGGTCTTCAGACATGGAGCAAGTTTTTTTCTCCGATGATAAAACAAGAGGGGGAAATTGGAAGGTGGTTGTGCATGCTCAGCCAAGAGGAAGACGTATCTATCATGGTCTTGGATCTTCATGGGGTGAGGCAATTGCGGTGGAGGGAGAGACTGGTCATAATGATGCTGATGTTGGAGATTGAGTAGAGGGATAGAAGAGGATGATGACGCCCCGGAGAATGCATCCCGGACCATATATGATGAAGCTCCAGAAAATACGGATGTTGGAGAAGGAGATGAAGACACGACCATTGAAAACGAGGTGGAGGATGATTCGGAGGTGCCTTTTGAGGGCCGACCCATTTATGACGATGACTCCGATGACTAAGAAGACTTGCAGCTTGATGAGGATGAAGAAGCTCCGGATGATGATGTTCAAATTGATTAGACACGTAATCAAAGCTACGTAATAATTCTCGCACAGAACTGTACCCATCCCTTCGATTGATTGTACATGCATAGCTTATTTCTATGATTTATCAATGCCATATAAGTTTTGTGTCTACTCCTCCCATATGATATTGTCTAGGTATCATAGTCAATGTTTAACTCTCTGTCGCACCCAATGACCTGTAGTTTGCAGCCATGGTAGCCGATGCGGGCTTCCAAGATGTGGAGTATGAGAACTCCATCGGTGGTGTGGTTGCCATCCACTGGCAAAGTGTGGAATCCTCAATGCGCAGGGGAGCACCCTTACAGTCAAGAGCTGGACTATCAAGATTCTGCACAATTTGCACTCCACTAGTGCCTTGAGGAAGGAACTATTTGTGTTTTTGAGCTGACCTTGAAAACTATCTTCACAATACTAATCCGCATTTTCCCATTAGTGGAAGTCTTTGAAAATGTTGGATGGGACAACCATCTTGCAAACAAAATCTATTAACAACCAAGAGAGAGAGGGAGAGAGAGAGAGGGGGGGCAAAGAAAGAAAAACAGAGAGGTTCTCCCCTCCCCTCCCCCCCTAGAGTCCCATCCCCCATCCCCACCCCCTCTCCCTGCCCCTTAAGTACTCAAAGAACACCCCCCCCCCCCCCCCCCCCCCCTCTGGCGACCCCCCACCGTCGCAAGCCAAAAACCCCGTCGCAACATCCCCCATTGCGACGCCCGGCCGTCGCAGAGGCCTTTTCGCCCTTCAAGCCACCATGCGATGGCCGGGCGTGGCAGGGGGGTTCCTCACCTTGCCACGGCCGGGCGTCGCAAAGAAGGGTTGCCTCTTGCCCTTCATGCCACCTTGCGACATCCCGGCGTCGCTGGCTGGCCCCAACGCAGGGGGGCGACGCCTGGGCGTTGTGGTGCGACTCTACGACGTGGCAAACGCTGCCCCGGCGCTGTTATGCGACGCTGTGGCGTCGCAAAATGCACCGTGGGGTGGGCGTCGCATGCTCAACGTCGCGCAGGCGTGGAATCGCGGCTGACGTTGCTAAACCCCCCTATTTGCAGCAGTGAGGATGGGACGATGGTCGCAGAGAAATCATTAAGCGATCGCTGGCGTAACCAACGCCCAACTACCGAGGACGGCTGACGGGGCTGTAGTGACGGTCACACAAAGACCCATACCATCGGAAGAGATGGGTAGGGTGGCTTGCTGCTGTGAGCAAAAGTTCCAGAGCACCCTCCAGAGCTCCTAATCCTAGCAATCTCCCAAAAATAGTCATCATGGTAGAGTCAAACCCAGATAAGAGGTGTAGGAAATTTGGGCTAGGTGGAATAGTGCACAAGAGATGGTTTTCGATGTTCTTACCAGCAGCACTGTCTAAGTAGGCAAGTCTGGAGGGAGCCCATGTCTAGCCCTGAGTCTTGCTATAAGGCCATGGTAATTAAACCCGGCCGCCTCGTATAGAAAGGTTTTGTATTGACTGCCCACTCTCTCGATTTTTGCTTCATGGAAGCCTCTTTTCCTTCCAACCAAGTTTGTCAAGGCAGCCCCCAATTTGCGAAGACGATCACTGAATTCCTCAATGAACTTGTAATGAAGCCACCATAGCTATTGCTGAGTAACCTATTGTCACAAGGCCCTCAAAGATGATGGCCTCATATTTTTTCCATGAATGTTAGAAGTGAGACTTGTTCTTACCGCACAATAAAAAAGGCCCTTGGTCTGCCACAGCTCACCCAGTTTTCTTTCCAAGTCATGAATCTGAAATAAATAAAGACAAATGCTCAAGACAAAACTCCAAATATACTCGATTGAGGCTCTGATCAGTGTACAAAAATTTCCATGGACCCGTGGCTAGCTCAAGAGCTGTGAGCAATGTCTCTCTCTCACACACAAACACATTCATCGATCGTCAAGAAACACGTGATTGGACTGAAAGCTTTCGGATTGCTGCGTTCCCAGCTAATTGAATTCTTATTCTATGGCTACGGATATCAATCCACAAAATTGCGCTGCGAGGGTGATGTCAGAGAGACGTTGTAAAGCACGGAAAAAGCCATGTGCATGTGAAAGAAGGAGAGGGTGGTTCTTGAGAAAGAGAACCTCGTCAAAGCACGGTTTAGAACGAGAGCGCTCCAAAAGCTCTAGTCAAGCTACCCTCAAACTACATCTTTCACCACCTTCCACTCCTCCTCAATGCCTCAAACTCGAAGCTCACACCACTCATAAGCAAAGAAAAACACAAACAGGCTAGGATGAAATGCCCCGGGAAGTCACTTCCAAAATTTCCAACAAAAATATAGGGTGCAATTTATACGGAAAAGATAAAAATTAGAAAATATTTAAAAGTAATAAAGGGTACATTATGTTGTGATCAGGGAATTTAAATTAATATAAGGTCTAAAATAATGATTCATTAAAAAAATTACTATAGGGTTGAGATAATACCAGTGTTGGGCGGTTATTTGAATTTCTCTCTAATACCCAGCGGTTACCTATCCGGTTATATATATATATGACTCTGAAAAACCTCCATCCCACACCCATGTGCCAACCGCTAACAGCCAGTTTCCGGTCAGCATCGTCTTGCCCTAATCGGCGAAGGAGGAAGAGGCGCACACACTCTCGCAGGAGCTCCAGGGCAGCGGCGATGGCGGTGTTCACGTTCGTGGTCAGGTTTGCTTCGGGCACATGGACAGCCAAGCAGTATGCAGGTCAATCTGAGCTGGAGGAGAGTGCCGCTACCACATGGGAGCTTCAGCGGAAACTGACCAACTTGGCGCTGACGGCCGCAGGCTCAGGGGCTGTTTCCTCTACCTTCTCGCTTATCACTCCCACATCCGCTGTCGCCCAGGTGATTCATTTTGTTTCTCTTTGTGAATATGTATCCCACTCTTTCATGTTGTTTGTTTTAAATGTTGTTCCTTGGACTGCAGATAAACGCCTGGGAAAAAGTTTTTTGATCGCTTTTTCTATTTGTGAATTTGGAATTTTGGCTTGACTTCTGCATATCGTGGTAGTCTGCAATGTGGATAAAGGGCTTGATGCTTGTTACGGTTTGTGTGTCTTGAGGCTTTAGAGAAACCTCCGAATGTATCATTGTCAAGGAACTGTGCCTAGGCATATGAAGAACAATAATGGTAAAGAGTTGGCGAGGTCTAAATGGCCGAATTGACCAAACCATGTTTCGAAGCAAACTCCAGATAATGGAAAGGACGTCTGAATTTATGTGGTATTAATTCGGAAGACTATGTCAAGCCGAGTTTTTGGATCACCGATTTGGGTGCAGTCGATTTTCGTAATCAACACTCGACAGTTTTAGTTTGTGAGCTCAATAGAGCAGAACTGTGACTGACGCAGTTGATTCAGTCTTGACGATATCTGGGCACTGCGGAAGGTCGGGCTCAAGAGTGAGCAGTGTGTCAACGAGTTGTTAAATTTATCTTTCACGACACGCCGGTGAATTTCTTTACGATGAATGGGACCGTCATCAATTAGGTTGCCCTTCACCGACCATAGCTAATGATGTGAACAATGATGGCTGTGGACAAACTGCAGGTCATAGTTGGTGGAGGTGGAGGTGGTGGTGCTGTGTTTTCTGCTGGAGCCCCTGCATCCACAGGTGGTGGGGCAGCTGCACCTGCTGAAGAAAAGAAGGAAGAGAAGAAGGAAGAGGAGAAGGAGGAGAGTGACGATGACATGGGATTCTCTCTTTTTGACTAGTGATTTGATTGAAATGAATTGTAATTTTGTCTTTCTAGCCTTTTTATTGAGATGAGGGTATTGGAAGAAAGGAACAGTTGCAGAGGATGTATGCTTTGCTATGACTCTATGACAATGTTCAGGTGGAGCTCAGCCTCATAATCATGACCCCCATTTGAATGTCATGGCTTTGAGGTAATCTGCTTGCAGTGACACCGGCAGCTGAGAAATCAGTCCTAGTAATACACATTGTCACTTTCCCGCAGTTTCACATCAGAATTCATGGCTTTGAGGTAATCTGCTTGCAGTGACACCCACAGCTGAGATATCAGTCCTAGCAATACACATTATCACTTTCCCACAGTTATACATTGGAAACAATAGGTTGAGACTGTCAGTGTTGCAAGGTTTGATCAGATTGTGCGAAGAGTAGAGAAGAACTTCAGGTGCCCTTACCACCCAACCCCCAGACATTGAATTCTGAGGATTATTTTCTTTTCCTGGATATGCAGATGTAAGTGATGAATCCCTGGTGTTGCAGGCACTCTGGAAGCTTTCTGCCAATTTGCCATGAATGAATAAATAATTGTAGTGAATGAGTTATCAAAACTCAGTACACTCCCTCAAAGAGTGTACAAAATTTACTAAATTGTCCAATTACAACCATGGCAGCCTGAATTATCCCAAGTCAACTTACCGACGAAATTCCGGTGGCAAATTAAGTTGGGAGCTGTTTGTAATCTGTGTCTTGATATGGTCTGCAAGTTGGGGAAGAGATTTCATTTGCTCTCTGACGGCAACCTGCATACAAGTTTCCATCTCCCTTATCTTCCCATCATCGCTTTCAACAAAACCCCCTGTGCTTTCGATTCTATCGCGACACACCAACATGCTCCTAGTCAACCTATCCTGCACATACAAATTCAAGTGTGTTTTGCTCTGTCAATAGATGTCAAGCTCAACAGCCAAAATAATTTAATCAAGAAAAACAGCTCCTGTTGATTGCAGCTTGAGTGCGAATTTCCTCTCAGTTGTTCCATTCACTGAGTCTGTAGGCTCACAATACCCAGAACTTCTACTGCATGCATGAGGTCTACAGAGAACATTAAGAAGGTATGTGGACATTGCTGACCAAAACCTGCATTGTTGGTTCATGAGTGCCACTTGAAAAGCAGTTTCAAGCAGTCAAGCACTGGATCATCCAAAAGACACAACAAAGAGATGCCATGATACCCTTGTGACTTTGGGCTTCGTTATATCATTCGCTATATCATAGGTGGAATCCTACCTCCCCCATAGTCAGATGCCGGGCCTCATGTCACCAAGTATAAAAATTGGCATAACATTAGGGGTGAAACACAGTCAGATGACAAGTTGGTTACAAACTTGATGATGACTATTAGCAACCAATGACTTCGGCGGAAAGCATTGTCAATCATAGCAACAGAAAGACATAAGAAAGACCCAGGGAACTAACCTGAAACTTCTTTAGTTCACTGTCAAGAATCGCACTGGCCCTTTGCACAGGAAGGCTGCATCGTTCAATGCACCTTGGAATCTCCCCCTTATTCCGGTTGAAGCACTCGTACCCACACTTGTAGTACTCTTTCTGCCTCCCAAAACATGCACAGAGATAGCGATGAGCAACTTCCTTCATATCTCTGTCGGTTTCTCTCACTCTCTCTCTCTCTCTCTCTCTCTCTCTCTCTCTCTCGCAAAGTGAAGTTTACAATTACCTTACTTGCCAGTTGATTGCACATTCATGTCTGGAGTAGGCTGTATCTGCCATAAGGGACCTCGATGGAAGGTCCGGCATCTACGTAAACCCTAAAAAATAAGCTCGCAAAGATGTCTCTTAAGTGTCTCCCTCTTTATGTCTTTGCGAAGACAAACACAACTACAAGCGATCCTTTGAACCATAACAAAACACTTGGGCGCCAAAGGACAAAAGAGAGATACAACTAAGGAGGCCACCTGAAGCGTGATGCTAACATAGTCTTGAACACCTGACATCGCCTCGTTGACAGCAGCGTTAACATCCTGGGACAGCTTGTTCAATGTTTCCGACATGGTCTCTTTTCCTCACGCATCGATTTACCCTCGGCTAACGTCACGTCGGATAATCAAGCGCTGGAAAGACGCAACAAACAATTTATTGACAGCCTTGAAATGCTTTCGATGGTTGCAACGAATTACAGAAAGAACAAACTCATGATTCCGATAATTCTCCATTACACAATGCCGCGGCATTTATCGAGACAACACAGATGGAGCTCTTTGACATTGAAACTTACTTGCTTAGATCCAGGTCTGGAACGCAACCAAGAAAGAGAATAGAGAAGATGTCCACTTGAATCAAAGTAACACGTACGTTGACCCTTTAAATTCTTCGAGCCCAAGTGGATTTCTTTCAAATACGGCCGAATGAATCCCTGTGTTGTACTAGAGACTGACAAATTTCCAAAGCTGCTGCAAGCAAAGGTTACAAAAACCGCGCACCCTGGCCGACCTTCCAGGGTTTAGGGTTTAGGGTTTTGAGAGAGAGAAGCTACCGTAGTGGGATAGCCGGTTAGGCACTTGCCTCCCTAATAATTATTCTTGGGGCCATTTGGCAGTTAGGCACTTTTAAGAATTTTTTTTAATAAGCGAAATGATTTGCACCGCTTTCTAGAATCTTGGTGGCATGGTAGTTTGTTTGTGATGTGGAAAACCAGGGGGAGATTGCTGCGGATGCAGCACTGTAGTCATAGCCAAGTTGCTCATTTAAGCATAACGGAAGTGCATGAACAAACTAAAAATGCTTAAAGACAGGGACTCCAAAACAGATCTGCAGATCCAACCCGCTTATGCATCTGGAGGAATTTGAGATATAATGACAACCACTTTCATATTAATGGAGACATGTTACATGGGTTCTTCCATGGAAACAATGGGAGTGCCCTTCAATATGAAATCAGACTTCTGAATCCCATTACAACTCTTCAAAATTGTTTGCATGGTTGTGAGAAAAAAGCTCTAGAATTTCTGTGAAATCCCAAACCCTGGCCTACGACACACACATACTAAGTTATCCCCACAGAACTGAAAACACCGTGCATGGTGCGAATCAAAGTATGAACCCAAGGAGGGGCGCTTTGTACTTGTTCTGTTCAATGAAGCGTTATTTCATTTTATTTCATTTTATTCAAAGACAAAGAAACAAAGTATGAACCAAAGGCACCGCTCAACTGATGCTCAAGTGGGTGCTCCTCTATGAGCCCACTTGGCATCTCCCGTGAATCCACTTTCCTATACTTCCTATAATCCTCAAACTGTTCTCACAACAAGGGTATGAGATCTGTCCAGCCTGTAGCCGTCCATCTCTGCACGAGCACGCTCTGCTTCCTGAGGAGTGCTGTATGTAATGAAAGCACGTCCTGTTATTTGTTCTGGGCGCACACTAGAAAAGGCCCGGGAGTTTAATGTGAGCCCTTCGGTCCTGCCTGCGTGGCACCTCCCCTCGCCCCCCCCTCCGGCTCCCGCGCGGCTCGCGGTCGCCGCGGCCCGCCACCTGCTCTGCCGCCCCATCCCCGCCATCCCCCGCCGCCCCCTCCACCCCCCAGCCCCCCCGCGCACCGCCCCCGCCACCCATCCGTCACCCCATGGAATGTCGTTTATGTATGATACATGTAGGTCATGCACGCATCCATGCCAGATGTCAGATGTGGTCATGAACATAACCTGAGCCCATAGTGAGAGTGAAGCCAACACATGCATGGTTGCACATGCGTACCCAAGTTTGAATTTGAAATTTAATATTATTTAATGGACATGACTGTTCGTCTACTTGTGGGATTTAGGATCAATGTGTGTAGGTATGGATGGATGAGAGTAGGATGGATGTGTAATCAGATGGATGAGAGTACGATGGATGTGTAATCAGATGGATGAGAGTACGAATGGATGTCTAATCAGAGGCGAGTCTCCATGGAATTACCCTCCTGTAGCTTCGTGTCGGAAACGGTTCTGTCACCAGGAAACCTTACGTTTAGCCTGTATCAGCACCGCCTCCTCTTTGAATTGCAAATCGACATGTTGGTTGGCGAGAAATCTGAAGCCATCGTGTCTCATCTTGTTTTGCTGCTTCGAAACCAAGTGCAACTGCCAAATGCAGGTGCTTTCAACCATCATGTAGTGCAGTGGCATTTGCAATGGCAAGGCAAGCCTCCTGGCCAAAACTCAGCCCAAGTCGCCTACATTCCATGGAATCGCGTTGCTGATTTCATTACTGGGGAATCCTCCCGTACAGATGGCCCATGCACTTTCCAAAGGCATCACCAAAGAGGCCATCCGGAGGGATCTCTGTTAGTTCCTCGCACCAACAGTGCTTTGACTATAACAAGGTACATCTTGGGCTGCCGTTCATGTGTTGCAATGTCTATTCCATGATTTCCATGAATACAGAGAGTGCCTAAGTCCCCTTAGAGTGATAGTAACGAAATGTAGTTTGTGGTTGTAGGTATCACTGCTCATATGGTCCAGAGAACAGAACTACGACCCTCTTGGATGTTACCCCTGCAATGGCACACAAGAAACGCCGAGCAAAACCTGCAAAGAAGAAGGGGAGGAAGCCAAGAGTCACAGCCGCTTCCACTGAAGCAAAGCCAAAACAAGCAAGGACTACACAAACAAAATCGGGGGAAGGCATCAAGAGGGGATGCATGTGCAGGTTTGTAGTGAAGCAATGCTATGTGGACCCTGATAATGCAGAGCTGGTCTATTATGAAAAGAGACATGTCAATGGGGCTGGAGAGGTCTGCCATGGACCCACTCTATCGCGGCCCTTTGCCTTGGGGCAGGGGGTCGGGACTCAAGATGGGCTGCCCCTGTGGTGGGGGCAGTGGCAACAATAGGTACGGGGGCTGAAGCACCCTTGAGTGCCCAAGGCACTCAAGGAGCCCCGCACACCGGGTTGCGGTGGGGGTGGGTCCACGAGGAGTGGTTGTAGCTTAGTGGTCTTAGTAGGGTGGGCATAGGACTCACCATGGGGCGGAGACCTTGTGGTGGGAGTCGTGGGGAGTCTTGGGACTCATCACGATCCATTGGGGCCGTGGTGGGTGGGCCAAGACTCACCGCGACTCATCACCGGGAATCGAGGGTTTTCGTGGTGGTTCACCATAAAATGATTGGGTTGTTTGTGAAACCCCCGCTGACAGTCACAGAAGTATATATAGGGGGTAGTAACCCCGAGAACAGTACAAGCCCGTTGGTGACCAAAAACTAGTGAGTAAGCATGCGAGCCGGAAAGCGACCAAGGTGTGGGGAGCTGTTCCGGACTGCCAACAACCAAAGGGAATTTCCACTAGGCCCAAATTGAGAGAGGGTCTTGTGGAGGAGCAAATGGGGACCGTTATGTCCCGGTGAGCAGCCGAAGCTCCGAGTTGGCCCGACGGCCAGTTTGGGAGTTAGGCGCGCACATCAAAGCGAGTAACTATGACTTAAAGGGGGAGCTTACCAAAGTGAGGTGCGCGACACTTGGTATCAGAGCCTAGAGTTCAGTACGCGATCATCCTTGAGATCGGCCTCATCATGGGGTCGGGCAAGCCAAAGCGAAAGCGGAACGGCCCGAAAGATGATGATTCTGGTGAGCCCGGTGGAGGCGACGTGTCACCGGAGCGGCAATTTGAGGAAGCGATTCATGCTTTTGAAAGCGAGGCCGCTCAAGAACGGGATGAATCTGGGAAGTCGGAGTCCGAGGACTTCCCGGAAGGTCCGGCAGACCAACAGATGTCTCCCATGCCAGCAGCCTTTTGGAAAGGGTTGTTGGCGCAGTTTGGCGGGACGTTGAAAGACGTGTTGAAGGCGGCTAATGCCACTTCCACTAAGGCAAAGTTTAAGGTGAAGCCTAAGGAACCCGGCACCTTCGAGGGCATCCAAAATCGGAAGGCACTCAACACATGGCTCTTGGAGCTAGAGCAATACTTCCGAGCGGCCAAGTTGAGTGACGAGGATTGGGTGGAAGTGGCTCCCACCTATTTGAGGGGCTATGCTCAACAATGGTGGCAGAAACGCCTTCACGACCAAGGTCCAAACCCGGAAACCTTGAGCTGTAGTGGGTTCAAGGAACTTATGAAGAAACAGTTTGTGCCCCTCAACGCGTCCTGGCTCGCCCGGGACAAGATGAGGAATTTGAAGCAAACGGATGACATTCGGGGATATGTTCAGGCTTTCAATGTACTGTTGCTCAAAGACATGGCAGAACAAGAAATGGTCTTCAACTTTGTGGCGGCATTGGCCCCATGGGCCGGAAGTTGAAGGAGAAGCCACCTAAGACTTTGAACGAGGCAATTGAAAGGGCTGAATGTTTCTCGGATGTCCCTAGAGGTGAAAGACAAGGCCGTGCGGAGCTGAACCACAAGAAGGCCCAGCGGGAGAGTGACTCCTTCCGACCGGAAAAGAAATGGGATAGGCCACGCGGTGACAATGGCACATGGAAATCAAAGGGAGGGCCTTCATACGTCAAGGCGGCACCCGGTGCTTCGAAAGGAAAATCAGGTGCGACGGCTTATAGCGGACAGAAGGTGACCTTCGATGCAGTGTGCTTTAATTGTGGGGAGCCCGGGCACATGGCCAAGAAGTGCGTGAAACCCCGACAATTGAACACGACTCGGGCAACCACGGAGCTGTCCGAAGATTCCATCAGCCGCTTGGTGGAAGCGGTGGTCGCCAAGACTTGCAAGGTAGGCAACTACTCTTGTGAGTTGTATCAGGAAACTGGCGCTTGCGAAAATGGAGTAAGTTAATGTTCGTGAGTGGGATAATTTCCGGAACTAACGTGTTGTTGTTGGTGAACACATAACCGTCGCACTCCTTCATGACACCGGCAACGGCACGGAAGCTGGGGCTCCCGACAAGTGATGTGGGGGCCTCTATTGAAGTGTCTTCTGCCAAAGGAGAATCACAATTGGCGACGAGGTTGGCGTTCGATGTTCCTCTTCAGCTTGGGAGTTGGGAGGGACGTGAGAACTTCACCAATTGCAAGATCGATGGAGTGGATCTCATTTTTGGGGATGACCTTTTTGAGCAAATCCGGAGCGGTCATAGATGGCCGCAAGAGAATAGTCACGCTACCGTGTGGGAATGGTGGTGAAGTTTTACGAGTGTCGAAAACGCCCAACCCCGTGGGAGGGCGAATAAACTTGCTGTCAGCAAGGGAGTGGGCCGTGGAGAAGCCACACGAGCCCCAGTTTTTGCTTTACGTGAGACAAGTGGAGGGAGAAGGCGATAGGGAGCCGAGCCCCGATTGGATCAAGGGGATCTTGGAGAAATACCAGGATGTGATGCCGAAGGATTTACCAAGCGGCTTGCCACCGCAAAGATGAGTTGACCACAAGATTGAGGTGATACCGGGATTGGAGCCGCCTGCCAAGGCGCCCTACCGGTTGAGCCACAAAGAGTTGGTCGAGCTGAAGGCTCAGCTCAAGGATCTAATGTCAAAGGGGTACATCCGGCTGAGTAAGTCACCCTACGGAGCCCCGGTGCTATTCACAGACAAGAAGGATGGGACGTTGCGGATGTGTGTCGATTACAGGGCTATGAATAAGGTGACTATCAAAAACCGGTACCATTTGCCAAGGATCGACGACCTCTTCGATTGGTTGGCAGGACCGAAGTATTTCAGCCGGATCGATTTGCGCTCCGGCTACCATCAAATCCGAGTGGCGGCAGGAGATGAAGAGAAGACCGCGTGCAAGACAAGGTATGGGTCATATGAGTTCTTGGTGATGCCTTTTGGGCTCACCAACGCACCTGCGACCTTTAGCACGCTAATGAACAGCCTTTTCCAGGAGTGGTTGGATGACTTTGTGATTTAAAGAAGCACAGAATGAGCTAAGCTGGCTACTTGATCACCTGTACATGTCTGATTTGGACAAGGCTAACAACGATGATATCTTGGTTTACTCGAAAATAAAGGAAGACCACATGGAGCACCTCAAAAGGGTGTTCCAGAAATTGTTGGAAGGGAAGCTGTATGCCAAAGCTTCAAAGTACGAATTCGGGGTCACAAAAGTGGAGTTCCTAGGGCATGTGATTACACAGGATGGGATCAAAATGGATGACAGAAAGGTGAGGGCGATCTTGGACTGGGAGCCTCCGACTTCGGTCCTGGGAGTGCGATCCTTCATAGGACTCGCCTCCTATTACCGAAAGTATGTGAGAAATTTTGCCAAGATTGCGGGGCCGCTGTCAGACCTTCTGTGTAAGTCTAAGGTATGGGTATGGAACACCTTTTGTGGCCAAGCTTTTGAAGCAGCGGATGGTAGAAGCTCCAATCTTGAAAATCCCGGAGTTCAACCATCCATTTGATTCGCAATTGGGGGTGTGCTCATGCAGAATGGACGTCCAATGGCTTACGAAAGTAAGAAACTGAATGAAGTGGAGCGACGGTGGCCAACGCACGAGAAAGAGATGAAGGCGGTGGTACATTGCCTTGATCTTTGGCGCCACTATATTGGTTCCAACCCGGTGAAGGTGTTCATGGACAATGTCACGGTGAAGTATTTTGTCACGCAGCCTAAGTTGTCTCCAAAACAACTTAGGTGGCAAGACACTTTGGCGGTGTTCGACGTGGATATCCAGTACAAATCGGGACAGGAAAATGTGGTAGCCGATGCTTTAAGTAGAAAACAATAGCTCATGTTGGTATACAGGGGCGAGACGGCGCTCCAAAGGAAGATCCGGAAGGCTTACCGGAAGGATGAGATGGCAAAGTCCGTGATGCGGGACTTGAGGATGGGGGTTAAATTGCAGTTTCACTTGCAAAATGGACTGCTCCGGTACAAGCAAAAGCGTCTCTACGTGCCGAATGGAAGGATCAGAGATAGTCTCTTGAGGGAATGCCACGATGGCCCGCTTGCGGGCCACGGCGGAGCCAAGCGCACCGTGGCACTCTTGAAGAAAGAGTATTTCTGGCCCAAACTGAAGGAGGAGGCCGGGGAGTATGTCAAGACATGCACCACATGCCAACAAAACCGGAGCGAGTACAAAAAGCAAGCGGGGCTGTTACAACCCTTGCCGATTCTAGAGGGGTCTTGGGAAAGTGTCTCGATGGATTTCATGACTACTATGCCGCTGTCAAAAGGATTCGATGCAATCATGGTGGTGGTGGATAGGTTCAGTAAAATGGGTCATTTCATCCCTACCAAGGAGAGACGACAACAGCGCAAGAGACGGGTCGACTTTACTTCGCCCACGTCTTCAAGCATCATGGACTCCCGAAGGATATTGTCTCGGACCGCGATCCAAAGTTTACAAGTAAATTTTGGAGGGCATTTTGGAAGAAAATGGGGACGAGGCTCAAGATGAGCACCGCCTTCCGACCTACGACGGACGGCCGAACAGAAAGAGTGAATTCCGTGGTGAAGCAGATCTTGCGGAATTATGTGTCGGCAGACCAATCAGACTGGATGGAGCACTTGGATGCGGCAGAGTTCTATTATAATAACACAAAACACTCCGCAACGGGAGTTTCCCCTTTCGTATTGGTTTATGGAAAAGCACCTTTGGTGCCGACAAGTTGGGCCGCCCAGGACGTTGAGGAACCGGCAGCAGCAGAGGTGCTGGAAGAACGCGAGCGTTTGTTGAAACTCGCAAAGTACAACATTGCCAAAGCTAGGAAACGGTATGAACGGTAGGCGAATCGGAAGCGGAGGGAAGTTAAGTTTGAGGCAGGCACGGAGATCTGGTTGAACATCAAGAATTTTCGACTACCTCCGGAAGTGAGTCTGAAATTTGTACCTCCGTATGCGGGGCCCTTTCGTATCCGGAAGGTTATGAATGAGGATGTGTATGAATTGGAGCTGCTGGCAAACAACAAGGTGCATCCGGTATTCCATTTCTCTTTTTTGAAGCCTTACTTCAAAGATGAAGCGCGTCTGAATCGGCATCAAGTGTTGCGTCCGCCACCTGTGCTGTTGGATCATGAAAATGAACCTGAGTACGAGGTGGAGGCAGTGCTTAAGTCGAGGAGGTTCAAGAATCGAGAAACGGAGTTTCTCGTGAAATGGAAGGGCTATCATCAAGTGGAGGCAACTTGGGTGTGTGCCTCAGAAATAGAAAACGCATCCGAGGCGGTTGCAGCTTTCGAAGGGCAACCTCAAAAGCGGAAGAAGCGTTGATGGGGACATCAACCTTGGAGTGTGGGGGAGGAAATGCATGCTTAGTCCGGCTTAGCTAGCTCAAGAATCCGATTGCAAAAACTTGTGTTGTACAAATTTGTGATAAATGAAATGGTTTCCAAATGTTGTGCTTCCTATTTTGTTTGGAATGGTGATGCATGGTATGGTTGGCTAGTGTGTAGAATGCATGCTAGCTTACAAAAGTGGGAGAGGTAAATTGAATTAATCGTGTGTTTGTGTAGTGCCAAAATCGGGTGACTCCCATCCAAGGGGCAAGGAAACTTGCGCCTTCTTTGGGAGTTCACGTGCTAGTGCGCATCTGGCACGTGCGCGTACTATAACTGCGCTACCGAGGGGGTTGCCTTGTAGTGCGGGCTAACGCGGAAGCTACGTGCTTCTGTTCACGTACTATAATCGTGTAGCCTCAGGACGAAGTCGTAGTGCGGCTTCGGCGTGTTCCCGTACCTCAGGGCAACATTCCAAGGCGGACCCAATTGTAGTGATTGGGGCGCACGGTTGGTTCAAGGTTATTTTCCTAGTCAAAAAGGGTTCAAGGTGAACCCTTGCTCAAGGTGATGCCAAAAGCGGCATCATGAGCGGTCGCAAGCAATGTTGTTGCAGTAAGGCGATTCGATCCTCGGGGAGGATCATTCCTTGGCCTTGAAGTAGGCCAAGAAGAGTGCACTGGGTGGAGCTTGAGAGGCTCCACCCTTGGCCGGGACTTGGAGGAAGTCGGCCGAACTAGCTAGTGGAGAGTAGAGTCAAGTGGGGATTTGGTTCTTTGCTATGGGATGCCATGGTACGTGAACAAACTCCTTGATGTGGGACGCCACAACTTGGATGTTCGTTTCTACAAAATGGACAAGTCGATGAGGACATCGACTCCCTGTTGGTAGGGGTGTGTGTCGCAGCCCTTTGCCTTGGGGCAGGGGGTCGGGACTCAAGAGGGGCTGCCCCTATGGTGGGGGCAGTGGCAACAATAGGTACGGGGGCTGAAGCACCCTTGAGTGCCCAAGGCACTCAAGGAGGCGGAGGCAATCACTAGGTGGAACCCCCCACACCGGGTTGTGGTGGGGGTGGGTCCACGAGGAGTGGTGGTAGCTTAGTGGGTTTTAGCGGGGGTGGCATAAGACTCACCATGGGGCGGAGACCTTGTGGTGGGAGTCGTGGGGAGTCTTGGGACTCATCACGATCCATTGGGGCTGTGGTGGGTGGGCCAAGACTCAACGCGACTCATCACCGGGAGTCGAGGGTTTTCGTGGTGGTTCACCATAAAATGACTGGGTTGTTTGTGAAACCCCCGCTGACAGTCACAGAAGTATATATAGGGGGTAGTAACCCCGAGAATAGTACAAGCCCGTTGGTGACCAAAAACTAGTGAATAAGCGTGCGAGCTGGAAAGCGACCAAGGTGTGGGGAGTTGTTCTGGACTGCCAACAACCAAAGGGAATTTCCACTAGGCCCAAATTGAGAGAGGGTCTTGTGGAGAAGCAAACTGGGACCTTTATATCCCGGTGAGCAGCCGAAGCTCCGAGTTGGCCCGGCGGCCAGTTTGGGAGTTAGGCGCGCGCATCATAACTATGACTTAAAGGGGGAGCTTACCGAAGTGAGGTGCTCGATACACTCAGCAACTAGGTCGTATTTCATTAGCTCCCCACTTGAGCGATGACATGAAATCATGGGTGTTACATAACCTACGTCTGGGACTAAGCATCAACAAGATAATGGCAAAGCACATGTAGAGGGTGAGGGATATCATGGATAGGGGGTTGGAGGTTACTCGTGATACATTCCTTCTTTCAAGTGTCAAGTTATTTTACCACTAGTGTGAAACTAGCTAGGAAATAGCTAGCTTTTACATATTGACATTTGGGATTGGCCCAAGTGTCAATCCAGGGGTCAAGGCAGATTTAGGCCCTGGAGTGGTTATCTTCACGGCAAGCGCGGGAGGCTCATCTTTCTCGAGTTGAGCCTCACCGCGCCTAGCTATGGCGCCGTAGTGTGGATTCCCCATGGCGTGGGGTGCACTTGGCTTGACTTGTATTTGAGTGATGAGGTTATATATGCATGAGTTTATGCTTCAGCTTTGTGAGCTCGCATGAGCTTGTGCTTGTATTCTTCTTCTTTATCACTCGAGAAAGATGAGCTCGTATCTATGAGTGCTAGATACGAGTTAGTTGTAGCACTTGTGGTTTTTGCTTGAAAATGAGGGAAACCAAGTTGTTATGCAAGGAGCATCGTGGAGCTCTTGGTTGTTAGAAGCGGAGGCGATGTGGGTTACGAGGTGGTAAACCTTGGCATTCGATCTTCAGCTTCAGAGATGAAAGCACCATACTGCAGGTAATTCCAGAGCACCTTGATGGTTTCAGATTGTGTACATGCATGAGCAAGCACGATTGGGAAGAGGACCAGTCAAGAGCAGGTTATAGTGGCTTTGGTGGCAAAGCTGAGAACTGGACTTGGGAATGCGAGCTTTCATTGTGTGAAGGATTGCAAGACCAAGCGAAAGGGCTGATTTGGCTTGGGGCAAATCAGTGCACTTTGTGGAGTATGGTGAGATTGGGTTTCAATCTCGAGCTTCAGCATTGAGAGGGCTCTTGTCATGGCAAGAGCACGGCTGGAACAGGAGCTAAGAGGTGCGGCAAGGCCATGGAATGTGCACCTAGGGTTTCAGAGCTTGAAGAAGAGCTCTTGCACCACAAGAGAAGTGTCTTGTGGCTGGAAATGTAAGCCTTAGGGTTTCAGGAGCTTGGCAAAGGCTATGGAGTGCTTAGTCTTGTCTTAGAGAGTATCAAGGAGCCAAGGAGCCAAGATAGGGGGCTGATATCTCTTGTGTGAAGAGGTTGCATGTGTGGAGCATGTATTCAGCTCATTGAAGCTTCCATCTTCAAGCTTGGAGGGCAAGCAAGGAAGAGGGAAGGGCTGACTTCCCTTATGTGAGGGCAATGTATGTGTGGAGCATGCATCAGCCTGGTGAAGGCTTGCACTTTTAGGTGTGGGAGTGCAAGAAAGGAAGGAAGGGGCTGGTTTCCCTGTAGGGCATGTAGAGCATGCTTTCACAGCCTGCTGAAGCTTGTATTATCAGGTTGTGGGTGCAAGAAATGAAGCAAAGGAGCTGATTCTCTTATGGTGAGAGTGGGGCATGTGTGGAGCATGCCTTCAGCCCATTGAGGCTCTTGTTTTCAAGCCTTAGAGAGCTAGAACGGAAGGTCTAGGGCTGGTTTCCACTTGGAGTGAAAGAACAGCACTGTAGGGCCTATGTGAGTTGGGGTTTCAACTTCAAGCTTGAAGGGAGCGCAACTCTGGAAGCAACAGGTGTAGAGGGCTGGAATAGGCTCTAAGACAGATGCTATGGCCAATGAGAGTGCTTGAATGAGTGCTCACAAGGGCTGGGAACCAGCAGGGCTTGGTTGTTTGCCATTGAGTTTAGTGGCGTGTTTGGAGAGGCTAAGTGAGAAAGAAGGCTTGGTTTGTGGCAACCACCTCATGGCTTAGGGCTACTATGGTGGTGTGTGGGAGCCGAAAGAGCAAGGATACCTTGCTGATTTCCTCACAGCCACCATAGCTCGGTGGAAAGAAGCCTAGAGTCCAAGAGACACAAACCCTAGCTTGGCGTGGCTAAACCCCTTGGAGAAATGGCTAAACTTCCAGAGCGGCCATGTGTGGGGCTGTGACAGGCTGTGGCAAGCTGTCACGGGCTGTGAGGGGCTGTGACAGGCTGTGGCAAGCTGTCACGGGCTGTGAGGGGCTGTGACAGGCTGTGCCCTGTGCCCTGTGGGGCTGTGACGGGCTGTGTGAGGCTGTGGCGAGCTGTGACGGGCTGTGACGGGCTGTGCCCTGTGCCCTGTGGGGCTGTGACGGGCTGTGATGGGCTGTGGCAAGCTGTGACAGGCTGTGACAGGCTGTGATAGGCTGTGATGGGCTGTGACAGGCGGTGCCCTGTGCCTGTGGGGCTGTGACGGGCTGTGTCAGGCTGTGACAGGCTGTGCCCAGTGGCCTTTGGGGCTGTGCGGGGCTGTGACAGGCTGTGCCCTGAGGCCTGTGGGGCTGTGATGGGCTGTGACAGGCTGTGCCCATGGCCTTTGGGGCTGTGATGGGCTGTGAGGGGCTGTGACAGGCCGTGCTTGAGGCCTTTGAGGCTGTGACGGGCTGTGACGGGCTCTGACAGGCCGTGCCCTGGCCTTTGGGGCTGTACGGGCTGTGCGGGCTGTGACAGGCTGTGCCCTGAGGCCTGTGGGGCTGTGACGGGCTGTGACAGGCTGTGGCGAGCTGTGACAGGCTGTGCCCATGGCCTTTGGGCTGTGACGGGCTGTGACGGGCTGTGACAGGCCGTGCCTGAGGCCTTTGAGGCTGTGACGGGCTGTGAGGGGCTGTGACAGGCCGTGCCCATGGCCTTTGGGGCTGTGACGGGCTGTGAGGGGCTGTGACAGGCCGTGCCTGAGGCCTTTGGGGCTGTGACGGGCTGTGAGGGGCTGTGACAGGCCTTGCCCATGGCCTTTGGGGCTGTGACGGGCTGTTGCGGGACTGTGACAGGCTGTGCCTGAGGCCTGTGGGGCTGTGACGGCTGTGACAGGTTGCGGCGAGCTGTGACGCTGTGCCCATGGCCTTTGGGGCTGTGACGGGCTGTGACAGGCCGTGCCTGAGGCCTTTGAGGCTGTGACGGGCTGTGAGGGGCTGTGACAGGCCGTGCCCATGGCCTTTGGGGCTGTGACGGGCTGTGAGGGGCTGTGACAGGCCGTGCCCATGGCCTTTGGGGCTGTGACGGGCTGTGAGGGGCTGTGACAGGCCGTGCCTGAGGCCTTTGGGGCTGTTACGGGCTGTGAGGGGCTGTGATAGGCCGTGCCCATGGCCTTTGGGGCTGGTGACGGGCTGTGAGGGGCTGTGACAGGCCGTGCCTGAGGCCTTTGGGGCTGTGACGGGCTGTGAGGGGCGTGACAGGCCGTGCCCATGGCCTTTGGGGCTGTGACGGGCTGTGCGGGGCTGTGACAGGCTGTGCCCTGAGGCCTGTGGGGCTGTGACGGGCTGTGACAGGCTGCGGCGAGCTGTGACAGGCTGTGCCCATGGCCTTTGGGGCTGTGGACGGGCTGTGACAGGCCGTGCCTGAGGCCTTTGAGGCTGTGCGGGCTGTGAGGGCTGTGACAGGCCGTGCCCATGGCCTTTTGGGGCTGTGACGGGCTGTGAGGGGCTGTGACAGGCCGTGCCTGAGGCCTTTGGGGCTGTGACGGGCTGTGAGGGGCTGTGACAGGCCGTGCCCATGGCCTTTGGGCTGTGACGGGCTTGAGGGGCTGTGACAGGCCGTGCCTGAGGCCTTTGGGGCTGTGACGGGGCTGTGAGGGGCTGTGACAGGCCGTGCCTGAGGCCTTTGAGGCTGTGACGGGCTGTGATGGGCTGTGATGGGCTGTGACAGGCTGTGCCCGTGCCCTGTGGGGCTGTGACGGGCTGTGTCAGGCTGTGACAGGCGTGCCCAGTGGCCTTTGAGGCTGTGACAGGCTGTAAGGGGCTGCGACAGGCTGTGCCCAGTGGCCTGTGGGACTGTGACGGCTGTGACCAGTGAGGCTTTGTGGGCCTGTGCTGGTCTGTGGTGGCCCGTGTTGACCTGTGGGCGGCCTGTGCTGACTCGTGGAGGCACTGGTGGACTGCCTAAGGACTGGCATGTGGTCTGGAAGGCCTAATTTTGAAGCTCGTGGAGGGCGGTTTGAGGTATCTTCATGATATTCCAATGGTCATGCAAGTGAGGGTAGAGAGGAGAGGCAGAGTGTTGGGATGAGAGCATGCTGGGGTTAGGCATTGCTTTAGCTTCCTTCCTCGTAGTTTCCACCCTCTCATTAGGCCAAGACCTTTCCGTAGGTGGAGGCAAGAGTCAGTCCGGTTTGGGCTGGGGTGTCCTTGCAGGAGCAACACCGTGGAGTTGTTTTGGTGTGGGGGAGTTGTCGATTCTGATTTCTTGTGTTTGGATCCCTCCATACCTGCATGCTTGACTGTGCGCCATGCTAGTGTTTGTGTGGGCGCTGTTTTTATAGGTGATTGGTCCGGATTTGATCACCGGCCAGTCCTAGAGCATGCTGTCGATGGTGAGACTGGGGTGATGACCAGCCAGACCATCATTGGTTTCTCCTGTGGTGAGGTTGGAGGTGATGACCAGCCAACCATAGGAGTGCTTGCGGTGGATGCAGGTACAGGTGTAGGCTATGTTAGGAATTAGTATTCCAAACCATAAGCCGCAACAGGTCTCTACCCGGTTTACCTTGTGGAGAGGGGGTTAGAGACATGTTCATGACCGGTTGAGTGTCAACACGGAGGTGCCACTAGTTGCTGGGACAGTGCCGGTTCGAGCACTAGTGATACTAGTGGGTACACGAGACGAGGTGTGCGGTTTAGGCCACCTTCACCTCCTGTGTCTTCCACGGAAGGTTCTGATTCGGATTGTGAATCAGCGAGGGCTCATACCGGCGGTGCAAGTTGTTTTCTTGCCATTGTTGTGGGACACAATGGAGGAGATGTATGAGCTACAAGGGGCACGAGGTACTCTGGGGCGGTGGCACCATTGAGTTGGAATGATTTTATCCAAGAGTTTGATAGTTGGTGTGATTTGCAGCAAATGCGCAATCCACAACTATTTACGCCGTTCATGGCATGGAAAGGGCTGTTTCAGCACTTGAGGGGCCGCCTATGGATGATTACCATGAGTTCAGGCGGGGGCATGAGGTTGAGATCGAGGAGTGGAGGATGTACTGGTCACCCGACTATGTCTCCATCACTAGGGGCACTAGAGCCACGAGGGCAGTGGCTACACCTGCGCGCTGCTTCCGGCAGCTTCAGCAAGAGCAGTGGGACTGGTGGTACACGTAGCTACGACGTCCACCCAAGCCACTACCGCGCACCAGCACTAGCACCGTGCCTGCCTTCAACCCTGTTGTGGAGTTTCTTCCGAAGAGTTGAGAGGGAACTACAAAGGGGTGAGGACAGAGAAGTTGCGGAGCTTGCAAGAGTTCCAACGGAAGGCCGACTCGAGAGCTTGAGGCAGGCTTTCACTCGCATGAGGCGCTTGATAAATGTAACCCAAGGGGTTACGGAAGCTCAGGCAGTCAATTCTGGTATGGGATATTGGACCAAGGAGCTGAGGAGAAAGGGTGCGGGATGCAACTCTCCTACAACGCGGCCCAACCCCACCTTAGCAAATGTGTTTTTGCTGGCAGAGCGCGATAGAGCTCACACATGGTGGAGGGAACGAGTGGTCATGGTGGGATTTGCTAAGGAGACACCACGGGCGGTAGTGGTGCTCCTAGCCAACCACTACCCTCAACGTGCTCAAGGCAAACAGGCGGGGCTCAGGTGAAGCTCAGGGAAGGGCAGAGAGGACCTCAGATGCAGGGGTCTCTCCCTTCATTTGCTGGCCAACAACGGGCGGATGTGGTGTGGCTGGACATGTGGAGGACCCATGTCAAGAAGGATTGTCAGAGGGAGGCAAAGGGCCGGCACATGCACAGCCTGCACAGTTACAGTGTGGGCATTGTGGCAAACACGGGCATGGAGAGGCTCAGTGTTATGGTTTGCATCCTGAGTTGCGCCCAGGCCAGTTCCAAGGGAACAATGGTGGCCGGGGCCGAGGTGGAGAGCCAGAGGGGACGAGGTGGCAGGCACGAGGTGCAGGCAAGGGCAGCTCACGTGGCCAAGGACGCGGAGGTCAGGGTGTTGACACAGGCATGGCCAACCGGCTTCAGCAGCTAGAGCATAGGTCGCTGCCATGGTACAGTCAGGTGGTACCGTGGCTCTAGGCCGGATGGTCCACCTCCTGCTCCTGAGGGAGGAGATATGGGAAGGCATGGATTCATGTGTGGATCAGCACTAACCACTAGTGCAGGTGGAGTCATGCTGCAAGCCGATGACTCGAGGAGCAGCACGAGTTCCTGAGCCACGAGGTGCAGAGGTGGAGTTGGATCCACAGCGTGGGGAGGCAGCCGTCAGGCTAGGCTTCCTCAGTCATTCACATTGGCGGAGACATGTCGACGCCATCCATGGCACCTAGTTCTCGCCGACTGTTACGAGGCGGAGGTTACTATGCATTGGGGAGAGGCTACACGGGTAGCACCACTACCTAGTGTTGCCAAGGCTACGGCAGTGCTAGTGTGCTGGCTAGGGAGCGGCCACATCTGTGGTGTGCAGGCTCGCATTGTTCTCGGGCTACCATGATTGCGACGCGGGGGTAAAACCAGCTGAGGTGTTCAGGCTGGCAGCTACATCTGTGAGAGTGGGGAGGTTACTTCATTCTTCTGCGGAGATAGTGGGAGGTGTAGTGCCGGAGGGATCCTCGGGATTTGAGGGTCAAGACTGCCACGGCGGCGCCATGGCAAGCTGGCGCTGCAGGTTGATGGAGCTGCCAGCTAGGCCAGCATTGAGCGCGCCATGGTGACACTGGAGTTGTCATGTTAGACAACCAGGATGGCATTTTCTGTTTGAGTGGA